>CM065685.1:47626052-47631052 GCA_017654935.2 Phymorhynchus buccinoides | reverse complement strand
CAGAGAGAAGTAGGGTTTTACATGAAATTACAAGACTCCCACTCTCATCAGTCTGACCAAAGGGTTCAGGATTATTTGACACTTGATTTTATTTACTCACAAAATCTGCATAAGAGATGCAACAGAGAGAGAGCAGCTCAATGGCGCCAAAACAAAATGAGAGAGAAAAACAATGGAATCCGAAAGGATTTACAAGACTTTTGTCTTTCTAGAAGGTTAGCCCCAAGCAGGAAGGGTCACTAATCATCATTGTCCGGAGGAAAGTTGCTCATCTCCCATACCCTAGAGAAGTGGGCTAAAGGCAAATTTTCTACTTGAAAATTTAACACACTAAAAGTCTTCCCTAGTGACGTAGAACAACATTGTATTACTAGGAATGACATTATCAAGAAATTGTCATAATGTTTTCCAACAACTTCCAGCTTACCAAGGAATTGAAAGACACGAAAATATTCTGGAAAGAAAATTGTAATACAGTGGAACCTCCCATATAAGACCTTCAAAATAAGGTCTTAATAGGGAGGGGTCTTTAAGGGAGGTAATTTTAATACTTACAAAGGAGGGCAATGTCTCAGAGATGTAGGTCTTATGTGGGAGGGAGTCTTATAATGGGAGGTCTTATAAGGGAGGTTCCATTGTACAAGAAAGCAGAGACACATACAATCAAATAAAAGAAAAAACAATCAGTCGAAGAAAAGAAAAAGTCAGAGAAAATTGAGTAATGCTGAGCAGATTGGAATAATTTCACAATTATTTTATCTGATTACCAGCCGTTCCGCATTATGACCGCCTATTATGTCATTGTGTAGCAAGGCGCGCTTGTGTCAATCATATCATCAAGCCAATCGTGTAATCGTGTTACGCTATGTCCATTTCAATGGTGATTTTAATTGCGTGATCGAAGTGTTCGATTCAGACGTCACTCTCTCTCTCCATCTCTCCTCTCTCTCTCTCTCTCTCTCTCTCTCTCTCTCTCTCTCTCTCTCTCTCTCTCTCTCTCTCTCTCTCTCTCTCTCTCTCTCTCTCTTCTCCCTCTCTCTCTCTCTTTCTCTCTCTCTCTCTCTCTCTCTCTCTCTCTTCCTCCCCCCTCTCTCTCTCTCTCTCTCTCTCTCTCCTCTCTCTCTCCCCTCTCTCTCACTCTCTTTCTCTCTCTCTCTCTCTCTCTCTATTTATCTGTCTCTCTTTTTTGCCCCCTCTCTATTTCTTTCTCTACCCCACCACCCACTTTCTCTCTTTTTTTAGTTCCAGAGCGAAACTTCGGGAAGTATTCTTTCTGTTTCATCCGTCGGCCTCTCGTTTTCTTAAATACTTTTAGTGTACAGGTTATAGAGGATATCTCTCTCTCTGATTGCTTTAGTTTTATTTGAAGGTCAATGTCATGCTGATTAAGGAGTTCAGAGTCCAAAACACTTAATCGGGAATATCTCTGAACGTTTGCACGTATTTCTGCGGGGTTGTTGTTGCTTTTTTACGTTTTCTGATTTTAAAAAAAGGGCTATAAAAAACATGACTAGAGCGTTAAGACGCTAAATCACCTCTGCGCCTCATATCTTACTCTTTTCTTGTATTTTCTTTAATATCGAAGCCCCCGGATAGGGAGCGTATCAGATCTCTCTGATAAGAACAGATGCGATGAATTAGAGTCTTTCTTTTACGTCCTCTCTCCTGGGAAGGCACATCTGGGACTGCGATGAATTAGAGGTCGACGACGAAAATCTCTTTACGTCCTCTTGGTCTCGTTCTCTCTCTATATATGGGACATTTGTAAATCTGTCAATACTCTAGGCAATGCCCGGAGGCCGGAACCTCTCCCTGCAATATGGTCAATTTATACAGCAAAAAATGCTCCATGAGTATGTGGCTTGACAAAACATGCATTTATTTAAAATTCAAAGTTCAAAACTAATAAAGTGGACGCTTTGAAACTTTTGCAGGTGTTAGTATTGTATATTGTGTACATCCGTCCGTCACGTTTGTATCTGTTATTTAGAAAATAAAGGTAACTCTATACAAATATAAAGTTTTAGGTGAAGCAACTGGCCAGTTTCGGCAGCGTTTTCGGCTCCAGTGACCTTGACCTTTGCATTAGTTTCATTTCGAACTTGGCCTCGATGTCATACTGTCTACCCGCATTCAAAATTTGAGCACCTAATCGTCCATATCGTTCAAACGTTAGAGAGGTATTACAATGCAAACACCACCTCAGTTGAGTGAAAACGTTTACTGATCCGCTCTCTACGATCACGGTTGGTAATCATGAATTTGTCTGTGCGCTCGTGCGCGCGTGAGCGCGAACGTGCGAATGACGGGGTTCCAACCCCAAAGTTGTATCTCAAGACCTGTTGCATGGAATCGCTTCAAATTTACTGTGGTTGTGCATCACGGTATGCAGAAGGTCTCGTATAAAAATAATAACCATGCTGACCTTGACCTTGACCTTGACGTTTGACCTTGAAAACGTGGCATTTCTTCTTGTTGGACATATATTTCAAATTTGGCTTGCAGATACATTGGTTTCAAGTAATTCTCAATATTTAGTACAAGAAAGGTCAAGGTCAAGGTCACAACGGTTATAGGCTGTCGATATGACCATCTGTAACCGGTCATTTACAACCACACATGTCTGACACATTTATTATTTATTAAGTGGGGTTTTTGGCAATTGCTCAGTTTCTTGTCACTGGATCGCAGATGCGTCATGCTGCTGTTATGTGCCTAAGTTCACCCGCTCGGGAACTTATCTGCCGCTCGGTTACCCACTTGTTTTTCTTTCTTCTTTCTTTATCTCTCTCTTTCATTCTCTCTCTGTCTCCTTCTCTCTCTCTCTCTCTCTCTCTCTCTCTCTCTCTCTCTCTCTCTCTCTCTCTCTCTCTCTCTCTCTCTCTCTCTCTCTCTCACTCTCTCTCCCTCTCTCTCTCTCTCTCTCTCTCTCCTCTCTCTCTCTCTCTCTCTCTCTCTCTCTCTCTCCCCCTCCCACCCCCCATGATCAAGGACGAACAGGTTAATGCACTATTCATCACATAGGTGTCCAAAGAAAACCGCCTCGTGGCAGTCCTCCTTGTCTTTCAGTGAACAGATGGGGACTTAGATCTAGTACCATCCACGCTAATTCGTTTATACCGTACATCAGGGCCTGTCGTCGTGAGTGCCTATTATATTCTTATTCTTCTTCGAACGCTCAGACAGTTCCCTGTCAATTATGGGTGCAGATGCGTCATGCTGCCGTTATGCGCCTAACTAAAACAAATGGTTAGGCCACGCAGCAAGTCCGACTTCGGCTAGCAGAGGAAATCTTCTTGAAAGTGTTTCGTGAAAAAAAAAAAAAAGGCAGGAGAATGGACCGGGTAAAGCAGAAAGATAGAAGATGACAGTAAGCAAAGGGAAAAGGCAGAGTCAAAGAGAGTGACAGATTAGAGGAAGCTACAAGCACAGAACTTCCAGAAGGTGGGGGGACTGTACTATTTATGCAAAAGACCCCCGGTATCCCCACGGAGGGGGGTATTAGACATTCAAAACGGAGATTAGTATGTAAATTAGGCTAAGCAGTCAGTCGTTTTGGGAGCTTAGTCCGATTTACATAACTATCCCTCGTATTGGCTGTCTACTTCATACTCATGACTATACAGGGCCATTACATGTATGGTTCGACCAGAGCAGTTAGCAGAAAGCAGAAGCAGCAAATATCCGCGCCTATCTCTAGGCTCATTATATGGCGCGCCGAATGACCAAAACTCTATCTAGCAGTTCGACAGAGTTTAAAAACCCTATCGAACTGTTAGATACAGTTTCTAAACTATAGCTAGCAGTTAGATAGAGTTTCAAAACTCTGTCGAGCAGCTAGATAGAGTTTTTCGTCGTAAAACTCTATCGAACGCGCCATTTTGATACTTTTTTTAAACGAAGCATTTCATTGGTAGATAGGACTAGTATCTTTGACTGTGTAGGGCCTAGGGCTATTGTCTTATTCAAATTCACGGGTCACTGCCCTGCCAAGGCCACAAACTTGTCGCTGAAGCCATGTACCAATCAGAAATCGCGATAGAAAAACTATATCTCGATAGGGTTATTTTGTGGAAACCCTATCTAGCTGTTCGACAGAGTTTTAAAACTCTATCGAACAGCTATATAGGGTTTTCAAACTCTATCGAACTGATAGATGCAGTTTCGAAACTCTATCGAACAGCTAGATAGAGTTTTGTATCTTTGGCGCGCCATATCATTAGCTTCTGCGTGGATGACATGGGCTGGGGAATTGGGAAAGGGGGAGAAACAGGCGGGATATGAAAGAGATGGAAGAGATGGAAGAATTGAACTGAATAATGTTCCTTAATGAGGATAGTAGATTAAGCAACAATAATGTGGTTTTTTTCACCCAGTCCTCAAAAAGCAAAACACAACTAACTAAAGAACAAAGAAATAAACAAAGAGACAATAACATCGAAATAGACACGAAAGATACAAAAAAAACATGAGAAAGAGCATTCATTCTCTGCCGTTTCTTGCAAACCAGGCAACAACATAGACATTAAACATTGGAGGCATATGCATGAGAGAGAGAGAGAGAGAGAGAGAGAGAGAGAGAGAGAGAGAGAGAGAGAGAGAGAGAGAGAGAGAGAGAGAGAGAGAGAGAGAGAGAGAGAGAGAGAGAGAGAGAGAGAGAGAGAGAGAGAGAGAGAGAGAGAGAGAGAGAGAGAGAGAGAGAGAGAGAGAGAGAGAGAGAGAGAGAGAGAGAGAGAGAGAGAGAGAGAGAGAGAGAGAGAGAGAGAGAGAGAGAGAGAGAGAGAGAGAGAGAGAGAGAGAGAGAGAGAGAGAGAGAGAGAGAGAGAGACAGAGACAGAGACAGAGACAGAGACAGAATGAGATACAGAGAAGTCTGAAATGATTAAATTTGTTAGGCCACAGGCCCACCCATACAAATGGAGTTCACGTAGAGAGAGAGAGAGAGAGAGAGAGAGAGAGAGAGAGAGAGAGAGAGAGAGAGAGAGAGAGAGAGAGAGAGA
>CM065685.1:47606052-47611052 GCA_017654935.2 Phymorhynchus buccinoides | reverse complement strand
TCATTGTGGTGCAAAAATGCGACGTTGGCGGTGAAAGGGTTAAAATCGCGCATATGGAATTCCGGCACGGAGGAAACAGAAGAGACGACGACTCATAGAACTACAGTAGCTGGAAGCGAAATACTGATACGAAGCAGAGAGCTGGAGTGACCTAACAAATTTTTTTAAAAAACCAGCTGGACAGGCATAGAAAACTAGAACATGAAAAGGCTAGATCAACCAGCCGAGCAGCAGCATTTTCGGCTCCAGTAAGCGTAACCTTTGACCATTGACCTTCATTTTCGAACTTGGTCTAAATATCGTAGCTTCTAATCCGCGTGCACAATTTGGCAGAGAGCATGAGAGTCGAGCAAAACCACTGCCCTTCAAGAAATATTAAAGGGAAGTAACAATGGCCGGTTTCAAAGCGAGAGAAAAAAAACCGAAAACGAAAACGAAATTTTATTTAACCAGGAAAACATGAGATAAGCAACACAATGGGGTTTTTTCCACCCAGCCCTGGGGCAAATAGAACATTCAATAACAAAGTTAACTAACCCATGCACAAAAGTGAAAAGACAAATGGGTTACACAAAAAAGAAAGAAACGCTTGGGGTAATGACAGGTGAGGGGGGGGGGAGGAGTGGGGGGGGGGAGGGAGGAGGGGGGGGGGGGGGGGGGAGGGGGAATAAGGGGGGAGGGAGGGTATGCTGAAGCATGTCACAACACACATAACACATGAGTAATAATAGTAAAACATAGAAGAGGAAAAAGAAGCACAAAACAAAATTACATTTGATCTTTAAGGTTTTGAAATAGAATATTTTGATGTGCCTTTTTGAAAGAATTCATGCCAGCTATTTGTTTTAATTAAGATGGCAAATAGTTCCATAGAGTTCCACCTGAGTACGTTAAACTGGTTTTAAAAATTGACTAAGAGAGAGAGAGAGAGAACAATGACCAATGAACAACGGTTTATTTTCTTTAGGCCACTAGCCTCTAGAAACAGGGTCAAGGAACAAAAAACAATATCATACGATATTTACTACACATCTCAATTAGATAACAACATCATTATGGAGACATACTATCATGTTGGTGAGCGAAAAATGATTACAGCAAACGCATACTAGGCAAGCCAACATCTGTTAACAACACTATATAGACATATTTTCTTTTCTTTTCTTCTCTACATAACAACATTCTCACAACTTATTATTTGTCTAAATTCTCAATCAGAGAGAGAGAGAGAGAGAGAGAGAGAGAGAGAGAGAGAGAGAGAGAGAGAGAGAGAGAGAGAGAGAGAGAGAGAGAGAGAGAGACAGAGACACAGAGAGAGAGAGAGAGAGAGAGAGAGAGAGAGAGAGAGAGAGAGAGAGAGAATCTTTTCCTTGTTTTGTCCTGAAAAGGGCAACATCATAGCTTCAAAGACGAACTGTTTGTTTCTTTTCGTCAATCCTTCATTGATCCGATTCCAAAGTACACTTTGGTGTCATGCTTTGGATAGATGAACTGTTTGTTTCTTTTCATCAATCCTTCATTCCGATTCCAAAGTACACTTTGGTGCCGTGATTTGGATAGATGAACTGTTTGTTTCTTTTCGTCAATCCTTCATTGATCCGATTCCAAAGTACACTTTGGTGCCGTGATTTGGATAGATGTACTGTTTGTTTCTTTTCATCAATCCTTCATTGATCCGATTCCAAAGTACACTTTGGTGCCGTGATTTGGATAGATGTACAGACAGGAAGGAAGGAACCCATCTCATGCAACACTGGGTCACTGGCTGGTCCAGAATCCTTCTCATGTTCACGGTAGGTACAGTATACATCCTCTGTCCTGTCTCCCCTTCTTCCTCCTTCCGCGTTATGTCCTTCCTCCCGAGGGGCCCATTGCCATGTGCTGGCACGTTTCCCTTGTCTGGAAAGTTTTCGTCATTGTCTTCTTCTTCTTCGTCGTCGTCGTCGTCGTCGTCGTCATTATTCAAAATGTGTCTCTAACCTTTATATTACATCTGAATAGATTAATTAAGTAAGAAGTAAGAAAAATGAATTACAAGCAAGCAAGCAAGCAAGCAAAAGGAATTTTGGATGTGAATGACAACAGGGATTTTACTCTGCATTTTTATGTGATGCCCTAATCTCGCACCCGTTTTTTGGTCTTTGATTTGTTAACAGAAAATAAGTCAGCACACACACACACGCGCGCGCACGCACGCACACGCACGCACACACACACACACACACACGCACGCACACACACACACGCACACACACACACGCACGCACACGCACACGCACACGCACGCACGCACACACACACACACACGCACACACACACACGCACGCACGCACGCACACACACACACACACACACACACACACACACACACACACACACACACACACACGCACTTCACATGTACACACAAAAAGAAGCTAGCATTGGACGGGAACACATTCGCTTCAATCTTCATGGTGGAATGTTTAAAACAACAAGAAGCTAGCATTGGACGGGAACACATTCGCTTCAATGTTTCATGTTTTTTTCCTTTTTGTAGTTGTTGTTTGGTTTGTTGTTGTTGTTGCTACCTCTTTCAACGACTTTTTTCTACAAAGAAATCTGTCTGTTTTGTTTTGTTTTGTTTTGTTTAATGTAACGTCTTTTCACTTCAAGTGTTTTTAGACGACTATAATATTGTAAATGATTGATATGGGGGGTTTTATAAATTAAAACATAAAAACTTAAATCAGTTAACAAGAACAACCAAAACTAACCCTGTTTAAAAACAAAAGCGAAAATGTCACACTAACGTACCAAAACGGGACTATGAAGCAAATATACTGACAGGCAGAAGTTCTGCAGAAGAACACACACGCATTGCCAAAAATCATCAAAAATGTAAACCAGATTCAAAATTAATTTTACATTGGGTAATCCTAAATCATGCTGTGTGTACAATTGCATGATTTAGGATTACCCTGATTTACATTTTTGATGATTTTGGCAATGCGTGTGTGCAGAACTTCTGCCTGTCAGTATACTTTGATACATTAGACAAAAATAAGTGATTTGACATTAGGATTTTAAAATCATCGATTGAAGGATTTTCAGGTAATTGGAAACTGGGTAAGTACTGTTCATAAGGGGACAATGAAACAGTATATGGAATGTCAAAAGTTTCTCCCCAGATACTCTGTCTGTCTCTTTGTCTGTCCGTGTGTCTGTTGCTGTCTGTCTGTATCTTTCTGTCTGTCTATAAAAGCAGGTACCCATTATCAATTCAACATATCAGGACAGGTATAAGAAAATTAAGGTACCCAAGAAATATTTTGCTTAGATATTGAAGTTGAATATGAAATGTCCTTTAGAATAGAGGAATCTAGGGAACTTTCGTTCTTGTTATTTTTATGTTCGTGTACCCTTTTAGTTACGTGTAAGTATGACTGCTCACTAACGAGTGAATGAAACTGGTAAGAGTTTTATTCTGTAAGTGTGTATTGTTTATATTACGTTTGCAATATGGAGTCATTGTTCGTGTATGTGAATTGAATGGATTTTTGCGCTGTCTTTTTTTTAACCCTTTCACCGCCAGCCATACTTCAGCCAAACGTTTCCATTAAGTTTACCTGGGTAGAGAACAGAATCCATCTGCAGTATTGTGGATTCTTCTGTGACATATATAAAATAAGGTCTATCCTTACTTCCCCAAACTAAGACAATAGGGTGTTTGGATAATAGACCCCAATTCGATGTCTTTTAGTGACATAGGTGTTAAATCACTGTGGTGCTAAAATGTGACTTTGGCGGCGAAAGGGTTAAGAGTCCTAGCGCACTTATAGATAAAAGTCTTTGCGTGGAGGAGAGATAATTTTGCCACCACTTAAAGGAGCACCATGAGCCCTAAGCGCTTACATGATGGATGATTTTGTGCAAGAAACACGGACGAGATCACCAGGAAAACACCTTTTACAGAGATCGGAACACTCACTTTGCTCTGGTTTCCTAGAAATCAAACCGTCAAGTCGGCGACTCCTCCTTCGCGGAGGTGCTGGAAGTGTGCCTTCTCTTATCTAATGGCCGCCTGGGTCGCTTAGACAAAAATCACGACATTTCAACAATACAAGCCTTTTTATTTACAGTTTGCCAAAAGGAGTTTCGCTCACAACAAAGGAAATAGGTCCAATTTGTTTTTACTGCACTACAAAGAACAAAAAAGCTTCAACCACTCTGAGTGTCCTCCACCCACCCCGTACAAAATGGCTTATCTCTCCGGCAACTCCACCAAGGAGGAATCGCCGTTTTGACGGTTTGAGTTCTAGGAAACCAGAACAAAGCGAGTGTTCCGATCCTTGAAAAGGCTGTCTTTCTGGTGATCTCGACGTGTTTCTTGCAAAAACACATCCGTCAGAGTGTCCCTTTAAAATGAACAGTGTAGCCTCTTAGTAGTAGTCTACTACTAGCCTAAGTGGTCTCAATGGCGGAGTTTGCGTACTGTTTCGGTACTTCCTGTACACATCCATTTTGAATTTGTTTGTTCGTTTGTTTGGCCAGCTTGCTTGTTTGTTTGCTCGTTTCTTTCCTATTTGTTTAATCTCTTGCTTTACTCGTTTGTATGATTTGTATATTTGCGCCTTCGTTCCTGCTTTGAAAAACCAAACAACAAAAAGAGAAACTATAATATGCTATCGCGGTTCAACAGCCGACATTATAGATTACGGGTTTTTTCTCTCGTGTTAGTGTCCTATCGATTGACAACCAATATACCATCACGTGAAAACCGTCATCTTCAACAATCAATCAAAGTGAATGTCCGCCGGCGGCCTTCGTGAATTCGATCAAAAGTGTACTGTTTCTATAAGTACTCTTTTTATGCTTTTTTATGCGTTGGGGGGTTGGTGGGGGAGTGGCGGGCGGAGGGGGGAGGGGAGATGATGGGTTAAAGCTAGGATAAGGGGGGCGGGTGGTGGTTGGGGAAGTGATCGAAGCGGCTAGCTATAAACCGCTTGACTTGATTTTTT
>CM065685.1:47601052-47603552 GCA_017654935.2 Phymorhynchus buccinoides | reverse complement strand
AGACAGCGAGACATAGGCCCTACAGACAAGGGCAGAGAGAGAGAGGGGGGGGGGGGGACAGAGACAGAAAGCGAGAGAGACACAGACAGACAAACATACACAGAGAGCCCACCCAGAGGAACGCGGCGACCGCTGGGCCTTTACGGCACCACGGGGGGGGAACGGGCAACGTTCGGTTTTTAAAAAACCCCGCGGGGCCCCCACCCCCCCCCCCCCCCCCCCCCCAACTATACCGCTCTCCCGAACAAGGGCGTCGCTGAGCGGCAGACATGTCCGTCACCAGCAATGCCACGCACTTGCGACACACGCCGTAGCATAATTGTCCGTCACCGTAGGTGATCGGACTTTGCAGTCGTCTGGTTTGTATTTTTGTTTTTGTCCGTCACCATAGGTGATCGGACTTTTGTGGTCGTCTGGTTTGTATTTGTCCGTCAAAATAGGTGATCGGACTTTGCATGGGTTGGTTTGTATTTTTTAGTTTTTTTTTTTTTTTTTTATTTTTTTTGGGGTTTTTTGTTTTTTTTGTTTTTCTGTCTGTCCCAAGGATATCTCCCGAACCACTTGACCGAATCGCTTCAAATTTTGTGTGGCTGGTGTGTCACCATGAGAGGAAGGCATCCGCGCAAAATGTTTCGCCGTCGTGACCTTGACCTTGGCGTACGACCTTGAAAACCGAAAATCTTTAAGGGGCCATAACTCCCACACCGTTCGTGTTAGAGTCTTTGAATTTGGCATGTAGGTACTTTGGCTTATGCCTGTTCTGATGGTGGCATACCGATCAAGGTCAACGTCACGGTCCGGGAGATTCGGTAGGCCTTGAATGTGGTAGGGGTCTACAAACTGGGTTTTAAGCTTTATTTTCCACATTTGTGCTTGACAGAAGCGCTTTAGATTGTATGTGGTACTGTATACCCTAGAGTAGAAAACATCCCAGCATCAATTATCGCCATGCTGACCTTGGCCTTGAAGTTTGACCTTGAAAACCGAAATTTCCTTCTTTGCGCTATGTATTTCTTCTTCAAGCTGTATCTCGTGAACTAGAAGACAGAATCCCTTGCAATTTTGTGTCAGGATGTGACACTCGACGGGGTGTCGCAAGTGCGTGGCATTGCTGGTGACGGACATGTCTGCCGCTCGGCGAAGGCCTTGTTCTGTTTTACATAAGCTCACATCAACTCACATTAATTTTAATGTGAACTGCTTTAACCCTTTCACCGCCAGCCATACTTCAACCAAAACATTTCCATTAAATTTACCTGGGTAGAGAACAAAATCCATCTGCAGTATTGGGGATTCTTCTGTGACATATATAAAATAAGGTCTATCCTTACTTCCCAAAACTAAGACAATGGGGTCTCTGGATAATAGACCCCAATTTGATGCCTTTAATGACATAGGTGTTAAATCACGGTGGTGCTAAAATGCGACTTTGGCGGTGAAAGGGTTAAATTGACAAGATAGCTATAATTGTAACACACGTTCCTCAAAGAGAAAAAGCCAAGAAAGCAGCACAACAGAGAGGCCCAAGCTTAACGCTAAGGGATTTCGTAATGTCGGATGGAATTTTCAAGGTTCCTGTTTCGGGTCCGTTTTTTGTGTTAGTTTTTGTTTGTGGCTCACTTTGTCGGTCGGTCTTGTCTGTCGGTCGGTCTGTCGGTCCAAAATTGTCGCACATATTGACAAAATTGTCGCACATATTGTAAAAGAGAAAAAAATACTTGGGCATAAAGTAACATTTCAGTTGTCATATCTACAGTCCTTAGGTATGGAAAGAATGGTCGACTTATGGCGATATTTTTCACGCCAGAGGGCAGTCAATGCACTAGGGGCTTATCACGCGATTTTCTTAGTTGGGCGTAGTAAGAGAGAGAGAGAGATGGTAGGACTACTCACTCTCTCTCTCATTTTCTTTATCCCCAATTAAGAATATAGAGAGGATTAGCCCCACACGAGCGTCATGCCCTCTGGCGTGAAAAAAAATCCCACTAAGTCTCTCATTGTATGCTGAACAGAGCACATGAATCTTCATTTTAAAGCGTACAAAATAATAAACATACGTAATACAGACACTGCAACAGACACGACGAGTATGCGGTGCTTCTTTCGATGAGTATAAGTAGGATAAATAGTTTTAAATGTTTTCCAAAAGATATAAAAAAAGTTACGAAATGGTGCAGAGATAACATTCTGGTTTACAGATTAAAATTATTGAAAAGCCAGGGGAGGCGACTCAGGGTATGTAATGATTGGAGTGGTAAAATAGACCGCTGCCACAAACGATTGCGAATCCGCGCTTGTTTTGTTTTTGTTTTTCTCTTCGTTTTGGCTGTTTTCCTAGGATGTTGTTCATCTATTTGGTTTTCTGTAGTTTTGCATCATTACTAGATTTGTATTTTCTGGTAAAGGTCAAGATGTGCCCCCCCCCCCCCCCCCCCACCCACCCACCCCCCTACCTATCTCGGTTAATTCTATTTTTCCGTTATTGCCTTTCTTACCATAC
>CM065685.1:47578552-47586052 GCA_017654935.2 Phymorhynchus buccinoides | reverse complement strand
GGAGAGAGAGAGAGAGAGAGAGAGAGAGGGAGAGAGAGAGAGGGGGGAGAGAGAGAGGGAGAGAGGCTGGGTGTAAAAAAGTATGTATACTTATCTCATTACTCTGTATAAATAAAATTTCGTTCGTTTCGTCTCTCTCTCTCTCTCTCTCACTACGCCCAACTAAGAATATCACGCGCTAAGCCCCTACTGGTTTGATTGCCCCCTGGCGGTCAAAATGCGCGTCCTAAGTTGCTCATTGATATCCCAAGAGACCAATAAACGTGTAGATATTTTATGTATTGCCTGCATGCTTAGTCGTTTTCGTTTTCGTCATAATAGAATGCTCATTTCCTTAAAGACACACTGACCCACCACGATTAAGCCCCTTGGGTGTTTTCTTCTGGGTAGCTGTGACCCACATACTAATGCCCCCAACTTCAAATTGAGGCCACTCTTTAAAATGATGTTTCGTTTTCAATTTGGGGGCATTTGTATGAGAGTCAAACCTGGTCAAAACAAGATTTCTCACCAGCGATAAGACGAGGGAAAACACGTGAAACCCGTGATTTTGACACGTGATCTGGTGGGTCTTTAACAAGTAAAGCTGCTAAGCAGCGTTCAAAACGCAATTGCGATATGTAAATTTAAAGGAATTTGTTCAAACATGATCGTATTGACACTGTCATTGAGCAAAAAAAAAGATGAATGCTTACGCATGTGTTTGTGTGTTTATCAGTCTTGTCTGATTATCGATGGGCGGGTAAGAAAGCTCCACCCCAATTATCTCATGAATATCAGTCTCACAGAGGAAGCACCGACTGAAATTTTCTTTATTTTCATGGGGGGTGGGCTTCTTGTCTTCCCCTAACAGAGGAAGCACCGGGGGGGGGTGGGGGGGGGGTGGGGGCTGGCTGAGATGTTTTCGTATTGGAGACACTTTGTCCCTTTCTCCTTCTTCTTCTTCTTCTTCTTCTTCTTCTTCTTCTATTTTTTCTTTCTTGAAATTACGCGCGCTCTGTTTGCTGCGTGAAATGCCCGTGTAATCCTAATGCCTGTATACGCTCGTTTTGCTTCAGATATCGTCGGCATTCTTAGGCCGTGTACACACATAAGCGGATGTTCCGTGCGGAAACCCGTACGCAATCCATATTATAAATAAGTGAAACAAAGAAGGGAAAAGATGTGTGCACGTGTCCGAAGTTCCCCTATATGCGAACACTTGTATCCTTCTTTCTTCCACTTAGTTAGGGATTTCCGTACGGAACTTACGCGTGTTATGTGAACCCGGCCTTAATCTCACGTGCGTATTAGGGGCGAGAACGTCCGTGTGACAAACAGACAAGCAGAGACGAAAGAGAAAGAGGCACACACAGAGACAGACATCAGACATGCAAACATGCATGCATTAGTAGACAAGCTCTGACGTGTAGCAAAAATACAGCGAAAGACAACAACAAAAACGGCAGATAATTATAAACAACCCGACAATGACACACAGATTAATATTAAAGGGGCACCCTGACGGATGAATTTTTTGCAAGACACACGTCGAAATCACCAGAAAGACAGCCTTTTCAAGGATCAGAACACTCACTTTGCTCTGGTTTCTTATAAATCAAACGGCGAATCCTCCTTGGCGGAGATGCTGGATAGAGAAGCTATTTTGGATGGGGTGGGTGGAGGCCACTAATTGTGGTTGACGCTTTTTCTTCTTTGTAGTGCAGTAAAAACAATTGGAGCTATTTCCTTTGTTGTGAGCGAAACGCCTTTTGGTAAACTGTATAAACAATTTGTGTTTAAATAAAATAAAAAGGCTTGTATTGTGGAAATTTCGTGCAAACGATTTGGTCTAATCTCAGGTGGCCCTCTTTCATTGAAAGAATTTGACCTCCAGCACCTTCGCCAAGGTGCATTTGACATTCTATAGATCTCTAAATACCGTTGAAATTTAAAGGGCCCACACATCCAATACCTTTACATTAGAATGCTATTTGCGCGCTAAACCGTATATCCTGCCTACTGATGTTCTCACACTTCTTACTGTAAGAAAGAACTATGTTCTTTATAATTGATCAGAGAGAGAGAGAGAGAGAGAGAGAGAGAGAGAGAGAGACGAGAGCAATTAGAGAACTGAGAGAGAGAGAGAGAGAGAGAGAGAGAGAGAGAGAGAGAGAGACAGAGACAGACAGACAGACAGTGAGTGAGTGAGAGAGACAGACAAAGAGAGACTGAAACAATTAGATGAAAAGAGACCAACAAAAAACAAAAGTGAGAATAATTATGCCTTGCCCAAAACGCATCCCCGCACTCTCAGCCATGATAGTTTCGTTTCTTGCACAGCTTTAAATTTATTCTTAGACCGCGTACACTGTAGACGCGGAAATCCCATGCGCAATCCGTAAATAAGTAAAAGAAAGAAATGGAAAAAAAACAATAACCGCGCGTGTCCGTATTTCCCCTAATCCGTGTGGGTTTTCCTTCTTTCTTTTACTTAGGTGAAGACGGGGTAAAAAGCCCATGGGCGGGTAAGAAGCCCATGCCAATTATCTCATGAAATAAAGCAAATTTCAGTCCCGCCCATGGGCTTTTTACCCCGTCTTCCCCTACTTATGGGTTTCCGTGCGTACATTCCGCGTCTAATGTGTCCCGACCCTTAGGTCACACACACATAAGATCCTCAATCCGCAGGTTCCGTGCGGAAACCCCATACACTAATATATAAGAAACTAGAGCGTTAAGACGCTAAATCACCAACCGCGCGGCAGCGTTATTCGGCTCCAGTGACCTTGACCTTTGACCCATAACCTTCATTATCGAACTTGGCCTAGATCTTCCTACTACCTACCCGCATGCAAAATTTGAGCGCCCTAAGTCCATCCGTTCAAACGCTAGAGAGGATACATACAAACATACAAACATACAAACACCACCTCAGACACGAGTGAAAACATTACCAATCCGCTCTCTACGATCACGGTTGGTAATAAGCGGATTGGGGTTATGCATGTTGTTGTTTTTTACGCGTGTAATGGGCACACTCTTTCATATTTCTTACTTCCAGATTATTTGTTTGGGGCGGATTGCGCATGGGTTTCCGCACGGAACTTGCGCGTATTATGTGTGTGTGTGTGTGTGTACTATTGGGCCGACTTCAGGCTAATGTGAATTGATCACAAATCTGATTTGACTTGATTTAATGGCCTTTGTCAACACATAAAAAGTGATAAGTGAGTGCGTAAGTAGCGTGCGTGTGGAAAAGGTGAGGTGGGTGGGGGTGGGGGTCTGTTTAGTCCATGCCTTGATTATTTTTTCCTTGTTTTTTTCTTTCTCCCCGGATGCTATGTTGTGAGTGTTCGTGGGTGTCTATAGTGTGTGTGTGAAGAAAAGGGAAGGTGGGTGGGGGGTTGAAAGACCGGCTGGATTAGTTTGATTTCTACTTTAAATTATGCTAAATAATTATTTTTTATCCTTCTTTTTTTTAAATGTTTTTTTTAATGGTGTCTATAATGTGTATGTGGAAAAGGGTGGTGGGTGGGGGGGGGGATGAACGGCGTGAGCATTTTTGTTGTTGTTTGTTTTTTTGTTTATATACTTCTTCATATTGTTTTGTATTCATGTTTTTGTTCTTGATTTTTTTCTCTCGTAATATTTGTAAAGCGCTCTGAGGATGATTTGTTATCATCGAAGAGCGCTAGAGAAGCTTTATTTATTATTATTATTATTATTATTATTATTATTAAGTAACAATACTATTCTAAGCCATGGATCCGAATACCAATCCGTACAGATTTATGCCTCGTGCCCTTTTCATGCGGAAATCCCATGCGCAATCCGTAAATATAAGTGGAAGAAAGAAGGGTAGCAATGTAGGGATTAGGGGAAATTCGGACACGTGCGCAATTTTTTTTCTCCATTCTTTCTTTTACTTATTTGCGGATAGCGTACGGGTTTACATATACGCGGAAACACAAGCGCATGCCCCCTCCGCAAACAAAGTTACTTTAAGAAACAGAATGAAATAATGAGGCCAAGAGAGGAGATAACAAAATTGAAACCAAGGGTGAATACTCTCTTTCTAATTAAATCCCCTCCAACCGATACCAATCACCTAGCAGTGCGTGGGTCAGAACCAAAGTGAGATGCACCTAGCAGTGCGTGGGTCAGAACCAAAGTGAGATGCTTCTCATTTTGGTTCTGACCCACGCACTGCTAGGTGATTGGTATCGTAATCAACTTTGGTGGAGAGGAGTTAATTAGAAAGAGATTATTCACCCTTTGTTTCAATAACTTTAAGAAAGTAAGAAATAATCGGATTGGAATTCGGATGGGTTTCCGAGTGCATGTGCACTCTCCTTCGCATTTCTTACTGCCGGATTTTATTTTTTGTGTGGATTGTGAATGTGTTTCCTTACAGAATTCCTGTACACACGGCTTGTCACTCTAAGCATTGAAGTAAATCTTCAAAATATCAAAATATTTCACTATAAAGATCACTTTTTTTCGCATTGGACTGTACAGGGGAAGTATTGTTTTTTGATTTTGATCTTGTTGGTTTTTTGCTCCTTTTGTTGCCTGCTTTTTGCTCCTTTTGCTATATTTGCTGTTTGCTGTTTTCTTGTTTGTCTATGTTGATAAAGGCGCATTCGCCGAAACATCCAGTAGTTTTGCTTTGTCTCTTGTGAATAAAATAACGTCACTTTACGCTTGTAGTTGTTTGTTTGCTGTATATACAGATCACTGTCAAAGCCTGTTTTCAACAACACTCCTGTTTCGCAAACGTTTTTCCAATACACACACGCAAACAAACAAATAAACAAACAGCAAACAACAAGCATAGCCTTCTTGACTGTGAAGGTGGAGGGGGGTGGGGGTGTAATAAAAACCTTGGCAGAAGGGCCTACGTTCATATGTATGCAAAGCAGTGTGGCATAGATCTCTATACATCTTCTGGGCCGTTCGCAGAAGATAGAGAGAAACCTAATCGTCACTAGGCGAGAGAGAGAATTGCCGCCTTGGTGATCCGGTTCCTCGGAGAATAGTGACTCCTCTAGAATATTGACACCATGGTGCAACATTCTCCGGAGTAAATTCAACGGTTTAAAAAAGAAAGAAAAAAAAGAAAGGTTTTGCTTCCTTCTTCTTAATGCTAAAATTACCGAGTCCTTTTGAAGAAATCTTAATACCTAGCTCAGTAAGCATATTGCCTCCCATAGACAACTGATTAATTATTGTTATTAGATTTTTATAGTTAACATCTCTCTCTCTCTCTCTCTCTCTCTCTCTCTCTCTCTCTCTCTCTCTCTCTCTCTCTCTCTCTCTCTCTCTCTCTCTCTCACTCTCTCTCTCACTCTCTCTCACTCACTCACTCACTCACTCACTCACTCACTCACTCACTCACTCACTCTCTCTCTCTCTCTCTCTCTCTCTCTCTCTCTCTCTCTCTCTCTCTCTCTCTCTCTCTCTCTCTCTCTCTCTCTCTCTCACACACACACACACACACACACACACACACACACACACACACACACACACACACACACACACACACACACACACATACATACATGCACACATAGGCGAGCACACGCTCGAGATCTCTCACACGCACATATATATATACGCTTCTTCTTTTTTTTAAACTCACACCCCACCTCTCTGTGTATAAAATACGGTGTACATATTATGTACAATATAATTCACGCAAGTTTTAGACAGGGAGTATATATTCTCCGGGAGTCAATGTTCTCCTTAACACCGGCCCAAGCTCACGTGACTAGAATATCAAGGGGAGATAACGCACTGGTGCTCTACTCCTAGCCCGTCCTTGGGTGCAGGGGAATGACTATGAAATACAGAATACTAAGTTACTATAGCTAGCATACGAACATGCTGTCAAATAGATAATAGAAGAACACGCAAAATACAAAATATATTAAAGAACACAGAAGATTTAAAAATAACAGTGGAATAACACAGCGACCATAAAAACATGTTGTATTTTATAGGTAACTCAGAAGAACATAAAACATGTAGGCCTACAAGATATTACTGAAGAACGCACAAGATACAAAATGAACTTCGAAACCATTTAAGATTGCGAGCATTCGAACATGATGTGTTTTTTTATAGGCAGCGAAAGAACACGAAGAATACCATCAGAAAAATTAAAATATCCAGGCTACGTTTTCCTGAAACAAGTACGTTATGTTCTTAAAGTGGTTGGTAAATTGTAACCGAAGAATACCATCAGAAGGCACATTAAAATATCCAGGCTACGTTTTCCTGAAACAAGTCCGTCATGTTTTGTTTAGAGAAGCGAGGCTATGGTGTTGATACTGTATGACAATTGCCTGTCACATGTTCTGCGTTGTTCTTTCTGTATTGATTGTGGAATGCTCTTCTCGCATATTGATCTACATTGTTCTAAGTTACAGTTGTTCCTATAAAAGTGGGTGCGTAATAATAGTAACCGAAGAATAACAATCATGAGACTAGCACATCCTTTAAAAATACCAGGACTACCGATGTAGCTGGAACGTTATGTTCTTAAAGTGGTTGGTAAATTGTAACCGAAGAATACCATCAGAAGGCACATTAAAATATGCAGGCTACGTTTTCCTGAAACAAGTACGTTATGTTCTTAAAGTGGTTGGTAAATTGTAACTGAAGAATACCATCAGAAGGCACATTAAAATATGCAGGATAGTTTTCCCTGAAACAAGTACATTATGTACTTTTAAAGTGGTTGGTAAATTGTAGCTCGAAACATTAATGTCACCATTTCCAACAATACAATCAGAAGAATTGATGCGCGTATTTTTTATTTTTTTAAACATGTGCAAGGTGCTCTTGAAGCCTTGGTAAAGTTTAACGTCATAAATATCACCATTTCCAACAATAAACGTGCGTTTGATATGTTTGGGGGTTTGGGGGTTGGTTTGTTTTTTTCGATTGAAACAATGCATTGAATACCAGATGTACTCCTTAACATCCACACCAAGCAAAAACACAAGCATACCTACAATTATAGTTTGTTATAGTCACTCCATTAAGAACGAAAATTTGAGTCCAAAATGGTGGTGAAACAGATGATAGTATCCGGATATATAATCAGACCCCTCTGTGTGTAATTATAATGCTTTAAACTCCGCTTTGCCAAACAAAATGTCCCGTACCACCCCTATCAAAATTTGCTAAGGATAATCTTTTAAAAATTCAAGACAACAGAAAAAAAATTCATCAAATACATTATTTCTGTAATTGCCTTTCTTCCAATTTCCTTTCATGCAGATTATTTTCATCTATACAGGTTTTTTGTTTGTTTTTCAAAGCAGAATCTGAGAATTGTGTTGTTACTTTCATGACTTTATACTAATAGCAATATGCCTACAATACGTAGAAAATCTACAACCTGTCCACTTTGTTTGCTGTCTTCACTTCATGACTGAAAGTGCTTAATTAAGGCACGAAACGTTGGAGTTTTCCCTTTCACAGGTACCTTGTTTTCTGCACCCACCA
>CM065685.1:47571052-47573552 GCA_017654935.2 Phymorhynchus buccinoides | reverse complement strand
TATGTGTCCCCTATTTCGTCTCTATGTGTCCCCTATTTCGTCTCTATGTGTCCCCTATTTCGTCCTATTTCGTCTCTATGTGTCCCCTATTTCGTCTCTATGTGTCCCCTATTTCGTCTCTATGTGTCCCCTATTTCGTCTCTATGTGTCCCCTATTTCGTCTCTATGTGTCCCCAATTTCGTCTCTATGTGTCCCCTATTTCGTCTCTATGTGTCCCCTATTTCGTCTCTATGTGTCCCCTATTTCGTCTCTATGTGTCCCCTATTTCGTCTCTATGTGTCCCCTATTTCGTCTCTATGTGTCCCCTATTTCGTCTCTATGTGTCCCCTATTTCGTCTCTATGTGTCCCCTATTTCGTCTCTATGTGTCCCCTATTTCGTCTCTATGTGTCCCCTATTTCGTCTCTATGTGTCCCCTATTTCGTCTCTATGTGTCCCCTATTTCGTCTCTAAGTGTCCCCTATTTCGTCTCTATGTGTCCCCTATTTCGTCTCTATGTGTCCCCTATTTCGTCTCTATGTGTCCCCTATTTCGTCTCTATGTGTCCCCTATTTCGTCTCAATACATGTGCCCCTGTCTCTGTGTGTCCCCGAATCTATATGTCACCCGTCTCTGTGTGACCCTTTCTCTGTGCGTCCCCGTCTCTGTGTGTCCCCGTCTCTATGTGTCCCCGTCTCTATGTGTCCCCTATTTCGTCTCAATACATGTGCCCCTGTCTCTGTGTGTCCCCGAATCTATATGTCACCCGTCTCTGTGTGACCCTTTCTCTGTGCGTCCCCGTCTCTGTGTGTCCCCGTCTCTATGTGTCCCGGTCTCTATGTGTACCCGTCTCTATGTGTCCCCGTCTCTGTGTGTCCCCGTCTCTATGTGTCCCGGTCTCTGTAATTATGTCCCCCAACTCTGTGTGTCCCCCCGTCTCTATTTTTGTTTTATTTCTAATTTCAAATGTTGTATGATTTTTGTATTATCTATTGAACTTCATCGTTTTTTGTTTTACTTTTTATTTTTAAATGTCAGTACAGCTTTTATAGTTAATCTGACAATAAATTGGTTCCAGTCCAGTCCAATGTCCCAGTCTCTGTGTGTTCCAGTCTCTGTGACTCTTTCATTGTGTGTACCCGTCTCTGTGTGTCCCCGTCTCTGTAAAATATGTCCCTAACTCTGTGTGTCCCCGTCTCTGTGTGACCCTTTCTCTGTGTGTCCCCGTCTCTATGTGTTCCAGTCTCTGTGACCCTTTCATTGTGTGTACCCGTCTCTATGTGTCCCCGTCTCTGTAAAATATGTCCCTAACTCTGTGTGTCCCCGTCTCCATGTGTCCCAGTCTCTGTGTGTCCCTTGTCTCTGTGTGTCCCCGTCTCTATGTGTCCCAGTCTCTGTGACCCTTTCATGTGTGTCCCCGTCTCTATGTGTCCCCGTCTCTGTAAAATATGTCCCTAACTCTGTGTGTCCCCGTCTCCATGTGTCCCAGTCTCTGTGTGACCCTTTCTCTGTGTGTCCCCGTCTCTATGTGTCCCAGTCTCTGTGACCCTTTCAATGTGTGTCCCCGTCTCTATGTGTCCCCGTCTCTGTAAAATATGTCCCTAACTCTGTGTGTCCCCGTCTCTATGTGTCCCAGTGTCTGTGTGACCCTTTCTCTGTGTGTCTCCGTCTCTGTGTGTCTCCGTCTCTGTGTGTCTCCGTCTCTGTGTGTCCCGGTCTCTGTAAATTATGTCCCTAACCCTGTGTGTCCCCCGTCTCTGTGTGTCCCCATCTCTGTGACCCTTTCATAGTGTGTACCCGTCTCTATGTGTCCCCCGTCTCTATGTGTCCCCCGTCTCTATGTGTCCCCCGTCTCTGTAAAGTATGTCCCTAACTCTGTGTGTCCCCCGTCTCTGTGTGTCCCCGTCTCTGTAAATTATGTCCCTAACTCTGTGTGTCCCCGTCTCTGTGTGTCCCCATCTTATATCTCTCCGTTCCTTTTACTGACTTATCCTAATCCTAGCTCCAACGCTAAACCCTAGCCCTGTCCCAAACTTTAAAGACACACTGATGCACCACGATTAAGTCCCTTGTTTTTTGTATGGGTAGCTGTGACTCATATACATAATGTCCCCAACTTAAAATTGAGGCTGCTCTTTAACATGATGTTTCGGTTCGAATTTGGGGGCATTTGTATGGGAGTGAGACCTGGTCAAAACAAGATTTCTTTCCAGCTATTAGAGGGAAAACACGTGAAACCCGTGATTTTGACACGTGACCCTAACCTTTACCCTAATCCACAGACACCAATGTTTTACTAAGAGATCTTCGGGGGAACACATGGAGACGAGCACACATCGAGACATATACAGACGTGGACACAATAGACGCGGGGCAATCATAAACGGGGACATATAGAGACGGGGACACATAGAGACGGAGACATATAGAGACGGGGACGCATTGACACGGGACATTCAGAAACGGGGACATATAGAGACGGGGACATAGCGAGACGGGGACACATAGAGAAGGAGACATA
>CM065685.1:47551052-47556052 GCA_017654935.2 Phymorhynchus buccinoides | reverse complement strand
ACAGAGAGACAGAGACAAAGAGACAAAGAGACAGAGAGAGACAGAGAATGTAGGTATGGATCTCTGCATGTGATGAGGTTCGTATGCAAGCACGTGTGTCTTCGCGCACTAAGCACGTACGCAAGAGAGTGTAACTGAAATCGAAAATACGGTTAATGAATACAACGGCCCGTGAAATAATACAGGCAGTCTCAACTCGATCCTATGCTGGCTCCTGATAAGTGAGTGATACTTCGTATTATTTCGCCTTCAGTCCCACGTGAGAGTACACGACCTTCTCGAATCCCCTTCTTGGTGACAGCAGCAGGAAGCCTAATTATGCAAATTCATTATGCACATTGCCATGGCCATTCTCCGTGTTAGCTAAACTGTCCCAGTGGGAGTCCCACATGGTGTTAAAGATACACAGATGCGCCACGATTAAGTCCCGTGGGGTTTTTCTGGGTAGCTGTGACCCATATAGAAATGCCCCCATGTTCAAATTGAGGCTGCTCTCTAAAATGATGTATCGCTTTGAATTTGGGGGCATTTGTATGGTAGTGAGACCAGGGCCTGTATTCACGTTGAGATAGCATGAGACTTAGCATGATGCTAACTTAGAAGCTCTCCCAATGTCCTATAGGATTGAATAGGACTTTTGGAAGAGCTTCTAAGTTAGCATGATGCTAAGTCTCATGCTATCTCAACGTGAATACAGGCCCTGGTCAAAACGAGATTTATTTCCAGCTATAAGAAGAAATAAAAACACGTGAAACCCGTGGTTTTGTGGCGGTAGGCTACCATAGCCGATGAGGAGGCGTGGTTACTGCTACACATATCTGTATTGTTAAAAAAATCAGGACTTTACTGGTGTTGCACTGCCTCCGGGCATTGCCTCCAGTATTGTTCCCAACATCTTTGTATCTACAAATGTCCCATATGTGTCTGTTCCAGACCGAGAGGACGTAAAACACCATTTTTTCATTCATTCATTCACCCGTGATTTTGACACGTGATCTGGTGAGAGCATTGGATTGGCTACAAAAGGTTATTTTAATTGGATGGAGTATAACGATTAAAAAAATGAATTTTGACAAAGTCCGTATTTTTGCCCATGAGAAAAGATCATCTGTTGATGTAGAAAGCAGCCTGCTTGGGCTTTTTTTTCTTTCTCCCTTATCATTAAATTACCTTGGGAAAGAATGTGAATAAAGCCCAAATGTAATGGTGTGTTCTTTTGGGTCATGCTGTTGGGTTCCACCTTGAAGCTCTTTCATCATACAGCTCTCACCCGCAGGCTTCCACCTTGTCGTGGTGGGGGAGCTTTAGGCTAAGAGTAGCCCCTCATCCCCATTTTTCATTCTCGCCATCCTCATTTACAATTTATGACATGCCAGTGTGGGTTGTTTTTCATATTGTTCACGGGCTTTCACGCGTGAGACCTTACGCACTTGAGTGGGCACATGTTGCCCATTCTGCAGTACATATTTGCCTATAATAATATGGCCTATTTTTATATATTTTGTTTTTTTACTAGGATGTGCTTGTTATCCTTTCTTACTGGTTTTTAAAAAAACTGGATCCGATAATTCGAGTAGAGTGGCTCAACGTTTCCAACACTGTGTGAAATTATGAGCTATAGGGTACAATGATGAAGATGCCATGTCGTGAATTGTACTGTGGGTTTTTTTTAACGGTTTTGGGACGTTGTTAAGGATAATTGAAGTGTGTTTTGTTATACGTGGTCGAAGTTTACGCGGTGACAGTCCTGAGATAAGCATAGCTGTTGGCGGGACTATAACAGACTAAAGTTCTTTGGCTTATGCCTTAATTTAAACCTCCTCCAAATTTCTCCAAACTGAGTTCTTAACGTTTTCTTTTTGAATATGAAACTCCTACTCCACAGACAAACTCCTACTCCACAGACAAACTCCTACTCCACAGACAAACTCCTACTCCACAGACAAACTCCTACTCCACAGACAAACTCCTACTCCACAGACAAACTCCTACTCCACAGACAAACTCGGCAACGGCTGTGAAAACGTCACGCGTTGGGCGTAGATAATTATATCTACAACCACTAAACACACACAGGGCACGCGTGCACGCACGCACGCGCACGCACGCCTGCTCTTACTGTCTTATATCAAATAATGTCAATCAAAAACTAGTTATTTGCTACAAAAAAATGCACAGAGCGAAAATTAATTATTATTATTAGAACATTTAGCACGCCTAATCAATTTAAATGCCCTAGGCGTTTACAATATAAACATATAATATACACATATAACATACATATAATATTTAACATATAGCATAAAGAATGGGAAATCAAAATTACGAAAACACCTAAAGACGGTCAGACAAACAGACACAGAATTACACACATACACGCGCGCATGAGAGCGCGCACACTCACGTACATACACACGCGGACACACACTCACACAGACAATTATATGCGCTCACCAAGCGCAGACGTTCACTCTCAGACATGCACACACCAAGTTACGATTAATAATTGTCTTATCTTGTCAGATATAATGTGCGTGTAGCCAATTATTCGTGGCTTTCTGTTCAAATCGCTTTTTTCAATGGTTGGCATGAGCCTGAGAATGGGTCCAAAGATGTGAACCAGCACCACGAAAGGGACATTAAGTCGCTGGGCTAGTTTCTCATAACAGGCTTGGAATGTCAAAAGTATCATTTTTTTGGTCAATTTTGAGTTATGGGTATTTTTGTGTTCTCTAACAAAATCTTATCTTTCATTATTTATAAAGGATGATCTTTATCATGGTCTCTAAATAGTTTTATAAGTGTTTTACAACGAGTAGGTCAATGCATTTTCTTCAGCTAGGCTAGACTTCAGACTGTGATTTCTCAAAATGGCCGACGCTCACCCTACTAGCTTTAAATGCTCATAGCTCGGGAACGGGAATAGATACAAGAATGGTCCTTGTTTCGTTGAAAACAAATGGTGTAGAGTGGCACAGTGGTATCGCGTTCGCTTCGTGTCAAGTAAACCCGAGTTCGAACCTGGGTACAGGGGATTTTTTCCTCTCATTCTGCACTAGGCCTTAACGGTCTGAACGTGGAGTCTTTCGGATGAGACGATAAACCGAGGTCCCGTGTGCCCATGCACTTAGCATACGTTAAACCCAGTGGCAACGAAAAAGTTGTCATTTGGTCAAAATACCCCCCCCCCCCCCCCCCCCCCCCCCCCCCCTCATCAGTGACAAAAATCGCATGGAAAAAAAAAAAAAATGGGTGGCGCGCCTCTGGCTGCGACGCGCTCTCCAGGTGGGAGCAACCCGAATTTCACAGAGACGCCTCTGTGACTATAAGTATAAAGTACCTAATACCTAATACCTAAAAAAAAGAAAATTGTCGGAAGTTTTCAAATGTATAATTTTCTCAGAATGACACTTAATGTCCCTTTTGTGGCGCTGGGTCCCAGATGAGGTGTGGATGAGAGCTGTAGAATGAAAGGGCTTCTAGAATGATGAAAACTCACTGTACGCACAGCTTTGTCCTTTTAAGGTCTCTGTACACGTGAACATTTTTCACTCTCTCCCCATAGCAACACAGTGATACTCAAGTCGACTGGCCCGTCACTGTGTTGCCATGGGGAAAGATGAAAAAATGTTCACATAATATAATAGAGACATTAACGAACAACTATGACTATGAGACACGATTTGTACAGCCTTGGAGAATACTTGGCTTTTTTTGGGGGGAACATCTCCCACGTACACATTAGACGCGTAAGTTCCGTACGGCAACCCAGAAGCTATAAGGCCGGGTTCACATTAGACGCGTAAGTTCCGTACGGAAAACCCTAAATAAGTGGAAGAAAGAAGGATAAAAGTTTACGCATATAGGGGAAATTCGGACACGTGCGCAAATCTTTTCCTTTCTTTGTTTCACTTATCTATGAATTGCGCACGGATTTCCGCACGGAATATCCGCTTATGTGTGTACACGGCCTAAGTGAAAGAAAGAAGGGTAAACATTTACGGACTAGGGGAAATTCGGACACGTGCGCAACTCTTTGTGTTCAGTGTCGGTTTTCCCTTCTTTCTTTTACTTATTTACGGATTGCGCACGGGTTTCCGCACGGAATCTCCGCATCTCCGGATGGGAACAACCCGAATTTCACAGAGACGCCTCTGTGACTATAATGTACCTAACCTAACCTAACCTAACCATATATTATGTGTACACGGGCTAAATCTCCTAAAAGTCTTTTTCGCCGAGGGAGAGTATGGGAAGTGGGGGTGCTCCCTTGGCAAGGATTCTCCGCTATAAACGAAAAATAATAATAATGGCAACATCCCCTCCCTCAATATTACCGACCTGGGCCTGTATTCACATTGAGATAGCATGAGACTTAGCATCATGCTAACTTAGAAGCTCTTCCAAAAGTCCTATTAAATCCTATGGGACATTGGAAGAGCTTCTAAGTTAGTATCATGCTAAGTCTCATGCTATCTCAATGTGAATACAGGCCCTGGGCATTGCAATACCTTCAGGATCGACCTACTATCTAAACTGGTCTCCAAAATTTAAGGGCCGGAAGAACGATCTTCTCTCTTCTGTCTTGGAGGCATGCTTATTGAGAGCTCTGGTTGCCGCCCTTAAATACACATTCGTGTCTAACTTTTGCTCAGCAGTGTTCACTACAGTCATGCCTTGCACGTGCAATAGGCAAGAAACATGCATCAGCCCTGATTTTTCAGCGAAAAGAGACCAAGCTTTCGTGAAATTCTCGTGAATTTGCCACATTTTAAGCGTACCTGAAAACGCTGTTGCTGTACTGCAATGTCTGCAAAACTGGTTCAGGCACGTGCAACAGGAAGGAAAGTTATTGAGTAGCCTAAGTTTTGCCATTTTCTTCATTGTTGTCTTAGTGTACAATAAATAGATATCAAGCTACTGAAAACAGAAGCCGGACCTTAACTTTTGGAGACCAGTATATTTTAATAAACATGTCCCATTTGTGTCTGTTCCGGGTC
>CM065685.1:47541052-47548552 GCA_017654935.2 Phymorhynchus buccinoides | reverse complement strand
CCCCCCCCCTCTCTCTCTCTCTCTCTCTCTCTCTCTCTCTCACACACACAAACACACATGTATACACTCTGTCTCTCTATCTCACACACACACACACACACACACACACACACACACATGCTCTCTCTCTCTCTCTCTCTCTCTCTCTCTCTCTCTCTCTCTCACTCTCTCTCTCTCTCTCTCTCTCTCTCTCTCACACACACACACACACACACTCTCTCTCTCTCTCACACACACACACACACACATTCAAACACACACATGCTCTCTCTCTCTCTCTCTCTCTCTCTCTCTCTCTCACACACACACACACACACACACACACATACATGTATACACTCTCTCTCTCTCTCTCTCTCTCTCTCTCTTTCTGTGCCTGTCTCTCTTTCTGCTTTATCTCTCCTTACATTCCCAGTATTCTAGTCAATGTTGATCTCTTTGTGTTTATTTGTAATTGTAGGTGTACCATCTTGATTTGGAGAGGAGGGGGCTTAAGAGAGAGATTAATTTGAACAACATTTCCCTGACAGGCTTTTCAGAGGTGACATCGGCTTTACACTGCCAAATACATGGGAGCCCTCTCCCCCCCCCCCCCCCCCCCTTCTCCCTCCCTCTCCGTCTGTCTATTCTGGATGGAACTAGGAGTAGGAATGAAATTTGAGAGATCAGTCGAAGGTTGGGATACGGTATAGAACTAATGTTGGGTCTTTTTGTGCCATATGATTTATGATTTTATATTGCTAGACATTGACCAGGTCTTTTTCTTTTTATGTTTGCTCGTCAGTTGCTGTTTACTGCATATGTGGTGGAGCACAATATACCGTTGGCTGCTGCTGATCACTTTGGAAAGTTGCTCACAGCAATGTTCCCCAAAAGTGAAGAAGCACGGGCCTTCTCCTCAGCAAGAACGAAAACGTCATGTCTGCTGCACACCCTTGCCAGTCGATCTCAGACAGATCTTGTCAAGTCTCTTAAAAGTAGTAAGTGTGGTGATTTATTTCTTATTTCTGTATTGGTTTGTGTGTATGTGCACATTGTGTGTGCTTAGTTGTATGCATGAGTCGAGCTTCACCGAAGTCGAAATGTGGCTGTCTACATGGCGGGGTAGTACCAAAAAACACGGTCACTTCGTAATGTTCTCATCTCTAGCTGGTGCATTTGTACCATAGTGTTCAAGTTTTTAGGCTTTTGGGATGATCCATGGAGTCTTTAAGCCAGGGTACAAGAAGAAGGAGAGCTTCAAGTCATTTTCAGATTCCAAAAGTTGTATGAAATGACCTGTGCCTGCCCAAAATCAGAGATCAATTTTCATAATGTGTGTGTGTGCATGCATGCGCACATGCGTGCAGTCATTTGTGCATGTGTCTGTGCGTATGTGTTTGTGTGTGTTACTGTGTGCGTGCATGCAACAACAAAATGAACAAAACATGGTTATCTAGCAAATAGATGAGATATTAAGATGCAAATCTTCAGATTGTTTTCAAACTTCATGAGACATATGACCCCTACTTATACAAAAAAATGAGATGTCAGTTTCCTGCCACACAGTGGCTATGGAAAGAATGCGTCTCAAGGCCCATCACAAAGGGTCGACCCAAAGATAACCTACATGTCAAGGATAGTGATTTCTGATACTGGTGACAGTTCATTGATCATTTCAAGTGAATGAATAAGACGATCAATCCTAAACATTAATGGTTTTAATAGGTTTGTTTTCTGGGATTTAAAAAAGAGAGGACACGTTATATATTAAAATGTGAAAATAATTTCAAGAAATCATAATGGTGATTTTTGCTATTATCATTTTCATTATCTTTGTCTTTATTTCTACCATTTTTTATCAGTGATAAAAATTAAAGAGAATGATAATAAAAGTGATAATAGGAAATTTTAGATAAGAGTTTAAAAAAGATTCAATGTTTCATGCTTTTCCAGGACCCTTTTCGATGGCCACTGACAGAGGAAACGACCGCAGTATGGAGATGACCCTATATCCTATAGTGGTCACCTTCTTCGACGAGGATCATGGAGAAATCAAGACCTCCTTGCTGTCTGTACCCTGCCTCGACAAAGCTGGCACAGGGGAAAACATCGCTGAGCTGATAACAACTGAGTTCAACAAGCAAGGCGTGACAAAGGAGATCTGGAAAGAAAACTGCATTGGACTGGCAACCGACAATGCAGCAGTGATGATAGGGGCCAAAAACGGAGTTTTGGGACACCTGCGAAAGACCAGCTCCAACCTGATCAACATAGGCTGTCCGTGCCATCTTGTCAACTTGGCTGCAGAGAAGGCTGCTGCTACTCTTCCGGTGAAAGTTGACGAGTTGTTAACAGATATCTTCTACTATTTGGAAAAATCCAAGAAGAGGAAGCAGGAGCTGCACAAATTTCAGGAGCTGGCAGATGTCGACACCAAGCGAATCCTGAAACACGTGTGTACTCGGTGGCTGTCTTTGGGCAAGTGCCTGGGCCGTCTGATAGAAAATTGGACGCCTCTTCTGCATTTCTTTGAGGCAGAGATGAAATCCTCAGCACCAAAATGCACCAGCAGTAGCGATGCACGGCTTCAGTCTTACCACATCCCCAAGAAGAGTGAAGCAAGGGCATCTTCCTCATCACAGTCTGCTGCTGGACAGAAGAGAAAAAGCCTGCCAAGCCAGAGCCAACCTCCAGCCAAAAAACTCGCTGTGGAGTTAGGATCAGGGAGGCAGGAAAGAGTGTGTTCATCTTTATCGGATCCACTCTCCTTCGCCTTCGCCTGCTTCCTGAAAGCAGTTGTCCCCAGTTTTGAAACCACGAACAGGATGCTGCAGGCTGAGAAGCCATTGATTCATGTCTTGCGGGAGATTCTCATGGGTTTGCTCACGAGCTTGCAAGAGAAGTTTGTGCTTCCATCGGTGACCAGTGCAGCAAAAGAGCCACTTGAAGTAAATTACAGATTGAGGGACCACCAAAAAACTGACAGCAACCTTTTTATCGGTGCAGCAGCATCAGCAGTGGTGGAAACCCTGCCATCAACAAGTAGGATTACCTTCTACACTTCAGTTAGGCAGTACTACACCGCAGCCTCTGACTACATGGTTGCAAAGTTTCCACTCCGCTACCCTGTGCTTCTACACAGTCAAGTTGTCGACACATCAAAGACAAAAACATGTGACTGGAGTGACCTTCAGTTTTTCCTCAAGAATTTCCCATCGCTGGTCCTGAAGAAGGGGGAAGAAGACCTGTCTGCTGCCACAGATGCCTTGCAAACCCAGTTCAACAGCTTCCAGGCATTCACACTTCCAGAGGCTGTTGAGGAAGAGGAGAGGGAAGACAAGAAGTGGGCTCTTCTGGCCAAAGAGAAGAAGCTGGGAGCGCTAGCCTTCGACAGACTGGCCTACATCATGCTGGGAATTTTGTCACTGCCACACAGCAATGCCAGCTGTGAGAGAATCTTTAGCCAAGTGCGTAAGAATAAGACAGACTTCAGGGGATCCTTGAGCAGCCAGATGTTGAATGACATGATGGTTGCCAAGGCCAATCTCCATGGTTGCTGCTATGAGCAAAGGTTCGACCAAGAGCTGTTGAGCAAGGCCAAATCATCCACTTCTGAACAGGTCAAGAAAAAGAAGCAGTAGATCTTGACCCTTGATCAAGTTGATGTGACAAGGCCTTAGACAGGACCTGTTCTTTGTGTTCTACCTTTTTGGACATGTGAGTTCTATAAACAATTCATGGATTTTGTTTTTCTTTGAAGACTTTTCGTGTTTTCTTCTTTAGTGCACCAGTGCTTCACAGCTCCCCAGCTTGTGGTTCTGCAATATAATGTTTTATGTTCTAATTTGTTTTTCCAACTTAGTTGATTTTTGAATTAACTGATTTCAAAGTGTGTAAAGCAGAGTAATAATTTTGCAACAGTATTATTTAGTATTTGTGATTCTATCTTGGTGATAGTTCCCCCAGCTGAATCAGCATTGATGTAGAAATCTCCAACATAAACACAATTGTAGAAACCGACTGCTCCAGGCCATTCCTTCAACATGGATTTGAAAATGTTCAGTGGTGACCAGATGACTTTGGAATTTAAAGAACCTAGGTGTACAAACCCTATTGAAGTGATGTGACACAGAACTTGGGAGTGCTGAAGATTTTGTGGACGTTTTCTTCTTCAGACTACACGAACAACTGAAACCAACTTTTGTACTGTAAGTATATTGATTATAATAAATATACATAATATATTAATGAATGCATGGTGTGTTTTCATATTGTTATTTAACATGTTCTCATGCCAGGAGAGGACAGCTATGCTTCATCACATATGAAAAACGCTTCAGCTTCAGGGGGCTGCGCCCCATGACCCCCGCTTGATCAGGAGGGGGGCACGCCCCCCTCCCGAACCCACCCCCCCCAACAAATTCCTTATTTTGCTTCTGAAAGGTTGGCAGCTATGCAATATGACATGGGCAGATGGCCTTGATCATTAAATTTTCGTTGATCGTTGATCTCTCTCTCTCTCTCTCTCTCTCTCTCTCTCTCTCTCTCTCTCTCTCTCTCTCTCTCTCTCTCTCTCTCTCTATCTCTCTCTCTCTCTCTCTCTCTCTCTCTCTCTCTCTCTCTCTCTCTCTCTCTCTCTCTCAACTCTTCAATTCTCTCAGAAACCAGTGCTGCTGCGAATCGAACCGTCGTCACCGCGCTATATCTCAGCTGCCAAATAAAACACACTACACACACATACACACCAGAAACTTATACAACAAAAGTCAAATGAACAGTGATATTTTGGACAGCATACTAATGAATAATTATGTGGTATAATTATCCGAATAATGGTTAAATTGTACTTTGCACATCAAATGGTCGCATTGAAAATTTTCACTTCTTCTTCTTCTTCTTCGATCGCTCAGACAGTTTCCTGTCAATTATGAGCGCGGTTGCGTCATGCTGTCGTTATGCGCCTAACTAAGAAATAATTAGGCCCTAGCAAGTCCGACTTCGGCTGGAGGAGGAAATCTTTTTGAAAGTGTTTCGTGAAGAAAAAACAAAAGGCAGGAGAATGGACCAGGTAAGGCAGAAAGATAGTAGATGACAGCAAGCAAAGGGAAAAGGCAGAGTCAAAGAGTGTGACAGATTAGAGGAAGTTACAAGCACAAAACTTCCAGAAGGTGGGGAACTATTTATGCAAAAGACCCCCCAGTATCCACACGGGGGGGGGGGGGGGGGGGGGGTCACTGAGAAGCACCATTCTGCCTTTGTCAGGAAAGGAGTAGTAGGGTTATGACCAGCCTAAGGGTTATTGTCACGAAACTGAAAGAAAACAGACTTTGAGATCGAGAGTCGTAAACATGAGGTGGGGGGGTGAGGGTCTAAACTACAACTTTGCCCGACTCTTACTGATCTGACCTTGTAGTCGTGAGTGCGTCTAACACATTCGAAACGTGGATTAGTATATGAATTAGGCTAAACAGCCCATCGTTTTGGGAGTTTTAATCTAATAGACGATTTTCGGGAGAGAAAAAAACTAGGGGAGAGCACTTCGTGAAAATTAGAGTTGTTTACCTCCATTATTTATTTACTTATTTAAGAAAATGTGCATAGCGTTTCACCGTTAAGCTCTAAGTCAAATACCATAGCAACAATGCAACAATGGCGTCGAAGCTTAAAACCGCTGGAAGCCAGTCAGCGACTTGCAAACATTTTTTTTTATAGGTAAAGTTAAGGGCTCGGCACACGCTGCAACTTTTTAGGTGATACAACTAGTTGCATACAACAAGTTGCAGTTAAAATCGCAGAGCTTGGGGCACACGCTGCAACTTCGATGCAACACCCTTGCAATCCCGTGCCATATATGGAAAATTCTCGCGAGACTTTCCGTGACTTCCTTTGGTTTACATTCTAACAAAATGGCTTCCTCCGAGCGCGATGAAAATGAACACGACGATCTTATCATTGCTGCTGCTACTACTGTTGTTATTTTGTCATTCACGATGACGATGGTCGGTACCAGAGTCCTGTTTCGAGTAGGTGTACTTCTAAAAACTCGAAATGACAAATAGGGCCTACTAGGCCTAGTAGCCTATTTCTATGTTTACACACTGTTTTGATCTAGACTACATCGATTGAAAAAGAAAACATGCCGTGGAAGTATTCATGATTCATGATGCCGCCCATTTCATGGCTTATTTGTATTTTGGCGTCTTGTACATGCCCCGACTTTTGTTAATCGGGACACTCGGTTCCCAAATGCATGGAAAATTACGAATTAACTCGATCGATAACTTACATGTTTCAGTCCGACGGTTTCACTCCGACATTGAGACATAAAAATCACGTGATACGAAACGACGCGCGCGCTCTGATTGGCTGCAACCTACAACTTGTTGCAAGTGGAGGCTCAGAGATAGGATCGTTTTCTATCGCCCTACAACCCACAGCTGCAACCCTACAACCTTGTTGTAGGTTGCATGAAACTGTTGCAACCACAAAGTTGTAGGTACAACTAGCAAAAGTTGCAGCGTGTGCCGAGCCCTTTAGGGGAGGCCAGTTGCTACAAAGTGATAGAACTTGCAAACTGTGGTCGTAAAAATATAAATGACATAATATTTTTAGACTCACGCACCGGTATTCTAAGTGCTGTATGTCTGCTCAAACACACAGAGTCGATAGGCTACGAGACGGTATGATGGTAGAGTGACTTCCCCGTGTTTGACCGATTGAATTAGGCAAGATCACTCCCACACACCATGAAATGACTCCCCTTGATTATTTCCGAACAATTCCTATTGACATACTATTCCCCGTGTTGAATGTCTGACAGGCACTCAGGATTACAGGGTTAATGCAGACGGGCTTGAAGTGAAAAAGCAACCGACATAATTATTGTCACAACTGATTTGTATGTGATTCCATGATTGTTTGTCTGTCACCTGTCTGTCTGTCTGTCTGTCTGTCTGACTAGCTCTGTCTGGGGTTTTGGGGGTGTTTTTTTTTGCTTTTTTGTTTCTTGTTTTTGTGTCTGTGATCTGTTTTTGTTTGTGGCTCAAGCCACAAACCTATAACTCACTTTGTCGGTCGGTCTGTCGGTCTGTCGGTCTATCGGTCTGTCTGTCTGTCTGTCTGTCGGTCGGTCGGTCCAAAATTGTCGCACATATTGACAAAATTGTCGCACTTCAAATCGAGGCTAAACTTCAAATTGAGGCCGCTCTTTAAAATGATGCATTTTAAAGCGTACAAAATAATAAACATACGTAATACAGACACTACAACAGACACGACGAGTATGCGGTGCTTCTTTTGATGAGTATAAGTAGGATACATAGTTTTAAATGTTTTCCAAAAGATATAAAAAGTTACGAAATGGTGCAGAGATAACATTCTGGTTTACAGATTAAAATTATTGAAAAGCCAGGGGAGGTAACTCATGATTGGAGTGGTAAAACTAGACCGCGTGCCACAAACTATTGCGATTTCGCGCTTGTTTTGTTTTGTTTTTCTTGTTTTGTGTCTTGTGATCTG
>CM065685.1:47531052-47533552 GCA_017654935.2 Phymorhynchus buccinoides | reverse complement strand
TAGCAGATGACAGTAAGCAAAGGGAAAAGGCAGAGTCAAATAGAGTGATGGATTAGAGGAAGTTACAAGCACAAAACAAAAAAAGGTGGGGTAACTATTTGTACGAAAGACACCCCCCCCCCCCCCCCACCCCCACCCCCGGTATGCCCACGGGGAGGGGGTGGCATTTGATCTGATTGACGATGTCAATTATTTATCTCTGTTGATCGTTCACCAGGCTGTAACCTAATGTATCATCAGTATAATGGTGCCCTAGGGAAAGATGGAACCATCTAGTAACAGGACCTTTCATTCTCTTTTTCCCTCTGTCTCTGTCTGTCTGTCTGTCTGTCTCTCTCTCTCTCTCTCTCTCTCTCTCTCTCTCTCTCTCTCTCTCTCTCTCTCTCTCTCTCTCTCTCTCTCTCTCTCTCTCCTAAAATCTCAATGCCTTGCGTAATCAAAAAGTTTCTCCAAGTTCAAGTTCATGCTCTCTCTCTCTCTCTCTCTCTCTCTCTCTCTCTCTCTCTCTCTCTCTCTCTCTCTCTCTCTCTCTCTCTCTCTCTCTCTCTCTCTCTCTCTCTCTCTCTCTCTCTCTCTCTCCTCTCTCTCTCTCTCTCTCTCTCTCTCTCTCTCTCTCTCTCTCTCTCTCTCTCTCTCTCTCTCTCTCTCTCTCTCTCTCTCTCTCTCTCTCTCTCTCTCTCTCTCTCTCTCTCTCTCTCTCTCTCTCTCTCTCTCTCTCTCTCTCTCTCTCTCTCTCTCTCTCTCTCTCTCTCTCTCTCTCTCTCTCTCTCTCTCTCTCTCTCTCTCTCTCTCTCTCTCTCCTCTCTCTCTCTCTCTCTCTCTCTCTCTCTCTCTCTCTCTCTCTCTCTCTCTCTCATCAAGCCAACGCTATTAAAGACAAGATCAACAGCATGACATCGCTCCATGCCGTATGACTATCCTACTGCTCATCCAATTCATTCCATGCTGTTTTACAAGAATCGTTCAAACTGTTAATGTAATGAATCCGCCGAAGAGTAAACGTATTCCGTGAAAGCTTCTCCTGTGCTATAAAGACAGTTAATAGACGATTTTCGAAAAAAAAAAAAAAGGGGAGAGCACTTCGTGAACATTAGAGTTGTTTACCTCCATTACTCGGTCAAATACCATAGCAACAATGCAACAATGGCGTCGAAGCTTGAAACCGCAGGATGCGAGTCAGCGACTTGCAAACATTGTTTTGGGGAAAATAAATAGCGGTGGCCACTTGCAAAATGTGACGTCAACATATAAATGACATCAATGTTTAGAATGACGCACGGTGTTCTAAGCGCTGTACGTCTGCTCAAACACACGAGGCGAGAGCTGGGGATCTACCTGATGGTAAAATAATAATAATAATAATAATAATTAATAATGCTTATATAGCGCATAATCTTGCAAAGCAACTCAATGCGCTTTTCACTCACCATTCGTACAAACATTTCTAACAGACTAGAGAGAGTAGAGTAACTCCCCCCTGTTTGACCGATTGAATTTAGGCAAGATCACTCCCCACACACCATGAAATTACTCCCCTTAATTTTTTCCCCGAACAATTCCTATTGATTATGCTCCCGCCAAGGAGGCTATGCGTTTTGTTTTTGTTGATTAAACGTGTAAATATCCACCGTAGTGTGTACAGGTCTTATCTCCACACCTGTCCAGTCAGCCAGATTGACTCCAACTGTTCTATTTTTTATAAGGGTTTTTGTTTCCCCCCCCCCCCCCCCCCCCCCAGCTGTTTTAACCCTTTCACCGCCAAAGTCGCATGTTAGCACCACAGTTAACCCTTTCACCGCCAAAGTCGCTTTTTAGCACCACAATAGTTTAACACTGATGTCACTCAAAAGCATCAAATCAGGGCCTGTTATCTGAAGACCCTATTTTTTTTATAATCTGGGAAGGTAAAGATAGGCCTAATGGTGTACATGTCACAGAGGAATTCGCAGTATTGTAGATTTGTTTTCCTCTACCCAGGTAAGTTTAATGTTATTATTTTGGCTGAAAAATGGCTGGCGGCGAAAGGGTTAACACCTATTTCACTAAAAGGCATCAAATTGGGGTCTATTATCCAAAGACCCTATTGTCTTAGTTTTGGAAAACAATGATATACCTTATTTTATTATATGTCACAGAAGAATCCTCAATACTGCAGGTGGTTTTTGTTCTCTACCCAGGTAAATTTAATGGAAATTGTTTTTGCTGAAATATGGCTGGCGGTGAAAGGGTTATTTTAAGAGTCTTGCCACAGAGGTTCCAGGAAGCAATGTGAACTGTCGTCGTTGGCGGAAATTTTCACTGTATCGATTGGGGGCAGTGGATGGGATGCCTCGTGCCTCCATACGTGGAGCTGGACTACCCCGACCCCTCCACGAGTCTCTCCCCGTGGGGATACCGGAGGGGAGGGAGGTCTTTCGTAAAAAATAGTTCCCCCACCTTCTGGAAATTCTGTGCTTGTAACTTCCTCTAATCTGCCACTCTCTTTGACTTTTTTTCTTTG
>CM065685.1:47518552-47521052 GCA_017654935.2 Phymorhynchus buccinoides | reverse complement strand
ATGCTAATTATTAACATTCAAAATGTGTGAAGTAAGCGCATACACACGGGAAAATAAAACCCAATCCTACTTTTCACACTCATCTTTAAACATTCAAAATAGAGAAGTGCACAAACATTAAAAAAATTAAAAAAATACCTCAATCATACTTCATCATTAAAATGTACTTATTTGAAGAAACCCATGCATATAACAAGTCAAACATAGTATTACTTTACCTACTCATCTTAGCATGCACAATTTAAAATGTAAATACATGTACCCATGGCAACATGAAACCTATTCCTATAAAGGAGTTGAGAGAGAGAGAGAGAGAGAGTGAGAGAGAGAGAGAGAGAGAGAGAGGTGATAGACAAACAATGATAGGACGAAAGAAGGAGAATGTGTGAGAGAAAGAAATAGAGAGACAGACTTATACAGACAGACAGAGAACAAGAGACAAAGGCCTACTGAAGGATGAAAAAGGAGAGAGAGAGAGAGACTGAGACAGACGCAGTGACAAAGAGAGAGAGACGCACGAACACAGACACACAGACACACACAGATGGACAGACAGAGAAATCAGACAATACAAACTAGCTCTTCCGTACCGTATACTTTACAACCAAATTCAATCTGCACTCGATCAGACGTGTCCTTTTCCCCTTGTGGGGAAGGAAAATAGATCTCCTTCCTAGTTATTCCCGCAGCTTGCAAGCGTCTAGGATCGCAACCATATACATATCACCACCACAATAATGCCACTACAACATCATATTGTTTATTATAAAGGAGTTGAGTTATGCCCCTTTCGAGATGCTGAAGATGAAACAGATCCTAAACTGAACGTGAACACGAGGGCGTTTCACAAGTGCAGGCGCTCGTAACAGTTCGCGCAATAGACGATTTTCGGAGGAGAAAAAAACCTAGGGGAGAGCACTTCGTAAAAATTAGAGTTGCTTACCTCCATTACTCGGTCAAATGCCATAGCAACAATGCAACAATGCCGTCGAAACTTGAAACCGCAGGATACGAGAAAAAGAAAAATTAGGGGTGGCCAGTAGCCACAAGCTGATAAAACTTGCAAAATGTGACCTAAAAATATAAATGACAATTTTTTTAGAATGTCGCACGGTGTTCTAAATGCTGCATGTCTGCTCAAACACACGAGTCGATAGGCTACGAGAGCTGGAGGTAGAGTGACTTCCCCTGTTTGACCGATTGAATTAGGCAAGATCACTCTCCCAGACACCATGAAATTACTCCCCCTTCATTATTTCCGAACAATTCCTATTCAGCAAAAACAGTCCTAATAAACACCATCGTTTGTAAACATAGTTTCACTGGCGCTCTTGATACTCTTCCAAAACTTGCTTGCAGAAAATGGTCAACCTATGGCGATATTTTTCACGCCAGAGGGCAGTCAATGCACTAGGGGCTTATCACGTGATTTTCTTACTTGGGCGTAGTGAGAGAGAGAGTGATGGTAGGACCACTCACTGTCTCTCTCTCTTTCTTTATCCCCAACTAATAATATAGAGAGGATTAGCCCCACACGAGCGTCATGCCCTCTGGCGTGAGAAAAATCGCACTAAGTCTCTCATTATCACGAGACCTGCTTTTACTTCAAGTTTTTGTTTGTTTGCTTGTTTGTTGTTTTGTTTTGGGTTGTTTTTTTAGTCTCGCGAGAACGAGATTGATAGTGGCAGCAGCACGGATTTAATGTACTCCTTGTTGTTGATTGCATATGGGAAGACCGGGTAAAAAGCGCATGGGCGGGTAAGAAGCTCACCCCAATTATCTCATGAAATGAAGCAAATTTCAGTCTCATTTTGCCCATGAGACGAGCGTTAATGTCTAGCATTCGTCTCATGGGCAAATTTGATTCACATTTTCTTTATTTCATGAGATAATTGGGGTGGGCTTCTTACCCGCCCATGCGCTTTTTACCCCGTCTTCCCCTATTGGCCCATTAAGATTGGCTTAAAATAATATTTTTGGGGACCAATGCAAGAGCTAGTAGTAATATTTTTCTTCAAACGCTTTGTAAAGTCGGGTGTGTGTTTTTTAATTAGGTATTAGGTACTTTATAGTCACAGAGGCGTCTCTGTGAAATTCGGGTTGCTCCCCACCTGGAGCCCCCCATTTTGGGCGCAAACGTTCTTCGCGCGCAGAACGACCCTCTCAAAAACATATGCATATGATTTATGCAAAACAACTTCAGGGTAAAGAAGACAAGGGGAAGATTGGGGTAGCTAGCTATCGATGTGTGAACTGCACAAATAATGACAATATGAGGTGGCTTCAAGTTGGGAATGTATATTTGGTATTTGGAATATTCAAGTCACAGAGACTTATCTCTGTGAAATTCGGGTTGCTCTCCCCTGGAGAGCGCGTCGCCGCAAGCGCAGCGCCTACCCATTTTTTAAACACTTTTCTTTAGGGGGGAGGAGGGGCAGGGTGAGGAGGGTGTGTGGGCAGACTTGGGAAACCTAGCTATCAATTTGGCCATACCAGGCAG
>CM065685.1:47481052-47498552 GCA_017654935.2 Phymorhynchus buccinoides | reverse complement strand
AGAGAGAGTGTGTGTGTGTGTGTGTGTGTATGTGTGTGTGTGTGTGTGTGTGTGTGTGTGTGTGTGTGTGTGTGTGTGTGTGTGTGTGTGTGTGTGTGTGTGTGTGTGTGTGTGTGTGTGTGTGTACGTGCGTGCGTGCACACACGCACGCACGAACGCATGCACGCGCGCAAATACACACACACTGGGCACACACACCAGAAACCTTACCATCCTCCAACCCCAGTCTCCACCTCTATTCATCATTGTGGTTTTGTGGTTTTGTTTGTTAGGTTTTTTTGTTGCTTGTTGCTTGTTGTAGTTCTTGTTCAGAGTCTAAGTATTTTTAAAAAAAGAAAAAAAAGGAGAACACTGAAAAAAAGGGGGGAAAAAGAAAATACTTTAGGGATTTTTTGTGGGGTGTTTTTGTATGTTTGTTTGTATGTTTTTAACAAGCATGGCTGCTGCTGCATCCGAAACACGCTAGTCGAGTTCCAGTCGATTTCAGCAGCATCATGCCCCGTTGATTCCTGTCACCCGATACGCACTATGGAGAGATTTATGGTGACGGTCGTGGGTGATTGGAACAGCATATTATTACAGAAGTAAAACAAAATAACGCTGTATGTATTACACACGCACGCACGCACACACACACCACAAAATGTTATGAGGGGAGTTTCAAGTATCATAGTTACACAGTAGGCCCCTCCATTATACTTGCAGTACGGTCAAGAGCAGGCTACACGACTGACCTTGATGGAATAGTGTGTGCGTGCGTGCGTGCGTGCGTACGTGCGTGCGTGTGTGTGTGTGTGTGTGTGTGTGTGTGTGTGTGTGTGTGTGTGTGTGTGTGTGTGTGTGTGTGTGTGTGTGTGTGTGTGTGTGTGTGTGTGTGTGTGTGTGTGTGTGTGTGAGTGCGTGTGTGTGTGTGTGAGTGCGTGTGTGTGTGTGAGTGCGTGTGTGTGTGTGTGTGTGTGTGCCTGTGTGCATATATGCTGTGAGGGTGTCTTTTACACTGCGTTCTTGTTTGACGCCCCTTTTAACACTATAAGAACTGTTTCGAGCACTCATAAATTGAGAGGGATAGGTGAAGGGGGCGGGGGAGGGACGGGGGAGACAGGTAGAAAGACGGAGGCAGACAAACACATTGAAAGGGAAACAACCTTCTCTTTAGAAAATGAAGTAAAACGCACGAAGTAATTTCCCTTTCTACACATACATAATATCCCCGTTTTCGTTTCAGTTTTGTTTCGTTAGTCGTTTGCTCGCTTGGATAGTTGATCCATTAACTGGTTTTAAAGACGGGCTTATGATTTGCCTGACAAAAACTTCACGGGTCAAGGATGGGGGGGAGGGAGGGATGCAGAATTGAGCCGAGTTGTGTTGATCATTATCAGAAATTTGACGCATAACCGCCAAATGATTGAAACCTTTTTGACGCTGCATTCCATATACTATTCATTCACTTTTTGTTGACAAATAAATCAGATTAAATATTGCAAAGCCAAAAAAAAAAAAAAAAAAAAAAACTTCACCGGTCAGGGGGTCTTTAAGGGTTTCGATTTGTTTTTGGTTTTTGTGTGTGTGCTGCTTTTTGTTGTCGTATTTGTTGTTGGTTGATTGGCTGGCTGGTTGGCTTAGTTTCTGGTTGTTTTTTGTTGTTGTTTTGGAGTGGTTTCTTGGGGTTAGGGGTTGTTGTTTTTTGTTGTTGGTTTGGAGTGGTTTGTTGGGGTTAGGAGTTGTTTTTTGTTGTTGTTTTGGAGTGGTTTGTTGGGGTTAGGGGTTGTTGTTTTTTGTTGTTGGTTTGGAGTGGTTTGTTGGGGTTAGGTTGTTGTTTTTTGTTGTTGTTTTGGAGTGGTTTCTTGGGGTTAGGGGTTGTTTTTTGTTGTTTTTTGGAGTGGTTGTTGGGGTTAGGGGAGTTGTTTTTTGTTGTTGTTTTGGAGGGTTTGTAGGGGTTAGGGGTTGTTGTTTTTTGTTGTTGTTTTGGAGTGGTTTGTTGGGGTTAGGGGTTGTTGTTTTTGTTGTTGTTTTGTTGTTGTTTTGGAGTGGTTTCTTGTTTTGGGGGTTGTTGGGTTAGGGGTTGTTTTTTGTTGTTGTTTTGGAGTGGTTTGTTCGGGTTAGGGGTTGTTGGGTTTTGTTGTTGTTTGGAGTGGTTTGTTGGGGTTTGTTTTTTTGTTGTTGTTTTGGAGTGGTTTGGAGTGGTTGTTGTTTGGAGGGGTTAGGGGTTAGGGGTTGTTTTTTGTTTTGTTTTGGAGTTGTTTTTTTTGTTGTTGTTTTGGAGTGGTTTGGTTTGGGGTTAGGGGTTGTTGTTTTTTGTTATTGTTTTGGAGTGGTTTGTTGGGGTTAGGGGTTGTTGTTTTTTTGTTTTTTGTTGTTGTTTTGGAGTGGTTTGTTCGGGTTAGGGGTTGTTGTTTTTTGTTGTTGTTTTGGAGTGGTTTGTTGGGGTTAGGGGTTGTTGTTTTTTGTTGTTGTTTTGGAGTGGTTTGTTGGGGTTAGGGGTTGTTGTTTTTTGTTTTGGAGTGTTTGTTTTGGAGTGGTTTGTTGGGGGTTTAGGGGTTGTTTGTTTTTTGTTTTTTTGTTTTTGGAGTGGTTTGTTGGGGTTAGGGGTTGTTGTTTTTTGTTGTTGTTGTTTTGGAGTGGTTTGTTGGGGTTAGGGGTTGTTGTTTTTTGTTTTTTTTGTTGTTGTTTTGGAGTGGTGGTTTTTTGTTGTTGTTTTGGAGGGGTTGTTGTTTTTTGTTGTTGTTTTGGAGTGGTTTGTTGGGGTTAGGGGTTGTTGTTTTTTTGTTGTTGTTTTGGAGTGGTTTGTTGGGGTTAGGGTTTTTTTGTTGTTTTTTGTTGTTGTTTTGGAGTGGTTTGTTGGGGTTAGGTTGTTGTTTTTTGTTGTTGTTTTGGAGTGGGTTTAGGGGTTGTTGGTTGGTTAGGGGGTTGTTTTTTGTTGTTTGTTTTGGAGTGGTTTGTTTTAGGGGTTGTTGTTTTTTGTTGTTTTGGAGTGGTTTGTTCGGGTTAGGGGTTGTTGTTTTTTGTTGTTGTTTTGGAGTGGTTTTTTCGGGTTAGGGGTTGTTTTTTGTTGTTGTTTTGGAGTGGTTTGTTGGGGTTAGGGGTTGTTGTTTTTTGTTGTTGTTTTGGAGTGGTTTGTTGGGGTTAGGGGTTGTTGTTTTTTTGTTGTTGTTTTGGAGTGGTTTGTTCGGGTTAGGGGTTGTTGTTTTGTTGTTGTTTTGGAGTGGTTTGTTTTCGGGTTAGGGGTTGTTGTTTTTTGTTGTTGTTTTGGAGTGGTTTGTTGGGGTTAGGGGTTGTTGTTTTTTGTTGTTGTTTTGGAGTGGTTTGTTGGGGTTAGGGGTTGTTGTTTTTTGTTGTTGTTTTGGAGTGGTTTGTTGGGGTTAGGGGTTGTTGTTTTTTTTGTTGTTTTGGAGTGGTTTGTTGGGGTTAGGGGTTGTTGTTTTTTGTTGTTGTTTTGGAGTGGTTTGTTGGGGTTAGGGGTTGTTGTTTTTTGTTGTTGTTTTGGAGTGGTTTGTTGGGGTTAGGGGTTGTTGTTTTTTGCTGTTGTTTTGGAGTGGTTTGTTGGGGTTAGGGGTTGTTGTTTTTTTTTGTTGTTGTTTTGGAGTGGTTTGTTGGGGTTAGGGGTTGTTGTTTTTTGTTGTTGTTTTGGAGTGGTTTGTTGGGGTTAGGTTGTTGTTTTTTTTTGTTGTTTTTTTTGTTCGGGTTAGGGGTTGTTGTTTTTTGTTGTTGTTGTTTTGGAGTGGTTTGTTGGGGTTAGGGGTTGTTGTTTTTTTGTTGTTGTTTTGGAGTGGTTTGGTTCGGGTTAGGGGTTGTTGTTGGGGTTTTTTGTTGTTGTTTTGGAGTGGTTTGTTGGGGTTAGGTTGTTGTTTTTGTTGGGGTTAGGGGTTGTTGCTTTTTTTGTTGTTGTTTTGGAGTGGTTTGTTCGGGTTAGGGGTTGTTGTTTTTTGTTGTTGTTTTGGAGTGGTTTGTTCGGGTTAGGGGTTGTTGTTTTTTGTTGTTGTTGTTTTGGAGTGGTTTGTTGGGGTTAGGGGTTGTTGTTTTTTGTTGTTGTTTTGGAGTGGTTTGTTCGGGTTAGGGGTTGTTGTTGTTTTTTTGTTGTTGTTTTGGAGTGGTTTGTTCGGGTTAGGGGTTGTTGTTTTTTGTTGTTGTTGGTTTTCGGGTTAGGGGTTGTTGTTTTTTGTTGTTGTTTTGGAGTGGTTTGTTCGGGTTAGGGGTTGTTGTTTTTTGTTGTTGTTTTGGGGGTTTGTTGTTGTTGTTGTTTTGGAGTGGTTTGTTCGGGTTAGGGGTTGTTGCTTTTTGTTGTTGTTGTTTTGGAGTGGTTTGTTCGGTTTAGGGGTTGTTGTTTTGTTGTTGGTTAGGGGTTTGTTGTTTTTTGTTTTTTGTTGTTGTTTTGGAGTGGTTTGTTCGGGTTAGGGGTTGTTTTGCTTTTTGTTGTTGTTGTTTTGGAGTGGTTTGTTCGGGTTAGGGGTTGTTGCTTTTTGTTGTTGTGGAGTGGTTTGTTGGAGTGGTTTTGGAGTGGTTTCGGGTTAGGGGTTGTTGTTTTTTGTTGTTGTTTTGGAGTGGTTTGTTGGGGTTAGGGGGGGTTGTTTTGTTGTTTTTTGTTTTTTGTTGTTGTTTTGGAGTGGTTTGTTCGGGTTTTAGGGGTTAGGGGTTGTTTTTTTTTGTTGTTGTTTTGGAGTGGTTTGTTGGGGTTAGGGGTTGTTGTTTTTTGTTGTTGTTTTGGAGTGGGTTGTTGTTAGGGGTTGTTGTTTTTTGTTGTTGTTTAGGGGAGTGGTTTTGTTCGGGTTAGGGGTTGTTGTTTTTTTGTTGTTGTTGTTGTTTTTGGTTTGGGAGTGGTTTGTTCGGGTTAGGGGTTGTTGCTTTTTGTTGTTGTTGTTTGGGAGTGGTTTTGTTTGGTTAGGGGTTGTTTAGGGTTGTTGTTTTTTTTGTTGTTGTTTTGGAGTGGTTTGTTCGGGTTAGGGGTTGTTGTTTGTTTTTTTGTTGTTGTTTTGGAGTGGTTTGTTCGGGTTAGGGGTTGTTGTTTTTTGTTGTTGTTGTTTTTTTTTTGGAGTGGTTTGTTCGGGTTAGGGGTTGTTGCTTTTTGTTGTTGTTGTTTTGGAGTGGTTTGTTCGGGTTAGGGGTTGTTGCTTTTTGTTGTTGTTGTTTTGGAGTGGTTTGTTCGGGTTAGGGGTTGTTGCTTTTTGTTGTTGTTTTGGAGTGGTTTTTGTTCGGGTTAGGGGTTGTTGTTTGTTTTTTGTTGTTGTTGTTTGGGAGTGGTTTGTTCGGGTTAGGGGTTGTTGCTTTTTGTTGTTGTTGTTTTGGAGTGGTTTGTTCGGGTTAGGGGTTGTTGCTTTTTTTGTTGTTTGTTGGTTTGTTCGGGTTAGTGGTTTTGTTTGGGTTTTGGAGTGGTTTGTTCGGGTTTTTGTTGTTTTTTTTTTGTTGTTTGGGAGTGGTTTGTTCGGGTTAGGGGTTGTTTTTTTTTGTTGTTGTTTTGGAGTGGTGGTTAGGGGTTGTTGTTTTTCGGGTTAGTGGGTTGGGTTTTTTTTTGTTGTTGTTGTTTGGGAGTGGTTTGTTCGGGTTAGGGGTTGTTGCTTTTTGTTGTTGTTGTTTGGGAGTGGTTTGTTCGGGTTAGGGGTTGTTGTTTTTTGTTGTTGTTGTTGTTTTAGGGGGGAGTGGTTTGTTCGGGTTAGGGGTTGTTGCTTTTTTTTGTTGTTGAGTGGTTTGTTCGGGAGTGGTTTGTTCGGGTTAGGGGTTGTTGCTTTTTGTTGTTGTTGTTTGGGAGTGGTTTGTTCGGGTTAGGGGTTGTTGGTTTTTGTTTTGTTTTGTTGTTGTTTTGGTGGGGTTTGTTTTTGTGGGGGGTTTGCGAGAGCGGGTGGCTCTTTTAAGAGGTTAGCGGGGTGTTTATGTCTGTGTTTGCTTGTGGGGAGGGAGTACGGTTTTGTTTGTTTGTTTGTTGTTGTTTTTTACTTGTATGAGATTTTAATCATAGTTTAACTGGCAGAGATGATTATCTAAACATTGAGATATTATGAATGAAAAGTCTAACGATTTACAATATGGGGTGATGAACTGAAGTTTGAAATCCAACAACTGGGAAAATAAGCATGCGTTTATTTAATCAATATCTGTGGACAGTAAACTTGACAAATATAATCGATAATATAAGCTTACTCCTTTTTCATCATTAATATATTGGACAAAGCAACAAAACAATAACACTCAAGTTTGATTTGATTTTTTTTTTGAAAAAAAAAGTAAAGACAATGAACTCAAGTTTAAGAGTTACAAATTCCAGACAATAAATTCAACTTAAATTATAAAACAAAATAAAAAATATATAGGTTGGCACAATGAACTCAAGCAAGTTTAACAATCAACATGAAGGGACAATGGACGTTAACGTTCATCTTACTGGTTAAACAGGTTGTGGCAATAAACTCAACTTTAATAATCGACTGATTTCGGACAAAATGAACCCAGGTACCTTTCCACACCTTGTTGACTTTGTCCTGTTCTAAAAGGTACAGCAGTCACTCTTCTTCATTCAAATTAAATTGTTTATATAGTTGGGACGCTGAATTCAAGCATAATCATCAATACCTGGGGATAATGATTAATGAACTCAAGCTTGATCGTTAATTATGCCCTGTATCCAACAGAAATTAATGGCCAGAAAGGTGCAATGCAGTGAAGTCAAACAATCGACATGTTGGGACATTTAGTTCAAGTTTATAATTATCGACATTGTAAGACAACTGAAAGTCAACTTTTATAACATACAGGTTGTGAAAATAAACCCAAGTTTAAAACATCTGTAAGTTGACACAATAATAAGCTAAAATTTGACGATTAACAAGTTCAGACAATAAACTCAGGTTTGATTATTAACAAAATGGGACAATAAACTCAAGTTCAAAAATCTATAACTTGACGCAATAAACTAATGTTTGATGATTAACAAGTTGAAACAATAAAGTCAAGTTTGATCATTTTAGTCGAGACGAGACAAAAATACTCAAGCTCAGTAATAACGTGCGAGTTTGGACAATCAATTCAAACTTACGTTTCCATAAACTTGAACAAACAACTTCAGTTTATTCACCAACAAGTTGAGACAAACAACTCAAAGATATGACAATAAATACAAGTTAAAAAAAACACAAGTCGGGTCACGAAACTAAAGTTTGATTGTTAACAATCTGGGACTATTAATTCAAGTTAAAAAAACCAACAAGATCAATCGGACGTAAATCTCACCTTTCTTCAACAAGTCGGGGTACGAAACTGAAGTTTGATTATAGACAATCTGGGACTATTAATTCAAGTTCAAAAGCCCACAAAGTAAGGACACGAAACTGAAATTTGATTGTCGGCAATCTGGGACTATTAATTCAAGTTTAAAAACTCACGAAACTGAAGTTTGATTGTCGACAATCTTGGACTATTAATTCAAGTTTGAAAACCCACAAGTCGGGGTACGAACCTAAGGTTTGATTGTCAACAATCTGGGACTATTAATTCAAGTTTAAAAACCCACGAAACTGAAGTTTGATTGTCAACAATCTGGGACTATTAATTCAAGTTTAAAAACCCACGAAACTGAAGTTTGATTGTCAACAATCTGGGACTATTAATTCAAGTTTAAAAACCCACGAAACTGAAGTTTGATTGTCAACAATCTGGGACTATTAATTCAAGTTTAAAAACCCACGAAACTGAAGTTTGATTGTCAACAATCTGGGACTATTAATTCAAGTTTAAAAACCCACGAAACTGAAGTTTGATTGTCAACAATCTGGGACTATTAATTCAAGTTTAAAAACCCACGAAACTGAAGTTTGATTGTCAACAATCTGGGACTATTAATTCAAGTTTAAACACTCACATGTCGGGACACGCTTCAACAACTGCAGTAAATGATCGACAGTTTCGGGATAATAAACTCAAGCGTGGGACAAATAACGGATAAGTTAGGACAACAACAAAGGTTGGACAATAAACTGAAGTTTATTCAGCTACAAGTTGGACACAATAACAACAACAAACTCAAGGTTTATCATTCACAGTTTGATAAACTACAATTTGGGACAATAAACTCAAGTAGGCCTAATAATCAATAATTTGCGACAAACCACGAAAATGGATAGGACTAATGATGTTCGGATATTATTATCGGTGTTCTAAAGCCATGCTGTGGTGTTTTTAGAACGTTTTTACATCTGAATAGAGCATGATGAAATTCTGCTTAACGTCCTCCGGTCCGGAACAGACACGTATGGGACATCAATAGATATAAAGATGGTGGGAACGATCCTGGAGGTAATGCCCGAAGACAGTGCAACACCAGTTAAGTCCCGACTTTTTTAACAATACAGATGTGTATACCTTATGAGCGAGCATCAGATTCTGGTCGCCAAGGCAAAAACCTACTGTAGTTGATCAAATCGGGATAATAAGGGCAGTGTCACGCTCAATAATCGACAATCTGGGACAGTGAACGGGTGGTGACGGCGCAGTCCTCGTCTCTCTCAGTAATGGGCAGGATGTGGCGGACCAGGTTCCCGAAGGCGTCCCTGGGTTGAGGGGAAAGGGCGATGACCCGACACTCCTCGTCCCCTTCTATGTGTGTGGTCACCTGGGTGTCCAGTGGGCTGCCCACCCCGGACTGAGCCGCAGGGTTCAGCCAACGACCGCATCGCGCGCATCTGGTTTTGAGAAAGCCAGCAGAGAATATTGTACTAATCAGTGATGATTAACAATTATCATGATGGTGGCACGGAAACGATGCGACTTGGAGAAAATAAGACAAATCAGTATTAACAATCCCCCCGTGGGGATACCGGGGGGGTCTTTTGTATGAATAGTTCCCCCACCTTCTGGAAGTTCTGTGCTTGTAACTTCCTCTAATCTGTCACTCTCTTTGACTCTGATTTTTTCTCTTTGCTTACTGTCATCTATACTATCTCTCTGCCTTACCGGTCCATTCTCCTGCCTTTTTTTCACGAAACATTTCAAAAACATTTCCTCCAGCCAAAGTCGGACTTGCTGTGCCTAACTATTTCTTAGTTAGGCGCATAACGGCAGCATGACGTATCTGCACTCATAGTTGACAGGAAACTGTCTCAGTGATCGGAGAAGAGGAAGAAGATTATCAACAATTATCATGGCACAGAAACAATGCGGCTTGGAGAAAATGAAACAAATCATTATTAACAATGATCATGATGACATAGAAACAATGCGACTTGGAGAAAATAAGACAAATCATTATTAACAATTAGCATGGCACAGAAACAATGCGGCTTGGAGAAAATGAAACAAATCATTATTAACAATGATCATGATGACATAGAAACAATGCGACTTGGAGAAAATAAGACAAATCATTATTAACAATTATCATGGCACAGAAACAATGCGGCTTGGAGAAAATGAAACAAATCATTATTAACAATGATCATGATGACATAGAAACAATGCGACTTGGAGAAAATAAGACAAATCATTATTAACAATTAGCATGGCACAGAAACAATGCGGCTTGGAGAAAATGAAACAAATCATTATTAACAATGATCATGATGACACAGAAACAATGCGACTTGTTGGAGAAAATAAGACAAATCAATTGGCAAAGGCAGAGAACTTTCCATCCCTAAAAAGCGCATAGTCTAGGTTGCCTACGGTACCTATCCACCTAGCTCTGTGCAGGAAAAATGATAGAGAGCTGCAGACGCAGGAACTCCCTTTGAATTACTGATACGAGAGCAGCTGCGCGCCAGTGTGAGCGCACATCAACACACACACACACACAAAGACACACGCGCGCCATGCGCGCGCACACACACACACATATACACACACGCGCGCACGCGCACGCACACACGCACACACACACATTTACATGTAAACTCTCTCTCACTCCCCTCCCCTCTCCCCATTATCACTCTTTCTCTCTCTCAATATGTGTGCGTGTGACTGCGTGCGTGCCAGTGCGCGCGAGCGTGCGCGTGTGTGTGTTTGTGGGTACGTGTGTGTTTGCAGTGTGTGTGTATGTGCATGTGTGTATACGCGTTCATGTAAGTGTGCGGCGCGCACACGTACAGGCAGGCATACATAGGCCTACGTGCATGTGTGTATACGCGTTCATGTAAGTGTGCGCGCGCACTCGCGCGTGAGTCGTGTACACACACGTGCAGGCATGCATACATAGGCCTACGTGCACGTGTGAACTTTTATGCATGGAGTAAAAAAAAGTACCACATATACTGAGCAACGCTTTATGGATCAAAAATCAAAACTTAAATGATAGGACGCTTGAAAAGCTCCCACGGCCTATTTTAGTACCAATACATAAGCATACCTATCGTAATGTTCTCATCCCTATAGCTGGTCCATTTGTGCCATAGTGTTCAAGCGCTTCGGCTGTTGGGATGATCCCTGGAGTCTTTCAGCCAGGGTACAACAACATACCTATCTATACCTATTGGCCACTGCAAAGAACACCATTTTTCAAGAGTGAATGCCCTTGGTGGGTGGGGGCAAGATGGTTGAGTACTGACCAAATAAGGGAGCAACTCTCGCCGATAACCCCTATTTGAGGCCACTTAATGTAAGTTAATGGCTGCCTTTTGCAAGAGCGGAATGCCCTTTTGGATACTGATCAACAAGGGCTTATCTCTGGCCGTCGAGGGCATTAATAACCCTACTTGCATATATCAACTTAGGACGCTGATTTGACCGCCAGGGGGCAATCAAACCAGTAGGGGATTCGCGCTCTCTCTCTCTCTCTCTCTCTCTCTCTCTCTCTCTCTCTCTCTCTCTCTCTCTCACACACACACACACACACACAACGCCCAACTAAGAATATCACGCGCTAAGCCCCTACTGGTGTGGTTGCCCCCTGGCGGCAAAATCAGCGTCCTAAGTTGCTCATACCTATAAGAGTCCCTACTCCTAGAGTAGCCTACGCCTACCAGGATATTTATAATTTAAAGTGCCCCAAATGGCCCTTTGGCCCAGAAGGCGTTAAATCTCTATTTTTCTCTCTCTCTCTCTCTCGTAGCCTACGCCGACTCCCTACCTCGCAGGGCAAGTGCTCGCTCCCTCATCAGCAGCTGCAGCAGTAGTAGCAGCCGGCGAGGAGCAGCACGAGGTCTTCTGCAGTCCCTTCTTCCTCATCAGCTGGTCCAGGTAGGGCGTCAGGGGCAGCATGCGCAGCTCGAGGTCCCTCTGCTGCTGAAGCTCGCTGAAGAACTCGGCCGCACTCTGGTAGTAGAGGTTGCCTGCTACACTGGTTGCATCTACAGCTGCAGGGGGGTCGTCGTCGGGTTTGTTGGGCAGCATCAGAATTCGACACACTCCCTATTTGTGTTGAGGTAAATGGCGGCAAAACAAACAAATATTATTTTAGCGATTTTTTTTTATAGGCCTGGAATGTGAAGAAATATGCTATTTTAAAAACACACACAATAACATCACGATGAAATAAAATCAAACAAATGCAGGCACGTACACACGTAGGCCAACACGCATGGGCATATACACACATACGCACGCGCGCACGCGAGAGAGAGAGAGAGAGAGAGAGGGGGAGAGAGAGAGAGAGAGGGAGAGAGAGAGAGAGAGAGAACACATACAGAGAGAGAGGGGAGAGCAACAGAGAGAGAGAGAGAGAGAGAGAGAGAGAGAGAGAGAGAGAGAGAGAGAGAGAGAGAGAGAGAGAGAGAGAGAGAGAGAGAGAGACACATACAGAGAGAGACATGGAGGCACTGCGCAACATCATAACTACAAGATGAAAACTAAGACAAATTCTCGGCAAAGGTGTAGCCTCTTTCACTATCCCCTATCAATTTATCACATTATGAACGCTAGTGGCAACATTACTGCCTTGCACTACTGTTAAGGATAGGATAAGTTAATGGGTAAAGCAAGATGTGCCTTCGGCCCTCTTCTCGGTTAATTGTATTTTTCCGTTTTGCCTTTCTTACCATACATAAAGCTGTAAAAAGGAACAAGCTAATAATGGATACTAACCCTAACCCTAACCCTAGCCCTAACCCTAACCCTACCCCCCACAGTATAAGACGGAAAAACGCAACGAACCACAACTGTGACAAATCGCGGTGTACTGCAAAAAGTGGGGGGTTTAGGTTTAGGGGTAGGGTTAGGGTTAAGCTTAGTATTCCAAAAAGGTTATTAGCTAAAAATGTTACTAAAATTACAGCTTGTGTGTTTGGTAAGAAGGGCAAAAACGGAAAAATACAATTAACCGAGAAATATATAGAAAAAATAGAGAATGGACCGGTACTGAGGCATAAATATAGTAGACGACAGTATATATATATATATATATAAGCAAAGGGAAAAGGCAGAGTCAAAGAGAATGACAGATTAGAGGGAGTTACAGGCACAGAACTCTGTACAGAATTTGTACGAAAGATCCTCAGCATCCCCATAGGGGACCTAAAGGACCTTTTCTATCGAATTCCCTCTTTGCTTTTGTTGTTGTTGTTGTTGTTGTTGTTGTTGTTGTTGTTGTTGTTGTTGTTGTTGTCGTTGTTGTCATCGTCGTCGTCGTCGTACCCTGGCTAAAAGACTACAGGGATCATCCCAACCGAAGCACCTGAACACTACGGTACACATGTACCAGTTACGGATGAGAGAACATTACGTGTGTGACCGGGATTTGTTATTACCCCGCCACGTGGGCAGCCACACTTCCGACTTCGGGTGGTGCTTGGAAGTAGGCATACCTTTAGGTAGAAGTGAAAGGAAGTGGGTAGCCTGCGGCGCCAGTAAGCCCGCTCCAGCATCTGCATGGAGACCTTGTTGGGGTTGGGGTAGTCCTCTGCTCCTTCAGTGCTGTTGTTCATCATGGCTGGGTGGAGAGGAAAGAGTAGAGAAGGAGGAGGAGGAGGAGGAGGAGGAGGAACGGTGTATTGTTCTCAAAATGGATTTGTTCTCAAACCGTCTGCGCATGTGCGAAGAGTTAGGGATATGTTTAGGGTTAGGATAAGGGATAGGTTTAGGGTTAGGAATAGGGTAGGGGTAGGGTTAGGGATAGGTTTAGGCTCAATTTAGTGTCGAATACATAAAATATAAAATTTGATGGTACGTCATGATCGATTTCGCACATGCGCAGAAATGTTGAGAACAAATCCATTTTGAGAATGCTACCACGTGGGACAGAGAGAGAGACAGTTCATAATTCATACAATTCACAAAGTTCACTGATCCGGGCCTTAATCTGTCCATGTCAGAGGTTTCAAAAGGGAAAGCATCTATGTATGACACCAAAACTCGTCATCACAAATAACTACATTATAAGCGAGCAGAGAGAGAGAGAGGGAGAGAGAGAGAGAGAGAGAGAGAGAGAGAGAGAGAGAGAGAGAGAGAGAGAGAGAGAGAGAGAGAGAGAGAGAGAGAGAGAGAGAGAGAGAGAGAGACAGACAGACAGAGAGAGACAGAGAGAGAGAGAGAGAGAGAGAGAGAGAGAGAGAGAGAGAGAGAGAGAGAGAGAGAGAGAGAGAGAGAGAGACAGAGAGAGAGAGAGAGATGGAGAAAGAGAGAGATAGACAGACACAGAGAGAGAGAGAGAGAGAGAGAGAGAGAGAGAGAGAGAGAGAGAGAGAGAGAGAGAGAGAGAGAGAGAGAGAGAGAGAGAGAGAGAGAGAGAGAGAGAGAGAGAGAAGTCGAAGTCGAAGTCGAATGGTTTATTCATTCAAAGGCCAAGGCCCCATATGAATAAGGGGCAATAATTAACAATATTTATACATCAGTGGATTATAGCACTTGAGAACGACAACAAATCGCTTTGGAACACAAGCATATACTAGCAAACAATTACAAACTAGGACATAATTATCTCTCTTAACCGGAAAGCTTTGTACAAATACAGAGTTAGATTATGTACTGTTCTCTCATTAGTATTCGCCATCAATAAAGTTAAACGAAATTGACATGGATATTTGTAGTATTTATACGGGATTAGTTTTGCTCGAAGAACACTTAGAGCAGGACATTTTAAGACAAAATGTACCTCGTCCTCAATTGAATCTTTGCATAATGGACATAACAGATCAGCATGCTGGACAATTTCGTATCGATACTTATGCTTTTTTATAACAGACATACCGAATCTAAACTTAGTCAAAACAGTTCGCTGACACCGATCAATATTCAACAAAAGATAGCTATGAACTAAATGTGAAGAGGCAAACATTCTATATACATCGAATCTAGTGCTAGCATTTATATGACCTTCCCAATCTTGCCACCTAGTATCTGTAAGTCTTTGACGTAAGCTGCTTACAAACAGTTTTTCCCCACCTACTCCCTGACAATACCAGACAAAACCAAAACCAAGTTCACACAAACACACACGTACCTTAGTTACCCAATTACTTTTCCCCTTCGAGTCTAAATCATAGAGCATATCATACGCTTTTCGTGGCAATCTTTCAGTGTCCATTTTCAATAATTTTAACCAGTAGGAAATGCACCTGACAGCAGAATTTATGTGAATTGGGAATCTATTTGTCTCCCCGTAAACTAGATCGTTTGGAGTTTTCATCGAAACTCCCAAAAATCTTTTAAGTCCAAACAAATGAACAGATTCACAGTGTATGACAGCAGTCTTATCTAACCCCCATAACTCTGACCCATATTGTACAACCGGCTGTATCTGAGTATCAAAAACTTTAACAAACAGTTCTAATGAGTTATTATTTAACAAAGCTAATTTCCTCATAACATGTAACAACGCTTTTTTTTGCCCTACTAGACAAATCTTTACAGGCTGCTGCGAAACTTAAACGAGTAGAAAACATAATTCCAAGGTACTTATAAACATTAACTACAGGCATAATATTACCATCAAACACCCACCTCTCTCTTGCTGACAGGTACCCCCCCTTTCTGAAAACAACTATATTACTTTTACCTAAATTAACCTTTAATTGTAATTTACGAGCAGAATCTCTTAAAATGTTTAGTTGTCTTTGCAAGCCAATAACAGTTTCTGATAGCAATGCAACATCGTCTGCTAACAATAAAATGAATAATTCTAACGCGTCTGTTGTGAACCTAGCACCATGTCTACCCTTATCCATTACTTCTAGAGCTAATTCATTAATAAATAAAGAAAACAGAATAGGGCTACACACGTCACCCTGCTTAACCCCCCTTGCACAATTAATATAATCAGTAAGTTTATCACCACATCTAATTCTTGTTTTAACCTTATCGTACATACTTCTAATGCATCTAAATAATTTCCCATTTATTCCATTTTTAATCAAAATAGGCCACAGTAGGTTTCTGTTGATTGAATCAAATGCCTTTTCAAAGTCGATAAATGCTACATAAAATTTGCGATTGAATGAAAATTGTTTCTGAATGAAAGCCAGAAGAGTAAACATATGATCTGTTGTAGAGTAACCACGTTTGAATCCTGCTTGTTGTTCACCTGTTATGTTATTAAAGTCTACATATTCCTGAAGTCTACGATTGATAATTGTACTAAATACCTTACTACTAATATTAGATAAGGAAATTCCCCTATAATTGTTTGTATTGTTAACATCTCCTTTTTTATAAAGTGGAAGAGTTATAGAGTCACACCAGCTATCAGGGAAAACACCTTTATCAAACAAAGCATTAAAGAATCCAACAAAAAAGTCTGCAATCCTTTCGTGAGGTACTTTTAAAAGTTCTCCAATAACTCCGTCAGGGCCTGTTGCTTTGCGGTTCTTTAACTTTCTTAGTGCAGTAATGACCTCTTCTCGAGAAATAGCACGGTTTGTGAACTCATTAATAGCATCATTTTCCGTTGCTGGCACATTACAATTCTCATTTTCATCTGATGGTGTATCTACATCTAACAATGATTTAAAATGTTGGAACCAGTCATCGGCAGAAACGTTGTTTTGGGGTTGTTTCCTTTTTAGTGAAATTTTATTCATACATTGCCAAAACTCCTTTTGGTTATTAATAGAACCTCTTAACTCAGTTAACAAATTGTTATTGAACTCCTCTTTCTTGTTTTCCAACATATTTTTATATTCTCTTTGAGTCCTAACATAAGAGATTCGATCCTCTTTATCCAATGTTCTTCGGAAAGTTCTTAGTAACCGACGCATTGTTGTTCTTGTACAACGACATTCCTGATCAAACCAGCCTTTGGGCATACAATTACCTATCTTAATAGTTTTCTTCATACAAGAGGCACAATCATATATACAATCATTAAACATTTCTAAGGCTAAATCAATATTAACATCGATCATATCTATGGCTGCCTTTAATTTATTATCAACTTCATCTTCAAGTAATTTACTAATAACATGATGACTGAGATCCTCATTCCAGAGTAACTTCTCTATCACCAGTACAGCTTTATTATCATTATTTGTAACATCATCCTTTGAAAACACGACACGACACTCAAGAGGAAAATGGTCCGACTCAGTTCTATCAACAACATGCAATTCACAGACATCCGAAATAGAATCATAAAATTCACTGGACAACAAAAAATAATTATTGACACTGCTCCCAGTCTCACTTGTGTATGTGTACTGACCTAATTCATCACCACGACACATTCCATTTAAAATCGTCAGATCAAGGACACTGCACATATTCAATAATGATTTACCATATGTATTTACATGTTTGTCCTGAGATTTGCGATCACCATTAACTGCACAGCTTTTATAATGGACATCAGTATGACGTGAAGGAGAAAAAATCGAAATCCGACTATTAAGGTCACCACAAAGAATTACGTAAACATCATTGAGATCAAACAGTATATCAGTCAAACAATTTTCAAGCATAGAAATACCTTGTTCATAATTACAATGGGCATAGAATGGAGAGCCTTCTGGCGGTATATATACACACACAAAAAGTACATCTTTTTGACAACCGAACACACGTTTATCAACAAGAAAAGCACATACGTTTCCACAGTCAACATGCAATCTGCGAACAAAGGGGCTTAATTCGCTCTTTATTAAGCATATAATACCACCCGATTTCCTCCCTTGCTTTGTAAACTTGATAGCGGGCACGGTATATACAGTAAAACCAGGAAACAAACTAGACTCACAATCTTCTTCAAATGTCTCAACAAGACACACAAAATCGAAAGATAATACGTACATGAAAAAGTCATGAAAGATAAATTTTGAACGCAAACCGTGAATATTCCAAGAAAGAAAGGACAAATCTTTTTTATTATTCAGAGGAAAGGGAGTAGAACGTAAAGAGGGTGGTTGTTTACGGCTACAATTATTTCCATATTTCTCTCCGTTATTAGCAAAGCTACCACCCCCACCACCCCTATCACCCACTAACTCACGAGAAAAATCATTCAGAGCTGGACTGACATCGTCATATTCAACCTGTGCACGGGTAACTGGACTGACAGGTTTGCTATCTGAACTAGCACGTGCACAACAAGACATTAACTGTCTTTGACCCAGTAAGGAAAACGGGGTATTTTCCGGTGTCGTATTTAGCTTTAACCCCCTCC
>CM065685.1:47461052-47476052 GCA_017654935.2 Phymorhynchus buccinoides | reverse complement strand
GGAAAGGAAGAAAGGTGGAGGGTGAAGGAAAAAAGAAAGAAAGCCAATGGAAGGAATGAGGAAAGGAAGAAAGGTGGAGGGTGAAGGAAAAAAGAAAGAAAGCCAATGGAAGGAATGAGGAAAGGAAGAAAGGTGGAGGGTGAAGGAAGAAAGAAAGCCAATGGAAGGAATGAGGAAAGGAAGAAAGGTGGAGGGTGGAGGAAAAAAGAAAGAAAGCCAATGGAAGGAATGAGGAAAGGAAGAAAGGTGGAGGGTGGAGGAAAAAAGAAAGAAAGCCAATGGAAGGAATGAGGAAAGGAAGAAAGGTGGAGGGTGAAGGAAGAAAGAAAGAAAGCCAATGGAAGGAATGAGGAAAGGAAGAAAGGTGGAGGGTGAAGGAAGAAAGAAAGCCAATGGAAGGAATGAGGAAAGGAAGAAAGGTGGAGGGTGAAGGAAAAAAAGAAAGAAAGCCAATGGAAGGAATGAGGAAAGGAAGAAAGGTGGAGGGTGAAGGAAAAAAGAAAGAAAGCCAATGGAAGGAATGAGGAAAGGAAGAAAGGTGGAGGGTGAAGGAAGAAAGAAAGAAAGCCAATGGAAGGAATGAGGAAAGGAAGAAAGGTGGAGGGTGAAGGGAAAAAGAAAGAAAGCCAATGGAAGGAATGAGGAAAGGAAGAAAGGTGGAGGGTGAAGGAAAAAAGAAAGAAAGCCAATGGAAGGAATGAGGAAAGGAAGAAAGGTGGAGGGTGAAGGAAAAAAGAAAGAAAGCCAATGGAAGGAATGAGGAAAGGAAGAAAGGTGGAGGGTGAAGGGAAAAAGAAAGAAAGCCAATGGAAGGAATGAGGAAAGGAAGAAAGGTGGAGGGTGAAGGAAAAAAGAAAGAAAGCCAATGGAAGGAATGAGGAAAGGAAGAAAGGTGGAGGGTGAAGGAAAAAAGAAAGAAAGCCAATGGAAGGAATGAGGAAAGGAAGAAAGGTGGAGGGTGAAGGAAAAAAGAAAGAAAGCCAATGGAAGGAATGAGGGAAGGAAGAAAGGTGGAGGGTGAAGGAAAAAAGAAAGAAAGCCAATGGAAGGAATGAGGAAAGGAAGAAAGGTGGAGGGTGAAGGAAAAAAGAAAGAAAGCCAATGGAAGGAATGAGGAAAGGAAGAAAGGTGGAGGGTGAAGGAAAAAAGAAAGAAAGCCAATGGAAGGAATGAGGAAAGGAAGAAAGGTGGAGGGTGAAGGAAAAAAGAAAGAAAGCCAATGGAAGGAATGAGGAAAGGAAGAAAGGTGGAGGGTGAAGGAAAAAAGAAAGAAAGCCAATGGAAGGAATGAGGAAAGGAAGAAAGGTGGAGGGTGGAGGAAAAAAGAAAGAAAGCCAATGGAAGGAATGAGGAAAGGAAGAAAGGTGGAGGGTGAAGGGAAAAAGAAAGAAAGCCAATGGAAGGAATGAGGAAAGGAAGAAAGGTGGAGGGTGAAGGAAAAAAGAAAGAAAGCCAATGGAAGGAATGAGGAAAGGAAGAAAGGTGGAGGGTGAAGGAAAAAAGAAAGAAAGCCAATGGAAGGAATGAGGAAAGGAAGAAAGGTGGAGGGTGAAGGAAAAAAGAAAGAAAGCCAATGGAAGGAATGAGGAAAGGAAGAAAGGTGGAGGGTGAAGGAAAAAAGAAAGAAAGCCAATGGAAGGAATGAGGAAAGGAAGAAAGGTGGAGGGTGAAGGAAAAAAGAAAGAAAGGAAGGAAGAATGACGGAAAGACAGACAGACCGGACGGCGGGCGGACAGACAGGCAGACAGACGGAAGGGAGGCAAAACAAAAGAAGAAAGAAAGAGAGAGGGAAAGAGAGAAGGGAGAAAGGGGAGGGGTGGGGGCGAGAAAGAAAAGAACTTTTTCCACACAAAAATGAAAAGGACTGTCAGGATTGAAGTAGTATGCAACACGATCATAGCCTACTATATAAATAATTATACATCGATGACCAAAGATATGAGAAAGCAAATGAGGGAAGAAGAAATGGGAGTAGTTTGCCTCATAACGTCTCTTATTTTAAAGGGGCACCCTGACGGATGAGGTTTTTTTGCAAGAAACACGTCGAGATCACCAGGAAAGCACCCTTTACGGAGATCGCAACACTTACTTTGCTCTGGTTTCCTGGAATTCAAACCGTCAAATCGGCGATTCCTCCTTGGCGGAGGTGCTAAAAGTCAGATTATTTCAGTGAAAGAGAAGACACGGCCGCCTCAGTCGCTTAGACCAAATCACGAAATGTCCACAATACATGTGTACAAGCCTTTTTTATTTACAGTTTACCCAAAGGAGTTTCGCTCACAACAAAGGAAATAGCTCCTTTTTTTTTTTACTGCACTACAAAGAAGAAAAAGCTTCAACCACTCTGAGTGTTTCCCCCCCCCCCCCCCCCCCCCCCCCCCACAACCACCCCCGTCCAAAATGGCTTCTCTCTCCGGCAACTCCGCCAAGAAGGAATCGCCGTTTTGACGGTTTGATTTATAGGAAACCAGAGCAAAGTGAGTGTTGCGATCTCTCTAAAGGGTGTTTTCCTGGTGATCTGGACGTGTTTCCGGCTGTCTTTCTGGCGATCTCGACGCATTTCTTGCAAAAACTCATCCGTCCAGGCCAGGCGCTCAGGCTAGAGCACACACATACACACACACCAATGATGATAATTTTTAAAAAAGGCATTGCATGTAAGCCTACTTTTTAATTTTGCCAATGAACATAGCTATCTTTTACAACAGGGTGTCACTGTCAGGTATCAGTTGGTGGGAGGGGGGGGGGGGGGGGGGGGTATGGGCAGGGGAGGCGATTCAGGGGTGTTGAACGTCTCCCCCTTTCTTCTTCTTCTTCTTCGATCGCTCAGACAGTTTTCTGTCAATTATGAGCGTAGATGCCTCATGCTGCCGTTATGCGTCTAACTAAGAAATAGTTACGCCCAGCAAGTCTTTTGGAAAGTTTTTCGTGAAAAAAGGCAGGAGAATGGACCGGAGTGCGCGCGTGCGCCTGTGGGTGTTGGTGTTGGCGTGTAGGTGTACCGTATGTTAATTGTTATTATTGCATTGTTGTTTCTGTGCAGTCATATTTTAAAAGTTGTATATTTCCCATAGTTTTCGTGAGACGTGCTGTTTTATACTGTCTTAATTGATACATGGGTTTTTTTCAATTTGTGATTTTATGTATGACACTATAACAACTATCAATATACCGATGTACAAGTAGAGCCAAAGAGGCCTGCCAGCTGTGAGATATAAAACATTATGTGCTTTGTATAAGTTATGCATGTTGAATATTTTACTACGTTGAACCTTTTTTATGATTTGTAATGCCTTTATATTGTTGTAAAGCGCGATGAGCCCAATGTGGGGTATCGCGCTATATAAGTATCCCCTATTATTATCATATTTAAAGATAGTAGATGACAGTAAGCAAAGGGAAAAGGCAGAGTCAAAGAGTGACAGATGAGTGGAAGTCAGTTACAAGCACAGAACTTCCAGAAGGTGGGGGAACTATTTATGCAAAAGACCTCCCGGTATCCCCACGGGGAATCTCCCCCTCTAAAATAAAATATTTTTTAAAAAAGACAAGAAAACCGAGAAAAAATAAATCTGTAACCACGCCAACAGTTTGTTGCTGCCGTTTATGTTTGCTAAAAAAAAAAAAAAAAAAAAAAAACTTCTTGGATTTTATTTACTTCAGGCAATTCTTTTGTTGTTGTTGTTATATTCATGGTTTTTTCATTTTATAATTTCAAAAACAAGACAACACAAATTGAGCGACAACAATGTATCTCTCTCTCCCCCTCCCCCCCCTCTCCCCCCCCCCCCCCCCACTTTCTCTCTCTCTCACACACACACAGGAGGATGATAGAGAGAAAGAAAATATATGCATCACCCAGCAAAAGCATTGGTATCCATAGAATCTTCCCCCTCCCTCTCCATCCCCACTCCCCACTCCCATACATATCACAGTGGCCTGTCGACAAATACGGTAAATATATGAACTAGAAATATGGCTTACAATCAGAAAATTTTATTATTGAATAAGAGTTCAATATGATTGCCATCGTGCAAAAACGATATCCTGAGACATAGTAAAACAAGAAATACATTTTTCAATATCATATCTTTTTTTCAAATATGGAATAAAATGTTAAAAATTAGGATTTATAAATGAAATATTTTGCTAATAGTAGAATCAGATCAAAAGTACTATCAGATCTGAAATTTTCTCCACATCCAAATAAAATTATGTTTTCTGTTAGTGAAATATTTACATTTAACATTTAGCATTGCTTGAAAACCTGTCCAAAATAATTGTACATGTGTAACACTCCAGAAAATGTGTTGAATAGTTTCTTTTTCATTTTCACAAAACGAGCACCAATCAGAATTGTTAATGTTCATCTTTTGCAAAATTATATTTGTACCTAAAATTCTATGCGTTAAACGTAATTGAAACCACTTCAATTTAATATATTTTACAGTTCTTATCTTTTTGAATACATTCTTCCAATGCACTTCTGTTCCAAGCCTTTCCCTCCATTTACCACAACATTTCGGTTCATTTGCATCTTGTAACAGAATATCATAATAAAACCGAGCTCCTTTGGGAGCTGAGCAAATCATTTTTTTTAACATGTTTGAACAGTATTCAGTTTTGTGTGTAAACAGAATTATAAGCTTTCTAGCATACAATCTGACAGCAGTTTTAAGTCCAAGGTAAGAAACAAAATTACAAAACAAATCATATTTCTCAGTGAAAGTCGCAAAAGACAAGAAGTTACCATTCTCTTCCAGTAAATCCCCCACAAATAACATCTTTTTGGATCCAATTTTGGTAGTACACACTTTTACCACCTATTTTGATGTTTGGGTTACAAAACAAATGTTCACAACAAAATTCATCTAGTGTCTTAACCTGCAATGACTCTCCAAATTTTTTTATATGCTTTAAAAACATCTTTCCAAAAAGCATTTACATGTGTGTTTAACAAATCGCATCCTATCTTTTCAATAATGTTATTTTTTGGACACTGGAGGCAGAGTACAGTTTGCGAATCCATGTCAGTTTCAACGCATTCAGGTGTGTTTTAACGTCAGGTATGCCCATGCCTCCAAATGAGATGTTTTTGACAGATACTTTCCTGTTGATTTTATCTTTCTTCTTATTCAGGCAATTCTTTGTGGTGATGGTAATGGTGTGTGTGTGTGTGCGTGTGCGTGTGTGTGCGTGCGTGTGCGTGCGTGCGTGTGTGTGCGTGTGTGCGCGCGTGTGCGTGCGTGTGCGTGCGTGCGCGTGTGTGTGTGTGCGTGTGTATATATGTGTGTGTGTACGTGCGTGTGTGTGTGTGTGTGTGGGGGGGGGGGGGGTGTATGTGTATGCCTATTTGCATGTGTGCGATTGCGTCTTTTACATTCATTGATTCAAACTATTAAAATTTAAGACTATTACACCAACTTGAACTTCTGGGGGGCTTCGTCAGACACCCCAGCGCCAGAAGGAGCCTATAAAGGCTATGTAGGCCTACTCGACGGATGGTTACCTGTTCTTTTCGTGTGGACTGTTGCACTGGAAATTAAAATAATAAAAATAATAAAAACAAGACGACAAAACTCAACACTACATGAACATTACGAACAGAACATGAATCAAGGCTAGACTTTGACGTCAAAGGTAAATGACGCATCTGAGCAGCTTCTTATGTCACGTGGGGGAAAATGTATGGCGAGCACTTAAACGCTCTTCCCGGTGTTTCTTGTTTGTTTGACTGCCTGTCTCTCTTTACAATCAGCTTTTTTAAAACTTGTGACTCTCTAGTGACTTCATTATTCCTGATTCCTATAACATTTATAATCCCCCATTTATAATAGAAGAAACTGATCAGGTGGAGAAAAAGTGGGCGTGATGACATCCGAAACTAAGTCCGGGTCCTCAAAAGGCATATACAGAAGAGACTCCGCCGAGCCTATTGGACCTACACAGAGAAACTGATCGATAACAGCTCAAGTGATGACCCCAAGCTGAAAAAGCCCTTCTGGACTTAGCCTACATAAAATCCCAGCGGACTGAAGCAGCCCATGTGTCCCCGATGGCCGGCTAATCACTGACGCAAAAGAAAAAGCTAATCTGCTGAATTCCCAGTTCCAGTCAACATTCAGCAAAAGATTTCCATGCTCTGCAGAGGAATTCACATCCCGCACAGGCCTTGACCCATCACCTCAAACAGGCCCTACCTGCGACTCAATCAACATCTCTGAAGCAGGCGTCAGAAAATTGTTGAAAGGACTCGACCCCAGCAAAGCCCCCGGACCTCAGGCTTATGGAATTATCCCCAGGATCCTCAAAGCCTTGGCTGATGAGATCACCCCAGCGTTCACCTTGCTCTACCAGTCACTGATAAATAAGCCTGCAGGCGTTGTACCAAGTGACTGGAGACTTGCCAATGTCACACCAATGAACAAGAAGGGCGATCGCTATAAACCAGCCAACTACCGTCCCATTTCCCTCACTAGTATTCTGTGCAAAATCCCCGAACATATTGTCGTCAGTACAATTATGGGATTCACCGAGGCCAATGACATACTCAATGAGGAACAGCATGGGTTCTGGAGAGGAAGATCCTGCTAGAGCCAGCTTCTGGGTCTGGTGGACGAGCCGTTATGGCTGCATGGAGAGGGGGAAACAGACCAACGTCCTAGTAATAGACTTTGAAAAGGCCTTCGATAAGATTTCCTACTCCCTCCTCATCCACAAGCTCCACCACTATGGGATCAGGGGTTCCATTAACAGATGGATTGAGAGCTTCATGGCAGGCAGGCAGCAGAGAGTTGTTGTGGATGGAGCCCCGTCTGAAGCTACCCCCATAGAATCAGGAGTCCCCCAGGTTCTGTGCTTGGGCCGGCCCTTTTCCTGTTCTACATCAACGATCTTCCGAGGCAACTATCTTCAACTTCCCGTCTCTTTGCAGACAATGCTCTCTGTCACCGACCAGTGAACTCTCCTGAAGACCATGAGGATCTCCAACTGGACCTCAATGCGTTGGCATCCTGGGAGAACAAATGGATGATGTCCTTCCACCCAAAACAAATGTGAGAACCTCCATGTGAACAGAAAAATAAATCCCCTGATCAAAACCTACCAACTCCATGGGCAGGACCTGAAACGGGTAGAGGAGACGCCCATCTCACAAGACCTTAGATGGGACACCCACATCTCAGATGTGACCAGCAATTAAAGCCAGTTAAGACCATTGGCTTCCTCTGGCTCAACCTAAAAGTTGGGCCAGTCAACATCAAGGAGAAGGCATACACTGATGTCGCTGGTCAGGCCCACCCTAGAGTAGGCCTATGCCTCGCCGGTATGGGACCCCTACACCCGCGAAAGATGTTGGCAGAGTGGAGAATGTACAGCGACTGGCTGCCCGCTGGGTGGTGCCGCCGATTAGGCATCGCCAGACATCCATCGTGGAAGATATGCGGTACACCCAGCTACACTGGAGTCCACTCGCCGACAGGAGGCGGGCATCTAGACTGTCCACCTTCTTCAAATATCACCGGGGGGGGGGGGGGGGGGGGGGGGGCATTTCCATCAACGGCCCGTCTCTCAACACGTCAAACAAGACAGTCACACGAGTCAACTTACCTCCTTCCCTCCTGCAAGACAAATTATAGAAAGTTCTCCTTCTTCCACCGGACCATCAGAGATTGGAACTCCCTAACCCCTGAGGCAGTAACATCAGCCTCAGTCAGTGGAGGGCTTCAAATCCCGGATCTAAGAAAAACAACTCCTCCCCCCCCCCCCCCCCCCCCCCCCCCCCCCCCCCCCCCCCCCCCCCCCCCCCCCCCCCCCTCCCTACCCATCCCCTCCTACCCCCCCCCCCCCCAAAAAAAAATCCAAACCTCCACTCATCCTCAGTTGTAGGCCCTATTCGCTTCCATATCAACGCCGATCATCCGGGCGGCAATGTTTTTATCGAGTTTCTGCCTGGCCGAAGTCCCCACGTTTTATGCCAACAGAACCATGCTCTCCGGTTGTCTACTGCAAGAAGAAGAAGAAGAAGAACCATCAACTTGATGATGGTGGTTCAGTTGGGAAGAGAAAAGAAGATCAGTTATTGTCTCACACTCAGAGAGAGAGGGGTGGTGGTGGAGTAGATCTACCTTGAGAGAAAGACTGAGAGAGGGGGGCCGAGAGAGAGAGGGAGAAAGAGAGAGAGACTACATGAGAGAGCGAATTTTTTTTTTTTAAACGAGCTTTTCTGTCTGTTTGCTAGTTTGTTTGTTTCCCCAAAGCATAATAAGATGCCAGTGTTTCAGGAAGGTTTTATATTAGAGTCTTTTTGCAGAAAACCATCGCAGTCATCTCCCTGGGGGGGGGGGGGGAGACAACTCTGCGAGAGTTTACCTGACAGGAAGACAAGCGATTGGGGCAGAACGGTTTGGCGGAACAGATAGGACAAGCGAAGCTTGTGTTTTGTATTATTTCTAAAATACCATGGCAGCTGTAGAAGAAGAACTGGAGGAGGGGGAAATTACAGATTCCGAAGAAGAGGAACAGGTATGGATTAGGTTACTGTAAAAGTCAAAGTGGGTTTGTTTTGGGGTGTCAACTTTGAACTTCAACTTGGTCATTCGTTCAATATTAAAAATAATATTATTTTAAATAATGTTATTATTGATATATTCATTCATTCAAAAGAATAATTCATTCATAAATCATTGTCTGTCAAGTGTCATACACTGATGACTGATGCAGTGAAAATAATTTGAGTGAATGTACAACTACAAGTGACAAGACAGCGACGATGGTATGTGTGCCAGTCTGACTCAGAGTTACGTCCCTTTGTTTAAATTTAAGCTAATCAAAAAATAATAAACTTTTCGAGTTTGCAAGCGGGCCAATATGGAAAAAGAAGAATTTCTTCTTGTTGCTGCATTATTTCTACCATAAAAGAAGTCGTGACGGGTGTACAGAGGATTCAGTTTCCTTGCTTTCAAGCTGAAAATTTCATCTTTCAGACAGATCACTGATCGGCGGTGCGGAGTTTACCGAGTTGAATAGCGTTGACAGAATCAGTTGTCCGCTCGCTATTTAAGTCCACCCCGCGCTAATGAACAGTGGCGGACACAAGATGAAGCCTTATAGTGATGTTCTCAAAGGTTTTAAAAAACATCTACCGTGCCATTTTTGTCCTATATCCACCCCGGTAAGCCTACCGTCGTACCAATTTGGCGACATTTTGCCTTGTTTTCTTACAAAAGGAGTGGCTTCCCTTGCGAAGTGGAAACGATCGTCAAACGCTGAATCTGACAATGCTTTGCTCCACACTACTAACTTTATCAGGAAATCACTAATGTTTGCTTCGACGCCATAAATTTAAGCTTACGATGTTGCACACAATATTTTTTGGTGGTTTTAAACTTTTTGAAAATCGTTGGGGAACAAAAATGTCTGCTACTGCGCGAGCCTGTCTCGCGAGATGACGTCATGGAAAGACGCCATTACTAAAGCGAAAATAGTTTCTGTCCGATTCAAATACCAGTATCATGAAAACCCAAATATTTGAAGTGTTTCTTCTTATAAAAACATATGCATAGTTTCTACAGGCAGTACTCGACTTTTGAATGCTTATTTTTCTGTAAATTAATGAGTTTTGTGGAACTTTCAATCATCTTAATTCTTGGAAGGAATTTGCAACAAAAATGTCTCTTCAGCCTTGTATCAGCATTGTATGAAGAAATAGACCAATGTTTCGATAAATCACGCCAGTTATTGACAGAAAACGCATTTTTACAGCAAGTTAATTGTTTTTATCTCACTTCATAGCAACTACTGTGAGATTTGCTTACATATTTTTTTTTCTTCACATACCTACAAGACACTCATTTAATGTACTCTCTCTCTCTCTCTCTCTCTCTCTCTCTCTCTCTCTCTCTCTCTCTCTCTCTCTCTCTCTCTCTCTCTCTCTCACTCTCTCTCTCTCAGTCTAAGTCTCATACACAGAGAGAAGTACTGTGACAGCCAGACAGAGCTCAGGCACCTTAAAGTTTGCCTAAAGTTTAACTGCGTTTAACAATAACATTAACAATGTAATGTTACTGTGTACTTGTAGTTGTAGTTTTTTATTTATCTGCTGTTATTTGTGAGGCAAAGTACCCTCCCTCCCCCGCCGTCCTTTCTTCCACCCTTGCTCCCCCCCCTCCCCCCCTCCCCCCTCATCCATGAAGCCCTCCAATATCCATCCATACCCCTCCTTGTGCCCCTTCCGACTCTCACTTCTTCCCCATATCAAATTAAGATAATAAATCTCAGACCAAACCTCATTTATCACAGAAACTCTTCTACAGTTCTAGTTCTAGTTAATCATCAGAATCTTCAGTATGATGAGTCATGAAGGTGGATGGTGAAACTGGCATAATGTGGTTTATCTCTGTCTCCAGAGCTTCAGATTGTCACTAAATAAGACGCATATTTTTCATCAAAAACACACATCAACACGTTGGGATGCGCCCGTCTGGGGCATCCCGTTTGGCAATCATTTAGTTTAAAAATGAAACCATTGCGCCGCTTAAGTGGCCCATCATTTTGAAAATTGACCCCTCATTTTGAGCAACCATGGGTCATACTACTATGAGTCCAGGCTGGCCAAAACTGGTAGCCATTGGCTAGTAGAAAAATCGGGGGGGGGAGTAGATTTCAAAAGTCACTAGCCTGATGGGCGACTAAAAATTTTAGTACTGCACGGCCCTGTTTATTTTGCCACTGAGTCTCCCCAGACCATCTCTTTCTTCCATGTAGCCAACTATCAAAGCAAGCTCAGCTGTCTGCTAAGATAACAACATGCCAGCACTGGCACTGAAAGGAAAGGCAGCCTCCTCCAGTGTTTCCCGTAAGGGTGACATGTGAGAGTCTAGTGACTCCCAGTGTAAAGTTTTAAGAGTCCCTTTAACATTTTTAAGAGTCCCCCAAATAATTACTCCTACTATGATTGTCTTAACTCTTATCTGTTCTTTCACACAGTCGGTAACGCCAAAGTCTCTGGTAGCGCATGCTCGTTAGTTTAGTTACCGTTTGCTTTCAGTTTCAGAATCTTCAGCCTGTTGACGTTGGCTGCCTAGCGGAAGAAGATAGCAGGGATCAGGAACTTGATCAGTTTTCGGTCCTTTACGCATTGATTTTCTGTGGGACCGATCGTTTTACTATCCAGTCGGTCCGGGGACTTATTGATTTTCCAGGCACTCGGTCCCGTCAGTCAGTGTTCCCGATTACGCAGATCTGTACGTAAATTACGTACAAAGTTTCAAGTTTGACGTATAAATTTTTCAGTCAATACGTCATTGTGACGTACACTGTACAGTTTTTCTCTCTCAGCCGATTGCTTCCTCAAACGTGTTCACCGCGATCAGAATGTTGAAGCCAATTCGGCTTGCGGGAAACGATCAACAAAATATACTGGGCCTATTCTTTCACTGCTAGGCTTGAAGCAGACGACAAAAACCACAGAGTAATTTCCCTTTGTTTCTCGCCACCCATGCTGCTGCTCGCACGCGCGTTTCTTGGAAGCAAAAAAAAATGGCGCTGGATTGCGAAAACTTTGACGCAAAGTTCTTCCAAAGACTCTGATAAACTGACTGGTCTTGACACATCATACAGGTATAACTATAAGAACTGCACCAGATGCAGAGTTTGATTATGAAGGGAAAAAACAAAAAAAATCTGTAACAACAACGAAATGAAATTAATGTTTTACAATTCTAAACAATATTTGAACATTTTCATGCACTCTACTTATTTGTTGTACATTTTATGCTTTGTCCAGAAATGCACAGAGATGAAAGAAACACCAGCGCATCATTACTCCATCTTCGACAACCAGCCCAGAACTGCGCCGGTCATGAGGAACAACCCCATCCCTCGAAGCGATTCGGACGACAGCGACGACAACAACGACTGTTGCTCCGACGATGATGATGACGATGCAAAAAAAAGAAAGTGCCACGGTAACAAAATGGACTCAAACCACTCTAAACCGTTCGTCAACCCCAATTTCGTGAACAACGGCGGCAGCATGCCTCCGATGCCGGAGCCGCCGACCAAGAAACGAGCCATCTGGAGCTCGATACTCCAAGAGCAGATCCTCAGCGCGGAGGTGGGCAGCTTCAGCATGGAGAAGAAGCTCCCCGGCGACCGAGACGTGGAGTCCTATGACTACAGCCGCGCCAAGGAGGACAACCGGCCCCACCTGGTGGAAGACGAAATGATGAGCGTCGCCGCCGCGGCGGAGGAGGATCTGTTCGGGGAGGTCATCGACTTGGAGAAGGTGGCGTTCAAGCAGAGGAGGAACCTGAAGCGGAAGCATCACGTGACGCAGAGGTTGGGGATGCGGACCAGTGTCAAGGAGAGGTTGGCGCTTCCCAGGCCGACTGAGGAGAGCCCTGTGGAGGATGTGACTTATTTCATCGGCCACCAGCTGCAGGAATCCAAAATCCACCTCATCAGTGAGTTGTGATTTTAATCATATTTCAGCAGCAGCTATGCTACCGTACTCTTGTATGGATCAGGAATTTGTTTCAGTTTCATTTAACATGCTAAGCAAAGAATGTGACATTTCATTTGTTTATTCCTATTCCGTTCATGAAGTAATTGTGCTTGTTTTAATGTTTTACTTCTTGTTCAATAGTGTGAATAAGGAACAATTATTTTACAGTGATGGAGGATTCAAGCTTGCTCTAAAATATAAAGTGATCCACCATGATGCTGAAATGGATGCTTCTAATGGATTTTTGATGTTAGTTTTATTCATTCTTATTCTTCTTCTTCATTCGCTCAGACAGTTTCCTGTCATATGAGCGTAGATGCATCATGCTGCCGTCATGCGCCTAACTAAGAAATAGTTAGGCCCAGCAAGTCCGACTTTGGCTGAAGAAATCTTTGTAAGAATGTATCTATAGAAGGAAAAAAAAGGCAGGAGAATGGACCAGTAACATAGAAAGATAATAGATGACAGTAAGCAAAGGGGAAAAGCAGAGTCAAAGAGAGTGACAGATTAGAGGAAGTTACAAGCACAGAACTTCCAGAAGGTGGAAATATTTGTACAAAAGACCCCCCGGTATCCCCACGGGGGGGTCAGTGAGTTGTGATTTTAATCATGTTTCGTGGGGTAATTGCCTAAACACACTATCACGAAAGGAATAAAGAAGGTTAATACTACGTTTAGGCAATTACCCCCTAAAATTTTGTTCCATACAGTATTTGTTTCTAATCTCACTCTAATTTTTTTCAAAATTGGAAAGTGTTTCACTTCAGTTCAAACAATGTAATAAAAAGAAGTTTGTTGTAATCTTTCAATGTTTGACCTGAATTTTTTATACGCTTTCGCTTGTAACATCTCCAGTTTCAGAAAACAGCAGCAGCTATGCTACCGTACTCTTGTATGGATCTGGAATTTGTTTCAGTTTCATCTAACATCCTAAGCAGAGAATGTGACATTTTATTTGTTTATTCCTATTCCGTTCATGAAGTAATTGTACTTGTTTTAATGTTTTACTTCTTGTTCAATAGTGTGAATAAGGAAAAAATATTTTACAGTGTTGGACGATCGTATTCAAGCATGCTCTACATAATAAAGTGATCCATCAGTGGTTACAATACTGATGCATTCAAAAATCATCTAGATAATCATCCAAATTTTATAAATATATTTAGAAGAATTGAGTAAGATTACATGATAGGAAAATTCAACCGTATTACACCTTGATCAAAGATATATAAAATCCAAGTTTGATGATACGATGAGACTGCCAAAAAGCTTGACGGCTTATTTAGTCCCTACCCCTACTCCTACTACTACATGATGCTACGAATGGGATGCTTCTAATATTGGATTGTTGAGGTTATATAATATATAGTTTTATTCATAAATTACACAATCAATCATTATTCTATGTGCAGGACGAATTGTGAAAGTGGTTGGGCGAAGCAAGGCGCTTGATCTGTTCAAGGAGACGGAGAAGGTGGAGGCAGAAGGGGGAATGATGGTCCATGTGAGGCTTTACCTTTGCATTTGTTTTTTGTTTACTTATAGTTATACATGTTTATAACGCATTTTCCACAGTCACCATCCCACCCCTACCCCCTTTTTCTCACATACAAAGACAGACAAAACAAGGGGTCCCAGGGACTCCTTCACTTACAGTATAGAGGGTCCTAGAGGTGGAATAGAGGGTCCCAGTGGCATTGCGAATGCTAAAAAGAATGTTTCTAGTGCATCCCTGGGACCCCCTGCTCATTCTTTTAGAGGGTCCTTGAGAATTTTAGTGCTTCATAGACCCCCAAATGGGGGTCCCTGGGACCCTGGGCTCACATGTATACCCACACAACAGAAACAAGCACATGCATACAGACTGCGTCGCCGCAAGTGCAGCGCCTAACCTTTTTGGGGTGGGGTCAGGAGGGGGTGTGGGCACACTTGGAAAACCTAGCTATCAATTTGGCCATACCAGGCAGCAGGATTTCTCCCTGCTCTTACCGACTGTCAACTGCCGTGGGATTTTTACGTGCGTAAAGCGCACGGGTCAGACTAGCTTTAAGTCCCCATCCGAAGGACTGGATTTTCCTGTCAAACTAGAAAGAAAGGACGAGGAGGCCGGGATTCGAGCCCGGGTCACTCACGCTGCAGTCACGCATTACATTTGGCAGGCGAACGTCTTAACCTTTACCAGATGTTGCTTGTGATTATACTTCTCCAGATGATGCGGGTCTCCTCGTACCCACAGATTTTTACATGCATATTAACAGTGTTTATCCCTGTCCAGATGATGCGGGTCCTCCAGGACCCATACTCATCAAAGAGTCACCATGTGTTTATGCTTCTCCAGATGGCGCGGGTCTCCCACAACCCATACTCAATGCACTGCAGTGACATATTTCTGCTCTTTAAAGTATGGGTCCTCTGTGACCCGCGTTACATAGGAGAAGTATGTTAAAATGACGTATCTAATTATCACTTTAGTTTTTGCTGTATTGGCACCAAAA
>CM065685.1:47433552-47456052 GCA_017654935.2 Phymorhynchus buccinoides | reverse complement strand
CACGTAATGTTCTCATCCCTAGCTGATGCATTTGTGCCATAGTGTTCAAGTGCTATGGCTGTTGGGATGATCCCTGGAGTGTTGTTTGCCAGGGTTCATCAACAACAACATCAGTCGCATTATAAGGTGCAGGGGTCTCAGTCTAGGAAAAAAGTATCGCCTCATAGCAAAGACTGTATAGGGGAAGATAAGCATCCGGTCTCTTTTCCCTATGGCTTGTACCCACGTGTCGTCATATCCGGCCACAAGGAGCACTCCATAGTATGGGAGACCACCATCTTAGTCAGTAACTTTGTTTGAAAAATGCCCGATCGATGCTGTTTACACGTTTAAATTCTGATCGCTTCTCGGCCTTTTGGCTAAGACAGTGATTCAGGAACATAAATTTTTGTTTATACCCTAGTTGGTTTGTTCAGCCCGTCGTACATGGCGAAAGCCGATACGCGACGTTAAACTGAACTTCCATCCTGTTTACACACAAATCTGACTAAGATGGCGACACTTTCGTTGGAAGGGTCGAGATGCGCACGCAGGTGGGCGGGAGCCATATGAGTAGTGACGACAGAAACACTGGTTATGTCCCTTTGAAACAGTACACATTTTGCACGTCGATAGGCCAGTTGAATTCTCCGTTCAAGTTCCAGTCTGAGTTTTTGGATAGCCTCCACTGAAAAGTGTACTGGCCCCACTAACGATAACTCTATCAGCCCGGTTCGCCGAGCTCTTAAGTAATCCATCTTACCCTTTTATAATATCTTTGCTTTATAGTCCGTAAAATACGGTAGTGCGCGTGTGAGGTTTGCTGACTGCAACAGTAAAGAGCGATAGATTAGAAATCGTTTGTTTCCTTGTTTGATTAAAGAGAGAGAAAAAAAGATCTATTGCATGTTTTTCAGTTTAAAATGTGGTTCTTGTCGACAGAGAGAGAAAAAAGGTTCGCTACATTTTTCAGTTAAAGTATGGTTTGAATGTTCAGAAAAGGCTGATTACCTGTAACTTTATTTATTACCATTGATTTTTCTTTTTGAAATGTCTGGCCTGAAGGGCAGTGAATATGTTGTCAAGCGAAAGCCAAAAGGCACTATCAGATTTCTTTATACCTTTATAATAGTACCTTCTGGCTTTCACCTGAAGAACTTTGCTTCTTTTTTTAAGCTTGTTAATTTTCTTTCTGTGCATTTTTTCTTTTCTTTTCTTTTTTTAGTTTGAATTTTTTAATTCAAGGTTAGAAAAGATTTCCTGTTGAGTTGAATGCTTTTAAACTCTTTTCGTCACAGACATATTTAAACCGATGCCCAGTGCATCCAGTTATTACTATATATATATATATATATGATGCTTAGAATTGTTGATGATATCTTAAGATGATATTTAATCAGGGTTCCCAGGGACCCCCATTTGGGGGTCTATGAACTACTAAAATTCCAGAGGACCCTCTAAAAGAATGCAGGGGGTCCCGGGTATGCACTAGAAAAATTATTTTTAGCATCTGCAATGCCACTGGGACCCTCTATCCCGCCTCTAGGACCCCCTATAATGTAAGTGAAGGATTGGGAGCCCTGTTTAATTCCGTATCATGTGTAGCAACTTTTTGTTCTGATTGTTGTGTATGATTACAACTTGTTTTGTTTTGAGTTTCGACTCATAATGGCTTGCTTGCGGTTGTCGTTATAATGATTCACATTGAGGCGACATCTTTCGACTTGCGTCCCTATGTTCTCCGCACGGCGAAATATAATGAACAAAACTAGTTGTAGGATTTCATCAGATTCATTTACATGGATGCTCCTCCTTGCAGGATGTCCTGAATTGCAGGATTTTTTAATTGCCTAGAGCCGGCGTCGCCGGATTATGAGAATTTGAGAAGCAACTATTTTCTTACTCAGACACACACACACATACTTGTACAATAAAAATATAAGCATTTTTGCTATATTCAAAGGAATGTAGCACTTTTACTAGTCTAGAGGGGTGAAAAAAGAGCAGTGAATGTGTGTGTGTGTGCGCTGCCCCTGCACTCCACCGGGGCCGCCCCCTTGCAGGATTTTTGAAATTTCCCAGGAGCACCCATGCATTTAGACGAGTCATGCCTCACGAATGTCACAGTTGGGTAGTCATACGATTGCAGTTGCACGTGCGAGTGAGCCCTTTTAGTCAAGATTTTGTCAAATGACTATGACATAGGGTACTGAAGGGGGTTGCGTACCCCTTAAGGCATTATCGTAATATGACGTCAATTTGTGGGTCTCGCTATTGGAAAAGATTTAGATCACCAGCGTCTGTTAAATTGTTTTTGCCTGCTTCCACTGTATCGACGCTGTGCTTTGTAACTGAAACCGTTTTCTAGAAGCAAACAGATTTCTGAAGACCATGACAAATTGGTCAGTGCACACCATAATATATACGGTGTTGCATTTTTACGTATATACACTTATATGTAACCATAGCAACTTTCACCCCACACCAAGTGCGTAAAGGAAACCATTAGTAAAATGAGTAGATTCAGATCTTACTTTCTAACTCCATGAAAGTTGGTCTCTTTTGGGTTGAAAAATGGTAGCCGGAATAAATAAACCGTCATTAAAAAAAATGACGCAAGCATGACATGATTTCTTTACAATCTCTACGATTTCGGGGTGGGGGGTGAGCACTGACCCAACCATCGCGCAGACTCATCAGTACTCTATACTCTCAAACTAGGAGGCATCTTCAATGGCTCCAAGTGCCGCAGTATTGGGGAGTCTCACGTAGTCGGCCTTTGTAGACCCCAACACCAATAATAGGGCATTTGCCTTGAGTGTTCGTTCTCTCTACGGGACTACTATTTTGCCCGCACTCGTTCTGCCTGAGTTATGCTGACCTTTCTGATTCAACTCGGTGAAATTCAAGGTCGCCCTCACGTGGCAAATGCCCTATTGTCCCAAACTCTTCTTAGTCAAGAGTGGGGATGTCCCCAGGGCAAGGCTTCTCCGCGATACACACATTCCAGCCCAGCTCTCTAGAATAGAAGTCGCATTTTCTGCTATCTGGAAGACTTAGACACAACTGTTTTATTTAACATTTGTTTTGTTTTACCGTAGTTATGAGTCTAAACTAAGGGCAGGGGGGGGGGGTGCAGTTAGGCAAGAGGGAAGGCTTCAAGATCAGAGTCTGACTGATGGTGTAGGAGGTAATATTAGATTAACTTGAAATTTGCATTATGATCCAATGACTTAACTCATTCGCATCACAATGATTTTGAATTATTAAAAAAAAATCGCAAATCACTCCAGCCATACACACAAACAAAAGGAGAAATTATGAAAGAAGATTACGGGTTTTTACTTCAGGTTTAGACATAGGGAAGTGGTAGATCAGACTTTTATATATATAGATTTTATGTAGAACAAACTCTCCACACCAATTGGTTTCCCCACAACAAAAGCAAAGTCAGAGGCAAAATTGTGGTCTAAGGGAGCAAAGCGAGTTTAGAAGTGACCAAGGTATGGTGTGCAGACAGATTTACTTCTCTTGAAGCAAATGCATCGAATTGACAGCTGTCTATTAATTCCGGACATATATGGCCGGAACGACTTCAATAAGTTTAGTTATATGTATGAATTAGTATTGTGTCCCAGGCATCAGAATTGTCAGAGGATTTGAATCAATTTTTTTGGTGGCCAAAATTTTGAAAAACAGGCGCCACCTGGTTTTCAAATTTTGAAAAACAGGCACCTCCTCGTATCCGAGGCAAGGTTGCATCCATACACTTAATGTCCCTTTCATGGTGCTGGGTCACAAATGCTTCCTTTTTAGTCATGGTCGGAACTGATTTTAGTCCTGTTCCCACTACTTTCTTCGGCCTTGATGGACCTCGGACAATTCTGAAGCCTGGTGTCCATTTCATATATCGATGGCTTGGAGTCAAAACGGACTATCTTTAGATAGTCCATTGACGTATTATTGAACTTATTACGAAGACTAATAACTTGTATACAAAAAAAGACTTCAGAAATATAAAAAGCATAACCCCTTTTTTATATTATTTGTATTATTTTTTAATATAAGTTCTTAGTTGTTGCAAGAAGTTCAATAATATGTAGATGGACTATCTAAAGATAGTCCGTTTCGACTCCAAGCCATCGATATGATATACTGCCAACACGGCAACAGGCTTGGATATGTTATGATAATGATGAGCTAATATATTAGAAACTAGTGCATGTCAATGAGGATTAATTAGTGCTAGGTTTTCCAAATACTGAAACTGATAATTGGACAGCTTGGAAAGATGATAGTCTTGAGAGAAATTGTAAAAAGAAAAGTGAAGATAGCCCCACTAGACAGAATTGTATTTTACGCTTTGAATGACGTTTTTATTATGTTACAGTACAGTGGAACATATCTTATAAGACCTCCCATTATAAGACTCCCTCCCACATAAGACATACTTCTCTTAGACATTGCCCTTCTTTGTAAGTATTAAAATTACCTCCCTTATAAGACCTCATTTTGGATGATTTTTTTAAGGTCTTATAAGGGAGGTTCCACTGTATTTTCTTTTCTAAGTTTAATTAAAGAATTTAGTGATGAGGAAATCACTAATTTTATTGATTTAGTTTTTAGTTTGGTTTAATTGGGATGTTCCAGAGAAGGTGGAATTGCAGAAAATTTGATATAAAACAAATACACATTTCAGTTCGACTTGCGCGCTGTGTGTGTGAACAGAGAAAGAAAGTGGTGGTTTGTGCGTGTGAGAGAGAGTGTGCAAGCACACTCATTTTGCATGCTGAATTGTTGATACTACTGGGGCCATTGACTTTGCTTTGCCACATCAACTGTGTTCTCTAATTGTTCATTGAAGCAATTTAACAAAGATAGCAACAATATATAAATACTCCCAGTTCATTGCAAAGAAAAGAACATTTTAAAATTCAACCCACTGGACATCTAAGATAAACCCAAAGTACTGAGTAGGTTTTATATCTTTCTGTTTAGTGAAACATATAATGAGCATCATCTTTCACACATGGGGGACCATTCTGCATGGGTGCTACTCTTTCATTTTTACACTGATTTCAGTATTTTAAATTTTACCAGAAACTGAACTTCAGGTGTTTTTTAATTCATCCAACAACAAAACATTGACCACAAGCAATTTGGGCGTTTTGAACTTGGTGGTTCTATCTTGGAAGTTTACAAAGGCAATGTAATAATTTTACAAGGCTTTTTATCAGACTCAAGCTGTCCTTGTCTATCATTTTAACTGTATGTCTGCCTCGTTATCTCTCTCTCTTAACTTGCCCCCCTGAATCGTCCGACGGGGCTCTGCCCCTATACTCTGTCAGGGCCATGGGTCCCTGGACCCCTGCCTTTCAGGGTTTTTTTTCATTTGGGGGAGTTGCACCCTTGATTCTGTCAAGTTGAGATCAATCCAGAAGTTTACTATGAAAGTAGAATGTTTTTTTGTTCACACAGAGAGAGAGAGAAAGAAAAGCACTGGCCTTAGTTCCAATTGCAATGTTCTCACATTCTATAGAGCTGGGAGTACAAAAAAAAGTAACAATGAAAAACGTACGTCCATTGCAAGATGAAGCAATTGTGAAAAAAAAAATCAAAGGAGAACAGTAAATGTCACACCAGATTTGATCATGAGATTTGCTCTCTCTCTCTCTCTCTCTCTCTCTCTCTCTCTCTCTCTCTCTCTCTTTATCCTCATTAAACATTTAAAGTTTCAAGTTTGTCTCTCTCTCAAAAGACTAAACAGAATCCTTGATTCAAAGCTAACCCAAACTTTATTTCAACAACTAAACATGTTGTAACTCACAATCTCCAAACATTCAATTAAATTGCAAACGTCAACCACCACATTTCACTTGTTTTCACACACACACACACACACACACACATTTTGTATAAATATGTTCACAAACAAGCTAAACAACAAAAATATAAACACAAAAATCCATATCCCCTTTGGCAGAGGTAGAACTAAAGAGAACTGAGGCAGGTGGAACTAAAAGAAGAAAAATGTAATCATAGCAATTTCCATTTTTTATTTTATAAGCACAAACAAATGTACTGTAGAAGTTAGCTCCTCCTGAAAACAAATTCAATGTCACAAAATTCTTCCATTAGTTTAAAAACAGATTCAAATGAAAACACATGCACGCATTCGCTAACACACACGCACACAGCTTGGTAATGTATTGCACATGGAAACATAAAGAACAAAGCCTGTCACACAACATTCAGACACAAAATCAGCTCCTCGAATGTGCAGCCTAAATGAATAATTCATTCATTGCACGACCATGCATGATTGGCGGTTCTAATGACCTCAGAAACAAAACAAATCTTTTGCTAATTCAAAGAGAAAGGGCGTAAAAGGGCCGTGAGGCCCACTTCTAGCCCTAATTACTACTACTACTACTTCAGTAAATTAAGAAATGCAGAAGCACATTAGAATAAAGCTATCATTTTCAGGCGACTCCAATACATACACTATTGAAGAAAAAAACTTTTATGTTGGTGTCTCTAACTTCTACACAAAAGTGGCTGAAATATTCTTCAGAGGAAAAGGGAGAGGTCGCTTTTATTAATCAATTTAGCACTTTTGTTCGTTTTGGGTTTTTTGAGGGGGAGGGGAGGGGTGACAATTTGAATTTTCTTCTCCCTCTTTTCCCACTCTTCACTATACACTACATTTGCTAGCACAAGTTGTCATAACTGTCGCAATGTCAACATCTGGCGAGTTGTCAGCTTAAACCTTTTCAAATTCCAGCAAGGAAGCAAACCTTACACAAACAAGAAAAGCGTTGGAGACAGAATTTGTAAGCACTCGCACAAAACCATTTCCTGTTCACAGATTTCTATGCAGTCGACAGTTTTTCACACCATATCTTCATCAGTTTATGCATCCGATTTCTTGGGCTGTTTCAGAATCTCCAGTTTGGTGATCTCTGCATCCCATTGAATGAACATCTTGGATAAAGTGCTCAGCTGAACAGAAGTTAAGGAACATGTTGAATAAATAGATATCAGTTATCAGGCATGATACTTCAAGTCAAAGGGGAGTATTTTGAAGGATTGGTGTAAATAGACCAAAGGCAATGATGTATTTTTCAAAGCACTCCAATATTCAAGTATGGGTGCACATTTTCCAGGTATACAAGGATTTCCTGTTTTTGAATTTTAGCAGAAAAGGAAGTTCCTTTTTTTTAATTTGTCAAACAAGATCTTTGTGTGTCTACTGTATTTTTCAAACACTTTAAAATAAGTATTTGTATCAATTGTGGACAAAGCAAACTAAAATACCTTCATAAATCAATTCTTGCTTCAGCTGCAGCGGGACATTACACCTGGACCCAGGCCTTTCAGGGTTTTTTCATTTTGTGTAGTTGCACCCATGTTTTAAAATGACCCTCGTACACATAAAAACATACAAGCGCTTCACATGTTTTCATCACAGGAAAATGCCATTGCTACAGAACTAGGAGCAGAAAGAGGGAACAGCCAAGCCAATCAGCTTATTTCATGAGCAATCACGTTCATTGACCCCACTGGAGCATGCATTTCGACTACATCAAGCATTCCCCAACACAAAGAGCATCTAAGTAAACCAGGCCTCTATTCACATTGAGATAGTATGAGACATCATCATAATATATTCTTAGAAGTCCTTCTAAAGTACATGTAGTAGGATTTAATAGGACTTTTGAAGGACTTCTAAGATATGATGATAAGTCTCATACTATCTCAATGTGAATACAGGCCCTGGTTTACTGCAGATTTTTAGCCAAAAGGATACCAGAGAGTTGTAGGCGTTGATCAGCTGGGCTGTTTCTTCTGTGAACTGGGCTGTGTCATCCTGAACAGATGAAACAAGATTGGCTCATATAATACCAAGAGAAATGATAACAAAAATTTAAGTCTGTCAAGAGCCACTATTCAGTCAAAATTTACAACAACCCCCAAACACATTTTGCAGTGATTTTTCATCAAAATATCACGCCAAGTCCCCCCTTAATACATCATACAGCTTGATCCTCCGAAGTAGGAGTGTGGCGGGGTAATTAAAAAAAACGGTCACACAAGGCATCAAATCAATGTTCTCTTAATTTTGGGAGGTAAGGATAGGCCCCTAGCTGGTGCATTTGTACCATAGTGTTCGATGATCCCTGGAGTGTTTTAGGCAGGGTATGACAACAACAACATATACAGCTTGCAAACACACACAGAGGCATCACTGTATTGCTTTAATATCTAATCAGTCCCATAACCCTTCCCTCTCTCTTCTCTGCTTCATCTAACAAACACACACATCACTCTCTTCTATTTTTGTTTGTTTGTTAGTCTAAACACTAATACACACACACGTCAAAATCACTCTCTTCAGAATTTTGTTGTTAGTCTGTCCAAAAACTAATATCACTTTTATGAAAAGACGTCAAAATACCAACTAGCATAAATTTACATCCACACCCACGCACGCATGCAAGTACGCGCACATGCACACACACACATGCACACACCTCACATACCTACCTGTTGCTGGATGTGAATCTGACTCAACTCCTGTACCTTTCCAGACAGCTTGGGAACATCTGTATCGTCAAAAACAAACATCGTCACACCAGGCTACCAACAGCTCACAACAAAATATTTACATGAAATATGACAAAAAAGATTCATCCTTTTATGGGCTGGTTTGTTTTTTTTTTTGTTTGTTTTTTTGTTTTTTTGTGTTTTTTTTTTTTTTTTTCTGTCTGTCCCAAGGATATCTTTCAAGGATGAATCCCTTGGTTTTTTTGTGTTCTATATAGTCTGCCCGTGGTCCTTGAGTGATGTATGCGACAAAGATACAGCCGCCACAAAAAAAGTTATGACATTGTGTATTCATTTAGTGTTTGGGAAGTCCTCAGTTTGATTCCCATGAATGGCCCATTCAAGACCAACTTTATTGGGGGGATTTGTTTTGTCCAAGACCCAACTGAACTCCTACCCAAAGTCAGTGAAATAAGTGTGCTTTAGGCAAAGATTAAAGCTGCACACAATCGTGTTTTGTCCACTTAACAGATGCAATTCTGAGAATGTTATTTTTTCTTCTTCTGCGTTCCCGTGCCATAAGACCACAATGGGTACGCATGTGTCTGTTTTCCAGTTTTCACTGGTGTCCTCGCTGCATTCAGCCGACACATTCTGATTTCGGTGGAGCTCAAAGTCAAAGGAAAAAAATATATGAAAGATATTTTTTGAAAAAAGGCACGAGAATGGGCCAAAAGTCAGAAAGATAGTAGATTACACAAAGCAAAGGAAAAGGCAGTCAAAGAAAGAGACAGATTAGAGGCAGTTACAAGCACAGAACTTCGAGAAGGTGAGGGGACTATTTGTACGGAAGACCCCCGGTATCCCCACGGGGGGATTGTTATTTTTAATTCCCTGACCGTACAGATGTCTGTATCCCGCTGGTTCTGTGACTAGGCCATTACTGTCAGGGCTCCCAATCGTCCCGCAAAACAAGGGGTCCCAGGGACTCCTTCACTTACAGCATAGAGGGTCCTAGAGATGGGATAGAGGGTCCCAGTGGCATTGCGAATGCTAAAAAGAAATTTTCTAGTGCATCCCTGGGACCCACTGCACATTCTTTTAGAGGGTCCTTTAGAATTTTAGTGCTTCATAGACCCCCAAATGGGGGTCCCTGGGAGCCCTGACTCATCAGTAGGGGGGGGTTTGTTGGGGGTGTCCAGCGTTAGATCAGAAAAGGTTTCACTGAACTTTACTACGCCGATACAACAGCAGTGCAGTGTCTCCTCTGGGGGTTGTCTTTTAACAACCAAAAAGATCGCTGCCTATGGACTGCTTGTTTTAAGGGCTGCAACCTGATAAACCAGCATGTAGCTGTGAACTTCCCCAGTGGGGATACCGGGGGGTCTTTTGTATAAATAGTTCCCCCACCTTCTGGAAGTTCTGTGCTTGTAACTTCCTCTAATCTGTCACTCTCTTTGACTCTGCCTTTTCCCTTTGCTTACTGTCATCTACTATCTTTCTGCCTTACCCGGTCCATTCTCCTGCCATTTTTCACAAAACATTTTCAAAAACAATTCCTCCAGCCGAAGTCGGACTTGCTGGGCCTATTTCTTAGGCGCATAACGGCAGCATGACGCATCTGAGCTCATAATTGACAGGAAACTGTCTGAGCGATCGAAGAAGAAGAAGAAGCTGTGAACTGGGCCTCGGAGTAAAGGGCCAGCCACACACATACAATCTGGATATGAATGTGATGCGATTTTGACGATGTGAGCTATGAATCACGTGAAAATCATGTACTGAGTATAGTGTGCGAAAATAGCAGAATTATTTTCAGACGGAAGTATTTCAGGTGATTTATGACTCGGATCGTCAAATTCGCATCGCATTCAGATCTGATTTGTATGTGTGTGGCTGACCCTTAAGTGGCATGGGAGCAATATGAGTTGATGGCCCAGAAAATGGAACAGCCAAAAAATAATTGGTGCCCTTAGTATTAAATGTGGTTTTTAAACAACTCAACATTGAGGCCTCCCAAGGCGGGGCAGTGGGTGGATGCCTCATACCTCCATACGGGGAGCTGGATGCCCCCGCCCCCTCCACGAGTCTCTCCCATTGTGGGGATACCAGGCGGGGAGGGGTCTTTCGTGCAAATAGTTCCCCCACCTTCTGGAAGTTCTGTGTTTGTAACTTCCTGTCCATAATCTGTCACTCTCTTTGACTCTGTCTTTTCCCTTTACTTTCTGTCATCTACTATCTTTCTGACTTAGCCTTTTTTCCAAAACAAATCTTCCAAACAGTTTCTCCTTTGAGCTCCTCCGAAATTGGAACGTGATGGCTGTACGCAGCGGGGAGACCAGTGAAAAACTGAAAACCGGACACAAACGTACCTTACCCATTATGGGCTCATGGCCTGGGAACGCAAAAGAAAAAGAAGAAGAAGAGGCATCCCATGGGAAAATGGAAAATGTTCTAAAATTCTTGGGTCCCAAGGCATTTCCTCTCTTCTGTCGTTTCTGGTAGAAAAGTATTCAGCAAAAAGTAATGCACTCATACTTTAACAGAAACAAATTTGTTGAATGAGAAAACTTAATAAAATGGGATAAGGAAAGGAATAAGGACAGATTTGTTTGTTTGTTTAATGACACAGTTTTGACTCACTTTTAACGTGTTCACTGCTAAGAAATTCTTCATGCTCCTTGATGGACTGAAGCTGAGAAGCCATGCGACGAAGATACTCCTCCTCTGCACATAAACAAATGATGATTTTTTTTAAATACCGTATTTTTCTGACTATAAGGCGCACCTGATTATAACACAAAATTCAGATTTTGTTATTATATTTTCTTACTATTTTAGTAGTCATATTATAAGGCGCAGGGAAAAAAGTATCGCCTTATAGTCCGAAAAATACGGGGTACACAAAGTATGGATGACAATTACCATATTTTTCGGACTATAAGGCGACACTTTTTTTTCTTCCCAAGAATGAGACCCCTGCGCCTTACAATGTGACCCAGCACCATGAAAGGGACATTATGTGTCAAAATGACAATTGTGAGAAAATGGTACAGTTAGAAACTTCAATCAATCCTCTTTCAAATGACATAAGAACCATTCTTGTCACTTTTTCCGTTTCAAAAATATGACCATTTAAAGTTGGTAGAGTGACTGTCGGACATTTTGAGAAATCACAGTCTGAAGTTTAGCCTAGCTGAAGAAAATGCATCAACCTACTCATTTGAAAGCACTTTTTGGAGTATTTAGAGACCATAACAAAGATTGTCCTTTATAAATATGAAAGATGAGACGCCAGAGAGCACGAAAATACCCATAACTCAAAATTGATATGTTTGACTTTGCAAGCCTGTTGTGAGAAACCAGCCCAGCGACTTAATGTCCATTTCGTGGTGCTGGGTCACATATGACTACAAATATGGTAAGAAAATATAGTAACAAAATCTGAATTGTGTTAAAAAAATTGGGGGGGGGGGGCGCTTTATAATCCGAAACATATGGTACAGACTATAAATTACCTGAGTAAACACACCCACCCATCTTTTGTAGCAAATTGTTCCGAAACTAGAGGGTGGGAATTCACTTTTGTTATGGGTGAAAGTAGTTCAGGCATGCTCTCGAAATTAGGATAGAAAAAGCTGATAGAAAGAGTCTTCAAGATTGGCCATCTTGTCATCCGGATCCACGGTCTTAGAATACCTTCTTATAAAATAAAACATTCCTGCCAACATTGGTGGCAGATTGAAACAAGATGATAGACATGCAATTCAAACACCATCCCCCACCCATCCTGTATGCACACACACACACACACACGCACACAGAGATTACACACACACACAGATTACACACACACAGACTGGAAATTATTTTTAATGCAGTCACCACTTCAGGATTGGGAAGATTCAGAGAACATTGAAACGTGTTATTTCTGTATTCAGAGAATGTTTTGCTTTCACCAATGCTTTCTACTTCTTCTTGTTCTTCTTCGATTGCTCAGACAGTTTTTTTGCTTACTGTCATCTACTATCTTTTTGCCTTACCGGTCCATTCTCCTGCCTTTTTTCAAGAAACACTTTCAAAAACATTTCCTCCAACCGAAGTCGGATTTGCTGGGCGTAACTATTTCTTAGTTTGGCGCATAACGGCAGCATGACACATCTGCGCTCATAATTGACAGGAAACTGTCTGAGCGATCGAAGAAGAAGAAGAAGAAGAAGAAATGAAGGAGAAGCTGTTAACACAATAAGCAGTATTTTTCGTCAGCCAACCTGCCAAGATGACTTCGGCTTTGGCCTCATCAGAAAGGCCCATTTCATCAGTGTAGGCAGGGTCCATGTACTGTCGCAGGGCTGGCACTGCACACACGCACAGAGAAATACACACATGCATGCATGCATACACACACACACACATAGCAAATCAGCAGCTTCATCAGTTCATGGACATCAAATTCCAAGTCTATACATGTATAACTATAAGGAGCGAGTAATAAATAGTATGCAAGTTTGTCATCACCTTCATCTTCTTACACTGCAGTCTTTGATCTACAAACTTTATAATGTGTTTAATTATCTGTCTGTCTGTCTGTCCTGTCTGTCTGTCTGTCTGTCTGTCTGTCTGTCTCTCTCTGTCTCTCTCTCTGTCTGTCTCTCTCTCTCTCTCTCTCTCTCTGTCTCTCTCTCTCTCTCTCTCTCTCTCTCAAAGACACACACACACACACACACTCTCTCTCTCTCTCCTTCACACACACACACACACACACACACACACACACACACACACACACACACACACACACACACACACACACACACACACACACACACACACACACACACACACACACACACACACACACACACACACACAAACACACACACACAGAGAAGAAAGAAACAGAGAGAAATAAAGAGAGAGAGAGATAGGAGAGGAAACATTCAACAATGCTTTAGTTACTTACAGTTTCCATACACTTGCGTCAGCTTCTTCTTACCGGCAACCGCTGCCATGATTTTGTTCTGTAGGACCAGGAGGCTTTCAATGCACTGCAAAAAAAATCAACATTTTTCCCAGCTAATTAAAGAAGAAATTATTTTCCTTTACAATCTTCCTGCACGCAGCACACCCCTCCATCTCCCCCCACCCCCCCACCCACACACACACACACACACACGTGCCAAACCTGCACCCCACACACCAAAAGAAAAGCATCCTACCCTCACTCTCACTGTATATCCATTTCCTTCAATACTCTTCTTTCTTCTTTTTTTTTTCTCTCTCTCCCAATGCTCTTTTCTCTTCTGGGTGGGTTTTCTTTTAGTATTCTTAAAACACTAGACTATAAAAAAAAAACGTGTGTGGCAATTGCAAAGCATGCAAACTACAATATGAAAGTGAAGGAAGCAAAACAACATCAAATTGGGATCCATGCAAAATACACACAAGATTTCATCAGACCAGAACAACCTACAATCAAGAAAGACTAACTTAGTAATTATATGTACTTATTTGATTCATTCATTCAACTCTTTCATTCCTAAATTATCTCTCTCTCTCTCTCTCTCTCTCTCTCTCTCTCTCTCTCTCTCTCTCTCTCTCTCTCTCTCTCTCTCTCAGACTCTCTCTCTCTCTCTCTCTCTCTCTCTCTCTCTCTCTCTCTCTCTCTCTCTCTCTCTCTCTCTCTCTCTCTCTCTCTCTCAATCATTATTTCACTCATTCAACTCTTTCATTCCTAAACTCACTCTCACTCTCACTCTCTCTCTCTCTCTCTCTCTCTCTCTCTCTCTCTCTCTCTCTCTCTCTCTCTCTCTCTCTCTCTTTCTCTCTCTCAATCATTACATCAAACAGAATCAAAATATAAAGCATGAATAGCACAAAACTGAAGCCATGACTATAATGATTTTAGTAAAATCAAAATGTATGTAGTAAATCATCACTGTGCGGGCAATGTGTGATATACATACATGTCTTTGCTGCATCGTGTGAACAATAAGTACAGTAATAAGTAATATGTAATCATATGTTACGGAAGTAGACATCACAAAAACTTTTATTAGTTGATTAGTAAAAAAGTCTTTGTGCAGTATTTTGGCTAACAAATACAGTAGCTTCAAGCAGTAGGTTAGTTTTACATTCACCATTTGAATGACAAAGTCACAAAGTGTTCAAAGATTCTTTGAGCTTATCTTTTTTCCAATCAGTAATTACCGTATTTTTCAGACTATAAGGCGATACTTTTTCCCCAGACTGGAACCCCTGCGCCTTATAATATCATAATGACTACTAAAATAGTAAGAAAATATAATAACAGAATCTGAATTCTGTGTCAAATTTGGGGGGTGCGCCTTATAATCAGGTGCGTCTTATAGTCCGAAAAATGCGGTTTAGGTTTTGGAACAAGAAAACAAACACCATGACAAAGTCTTTTTAAGTTTGACTTGCAGTTGCACTACATATTTAAGCTAACCCTGTTCGTCTGTTGCAATAATTGTTGCTGGTGTTAATTTTACATGCATACATGTGCAGGTCACCACTTATCTACTGCTGAAACAATCCCCTGTGCGTGTGAGTCACTGAGTGTGATTAACGAATATTTAAATTATAAATTCAGTGCAGAGTAAGTTTGCAACAAATTCAGGGCTCCCAATCATCCTGCAAAACAAGGGGTCCCAGGGATTCCTTCACTTACAGCCTAGAGGAGGGATAGAGGGTCCCAATGGCATTGTGAATGCTAAGGAGAACTTTTCTAGTGCATCCCTGGGACCCCCTGCACATTCTTTTAGGGTGTCCTTTATAGACCCCCCCAAATGGGGGTCCCTGGGAGCCCTGAAATTAATGCTAAAAAGAAGTACAGTTGCTGAGTTGCTTAACAACTGCGCTATACCATTGTGATTGAGTACTATTATTATTACCATTACAGTAATCTGTGAAAAGATCAATTTTACACAGCGTAAACAAGGAATAATTGTTACCTGTACTTGGGGAGGTTTGCCCTGTGGATGGAGAGAAGAAAAAAACGAAAAAAGAAAACAACAGCAAGGAATCAGGCAAGGTGCACCATGCAATACACACAACAGTCAATTCACAATAAATATTAAATGAATAATAAATATATGATGATGATGATGATGGATGAATGGATGGTGATGGTGATGATGATGGTTTTCAATTAATGAGGACGATGATCATTGATGACTATGATGCAACTACACAAAATGAACAAAAATGAAAGTTTCACTTCAGTGAAAGGCTAGGGTCTAGGGGTAATGTCCCCCTGCAGCTGAAGAAAAAATTGATATATGAAGGTATTTTAGTTCGCTTTTTCCACAATTTATACAAATGCTTATTTTAAAGTGTTTGAAAAATACAGTAGACACACAAAGATCTTGTTTGACACATTTTAAAAAAGGAACTTCCTTTTCTGGTAAAATTCGAAAACAGGAAATCCTTGTATACCAGGAAAAGTTGCACCCATGTGATGATGATGATGGATGAGGATCGATGATGATGATCATCATCATGACATAATGATGATCATTGATGGGTGGTGGTGATGATTCATGACGATGATGACGATGATGATGATCAAACAAACATCTCAACAGGATAGGCACTTACATATACTTCACAACATCTATGGTTACAAACACTTCACAATCAAAGTAACACTCTGAACCATCTAAACAAACAATGCAGCAAAACAACTTACACAGCAATGCAACAACAAGTTTTGCCTTGAACAGTAATTAACTTCAAATTTACATTATCTCATAATGAACATGGAATTAAAAGTAAAGCCAGAAATCAAAACCAACACCATCACTGAGTTTTGTCAATTTTCTCCCCACCTCCATCTCTTCCTAACACTAACAGTATTTATTTATTTATTTATTAAGACAACTTTTATAGCGCCTAATCTTTAAGCTCTAAGCGCTTTACAGAAATCACTAAAATGAATAGTAAACCCAATGAACAAAAGGTATACATCAAACATTGACCAACAACCCCCCTCCCTGATCCCTCAGTCAATTTCTCAATCACGCCCAAATAATGAATGTATCAGTCATTTGTGTCTGTACAATCTCCATGATTGTCCAATGTCCTTCCTTCCTCTTCCATCCTCGAACAATACTTGATTTGAATGTGATAGATTAATTAATCAAATTGATCAATTAACTGATCAATCAATTGATTTACTTACTGGTTGATTAAAATAATCATTTTCATTAAATTTAATACAAAAATGAATAATAGTTTAAAAGTCATTCCATGTGAAATTAACTGTTTGCAATGCTTCCAATGATTTTTATACTTTCGTCTAGACTGGCTGCCAATTTCAGGCTCAGCTTACCGGTTGCTATCACTATCAGTAGGTGCCAGCAGGTCAAAATTACATCTACAATATTGAGTAATAAAATAGCATTCCAATTTATGAATAATCATACATTTCATTTACATTTTCAAGGATAAAATCATTTCAAGCACAAACAGCAATACAAATCTAAACTGAAAGCAAATTTACAATGATTCTCTTTCTATGTATCACTTCTGTGAGTAACAAAGTTGTACATTAGTATGTAATTAACTCAGACACATCTACTCTTTCTTTTTCTTTCAAGCTTAAAGTTAAAGAAAGAACATTTTGGTATAATGACGTTTATAACCCCTTTCCATCCACTGTCATTAAAAGTCTAGAATAGAATGTATAACATTAACAGATGATAGTTGAAGATTTAAGTTGAAGTTGATAACAACCACTCATGTTATTGTATTGTTATTCAACATGAATTACTATTTTCGTCATATACTTTATTAACAATAATTCCTAAATGAAACCAAAAATTTTTAAATGTACAAAACCTTTATTTTCAAAAGCTTGTCAACGATCACAAAGTGTAACATACTAACAACAAATCAAAATGCACAAAATGCACACACAATAATTAAGAAAATGTGATTTTTTTTCAGGAAAAGCTGATAAATACTAAAATAGTGTGCATCATGACAGACTAAAGGGAAAAACCTACACATTCTAACTTAATCTAAGTATTGATCACACTCATCCACATTGCTTTTGTTGGATCTACATGTATGTCACTGTCAATAAATAAAATTAATGACAGATGTAACACATGGGAAAGGAGACAGACTTACTGAAAAAGTCAATCAATTAAACATAATAAAAAGCTTCTTTTTTTTAAAGCAACAAAAGACTGTAATTGTCATTGCACTCTCTCTGTCTCTCTCTGTCTCTCTCTGTCTCTCTCTCCACACACACACACACACACACACACACACACACACACACACACACACACACACACACAGTGACATACACACACACACACACACACACACACACACACACACACACACACACACACACACACACACACACACACACACACAAAATGACACACACACACAGTTACACACACACACACACACACACACACACACACACACACACACACACACACACACACACACACACACGCACACACACACACACAAAGGCATGCACATACAATGATACACTGTAGTCTCTAGTCTGAGTCTGTATTTTACTGACATTGTTATATGTAATTTGTTTAACAGATTTCATGCACCTCCCAATCTCATGGCCATGGGGGTTTGGGAAACAAAACTGATTTGAAGTTGACTCAGACACATGTAATGATGTATGCACATACACAAAAATAAAATAATAACAATAATAATAATAATTTTTTTTTTAAAATAATAATAATAATAATAATAATAATAATAATAATAATAATAATAATAATAATATATAATGAATATTTACTCAATTTAGGGCGCATAATCTTGACAAAATCCCTAAGTGCTTACAATCATAATATTCAAATTTAAGAATACTAAAAGAATGAAACAGTACATAACATACAAACACTCACACACACATAATATACGCGCATGCATTATCTATCAGTATCACACAGTGACACACACTGTAATTTCACTCATGTGATAATAAAGTATTTTTGGCTCACGTCGTTTTTTAAAACAAAGTGAGTCTATAGTATCGTACATGTTCGGTTGTGTGTCTGTGTGTATGTGTGTGTGTATGTGTGTGTGTGTGTTGCGTCCGTGGCCCCGACCTTTAACCGTAACTCAAACCTTAACGTTGTCATTTTCTCTAAACATATAAGGCGTTAGAGGGTTAAAGTTAGCAGGATACTTGATTTTGACGTGAGCCTTCAAGTCACGACGATCAAAGCAGTCAGATACATTGATAAAGAACAAAATAAAGATAATCATTTGTTGCAGAGATTACTGTTGTGCAACCTTTAACCTTGACTCAGTCACACTCTTCAAACTAAAGAAGACTCTCACTCTCCACTGAAACTTTAACGTTGTCATTTTCTCAAAAAAACATAAGATGTTAGAGGGTTAAAGTTAGCAGGATACTTGATTTTGACGTGAGCCTTCAAGTCATGGCGATCAAAGCAGTCAGATACATCGGTAAGGAACAAAAGAAAGAAAATCATTTGTTGCAGAGATTACTGTAACTGTTGTGTTGATCTACCGAGTAGGAGATACATACTGGAAAGAAGACTCTCCATTAGATATACAAAAACGCTCTTTAAAAAGAAACACAAGACTTCAGGTGTGTACAAATAGGTACATTTTAACGTCGTCAACTTATATTTTCTGTAACAAATGGATGTACCGAGTGTGTGCGTTGACGGCCCGGTTGTTTAGCTTTATTTGCGCCTTTGAGTAACGGTTGTTCGTGTTCATTTGCACATCATCTCTGCGCACAACTTAGCCTACTGCACTTCCGGCAACAAGGCCTAGGCCTAGAGTCCATGCCTTACCTCATAATCAAGACGACGTACTTAACATTTAGCCCACATTCATTTCAGTCTTGAAAAAAAATATACGGAAAATCCAGGGTTCGTCGATTTCACTGCCTTCGACGTACGAATCCTTTGTTAGGCCTAGACGATTGATCACCATGAGCAAAGACTGTACAGGGGAAGATAAACATGGATGAGCTTGCTGGCTGTGACCTTGACCTTTGCTTTGTGGCAGAGGGGGGGGGGGGGGAATTAACGAAACGAAAATAAAATATTAGGACTAATATAAAATATCTTACAGAAATGTAGATGATGTGGAACAAGTTTTCATCGCATGAACAATCAGTTTAAAACAGTAACAGATCACGCAACTTCAATTATTAATTTTCTAAGAGTAAGAGGCTTAGACCCACAGGCAAAGACTAGAGGCCTACTACAGGTGTCCGTAGACCCCCCTTACCCCGGCGGGGGTGGGGGGGGGGGGATTGGTCACTATGTTTTTTTCTGAAAGCTTGGTCAATATGCTTTTCAATTTTACTTGTTTGCCAAAAATAAAAATAGGGCTCCACTATGTTACATGCGCATACATATACAGTGTAATTAAATTTTAAAGAAAGGGGTAGGGGTGCATAGAAATAATTTTAATTTATACAGTAAAATAAAAAATAATTCTGTTTTCAGATGCACAAGTGTCTACATAACAGTATTCTCTCTATACAGGCATGGGAATTGTCATGGGAATTCCCATGCCTGCTATAGTAATAAAAATCAGACGTGAGCCTTGCAGGCTTTGCCTGTTTACTTTGACTTGACTTTCACACACACACACACACACACACACACACACACACAGGGCAGGATGAAAAAAAGCTTGTCAGCTCATTCTTTAACTATTCTTTAACCCTCAATAATGACTTTGACTTGACTTGACCTGACACACACACACACACACACACACACACACACACACACAATACAGTTATACACTGAAACACTGATAGTGATACAGTCAACACACACATGGCACACACACACACACACAAGAACACAGAGAGTGGGGAGGGAGATAGGGGTGGGAGAGAGACTCTGGTGGACTTCAAGAGAGGGAGAGAGATCATAGGTCAGGTCAGGTCAGGTAGATTAAGACTAGGCCTCGCGGCCTCTCACGCGTCTTTTCTTTTCTTTTCTTTTGAGTTGGCACAGCTGTGACGGTTTTGGTAGACTATTACTATTACTAAGTATTAGTCATACTAGTATTTTAATTTACTAAGGTTTGGGTCTTTGTCCAGGAGGTTTTTGAATTTGTTAGTCTCAGGTGCAAGTTTTGTCTGAGCAGGAAGTGCGTTCCAATAGTTAGTCACTCTGTTAGTGTTACTGAAAAAGTGTCTCCTGATGTTAGTTCTACTATACTATGTTAGTATTTTTAATTCATGATTTCTACTAAATTCTATTTCTAGTCTTTGAAAAATTTGAAATCTGGAACAAACTTTTGTTAGTATTGTCAGGACCATTCAACATTTTATATACATTGATTAGGTCACCATGAAGTCTTCTGTATTTCAAGGATGGTAAATCAAGTTTGTGTAGCCTTTCACTATAATCAAAATTTTAAGCCAAATAACTTAATAAGCCAAACATTTCCATCATAGATGGAGGGGGGGGGGGGGGGGGGGGGGGGGGGCGCTAAGAAAAAGCTAATCTTGAAAGGAAATTCATCAAGTGATTCAATCATTCATTCAACTTGAATTTCAAGGTGATCATCATCAATCAATAATCACGCGATCAACATCATCAATCAAAATTGAATCAATTCATGATCATCTCGTAAAAATAATAATCCTGGTAAGACTAGAGTAATGGATTAAACCTTACAAGCGTCTCATTTGCAATAAAACAAACGTAAGATAAGCCAACATATACTGAGCTACAAAAATAATTGTTCCCTACCTTTGGATACAATGCATCTTTGTCTGCATTGCCAAAGACAAGAGTTTCTAAGGCATTTATTCTCTTCTCTAATACATCCAGCTGGGCTGTGTCGGCCATCTTGAATACGTCTGCTTACAGAAGCTCCCGTCATTTCAAAGCAATGTTTTCGTATATACATACATTTTGTTATTTTGTTTTGTTTATGGTCGTTTTACCGTTTTTAATGGGTGATCAAATAACCAGAATAAAATATATATGCATTTTCATTGATTGTAATAAGGAAATACCTTCCCGTTTTATTTCATTGTCAAACTAAATTTAGTTGGATTATAACAAGGATACAATTTGAGGCCCTGTAAAGGAGAGATAACAAAACACAAAAAGGGGGGGGGGGGGGGGACTCCAACGGAAAAAAAAAACAGACATTTAAAGAAAATAAAGGAACACGGACAAACCCCCAATCACGGATGTGCTCTCTCTCTCTCTCTCTCTCTCTCTCTCTCTCTCTCTCTCTCTCTCTCTCTCTCTCTCTCTCTCTCTCTCTCTCTCTCTCTCTCTCTCTCTCTCTCTCTCTCTCTCTCTCTCTCTCCTCTCTCTCTCTCTCTCTCTCTCTCTCTCTCTCTCTCTCTCTCTCTCTCTCTCTCTCTCTCTCTCTCTCTCTCTCTCTCTCTCTCTCTCTCTCTCTCTCTCTCTCTCTCTCTCTCTCTCTCTCTCTCTCTCTCTCTCTCTCTCTCTCTCTCTCTCTCTCTCTCTCTTGCTCGAAACATGCTCCCCCATCCACTCGTATTGTGCTAGATCGTCCCTGCGCTCCCTGGTACACGCCTGAACTTAGAGTAAGTAAACGCACTAGTCGTAAGTCAGTGGTGGGCCTCAAAACTAGAAATACATCGTCAGATATATCAGTTTCTCCGCAACATCTTCACTCTTCTTCTGGCCAAGGCAAAAACAAACTATTTTTCATCTAAAATTCTTGAAGCCAGCACAACAAAGGTTCTGTTTTCCACCATGTCTGATCTCCTAGGGACTAAGAAATCAAGTCCTCTGCCATCAAATATCAGTCCTGACAAACTGCCAGAAGCCTTTTCCTCCTTCTTCTCCACCAAGATTCTCGATCTACGATCAAACATCGACTCTATGCCTTTTCAACCAACTATTCCAGACCCATCTTTCACTGGTGTTCCCCTTCTCTCTTTCAAGCCGGTGTCTGAGACCGAAGTTC
>CM065685.1:47343552-47428552 GCA_017654935.2 Phymorhynchus buccinoides | reverse complement strand
GAAACAACACCATCAAGGACAGTAGTTGTAGTAAACCTTCCTCAAGAGAATCCTACTATGGAGTCAATTGCCGAGATCTTCTCGAAGTGTGGAGACGTTGTGCTCATTAGGATTCTTCGTCCAGGAAAGTCTGTCCCTCCTGATGTGAAAAAGTATTCAACCAAACATCCAGAGATTGGCACCACCACGTGTGCGGTGATCGAGTTTGAAAAGCATGAGCATGCTAAAAGTGCTTGTGACTTGTTGACCAACACGGAGGACTGGCGAAATGGCATGCGTGTTGTTCTTTTGGCCATGCCAAAAAAGAAAAAGGAGAAAGAGGACAAAGATAATGACCTATCACTGGAAGAAGGAGGCGGGGATGAAGACAGGAAGAAGAAGAAACGTGCCAACCGCAAGAAGAAAACGCGTGTGGATGAGCTTTCTGCTGAAAATGATTCCTCCTGCTACAGCAGCGGATCGGAGGGAGACGGCCCAAGCATTCCACGATCCCTGAACCGATCCATGGACTCCAACCACTTGAGTCCCAACCCAAGCCCCCGGTCTTCGCCTCGCTCCAGTCCTCACACTCAGCGACGCCGGAACCATGGCAAGTCTCCTTTGACCGACTCAACCTCGCCCAAGGATCTGCACCCAAGCCCACGCAGCAGTCCCGAGGTGTCTCGACGTAAATTGGAGCCCTGCCAGGGGGAGAGCACACCCTCCAGCCCTTGGGTCCAGCGACGTCTGCGTGCAGCGCAAGATTCCAAGACCAACGTCAGCCCGCTTGGCAGCCCCAGGAGCATTCGACGGAATCCTGATGGCTCCATCGTCCCGGTCGGCACTCCAAGAATGTTGGACATGACGGGCGTGATGCGACAACCTCGGGGTCCTGATGGGTCCGCAGGGTTTTACGGAGGAATCGGGCGGGGGAAACCACGCAGCAATACTATAACGTAAAATGTAAAAAAAATTGGCAGCTACTGAGAGCTTTCTGGTTGATTGTTCAAGTTTGGTGTTTGACAACAAGGACATGGTGTGTGTAATTGTCGATATTGATGACTATTTTTATTTAATATCATATGGAGTTCTTTTAATACTTTTATCAATTTTCTTACGGTCTTATATGGTGATTTGCAAGGCTAGTTTTTTTTTTAAATTCCAGTTCAATGAATTTATTAGTTAATGAGGTGATTGTAATTTTTTAGTGGCCTCTTTAGTCAGAAGGCAGAAAAGGTGGGGGTCTGATCTGTTGATAGGCATTTTGATGCTAAGTTGTTTTTCTTAGGTTTCCTATAAAGCTTTGAAAAGTTGAAAGAGAATAGCCAAAACCTCAAGAATAAAATCGTAATTTTTTTTTTTCTACTTGAAATTAAGTTATTCTTCATCTCAAGTCAAGCAAAATTCAAAACTAGTAGAAATATATCAATTTCTGTTGTCATTATATATATTATATGACATTCTAAAAAAAGATTGAAACTGTTGTCCCCCTGTTGCATTTTATCTTTACCTATTTCAGAACAAAAATTTTAATCTAAAGATTTTTGTAAAAATGGGCATGGATTCTGTTTCATTAGAATCCAGCATAACGTTTTTTCCTGTGGTCACAAAATGTTCATTTTGGTCTCAAATTCTGATAATCTGCAGTCCCCCCCCCCCTCTCTCTCTCTCTCTCTCTCTCTCTCTCTCTCTCTCTCTCTCTCTCCCCCTCTCTCTCAAGTTAATAAGTTAATTTCTTACTGGTGCTGTTCAAATGTTAGCATAAATAAAGTACACACATATTTTCTTCGTTCTTTTATGTGGTTTTGGATACATAAAAGTTAACCAAGCTTTTTTCTTTTGTACTGTTTCTTTTTTTTTCTCTCCCAAATATCAGGTCACCATATCATTATGCACTATTTTATTTTAAAATATTAATATTAATCTATGCAAGTTAGCAGGTAAGGAGGATGCAGTAACTTGTTAAAAAACAAATTGAAACTGTATTACTATTAGGCAAGAACGCATTGCAGTTTGCACTATCAATTTTCCCCCACTAAAGAATCATTCAATCAGTAGTCACTAGAGTGTACAGAAGGGGGGGGGGGAAGTGGGACCCATGAGTGTATGCACAATGTACTGTTTTTGTTAGAACTAATAAAGCTTGGCCTTTTGTGAATGATTATGGTTCTCAAGCTAGGAGTAGGACTAGTAGGAAGCATATTTGATCTGTACTGGCTCTTATGCTGCCGTCTTGGGGACAAGTTGGCCTGGCTTTGGGGGCCTTCTGTGAAGCCAACTTTTTTTAATTTCTAATGACTGCCAAGAGAGTGGGGATGTCCCCTGGGCAAGCCATCTCCTCTTTGAATAAAGTCCAGCCCTGTTTATCAGAATAGCAGGCGCCTCCTCTTCTGTCTGGAGGTCATAGGTGAACACATTTTGACACATTCTTGGCTTACTTTCTTTTCTTTTTTCTTTTTTTGTGTGGGGGTGGGGTGGTGTTTACTGGGGGGTGGGGGGGTGGGGGTGGCAGTGGGACTGGGAGTGAAGTAAAAAGGATGAGGGAACAGACTTTTGTTGCTCATTTCTTTTATTTATAAAGGATGCTTTCATTTAATTTTAAAAAATATTATTATTTATTATTATTTTAATTTGTTGTGTAATTAGTCAAAGCAGTGTCTTTCACTTTGTTTTGGTTCAGTGAAAACCTATAGATGCGGGTTCTGAACATTGTGTACAATTTTACTTAAGTTCTATAGTTATGTTTGTAAATTTGTGGTCATGTTGGTGTGTCAACTGTCAGTGTCCTTTGTATGCATTGTATGGATGCGTGTACATATATATATATGTGTGTGTTTTTTTGTTTATCAAATTCAAATTGTTAATCACTTAATGTTTTTTTTTTAATGTATTGATTACACTTACATTTTGAAGGGATAAAAAATGCCTTTAGGCAATTTGTTTTAAACAAGAAATTATTTGAGCGACCCATTTGGTCTAATATTAAATGTTTCGTAAATACTGTACACTGTACATGTATGTGGTTTGGGTCTTTTAAACTCCATTTGATTTTGACCAGACATAAAACTTTGTAACATGTAATCTATACACTGAAGTAATTCATTCAAGTGAAGGTTGGAATTCATATGATATGATATAATCACTTCTAAGCGTAATAATTTGATTTTTTTTTAAAAGCTAGCATTACATTTCGTGCTCAGAAAAAACCCTACTGGAGCATTTAAGTGATTTCACATGTTTACAGAGATAAGGTCTAGCTACTACACATAAAATAATCTTATCAACTAGTGGACTACCGTTACTTTAAAAGAAAAAAAACCAAAACCTTTTATTATTGTGTTTTTGGTTTGATTCATGTGAAATTTAAAAAATGTAATTTAAAAAAAATTGAGAACATATTTTTATCATATTAATTGAATCTGACTTTCAGATATTTTTTGTAGAGAAAGAAAGATAATCTAAAAAAAAATTCTTGCAGGTTTTTGCATCTATGCATGCAGAGTGAAGTTTCATTGATTATAGCTATTCTTCTTTTTCGTCGTCGACTACATGAGATGGATAAATAGCTACAAATTTGTTTATTTAATTTTGCCTGTACATAATCTGATTTTTTAAATTCTTTCTTCAAGCTGGAACATTGTTGGTTTTTCTTGTTCTTGGTGAATAAAGAATATTTTTCCTTTCCTTAAAAATCTGTTTGGAAACTAGTGCTTTGTTTTGCGATGGTTTGTTAATCTATTTGCATGTGTAATTTTTGTTTTGTAAATGGAAAGATCAGAGCATGCGTGTGATTGTGTGAATAACCACAGGCTGCTATAAAATTGCAGCGACTGTGTACTTGGTGTGTCATTTTAAAATGAATTCAAGTTGTAATGTAAAAAGAAAGGTTTTATTTGAAACACAACGCATCTTCCTGCATTTATCATTATGCTTGTAAATTATAGGTCACAATAACTGCCTTGCCTGATCCTGTATAAACTGTACTTGTTTTTGCCAGAGATATCATTATTTTTCTCAGTAATAATTTTTATGTTTGTCTTTCTGTCCAAAACTTTAAGGTTTGTTTATAGACGGACAAGCAGACAAACATAAAAATTATTAAAAATATTATATGATTCAGAAAAAAAAATCACATGAATGCAGACATGCCATGTTTATTTTTTATTTCATTTTCGCTAGTCAGTAAGATTGTTCATAACTTTTTGAATGGAGTTCTGTATACATGTGTAGACAGATTGATCCTGGTCGACACTGTTGAAAGTTAGAATTCATTGGAATCGTAAATTCATGACTAGCTGTAAGGCAACCTTTTGATAAGGAAACAACTTTTGCACTACTAAATATTCTGATAGTAACCAAACACTAGTGAGAAGTTATCTCTATCTCAGAGGGTTGCTCTATGTCAATGCTTTCTGTCATGTCAATTATTTATTGTTGTTTTGATATTGGTGTAGATTTGTTGCTGGTTGATCGTTTACATGAATGTTGTCAGTTCTTCGTTTACATGTGTGTTTCAATCATGAATGTATTGGTATTTGGTACTTTATAGTCACTGAGGTGTCTGTGAAATTCGGGTTGCTCCCACCTGGAGAGCATGTCGCAGCCAGAGGCGCGCCACCCTTTTTTGTTTTTAATTTGTATTTTTGTCATTTTATATTTGTGTTAATTGCAGTTAACATTTTAAATGCTTGCATTTGCATGTTGTAGTCACACATTCATAGATGGGTGTTTTCACACCCTTTACATACACGCAGGAGTGCATGGGCGCACACACACACACACACACACACACACATTTCTACAAGTATGGATAAATGTAAAAACAATAAATTGAACAATACATTACACAATTTTATATGGTACAACTCCAAGAATGGTCACAAGAAGAAAAAGAAAAAAACAACAACAAAAACAAGAAAGCCAAGCTATAAATGTTCCAAACTTTCATCTTATTTGTCTTAAGAAACACTGTTGTTATTATTAGCAATGCTCTAATTTTTGTAATATAATGTTGTTGTTTTTGTTTTACTTGTGTTTTGCCCAATGTTTAGCCATCAAGTACTGTTTATTTTGTTTCCTAATCGGAATAATTATGCTTAATTAAGACACGGGCATTGTTTTGTTTTAGCCTTTGCTTAGCAGTAATACTTTAACATTGCATTTTACTCTCATTATTTTAAAGGTATTCAAGTTGAAGAGTCGGCAGTATTTCAAGATATGGAGTTGTTATTATTTTGTCTCATTCTCTGTTTGTATGAATGTCCCCACCCCCTCCTTCTCTCTCCCTTGTCTCTCTCTTTCCCCCTTTCTTCCTTTAGCTGTCTGCCTATCTCTCACCCCCCCCCCCCCCCTCTCTCTCTCTCTCTCTCTCTCTCTCTCTCTCTCTCTCTCTCTCGTTCTCATCCCCCCCCCCCCTCTCTACATGTGTCTTTCTCTCATGTTTGATATTTTTACATAACAATGCATTCCCCCACCCTACCCCCTCCCCCTCCCCACCACCCACCAATATGTCGTGTACAATTACCTGCATCTGTTATGGGGTTTTTTAACCTCTGCCCCCCCCCCCCCCCCCCCTCCTTCCCTTCCCTGCATTATCTCCCAGTTTGAAGAAATGTGTGATAAGCAATCTATGACCTTTTGTGTTCCTTACATAGTTCTCCACATGGTTTTAATTAATGTACATACTGATGATTTGCATGCATTAAAATAATATATGGGTGGGTAATTTATGTACATACCGATAATCTGCATGCATGAGAAAATATTTATGGGAGTGGATGGAAACTATAAAAATTCATATTAAAGGTTTTCACGTTTGCATGGGCACACCACATAAATTCATGTGCACATGTTATTTTACAAACACTCACGCATACACACACTCGACACTCATTCACACGCGCGCACGCACACACACACACACATACTTTCACTAACTCACACACTTGCACACATACATACACATTCGTGACATTGTCTCACTTAAAGTAAATAACAAATATTGAACAATATTTATAAAATATCACATTGTCATTGCTTTGGTTTATTGAAATGCAAAGCGCTTAGTGTATGTAAGAAAAGGGAAGAAATGATCCCAGCTTTAAAAATATATATAGAAAGAGAGAGAGAAAAAAAGAAACCTAAGTTTCACGTCAGCTGAAAGAAGGAATGTTGCAAAGACAAAAAAATCATTGCATGAAAACACACAAGGAAATCGAAAAATGTATTCAAACGAACCAAAAAACTACCACATTTTCATGTTTGTATAATTGTGCGTGTAGTGTGCAAATATACAAGGCAAATAGCAATAAATCTATTTTAACTGATTATTCTATGATTTCTAATATGATTGCTCAATGACAATTGATACTGTTGGCAGATTGTGGTTTTTTTAAATTTTACCTGTGTGACGATATTAACCCTGAGTTAATGAAAATTAGTTTTTGAACAGTTACATTCTGTTAACACATTCTTGTTTTGTAAATAATTGTCTCATGTGAACAAATGCGATAACCTCATGTTTATTTAGTGCTTAGATTGATTGGCTTTTGGAAATTCTGTATACAGTGGAACCTCCCTTATAAGACCTTCAAAACTCATCCAAAATGAGGTCTTATAAGGGAGGGGTCTTATAAGGGAGGTCATTTTAATACTTTACAAAGAAGGGCAATGTCTCAGAGAAGTAGGTCTTATGTGGGAGGGAGTCTTATAATGGGAGGTCTTCTAAGGGAGGTTCCACTGTATCGGTTCTGTATTGCTTTTAAGTGCAGTGCATAATTTCTTGTTTTCTGGTGTATTGTTTTCACTGTGTGAAAGAGTTCATTACTGGGACATTGTTTTCCGTGTGTGTACTCTGTGTGTGTACTCTGTGTGTGTGTGTACTGTCATATTTTACGTTCATTACTGGGACATTGTTTTCCGTGTGTGTACTCTGTGTGTGTGTGTACTATCGTATTTTACGTTAATTACTGGTACATTGTTTTCCGTGTGTGTGTGTGTGTACTCTGTGTGTGTGTGTGTACTATCGTATTTTACGTTCATTACTGGGACATTGTTTTCCGTGTGTGTTTGTGTGTGTACTCTGTGTGTGTGTGTACTATCGTATTTTATGTTAATTACTGGGACATTGTTTTCCGTGTGTGTACTCTGTGTGTGTGTGTACTATCATATTTTACGTTAATTACTGGGACATTGTTTTCCGTGTGTGTTTGCGTGTGTGTGTACTATCGTATTTGACGTTCATTACTGGGACATTGTTTTCCGTGTGTGTACTCTGTGTGTGTGTGTGTACTATCGTATTTTACGTTCATTACTGGGACATTGTTTTCCGTGTGTGTTTGTGTGTGTACTCTGTGTGTGTGTTTGTGTGTGTACTGTGTGTGTGTGTGTGTACTATCGTATTTTACGTTCATTACTGGGACATTGTTTTCCGTGTGTGTTTGTGTGTGTACTCTGTGTGTATGTGTACTGTCGTATTTTACGTTAATTACTGGTACATTGTTTTCTGTGTGTGTTTGTGTGTGTACTCTGTGTGTGTGTGTACTGTCGTATTTTACGTTCATTACTGGGACATTGTTTTCCGTGTGTGTTTGTGTGTGTACTCTGTGTGTGTGTGTACTGTCGTATTTTACGTTCATTACTGGGACATTGTTTTCCGTGTGTGTTTGTGTGTGTACTCTGTGTGTGTACTCTGTGTGTGTGTGTACTATCATATTTTACGTTCATTACTGGTACATTGTTTTCCGTGTGTGTTTGTGTGTGTACTCTGTGTGTGTGTGTACTATCGTATTTTACGTTCATTACTGGGACATTGTTTTCCGTGTGTGTTTGTGTGTGTACTCTGTGTGTGTGTGTACTATCTTATTTTACGTTTAACACAGGACATTGTTTTCCGTGTGTGTTTGTGTGTACTATCGTATTTTACGGACTATAAGGCGATACTTTTTCCAAAAACTGAGACCCCTGCGCCTTATAATGTGACTGATAATATAGTAAGAAAACAGAGTAACAAAACCTGGATTTTGTGTTAAATTTGGGGGATGCGTCTCATAGTCAGTAAAATATGGCATTCTGTGTGTGTACATGTGTGTGTTACAATTTTTAAAAACTTATATTGATTATTTCATGTATTGAATAGAATGCGTTATTATATTATTATTAACATGCTCTTGTTTTTATTCTTAAGTTTGCATTATGCTGTTTATTCGTGCTAACAAACTAAATTTTATACTTCATAAAAGTCCACTTGTTGGTCAGAGTGAACAAGTATTGTTGCAACAATACTGATATCGTCACATATCACATGATACATCGCATTGGTTTAAAAAAAAAAATGTGTAGATGTCTCAGAGTGGGAACTAAAGACTATTATTTGTTATTTCTTGCAGCTATGTCTGTTTATTACTTTATATCAATTGTTTTATCTCTTGTTTGTTTTGATGATGTGAAGTTCCCATGGTGATTGTTTCATCTCTTGTTTGTTTTGATGATGTGAAGTTCCCATGGTGATTGTTTCATCTCTTGTTTGTTTTGATGATGTGAAGTTCCCATGATGTATTATTTTGCATTGTACAATATGTTTTGAATGTTTAATTAATGATGATAGCCCTTGAGTCTTGATATGACCATAGCTGTGGTTGAGTGGACTATAAGCAAATAGTAATTAACTGTTGTGTGCCCCCCCCCCTCCCCCTCCCCCCTCCCTCCCCCCAGTGGCACTGGCTGGCATATTCTCGCAAACTCAATACTCATTCCATCTTTTTCCTTCCTGCCAAACTTTGATCTGTTAACTCCTTGTTTGCTAAAGTCTCTCAAATGTAACAGTCTGTTTGAATCTTCAGAGGGATTTTTAAACCCATTGCGGAACTTACGCGTCTAATGTGAACCCGGCCTTAGTTGGACAGTATAGCTTGAGAAGAGTTTCCTGTCAAAGCTAGGGTTTTCAGTGTTGGCATTGCTGCTGTTATTTTGCCTTTGATTATAGTTTTGCTGTGGTAAAATTTGAGGCAAGGAGAGAACATATATGTATAAGAGGTATTTCTAGTCACTGTTGTTTTTGTTACTTTGCTGTTTGTTTTGTACTACCTCATCATGTTTTGGTCGGACTGAAAGGTTTTTTTTGTGAAGGTACTAAAACATACAAACAAAACATTAATTTTTTTAAATAATCTTTTTCATGTTTTTGTTTGTTTATTTATTTTTCTTCTTGTTTATGCATGTTATTGTGTGCATATATATATGTGATGGTGCATGAGACAACCACACATGGAATGCTTGCGTATTTAAAAAAAAAATGCTTTCAGATTTCTAATAAACGCAGAGAAAACAGAATATAGATTATATCTTTACTTGTTTCGGTTTTTACAGCCATTTGAATTTGACATAATTTACAAAAAGTCTGACATGAAAGAGAGGGATTTGGCTCTTCGTTTCTTTTCTTTGGATTTCAAGAATGATCAAGAAAGCAAAGAAATCATTCAAATTTTGGCGTAATATTTTGGATACTGGTAGAATACATAGAGTATTTTTGGTTATTTCACAACAAAAAGATGCTGAGCTAATAATATGTATGTCCGGTTCACTCAGTCACCATCACATGTGACAGCCTGTAACTTGTGGCTATGTCAAAGACATTTTAGGTATGTTGATTGTGTTGGCTGAGCCATATATTCACTCTCCCCTTCTTTTTTCTGCCCCTCAAACTCTCTCTCTCTCTCTCTCTCTCTCTCTCTCTCTCTCTCTCTCTACTACTGCCAATGTCAGCACTTTTTCTTTTAAATGTTGTTTGCTTTACAACTGCATTTTTGTTGTTGATGAATGAATTGCTGTTTGTTGTTAATTTTGTGTGTGTTGTTTGTTGTTGAGTTGATTTGTTGTTGTTGTTGTGTGTGTGTGTGTGTGTGTGTGTGTGTGTGTGTGTACATATCAGCATCTTGTAACTACAGTTTATGTAATGTACTTACATATTGATATGTTACATGTACTGTGCATTTACGTTGGGCTCACCAGCGCCGTTGTTGTGTAATTGTCCTACCAGCCAATGACATAACAGCGCAAGAAATGTTACTTGGATTATTATTCATTTAGTGCGATCGGTGACTATGTGTGCCTTGTGATAAAAAGAGCACACGTCTTTTTGATCAAACACGTTATGATTTGTACTTTATCGCATTGTACAAAATTGCGTTTGTCACAGTAGAACCAGGGCTCCCAGGGACCCCCATTTGAGGGTCTAGGAAGCACTAAAATTCTACAGGACCCTCTAAAAGAATGTGCAGGGGGTCCCAGGGATGCACTAGACAAATTATTTTTAGCATTCGCAATGCCACTGGGACACTATCCCGCCTCTAGGACCCTCTATACTGTAAGTGGAGGAGTCCCTGGGACCCCTTGGTTTGCGGGACGATTGGGAGCCCTGGGAACACTCACTGTGAAATTCAGCCTGTTTTCATTTGGAGAGCGTGTCGCCGTCTGTGGAGTGCCACCCTGTTCGCTTGTGTGTGCTTACAAGTTGTTGATTGGTTTTGTAACTCGACCCCAAGCGAGGCATGAGGCTTGCAGTACATTAATAACAAGAGCCGAATCAAACTTAAAGCGAGGAATAACTTCTTCTTAAAAAAAATGAGTTGAAGCAATTTTATGATCTGAACATGGTTATTTTAATTTAAGTTTGAAAGCATTATTATTATCATAAATTTAAACTCAGATGTGATCTCTCTCTCTCTCTCTCTCTCTCTCTCTCTCTCTCTCTCTCTCTCTCTCTCTCTCTCTCTCTCTCTCTCTCTCTATCTCCATACTCTTCTCTCTGTTACTCTCTCTCTCTCTATCTCTTCTCTTTTCTCTCTCTCTCTCTCTCTCTCTCTCTCTCTCTCTCTCTCTCTCTCTCTCTCTCTCTCTCTCTCTCATTGATTCTTTGTGTGAATGTAATTATTCAACCCCATATCATTTGATTTGTGTGAAGAGTAACACTTGACAGAGTTAATACATTATAACTGCTGTTTCCTTATCTTTCCGTTTTTAAAATTTTTTTTTTTAGGTGGTGGTGGTGGAGATGACTGAGTGTGTGTGTGTGTGTGTGGGGGGGGGGGGGGGTGTAGGTGGTGTAAGGTGTGTGGATTATTTAATAATTCCTTTGTAATATGAATTATTTGAAATGACTACAGGTCATTTGTTCATAAAATTTTGACAACACATTTGTAAAGCTGACTTTAAAAAAAAAAAATTAATTATTTCTGTTAAGTTAGTTAATTAGTCAGTATTAAACTCCTCTTAAGTTTCCCTTTCCTTTGTTTCTCCTTTCCTTTTCCCACCCTAAAAATAATAAATTATAAATGCAGAGTTGAAGTTTCTTTTATTTTTAGGCGAGAGTAAAGGAAAGAGGATGTGGGAAAAACTGCCAAAAGAAAATAACAACATTAAGTTGCTTGAATCTTGACGTGCGTTTTATCAAAGTTGTAACACACACTCTTTAGTTAGTCTGTATCCGGTGAGAAGAAGAGCTTTGCTTTGGTGAAAATATGGAATTGCCTGAGGACGGAGAACTTGACATATTGATCACATTTTAATGCTCTGTCTCTTCTCTAGGCTATTTAGTCTTCAGTGAGGCAGATGACTAGGCTTTATAAAGTTGCTTGAACTTTCGTTCGTTTGGGCGTCTTCTTTTTTTCAAGCACACTATTGTGTGTAGTTGTTGTAAGAACAAATCAGTCAGTCTGTTTTTTATTTATTTATTTTTTTACGGTGTTGTCTCTTACTCTTGTGGGAAGAGGAAAGTGTGCATTAACTCATTCGCATCGCAACGATTTTGAATTATCAAAAAAACTCACAAATCGCTCCAGCCATGATATACGCAAACAAAACAGACATAAACAAAAAGAGAAATGACAGAAGATTACAGGTTTTTACTTCAGGTTTAGACATAGGGAAGTGGTAGATCAGACTTTTATATATAGACTTTATATAGAAAAACACCACACCTATTGGTTTCCCCACAATAAACCACTACAAAAGCAAAGTCAGAGTCAAAATTGTGGTCTAAGGGAGTGAGGCGAGTTTAGAAGTGACCAAGGTATGGTGTGCACACAGATTTACTTCCCTTGGAGCAAATGCATAAAATTGACAGCTATCTGTTATTAATTCTGCACATATATGTCCGGAACGACTTGAATGAGATAAAGGAAACAGGGTGACAAATGAATGTACTGTATCCATCATAACCCCCACCCCACCCCAACCCATACCTCCTACTGTTGCAAGGAAGAGTAAAGGGCCGGCCACACGTCCACTAAAATCGCACGACTGTACGATACGATTCGATCACCTGATCTCGATGCGCAAATCACATTTGTTCTTGGAGACCACGTGATCGAATCGTATCGTACAGTTGTGCGATTTTATTTTTAGTGGACGTGTGGCTGGCCCTTACCTTGACATATTTTGTTATAAACTGTACACATTGTTTCCCCACTATATTATTATTATACCTTCACCTTTACTACCACATTTTTCTGTTTGTAGTTTGTTTTTTAAAGAATCGAGAGAAAAAAAGATTCTGAACAATGCAGGGTATGAATGGTCGACTTATGGCAATTATTTGACTGCCAGGCAATTATTTGACCGCCAGGGGGCAGTCAAACCACTAGGGGCTTATCACGCTATATATTCTTAGTTGGGCGTAGTGAGAGAGAGAGGGTTGGACTCCTCCCTATCTCTCTCTCTTTCTTTATCCCCAACTAAGAATATAGAGAGGATTATCCCCACTCGAGCGTTATGCCACCTGGCGGGCAAAAGAGCCAGCTAAGTCGCTCATCGATTGATCAGAGTACCATCAACTTTTGTTTTCTTCTTCTTCTTCGATCGCTCAGACAGTTTCCTGTCAATTATGAGTGCAGATGCGTCATGCTGTCGTTATGTGCCTAACTAACAAATAGGCCCAGCAAGTCCGACTTCGGCTGGAGGAAATCTTTTGGAAAGTATTTCTTGAAAAAAAAGGCAGGAGAATGGACCGGTAAGGCAGAAAGATAGTAGATGACAGTAAGCAAAGGGAAAAGGCAGAGTCAAAGAGATTGGAGGAAGTTACAAGCACCGAACTTCCAGAAGGTGGGGGAACTATTTATACAAAAGACTCCCCATGAGGTAAACTTTTGTTTTAATTAAGGGGGTGTGTATGCAACATATCAAAGAATACCCTGTGACATGATCACCTCTTATACAATAATTAACCACAAGACAAAAACAAAGAACAGTGTATGCACATTTTCAGGTAGAATTTGTGTCTTGTCGAACATGCCACTTTTTTTTCCCTGTTGCTTATCTTGTTAGCTGGGATTGTGTCATGAACAGACATAATAAGCTTATTAGTAATAGTAATACTAATAGTGTCAATGTATTTTCACTAATTGTAAAGTAGATGTACCCATTTTTTGTTTGGGTTTTATATTTTAAAAACAAAACAAAAACAGCTGTTGTTTTAATACCCTCTCTCCACCCTTCAAGTTCCTAAATGCTATATTACTGTTCAGGGCTCCCAGGGACCCCCATTTGGGGGTCTATGAAGTACTCAAATTCTAAAGGATCCTCTAAAAGAATGTGCAGGGGGTCCCAGGGATGTACTAGAAAAAAATCTTTTTAGCATTCACAGTGTCATTGGGACCCTCTATCCCGCCTTTAGGACCTTCTATGCTGTAAGTGAAGGAGTCCCTGGGACCCCTTGTTTTGCGGGACGATTGGGAGCCCTGCTATTAACGCGCTTTTCTCCCGTTTTCTGTCACCATGTCCCTCTCCTCCCTTCCGCGCCCCCCCCCCCCCCCCCCCAACCCCCAGAACTTCAGATTGTTTTCAAACTTCATGATTAAAAAAAATGATGGGTCCATTTCCAAAATAATGGGCCAATAATGTGTCACTGTAAAAAAACAAAATTTGGCAGACTTCATGGGTCAGATGATCCCTGGCTGCACAAAATGAGGGGTTAACAAATCGCCATCAATAAGGGTCAATGACCCGGGCCCGCTGACAACCTGAAGCTCTGGACCCCCATACTCCTATTCAGTGCCATTCCCTCACACAAGTGACACACACCTTTGAATTTGAACATTCAATTAATTTGTGTCTGTTCCACACATTATTACAAAGTGCTCATTTTTTGTTCATTATAATTTATACAGTCATTTTTATTCATATGGATTTTTGTTAAGGAGGTGTACCAGTATGTTTGTTTCAGGTGGTTGGTTGATTGGTTTGTTATTGTTGTTGGTGGGGGGGGGGGGGGGGGGGGGGGGGGTCGGTTGTCTTAGGGTTCCGTTCTTATGAGTTTTATTGTGAGGAGGAATTTTGAGTTATGCTCAATGATGTGTTGTATTTTGGTCAGGGATTGGGATATTATATTATTTGCTATTATATCTCCTCAGAAATGATGGCTTAGGGAATTGTTGGGATTTAAGAAATACAACTAATTATTGGAGAGAACAAAATCTGTGTGTTCGACTGATTTAGAAAGGGCAACTTACCGGGGGGTCTTCCATGCAAATAGTTCCCCCACCTTCTGGAAGTTCTGTGCTTGTAACTTCCTCTAATCTGTCTCTTTGACTCTGCCTTTTTCCTTGCTTTGTGTCATCTACTATCTATCTGACTTTTGGCCCATTCTCCTACCTTTCAAAAAAAAAAAAAAAATTCCATTTAGTTTTCTCCTTTGAGCTCCTCCGAAATTTATTGTAAGGAGGAATTTTGAGTTTTGCTCAATGATGTGTGTTGTATTTTGGTCAGGGATTGGGATATATTATTTGCTATTAACTCCTCATTATTGAAAACAAAATCTGTGTTCGATTTTAAAAGGGCAACCCCCCCTCCCCCCAAAAAAAAAAAAAATCAATAAAAAATCTTCCATATAGTTTTCTCCTTTGAGCTCCTCCGAAATCGGAATGTGTCGGCTGTATGAAGCGAGGACACCAGTGAAAACTGGAAAACAGACACATACGTACCCATTGTGACTTATGGCACGGGAACGCAGAAGAGAAGAAGAAGTTGACGGGACTATAATAGACTAACTAACTAATTAAGAGAAGAAGAAAAAGGGCAACTGTGTACAATAAAGAGTGAGTGATACAAAGTGTTTATTTTGATGTAATGGGGGAGAAAAAAAAGATTTGAAAAAGTGCTTTATTCTTGTTCAATAAGTTATTATGGTTGACTAGTTGCAACACAATAAAACTGTTAAAAGGATTATATGCGTGATGTGTTTGTGTGTGTGTGTGTGTGTGTGTGTTCATGTGTGCATTTGTTCTTTCTTTTCTTTGTGTCTCTCTCACTCTCCTTCCTTTACTTTCGTTTGAATAAGAACTTTGTAGTTGAATCAGTCTATTAGTTTATTTGATTTTTTTTCATAACTCTAGATCATACCCTTTATGCCTCTATCGATACATATTTCTTTAGAACTCTCTCTCTCTCTCTCTCTCTCTCTCTCTCTCTCTCTCTCTCTCTCTCTCTCTCTCTCTCTCCCCCCCCCCCCCCCCCCCCCATGTATTGCATGCTTAGAACCAAGGACAGAATGGAAGACCTTTTGGCCCAGCCTAAATTCTTATCCTTGTAAAATAAAGTATTTGAAGTTTGAACTCTCTCTCTCTCTCTCTCTCTCTCTCTCTCTCTCTCTCTCTCTCTCTCTCTCTCTCTCTCCTCTCCCCCCCCCTCTCTCTCTCTCTCTCTCTCTCTCTCTCCCCATCACAACTCTGTGGTCAACATGCATCTGACCTATCTTTACTTTCCTTGGCCCGCCAAAATGACAGTCATTAATTAAACAATTGTAGAGATATATGATATGATGGCAGATCGATGATCAGGCCATGGGCCTTTGATCTGGTCGTGAGTGATCCATAACGTTTGCTCGCAACATTTTCTATGTCCTATTCTTTCTTCTTTTTTTCTTTTCTTTTAGAGAAGATTTTTTTTTTTTTGGGCAGCTAACGTGATAATGATGCGACCAGTAATATTTAAGATCCGCATCAGTACAGGGAAACTATTGATCAGTCTGTTCGTCCCTTGTTTTTCATCCATTTCCCTAATTAGTAGCCATTTAACATCTCCCTTTCTTTCATTCACTGTCTCCGTCATTCCCTAATTAGTACTGTCTGTCTTCGTTTCTTTGTCTGTCTAGCTGTCTTTCTTCTCTATCTCTGTCTTTCTCTCTCTCCGTTTTCTTCTTTGCATTTTCCCTCGCTGCTACCACTGCCCGTCTCCACAGTAAGTTGGGGTATTGTAATGTAGCTACAGAGGAATCTCCCTTATAAGACCTTCAAAAATCACCCAAAATGAGGTCTTATAAGGGAGGGGTCTTATAAGGGAGGTAGTTTTAATACTTACAGAGAAGGGCAATGTCTCAGAGAAGTAGGTCTTATGTGGGAGGGAGTCTCATAAGGGAGGTTCCACTGTACTAATTAAGGCTGAAAGTTGACTTTTTTGTGTGTCCACGTTTCTCGTTATAATAATTATAGGAGTTAACGTATGTAGAAAAAGAAAAAAGGTATCGCATTAGATGCTAACACCAGCGCTTGTTCAATAATATATAATCTCTCTCTCTCTCTCTCTCTCTCTCTCTCTCTCTCTCTCTCTCTCTCTCTCTCTCTCTCATGCATTGCATGCTTAGAACCAAGGACAGAATGGAAGACCTTTTGGCCCAGCCTAAATTCTTATACTTGTAAAATGAAGTATTTGAAGTTTGAACTCTCTCTCTCTCTCTCTCTCTCTCTCTCTCTCTCTCTCTCTCTCTCTCTCTCTCTCTCTCATGCATTGCATGCTTAGAACCAGGGACAGAATGGAAGACCTTTTGGCCCAGCCTAAATTCTTATACTTGTAAAATGAAGTATTTGAAGTTTGAACTCTCTCTCTCTCTCTCTCTCTCTCTCTCTCTCTCTCTCTCTCTCTCTCTCTCTCTCTCTCTCTCTCTCTCTCTCTCTCTCTCTCTCTCTCTCTCTCTCTCTCATGCATTGCATGCTTAGAACCAAGGACAGAATGGAAGACCTTTTGGCCCAGCCTAAATTCTTATCCTTGTAAAATAAAGTATTTGAAGTTTGAACCCTCTCTCTCTCTCTCTCTCTCTCTCTCTCTCTCTCTCTCTCTCCTCTCTCTCTCTCCCCCCCTCTCTCCCCTCTCTCTCTCTCTCTCTCTCCCCATCACAACTCTGTGGTCAACATGCATCTGACCTATCTTTACTTTCCTTGGCCCGCCAAAATGACAGTCATTAATTAAACAATTGTAGAGATATGATATGATATGATGGCAGATCGATGATCAGGCCATGGGCCTTTGGTCTGGTCGTGAGTGATCCATAACTTTTGCTCGGAACATTTTCTATGTCCTATTTCTTCTTTGTGTGCATTTGTTCTTTCACTTCTTTGTGTCTCTCTCACTCTCCTTCCTTTACTTTCGTTTGAATAAGAACTTTGTAGTTGAATCAGTCTATTAGTTTATTTGATTTTTTTTCATAACTCTAGACCATACCCTTTATACCTCTATCGATACATGTTTCTTTAGAACTCTCTCTCTCTCTCTCTCTCTCTCTCTCTCTCTGTCTCTCTCTCTCTCTCTCTCTCTCTCTCTCTCTCTCTCTCTCTCTCTCTCTCTCTCTCATGTATTGCATGCTTAGAACCAAGGACAGAATGGAAGACTTTTGGCCCAGCCTAAATTCTTATCCTTGTAAAATAAAGTATTTGAAGTTTGAACTCTCTCTCTCTCTCTCTCTCTCTCTCTCTCTCTCTCTCTCTCTCTCTCTCTCTCTCTCTCTCTCTCTCTCTCTCTCTCTCTCTCTCTCTCTCTCTCTCTCTCTCTCTCTCTCTCTCTCTCTCTCTCTCTCTCTCTCTCTCTCTCTCCTTTTGTGTGTGTGAGAGGGGGGGAGGGGGGGGGATAGATAGACGGTTTTGTTGTATCTATTTTTTCTTATTCATGGATAATTCTTCGATGATTATTTTTTGCATGCTTCTTCATTATTTTTGTGTTGAATATATTGATTTTCTTGCATGTTTGTTTGAGGACAAGATGTAAAAAAGCCCATTGTGTGCTTACTCTTTTTCCCTCAATAAAAAAAATTCGTTCGTTCGTTCTCTCTCTCTCTCTCTCTCTCTCTCTCTCTCTCTCTCTCTCTCTCTCTCTCTCTCTCTCTCTCTCTCTCTCTCTCTCTCTCTCTCTCTCTCTCTCTCTCTCTCTCTCTCTCTCTCTCTCTCTCTCTCTCTCTCTCTCTCTCTCTCTCTCTCTCTCTCTCTCTCTCTCTCTCTCTCTCATGTATTGCATGCTTAGAACCAAGGACAGAATGGAAGACCTTTTGGTCCAGCCTAAATTCTTATCCTTGTAAAATAAAGTATTTGAAGTTTGAACTCAGTCATTATTTAGACAATTGTAGAGATTTTTGTGTGTGTGTACAGCTAACATGATAATGATGCGACCAGTAATATTTAAGGTCCGCATCAGTACAGGGAAACTATTGATCAGTCTGTTCGTCCCTTGTTTTTCATCCATTTCCCTAATTAGTAGCCATTTAACATCTCCCTTTCTTTCATTCTCTGTCTCCGTCATTCCCTAATTAGTACTGTCTGTCTTCGTTTCTTTGTCTGTCTAGCTGTCTTTCTTCTCTATCTCTGTCTTTCTCTCTCTCCGTTTTCTTCTTTGCATTTTCCCTCGCTGCTACCACTGCCCGTCTCCACAGTAAGTTGGGGTATTGTAATGTAGCTACAGAGGAATCTCCCTTATAAGACCTTCAAAAATCACCCAAAATGAGGTCTTATAGGGAGGGGTCTTATTAGGGAGGTAGTTTTAATACTTACAGAGAAGGGCAATGTCTCAGAGAAGTAGGTCTTATGTGGGAGGGAGTCTCAAAAGGGAGGTTCCACTGTACTAATTAAGGCTGAAAGTTGACTCTCTTTTTGTGTGTCCACGTTTCTTGTCATATAATAATTATAGGAGTTAACGTATGTTCAAAAAGAAAAAGAAAAAAAGGTATCGCATTAGATGCTAACACCAGCGCTTGTTCAATAATATACAATCTCTCTCTCTCTCTCTCTCTCTCTCTCTCTCTCTCTCTCTCTCTCTCTCTCTCTCTCTCTCTCTCTCTCTCTCTCTCTCTCTCTCTCAAATAAAGTTTTCCAGTGTCCACTCCCTCTCTCTCTCAAATAAAATTTTCCAGTGTCCACTCTCTCTCTCTCTCTCTCTCTCCCTTTTTTTTTTTTTTTTTTTTTTGGGGGGGGGGGGTAATTTGCTGTTTAGAACAGCATGCTACATAACAAGAAAGAAAACGGGCGAGGTGGAGTTTAAAAAACCACACACACACAAAAAGCCAACCAATAAAACAACAAAAGGAGTCTCTCTCCCTCTCCGAGTCTCTGTTTCTATCTCTCTCGTCTGATCCAAAGGAGGAAAAATAAAAAAGGGGGGGGGGGGGGGGGGGGGGGGGGCAGAGAGGAAACGCGTGGCTGGTTGGTGAGACAGTGCAGGCCGAGCCTGTTGTCAGATGAATGATTGAAGATCACCACAACTGTTTTAAGTCTTCTGCCCCTATGCCTTGAGCGACAGTTGACACAACTTGATTCACACACACACATACACACACACACACACACTCAGGTTGATAAAATTCTGCTTAATGTCCTCCGGTCTTGAACAGACACATATGGGACATTATTAGATATAAAGATGGTGGGAACGATCCTGGAGGCAGTGCCCGAAGGCAGTGCAACACCAGATGTATATGAAACACATACATTCAGGTTCTTGTTCCCATCCCAATCGGTAGGCCCGAATTTTGATAGAATTGTGGGTAAAAGGGATATTTACATACTTGTCTTGTCCTGTCTTAGTATTTCATGGAAATAAAGGCGTAAATAATTAGGCCCTACTACTCATCACGCCTTTCTAATATATAATTATTATTTCCTTTATACCCTTGACCTCTTTCTTCTCAATTATTCATTGGGAATAACCGCCTTCTCGTATGCAAAATATGTACCCCTGTCGTTTTAAAACAATTATAAATGCAATGAGGTTGACATTTTTGGTCTAGTTGATTCCAACTCTTGATCCAGTGAAAGACATCTTTATGACGGTGGGTGTGCAAGAGAGAGAGAGAGAGTATGTGTGTGTTGTGTACGCCCATAATATAAAGGTAGCCTTTGACATAACGGGCAAGACGAGTGGTTTTGTAAGAGAAAAAGCAAGAGTACAAAATATTCTCATACAAATTGTACTGGGATAATTTTAGCTTATGACTCTCTCCCGCCCTCCACCCCACCCCCCTCTCTCCCTGTGTGCGCGCGCGCGCGTGTGTAGGCCTACATATGGGTGTGTGTGTGAATGTTATTATTTTGGTAATCCAAATTGCGCATATTATGCATGTGCTTGTCAATTGTGCTTGAATTTTCCTCATGTTTTTTTAACGTTTTCTTTGTTGTGGCAGTTGTCACTTTTTTCCTTTTCTTCTCCCTCTCTCCCCCCCTCTCCCCCCCCTCCCCCCCCCCCACCCCCCTCCCCTTTCTTATTTTCATTTTCCTGTTATTTGATGTCTCCATTTTCTTTCCGGCCTCCGGAGAGCATGGTGTTAAAAAAAAAAGCTTCTGATTATCCGTTTAACTCTCAATAAACATAACCAAAGAAAAAGGTAGCAATATGAGAGTATGTGTGCTGATGGAGGGAGAGTGCGGTTGCGTAACTGTAAGCATGTGCGTGTGTGAGAGAGACAGGAACGAGAGAGAGGGATGTCGAAACACCTCTTAAAGACACACTGGCGCATCACGATTAAGTCCCTTGTTTTTTTCTGGGTAGCTGTGACCCACATACAAATGTCTCCAACTTCAAATTGAGGCTGCTCTTTAAAATGATGTTTACGGTTTTCAATTTGGGGACATTTGTATGGGAGTCCCAACCAAAATTTCTTACCAGCTATAAGAGGGAAAACACGTGACTGAAACCCGTGAATTTGACAGGTGACCTGGTGGGTCTTTAAAGGCATTATGTTTTTGTTTTGTATGTTGTCAGTCATAACACATTTTATTGGGTGTCAGGACAAAAGGAGGGGGAAGGGATGTCAAAGTGCCCTTAACTTGAACCCATGCACGTACACTGTACATTCTTTCCAATGTCACCGCGGGAACTTAGCAACATGGACACGTTTTATTTGATGGTCACTGAGGTGGATTCTGTATGTCACGAACTTGGTCAGTTATATTTATATAGGCCTACATGCCACTTGCGCTTTTTATTTCCCCCCGGTTTCGTAAGAACAAGAGGGGTTTGCAACCAAGATATTACTCTCTCTGTGTATCCCCTATTGACACGGGCATGGGGCCTAGATCAATTACCAAAAAAAAAAATGTCAACATTGTCTCTCTCTCTCTCTGATCTGTGAAAGCAACATCGTGTTCTGGTCATCATATCTTATAAACTGATAATAATATTGGTATTTGATACTCTGTTTTGATGTTCGATGATTTAACTATGTGTGTGTTTTGTTTTATATTCCTGTGCCCCAAGTGGGTATGAAATAAAACACCTGCCTTGCCTTGCCTTGCCTTGCTACTTTATAGACACTGTTTATAGTCATAGAGGCGTCTCGGTGTGTCTTTCGTAAAAATAGTTCCCCCAACATGGAAGTTCTGTGCTTGTAACTTCCTCTAATCTGCCCCTTTCTTTGACTCTGCCTTTTCCCTTTGCTTTCTATCATCTACTATCTTTCTGACTTATTGGCCCATTCTCCTGCCTTTAAAAAAAATCTCCTTTGAGTTCCTCCCAAATCGGAATGTGTCGGCTGTACGCAGCGGGGAGACCAGTGAAAACTGAAAATCGGACACATAGTGACATATTATACGTACCTTACCCATTATGGCCATATGGCCTGGGAACGCAGAAGAAGATGTACTGGGTGAATGCATTCGGCCAAGGTGCTAGAAGAGTTAGACATCTCGGGTCCGTTCAAAAACAACAGGGAAAAAAAAATGAAACTTGCCTCTCTTTAAAAAAAAAAAACTTTCTTCGCGTGGTGCAAGTAAACAGGCCCATTAGATAGGGTGTTGGTAAAGAGAGAGAGAGAGAGAGAGAGAGAGAGAGAGAGAGAGAGAGAGAGAGAGAGAGAGAGAGAGAGAGAGAGAGAGACTCTCACTTCGTTTACTTGGACTACGTGTTGAACAACTTCTCTTTTCTAACAACCTTCCATACACACACTTGCTTATACGCACGCACGCACACGAGAGAGAGAGAGAGAGAGAAGAGAGAGAGAGAGAGAGAGAGAGAGAGAGAGAGAGAGAGAGAGAGAGAGAGAGAGAGAGAGAGAGAGAGAGAGAGAGAGAGAGTGTGTAAGGTGTAGGAACTATTATGTCAACGTAAATTATCATTTGACAAGCACAGGCAGTATATATAGATGAGAACCTACGTCAGCAGACGCATTAGTCCCACATGGTTAATTCTGGTTAATTCCGGGAGGACGTAAAACAAAACCTTTCTTCTTCTTTTTCAGCAGACGCAGTGGCAGGCTAAGCTAAGCTAAGCTAACTAACCAACGTGTCATCCGTAGTTGGTGTTCTTTGATACACTTTTCCTACGATGTAATCAGGTCAGGTCAGGCATTTAGGGCAGCCAGGCCTCGCGGCCTCTTGATGTGCCCTTTCTTTTGTTTGTTTGTTTTATGATTTTGTTTTGCAATTTGAAACAATTCAGGGGTCGTTACAATAATTCAAAATCAGGGGTCGTTACAATAATATCTGTATTGTTAAAAATTCGGGACATTCCTGGTGTTGCACTGCCTCTAGGGTCGTTCCCATCATCTTTATAATCTACTAATGTCCCACATGTGTCTGTTTCAGACCGGAGGACGTTAAACAGATTTTTTCTTCTTCAGGGGTCGTTGACCTAAACTTTTAACGTAACGGTAAATGTGATCCCGGCAGCGTAATTATTATTACTAGCGCAACGCCCCGTACCGGTAACGCCTAGTACCGGTAACGTCTAGTACAGGTAACGCTGAGTACCGGTTTCGTGGGTCCGCGAAATATATTTTTACTTTTGTGGCTGAAAACCCAATTTTTATACCCCTACCACTTTCAAGGCCTACCGATCTCCATGACCTTGAGCTTGACCTTGATCAGTATGCGATCATCTGAACAACCATAAGCCAAAGTACCTACATGCCAAGTTTGAAGTCCCTAAGACCAACGGTGTGGACGTCATAGCCCCTTGAAGATTTTCGGTTGTCAAGATCATACGCCAAGGTGAAGGTCACGACGGCGATAATTTATGCGTGGATGCCTTCCTCTCATGGTGACACGCCACCACACAAAATTGGAAACGATTCAGTGAAGCGGTTCGGAAGATATGCGTGGGGCAGAAAATCCCAATTATTAGACCCATACCACTTTCAAGGTGTACCGATCTCCCTGACCTTGACCTTGATCAGTATGCCATCATCAGAACGGCCATAACCGAAAGTACTTCCATGCCAAGTTTCAAGACCCCAGGACCTGCGGTGTGGAAGTTATGGCCCCTTAACGATTTTCGGTTTTTAAGGTCATACACCAAGGTCAAGGTCAGAGCGGCGGAAGGTTTTGTGCGGATGCCTTCCTCTCATGGGGACACACCACCACACAAAATTTGAAGTGATTCGGTCAAGCGGTTCGGGAGATCCTTAGGACAGACAGAAAAGAACAACAAACAAACAAAAAAAGGAAACAAACCTGAACGAAAACATACTCCTTTGCGATCGTAGATTGGCAAAGGACCTAAAAAGAATAAAAACGAACTAAAAGCCTACTTAGTTCAACCAGAGAGGTTCTTAATCTGTGGTTCAACCATTGTAGGTCCGTTTTGGTAAATCTTGAACCCACAACAAAAACATTAATTTTTCTCCGTGAACATCCCCACCCCACCCCCCCAACCATCCACCGAACTGAAAGCCTACTTAGTTCGGCCTTTCGGCATGTGGGGCATTTGTAAATACAAAGATTGTGGGAACAATACTGGAGGCAATGCCCGGAGGCAGTGCTAAACCAGTAAAGTCCCGATTTTTTAATAATACAGATACGTGTAGTCTCATCCCGTTGTAATCTCCACTCCCCCCCCCCCCCAGCACGCATGAACCACGGTCTCGAGGATGAGTGCACGCACGCAGCAGTCCCCCCCCCCCCTACACACGTTTAATAACAGCACGTTTGGACGGGTCCCGTTTCGCCAAGTCAGCGAAACTGTAAATTGGTGCATATATCGCGCGCGTTTATGAACGGATGCTGTTCAAATTTCCATGCCAGGCTTTGCCCCGGCCATAGCAAGCCTGACAGCAAATTCAAAGCGATTCGGTTAAGAAACAGCGGAGTTATTTGTGAAAAGGTGAAGCGGCGTATAGCGCGCGCGTTTCTGAACCGATTCGCTTCTGGTTTGATACACCGATAGTCACCGTCCCCGGTCATCTACCTGCCAAATTCGAAGGCAATCGGCCCAGAAATACTGGAGATACGGGCGCCGAGAGGCCGGCAGATACGCGTTTCGCGCATTTGCCAAACCGCGCAAATGACACGGCTGCCTCGGTTGCCGTTGCCATCACCCCGTTAGGACTCACAGCAAATTTGAAGCGATTCGGTCGAAAAACGGCGGAGTTATAAGGCCCGTTTTGTGTTTCACACACACACACACAGACACAACCTTGCCTTTTAATATAAAGACTAGCGCAACGCCTAGTACTGGCAATGCACGTACTGGTAACGCCACCTACTGGTAACGCTGAGTACTGGTTTGGCCGGGTCCGCAAAATATTATTATTACTTTTGTTTCTCTCCCTCCTTCCATCTTCTTCACTCATCCCGTTCTACTACCCCCCGCACCTTACTGAGTACAGCAAATTTGAAGCGATTCGGTTAAGAAAAGGCGGAGTTATAAGGCCCCGTTTCCCGTTGGTGCTGCTCTGAGAGTGATGCGCTCTCCCTAGTAACGGCAACGCCTAGTAACGGTAACGCCAATTTAAGTACTGGTAACGCTGAGTACAGCAAATTTGAAGCGATTCGGTTAAGAAACGGCGGAGTTATAAGACCCCGTTTCCCGTTGGCACTGCTCTGAGAGTGATGCGCTCTCCCGATTCTCTTCAGCAAGTTTGAAGCGATTCGGTTAAGAAACGGCGGAGTTTTTTGTAAAAACATGAAGCGGCGTATAGCGTGCGCGTTTCAGAACCGATTCGCTTCCGGTTTGGCACACCGATAGTCACCGTCCCCGGTCATGTACCTGCCAAATTTGAAGGCAATCGGTCCAGAAATGCTGGAGATACGAGCACCGAGAGTGCGGCGGATACGCGTTTCGCACATTTGCGAAACCGCACAAATGACATGGCCGCCTCGGTTGCCGTTGCCATCGCCCCGTTAGGGCTCACAGCAAATTTGAAGCGATTCGGTCAAAAAACGGCGGAGTTATAAGGCCCGTTTTGTGTTTCAGACAGACACACGGACACTTGGCTTTTTACTATATGATGATGAATATGATGAATACTCATTTGCTTAACACTGTTAACTATTTAAGACGTATTCATAATAATGACACGTAATAGGTAAAATGTAAATTAGAAGAGACTGCCAATCGTTTTTGGCAGTTTAGTCTAATTTACATGTCACTACCCATGTTAATTGTTTAAGACGCACTCGTGATTATTTACACAGTAGGCCTACTAGGGGTCGTTGACCTTAACTTTCCTGGTCAGTCTATCTTACTGCAAAGCTCTTCAGCCGCCGACCAATGGGGATACCGGGGGGTCTTTTGTATAAATAGTTCCCCCACCTTCTGGAACTTGTGTTTGTAACTTCCTCTAAACTGTCACTCTCTTTGACTCTGCCTTTTCCCTTTGCTTTACTGTCATCTACTATCTTTCTGCCTTACCGGTCCACTCTCATGCCTTTTTTTTTCTTCAAGAAACACTTTCAAAAATATTTCCTCCAGCCGAAGTCGATCGACATGCTGGGCCTAATTATTTCTTACTTAAGCCGGCGACAGACTATGTGACTGCCTCATCACCTCATTTGCATAATACATCCTGCTAGTCAGGTGAGAGGGCCGAATAGGACGGGTTCTAAATTTCACTCATCGAGTCTGATGGCTTCTGTGCGGGAAACAAGGTTGGTCTACGTCACGACCTGATCGAGTCATATGAGGCAGTCGCATAGTCTGTCTCCAGCTTTAGGCGCATAACGCATCTGCGCTCATAATTGACAGGCAACTGTCTAAGCGATCGAAGAAGAAGAAGCCTCGTCCATCGATCTCTCTCTTTTAGAGTTCCCTCCCTCCTTTCACATACTTTTCTTTGATAAGCACAATAATTATGCTGACCAAAGATTGAAATAGTGAGGCGCGCGCGTGTGTGCATGCATGCGTGCGTGCTGGGATATCTATGAAATGTAGGTCAGCTTGAGGTCTATGAAGGGGCGGGGGGGGGGGGGGGGGGGGTGAATGCGGGGGCGGGCGGAGGGGGTGGTGGTAGTGCGAAAAGAAAAAATACCTTTTGCGTGGAAAACGCTATTTGTAATGGTTTCGATTCTAGTCGAGTGTGAATGGGGGTGACGTAAATGTAGTTTATCATGATTTCGTTTTCGGGTTGTTCCTTATGATAAGTGCGTTTTTGGGGGGTTAGATTTTGGTAAAGGTCAAGATGTGCCCCCCCCCCCCCCCCCCCTGCATTTCTCGGTTAATTCCATTTTCCCTTTCTTACCAAACATAAAGCTGTATTTTATTAACCTTTTTAGCCACATCTTTACCTTTACCCAAACTTCTTTGTGAAGCGCTTACCGTAAGGAAAATAAGCGCTATATAAATTATTATTATTTCCTCTCCTAACGTCACTATTTCAGTTTTTGATCAACCAAAACTTCTTTTGGGGGCATACCAAGTGAAAAATCTGTTTAACGTCCTCCGGTCTGGAACAGACACGTATGGGACATTAGTAGATATAAAGATGGTGGGAACGATCCTGGAGGCAATGCCCGGAGGCAGTGCAACACCAGGAAAGTCCCGGAATTTTAACAGTACAGATATACATAAAATGCTAAGGGGGGTGATGGAATTCTGCTTAACGTTCTCCGGTCTGGAACAAACACATATGGGACATTAGTAGATATAAAGATGATGGGAATGATACTGGATGCAATGCCCAGAGGCAGTGCAACACCAGGAAAGTCCCGAATTAGTAACAATACAGATGCATAACTAAATTCTCTTGTGAATTGTGTCACGAGACAAGGAACCGTTGCTCTAAAACTGATGAATTCATGCCTGGGCCTTGTGAGCCTTTGCTTTCTTCTTCTTCTGCGTTCCCAGGCCATATGGCCATAATGGGTAAGGTACGTATGTGTCCGGTTTTCAGTTTTCATTGGTCTCCCCGCTGCGTACAGCCGACACATTCCGATTTCGGAGGAGCTCAAGGGAGAAAAATTATTTGGAAGATATTTTTGAAAAAAAGGCAGGAGAATGGGCCAATAAGTCAGAAAGATAGTAGATGATAGAAAGCAAAGGGAAAAGGCAGAGTCAAAGAGAGTGGCAGATTAGAGGAAGTTACAAGCACAGAACTTCCAGAACAGTGGGGGAACTATTTTTATGAAAGACCCCCCCGGTATCCCCACGGGGACCTTTGCTTTCAAAATCACATGGTTGCTCCCACCCCCAAGACGATGCTTAAGGTCTCGGTACACATTAACATTATTCACAAAATATTTCTATTTCCCCATACCAACACAGTGTTAGGCCACTCATAATATGATTTACAACTCACTGTGTTGCCATGGGGAAATAGAAATATTTTGTGAATAATGTTAGCGTGTACTGAAACCTTTAATCACATGGCACTTATAACTGTGGGCCTGTAATAGTCTGGACATGCAAAACTCCTTGACAATTAGGATTTGTTTGTTTGTTCCTATTTTATTTAACCCATTCAAGTCGCATATGGCCAGAATTAATAGGTAGCTGTCAATTTGATGCATTTGCTTCGAGGGAAATAAATCTGTGTGCACACCATACCTTGGTCATTTCTAAACTTGCTTCGCTTCCTTAGACCTCTAAACTCCCTTAGACTTCTAAACTTGCTTCGCTCCCAATTTTGCCTCTGACTTTGCTTTTGTAGTCATTTGTTGTGGGGAAACCAATCGGTGTGGAGAGTTTTTCTATATGAAGTCTATATATATAAAAGGTCTGATCTAGCACTTCCCTATGTTTAAGCCTGAAGTAAAAACCTGTATTTTTCAACAAGTATGGCGCTCACCGATACTTCTATGTTTATACATGTATGCTTTGTTTGTGTGTATGGCTGGAGTGATTTGTGAGTTTTTTTTAATAATTCAAAATCGTTGCGATGCGAACGAGTTAATAGTGGGTTTTGTGTTAAAACATAAGATACATCACTGTCGCAATATCCAAAGGGAAAAGTCAAAGTCAAAGAGAACGACCGATTCAAGGAAGCTACAAGCAAAGAATTCCCAGAAAGTAGGGGAAATATTTGTACAGAAGATCCCTTGTATAACCACGGTGAGTGTGTGGCAGTGATTTTTGTCATGGATAAATGCAAAAGGCCCTACTTCCAATTCAATATCCTCCAACCCACCCTGCCTCCATACTTATAGAACTGGAGACCAAGAATAAACACTTCAAGCTTTCAAACAGAAATCATGTACAAGCCAAACTCAAGTCATTTTAATATTTAAAATAACGCTTTTATTTCTTAATAACATACATTTCCAGAACAATAATTTTCAGCACCACACATATATGTACAAATATTACATTTTAGTTTTAAAAGTATTTCCAGTGTAGTTCTAGCAATATCTGGGTACAAATGTGTACACTAAAAATTCTTTATTTTCAAATTAATTATTTTAAAAACATGTTTAAACAAACCAAAACAATGTTATAGTTGGTAGATAGGTTCAAATATAACCAATCAATTAGCTTTAAAATTCAATAGCAGCTTTTCAGACCTCGAATTAACTAAATGTTTATCATGTCGAGTCCTAAAATGCACAGGCATGTGTATTTATATGTGCATAAAGAGCCAGCCACATGTCCACTAAAATCACATGACTGTACGATACGATTCGATCACGTGGTCTCGAAGCGCCAATCACATTTTGTTCTTGGAGACCATGTGATCGAATCGTATCATACAGTCGTACAATTTTAGTGGACATGTGGCTGAGCCTTAAGTGTGTGTGTGCATCAGTGTGTGTGAGTGTGTATGTGTCATTCCATATGTGAATGTGCACGCAAGGCGTGTGTTCATGTACATTTCGTGTTTCAGCCTACGGAAGAACCAGAGCTATGCCCATGGGTGCTCCTGGGAAATTAAAAAAAATCCGGCAAGGCAGGGGTCCAGGGGCCACCCAGGCCCCGGCGGAGTGCAGGGACAGCGCCCCTCCTGGGGGTTCCGGGGGGCAATGCCCCCTGGAAGCTGAAGAGAAACAACAGTTTCCAATGTAATTGACAGGCTCTTGTTGCACTTTCACTTCTGGTTAAACTACATGACCTCTATAACCAGCAAAATGCATCTTCTCAAATTCTCATAATCCGGCGATGCCGGCTCCAGGCAATAAAAACATCTTGAAAGCAGGAGCATCCATGTGTGCCTGTCAGTCTGGCATCAGGCCAGTTAAACAGAGAGGAGGAAACGCCTTCCTAAAGCTGCCATTCCACAAACATATTATCTCTCTACATTCATCCGGTGAGAGCCAAAAGGCACCATCACAATAGAAATGAACAGGGCTGATGGTACCATCTGGCTTCCACCTAACGTGCATTAGTCTGATCAATGCACACACACCTCTATCCCATGTAGGAACCAAAAGGCACCATCACATTAGAAATGAACAGGGCTGATGGTACCATCTGGCTTCCACCTAGCGTGCATTAGTCTGATCAATGCACACACACCTCTATCCCATGTAGGAGCCAAAAGGCACCATCACATTAGAAATGAACAGGGCTGATGGTAACATCTGGCTTCCACCTAGCGTGCATTAGTCTGATCAATGCACACACACCTCTATCCCATGTAGGAACCAAAAGGCACCATCACATTAGAAATGAACAGGGCTGATGGTACCATCTGGCTTCCACCTAGCGTGCATTAGTCTGATCAATGCACACACACCTCTATCCCATGTAGGAACCAAAAGGCACCATCACATTAGAAATGAACAGGGCTGATGGTAACATCTGGCTTCCACCTAACGTGCATTAGTCTGATCAATGCACACACACCTCTATCCCATGTAGGAGCCAAAAGGCACCATCACAATAGAAATGAACAGGGCTGATGGTACCATCTGGCTTCCACCTAGCGTGCATTAGTCTGATCAATGCACACACACCTCTATCCCATGTAGGAACCAAAAGGCACCATCACAATAGAAATGAACAGGGCTGATGGTACCATCTGGCTTCCACCTAACGTGCATTAGTCTGATCAATGCACACACACCTCTATCCCATGTAGGAACCAAAAGGCACCATCACAATAGAAATGAACAGGGCTGATGGTACCATCTGGCTTCCACCTAACGTGCATTAGTCTGATCAATGCACACACACCTCTATCCCATGTAGGAGCCAAAAGGCACCATCACATTAGAAATGAACAGGGCTGATGGTAACATCTGGCTTCCACCTAGCGTGCATTAGTCTGATCAATGCACACACACCTCTATCCCATGTAGGAACCAAAAGGCACCATCACAATAGAAATGAACAGGGCTGATGGTACCATCTGGCTTCCACCTAACGTGCATTAGTCTGATCAATGCACACACACCTCTATCCCATGTAGGAGCCAAAAGGCACCATCACAATAGAAATGAACAGGGCTGATGGTAACATCTGGCTTCCACCTAACGTGCATTAGTCTGATCAATGCACACAACTCTATCCCATGTAGGAGCCAAAACGCACCATAATAATAATACTAATGAAAATTTATGACGCACTTACCTCCCGATAAAACCAGGAGCCCAAGGCGTTTACAATAACAAATAGTTAAAAGTTAAAATTAGAAATGAACAGGGCTGATTTCCACCTAATGTGCATTAGTCTGCATAATGCACACACACAACTAACTCTATCCCATGTAGGAGCCAAAAGGCACCATCGCAATAGAAATGAACAGGGCTGATGGTACCATCTGGCTTCCACCTAACGTGCATTAGTCTGCACAATGCACCAGAACCGTTTACCCCCCTACACAAGTCTTGAGTAGTCTGGATAGCTGAAATGAGTAGTTTGGGCTCAAAATGTGTAGTCTTATTCATTAAACCATCAAACAACGCTCACTGAAAATGAGTAATAAGAGCGTTATTTTCAATTTTGAAGAGTAGTAGAGGTCCAAATTGAGTAGAATACTACTCGAAAAGAGTAGAGTAAACAGGTCTGATATTGCACACACACACACAACTCTATCCCATGTAGGAGCCAATGGAAGCTAAGTAAGGCCTGGCCCGTGGATCCGGCATCAGTCCTAAGGTGGATTTGGTGACGGGACCTTTGGGTCTGCTCCCCGCACCAGCTGCACCTGATCCTCCTCCGGCTCCTCTCGCTGGACCACCTCCCCCTGAAAACCCACCTCCTCCTCCTCTTCCTCCTCTGAAAGTGTTTGCCCCTCCTCTTTGTCCTCTGCCGGCCCCTCCTCTTCGAGCAGAGCTTGTAGGAAAAAAACCGTACAGAATGCGGGGAGTTTAGCTTGCTGTTGCTTTTCAGCAAAACACTAAAACACGAGGGAAAAAACGTACAGAATGCGGTAAAGACACGAGTTTAGTTTTCTGTTGCTTTTCAGAAAAACGCTAAAACATGAGACGAAAACGTAGAAAAAGACGGAGAGAGAAAATTAGAGACACATATATGTGTGCATCTGATTTTAATGTTCATGAACTAACTGAAGCAAACCTAACCATATTTACTACAGCAAACCAAACTACGTGGCTAAAAAACACACGCAAAAAATAGTTTTTAATTATCACAATTTGACTTTTGTTTCGTAAAAATTACGGCAAAATCGTAAAGGTAAACAGGTCTGCTGTCTGATTCTCTCTTTGTCGCACACAAACACAAAATGTCAAATCTGTACCTGTTTCCCCTCTTTTTGGGCCCGCCTTTCCTTTTCTTTCCTCCTTGAGATCTGCCACCCTGAAAAAGCACACATTATGCAATCAACGATTAACTATTTCAGCCCGTACTAATTCCCAGCAGCTTTTCACCACAGACTTACTAAAATCGACAATTTTCATCTCTACTTTCGCTTCCTTGTTTGCATTGATAACCAGTGCGAGTGTTTCAATGCAACACTCAATGAACGATTAACTCTTTCAGCCCGTACTAATTCCCAGTAGCTTTTCACCACAGACGTAGTAAAATTGACAATTTTCATTTTTACTTTTGCTTACTTTGCATAACCAGTGCGAGTGTTTCAATGCAACACTCAATGAACGATGAACTCTTTCACTCCGTACTAATTCCCAGTAGCTTTTCACCACAGACGTAGTAAAATTGACAATTTTCATTTTTACTTTCGCTTACTTTGTATAACCAGTGCGAGTGTTTCAATGCAACACTCAATGAACGATTAACTCTTTCAGCCCGTACTAATTCCCAGTAGCTTTTCACCACAGACGTAGTAAAATTGACAATTTTCATTTTTACTTTTGCTTACTTTGCATAACCAGTGCGAGTGTTTCAATGCAACACTCAATGAACGATTAACTCTGAATGGATGATTTTAGTTAATATAACTATCTATTCTATCTATATACTTACCGTTTCACTACGAATGAGTTATCTCTTCCAATTTGGAGCTAATGCCAATTACCAAAGACCAAAAAAGTCTTAGTCTTCACAAGACTAACTTACTTCCCTTGGTCTGGTTTAGCAATACCACTGAGCTGCTGTGGATCCCCTTCCTGACGTCACTTCCGGGGAGCCAACTTTGAATCATGATAAATTTTTTGACTAATCGACTCGCAACGATGTTTTCGTCGGAGGGAGGTGGGTGGGAACCTTTGATCGTAGTGAAACGGTAAGTATATAGATAGAATAGATAGTTATATTAACTAAAATCATCCAATCTATTCTATCATGTTACCGTTTCACTACGAATGAGTTGTTTCCCAACGAGGAGGTGGGTAAGAAAAAACATTGTTGAATTTTTAACTTTCCAACAAAGAGCAAACATTTCATACCCATTATATCCAAAAAGCGGGATTACCCAGGGTATCCCCGTGATAGCACCGGAAGCATCCGTATGAACATATAATTTCATTCCCCCAACAGGCATATACATATATATGCATCCCAATAAACAATAACAACATAAATTACCGTTAGACCAAGGAGACAGGGGTCTGTGCCAGCACCAGCTTCCTGATGCCGTAGGTATCATTTTGTCTCCTGGCGGAGAAATGTCGTAGATAGAAGTTCAAGAACGTGGTCTCTGACTTCCAGTAGGCGGCCTCCAAGACGCTGGATAAGGCCACACCCTTGATCATGGCCAAGGAGGAGCTGATAGCCCGAATTTCATGGGCTCTCAGGGGGTTTTGGGGCAAGGATTTGTCAGCGTTTGAGTATGCTAATTTTATAGCATCTATCAGCCACCTAGAAATGGTGGATTTCGAAATGTCTTTCATGTATTTGTCATTCAGTGAAACGAACAGGCGTCGTTTGTGCCCTCGGAACTGAGAAGTTCTCTTCAAGTATAACCGAAGGGCTCTAACTGGACATAGGAATCTGTCGGTGTCATCAGGAGCCAGAATGGTGCAAAGACTCTGAACTGTCACTGAAGGAGAGGACGCCTGAGCGGACTGGTTCTTAGCACGAAACTCCGGAAGAAAAGACAGTGTCATGGATTGATCCGAAGAATTGAACTCAATATCCGAACCTAGACCGCTAAGAGCATGGACGCCACTAACCCGCCTAGCCGTAGCTAAAGACAATAGAAAAACTGTCTTGTATGTCAACAACTTGAAAGACAACGATGCTAAAGGTTCACATTGATCCCGAAGAAAGGACAGAACAACGAACAAATCCCACTGAGGAAGGCGAACGCCCGAGGACACAGACTTGTTGCGGACTGCATCAATCAGATGTGAAAGTTCAATAGCTAAGGAAAAAGAAGGATTTCTCTTGCCCGTAGCTACCGTTATAGTATGCACAACAGAAGCCTTGTATCCATTTAACGTCTGAGCGGATAAGCCGCGGTTCTGGTGGAGGTGAGCCAAAAACTGAGTAAACTCCGGACCGGAAGGATCTAACGGAGAAATGCCATGGGACAAACAGAAACCATACCATGAGGCCCACCGTATGTCATATAGTTTGTTAGTACTCTGTCGTCTCGCCTTGAGTACTAAGTCCACAGTTTGTTCTGAGAGTCCGCGTGCTCGCAGGCCTGACCGCATAGTAGCCATGCGGTCAGCTGAAACAGTTGGGGGTTGGCGTGGCCGACTCCCGTGCGTGGCTGAAGCAGAGTGTCTTTTGTGAGACGAAGAGGGACGCTTGGAACGTGTGAGAGGCTGGTGAGCTCCGGGAACCAAGGGCTGGTCTCCCAGAATGGGGCGATGATGATCAGCCGGGGTAGATCGCGGCTGTATTTCTCGAGTACCTTGGGTAGGAGAGACGTTGGAGGGTATGCATACGCCGACATTCCTGTCCAGGGCATCGAGAAGGCGTTGCGCGCTAGTGCCTGAGGGTCCCTCATAGGTGATACGTAGACCGGCAGCCTGCAGTTGAACCTCGTGGCGAACAGGTCCACGTGCGGTTTCCCCCAGAGGGACCACAGTGGGAGGAGAGACTGATGTGCAATAGTCCATTCCGTGGGTAGGATCTGGCCCTTTCTGCTGAGCTGGTCCGCTAAAACGTTCAGTTTTCCCGGGACATACTCCACCGACAGGGAGATTTGTTTGGCTTGAGCCCACAGAAGGATCTCCTCCGCTTTTCTCGAGAGAGCAGGCGATCGTGTTCCACCTTGACGGCGCAGGTAAGACAGGGCTGTCGTATTGTCGCCGCAAACGGTGACCCACTTGCCGGTGAGACAAACTGCAAACGACTTGAGGGCCCTCGCCACCGCTTCCAATTCCAGCAGATTGATGTGAAAGAGTGTCTCTGCGAGAGTCCACTTGCCTGAAGCCTCCCTGTCGTCGAGGTGTGCACCCCAACCAGTTTTGGAAGCGTCCGTGTGAAGGAACAGTTGTTGCTGAAGAGGTCTGATAGGAACCGTTTGGTTGACCCAGGCACGGTCTGTCCACTGTTCGGTTGCCTCTAGAAACCAGTCCCCTAGCATCACTTGGTGTTCCAGCTGAAGGCGAGAGATCTTTCTCTGAGCCAGCAAGCGTTGCAGTGGCCGTTTGTGGACCCGAGCCAGAGGAAGAAGGTCCGCTACTGATTCCATCAGCCCGAGTAGACGGAGTAACTGGCGGGCAGAAGCTGAGGTTTTCTGTCTGAGGGCAGTGACCGACTCCACGAGGGCTAGAATCCTGCTGTCTGACGGCCGAACGGTGAATTGGACGGTGTTGAAAGACATGCCCAGGTAGTTGAAAGAGGTTGATGGAGTCAGATCCGATTTGATGTCGTGGATACGAAACCCCAGAGAAGCGGACAGTTGAACCAGGGTTTCCGTTTGACTCAAGCAGAGTGCGCGAGAGGACGCCAGTAGAAGCCAGTCGTCCAGGTAGACGCGAAGGCGGATGGATTGTGCCCTGGCAATCCGCACAAGTTCCTTGGTGACTCTCGTAAAAATCCAAGGGGCTGGCGACAGGCCGAAGGGCAGGGCCACAAACTGGAACGTCTGTTGCCTCCAGACAAAGCGAAGGAACTTCTGCCGCGACGGGTGAATGCCCACATGGAAATATGCGTCGCGCAGGTCGATGGATGTAGCCCAATCGTTCTGAAGAATGGACAGACGGATGGAAGCGGCTGTCTCCATCTTGAACTTGTCCGTACGGATGTACTTGTTCAGAGGGGAAAGGTCCAAGACAGGGCGAAACTCTCCGTTCTTTTTGGGGACTACAAACAGGCGAGAGTAGAACCCCGAGTCCACCGGGGCCACTGGAATGATGGCTCCCTTCTGCTGTAGAGAGGCGACTTCTTTGTCGAGAGCTTCGAATTTTGCCCGGTCTTGGGGTGCTGGGAAGGAGATTGGGTGAGAGGACAGGGGAGGTTCCTGAGTAAACTGGAACCTGTAGCCTGCCCGCACGACCTGAAGGATCCAAGTATTTTCGACCAAACGTTCCCATGAAGGAAGGCATTCCCACAGAGAACCAACGCTTGTATCGGCCGAAAAACCTGGACCCTCCACAGATCGAGCGGGCTTTAATGAAAAGGCTGTTTCCGCCCCGAGAACGCGGTACGGCTGAATCGGGGCGGACCCGAAGCAGCCGATCCACGTCCTGAGAACGAGGAACCACGGGCTGAAGAGGGGGGAGTGGGCTGGAAAGCGGGACGGTGGCGCTGACCTGAAGACTGGTTGTAGGGGAAGCGAGAAACACGACCCCTAGAAGACATCATCCTGGAGGGAGTGTGACTGGCTGGCTTGAACTCTGTGCGTGCGCGCTTAGGTTGAGGAGCGGCAAAACTCTGACTCGCAGCCTTACGAGCCCACATCATGAGCTGTTCTTGAGAGAGATCGTTCCTCCGTTTCTTGGAGCCTTCCAGAACGTCCTTGACCGTGTTCGGGTGGAAGGTGGCGGAAGGATGGGACGGGCAGGAACGTAGCGTGGAGCGTTCTTCGAGGTCCAGTCGGAGTTTACAAGCCCGGACCACAGAGTCTCTGTAAGTAGCAGCCAGTTGAACCCTGGTGCTAGAAGCCACTGACGAAATCGAGTTCACTGCTTTGTTGAGCGAAGCCAAACAAACACCCAATGCACGTTCATCTATGGACTCAAGCAGGCTGAAATCTTCTGGTTTAGCCGTTGTGGTGGAGCCCACTATCTGGGACAGAGTCTGCAGCATGGAGGTAGCGAGAGAAGCGGCTCGGAGAACAGCGTAAGACGATCTTTCCAAGTTGTTAAACGAGGACTGTGAGAAAGAGACCGTCGATTGTCCTCTCTGTGGCCTAAAATCCAGAGATTGTTTCTCTTGAGGAGACACACTCGAGTGCGAAGGCACAGGCACAAAGGTACTGGATAGCTGAAACGGGGGGAAGAAGTCTTTCTTCAGGAATGTCCCCGCACGAGAAGGAATTGGGTCCGGTTGACGTGGAGGGGGACCGTCGTCCTCCTCGGTCAGAATCTGAGGCTGAGTCCAGAGAATAGAGTCAGCACGTCGAAGCTCTTGGCGAATAAACGGCGAAGTGTGAAGAGCAAGTCTTGCTTCTTTCGGAGCCTGTAATTCTCCGAAAAACTGTGGCTGTTCCTTGCTGGAATTCGACTCAGAAAGAGGCATCGGTTTGATGTCCTGACAGTATGGACGGAGAATATCCAAGTATCCTTGATAGTTCCCGGTAGAAGGAACTGGTTCCACTTGTACAGGGGGCTCAGAACAGAAGCTGCCCTGCTCCACCCGTGAGAAACGATCAACGTCCTGATCTGTTTCGTCACCAGGGTGTTGATGATCGGAAAATCTCTCGCGCATGACCCGACGAACTTCGTCTCTCACTGCTGAGTCAAATTCGCTGTCATCCTCGGAGTAAGGCGGAAGAAAATCATCTTCGACAGGAGAAACATGTAGACCCAGGCCAGAGTTCCTAGAGGGAAGCCCATGCGGAGTTTCATCCGTTGAAAATCTCTCTGTAGCAGAGACTGTTCTGCGCCGTGACAGCATAGTTCGTTCTGACGGGTCAACGGACGTTGTCCGTATGCGGTCCGTGCCGACAGTGCCCACGGGCACGGTGCTACCGGTACGGGTAGCAGTTTCTAGTGTCACGTGACCGTGTTTCATTGGTTCACGGATGACGGAGCCGTTATCTGCCTCGCCCCACGGGCGGCCGGAGTCCCCATGACGGGTACCGGTTTGGGACCGCACATGACCGGACTTCTTCCAGCCCCGCGCCATGCTGCCGCTCCCGGACAAACCGGGCGGACTTACAGGTCTAGAGTTACGAATTTGCCAGTTTCTGGGAGAATCCATCCGTGGAATCACACACTCACGTGAACGGGAGTCGTAGACCGGTACCGTGTCCGTCCGTGTCCGTTCCCGACGGTCAGAGAAGTGTCCGTCGAGATTTTCATCCATTGAGAAGATCGGTATGCCGGTCTTCCTCTCCAAACTGGCCAGTTGGTCCGTCGAGTAAGAGGTTGAAACAGCCGTTTCAAATCCGTCGAAACTTCGAGAATGGTAAGGCACTCTGTCTCTGAGGTTCTCATCCGCCAAACTTGGCGGTTCATCCAATGGTACTGAGTCACAGTCAAGTTTTGTATTTGTCCTAGTCGTGGTGGGCCTCATTGAACCACCTGACATCGAAACCAAAGAAGAGGACGGGACCAAAACTAAACCCTTGTTCTGTAATTCTGCCAGCATATCGGAGACTAAAGTAGAGGAATCTACTAAAGAAATGACATGTTCCGTCTGCTCCACAGACGGCTCCGACACAGCAGAAGTACTAGAAGAAGAATGAGTGGGAAGGAGGGGGGAGGGGGGGGCACTTTCTTCTTCGAAGACGAAGAAGAAGAAGACGACCTAGACTTAGAACTGGACTCTTTCTTCGAACTAGAACTAGAACTAGGGGTAGGGGTAGAAAGGAACTTCCCTTTCTCATCCCTAGACTGCTTAGACGACGACGACGAAGTAGAAGCAGAAGGCACAGAAGTGACACCGATGTCCGACATGTTAACAACGAGGGCACAAAACCGGTGTCAAACAACAATCAAATAATTTCACTTTAACCAAAATTCGATCCCAAAAATCAAATTAAAATTATACACTGACAATACCTGTTACCCAAGGGGCAAAAGGGAACACAAAGAAGGTAGAATGGCAAGGAAAATAGCTTGAAAATGAATTAAATTTGCAGAGCAAAAAAGAACATGGCAGCTCCAATTGGAAAAAATTTATTATGATTCAAAGTTGGCTCCCCGGAAGTGACGTCAGGAAGGGGATCCACAGCAGCTCAGTGGTATTGCTAAACCAGACCAAGGGAAGTAAGTTAGTCTTGTGAAGACTAAGACTTTTTTGGTCTTTGGTAATTGGCATTAGCTCCAAATTGGAAGAGATAACTCATTCGTAGTGAAACGGTAACATGATAGAATAGATTGTGTGTGTACATGTGTGCGTTGATGTGAGTGGGGAGGGAAGGATGCATTTGTGTACACCAGTGTATATATGCGTGTGCATGTTTGTATATCTATCAATATACATGTGTATGCGTGGGGGTGACAGTGGGAATGCGAGCGCATGTGAGTATGTTCGATATGTATGATGTAATCTTGCATATGGAGTGAATTTTAGTTTTGCTAAGCGCCATGAGTAGTTCGTCTAGAATGTCCGCTCTATAAATGTCTTTATTATTATTATTATAATAAAGCAAAAAGACAAAACCAAAAACTGGCACTTACCCTTTGCCGACCGAAGGGTTTCTTTTGGCGGCCTCGACCTCCTGAGCTGGTGGAGGCTGTATCAAAGTACGGGGAGGCCCAGTCATCTGCATTCTCATCAGCACCCTGACTGCTGTCACCCACCTCCTCTTGAAGAGCTTAGCAAAACACAAAAGAAATCAGGCATGAAAGTGGATGAAGATCAAAAAAGAGGAACAATTTTCGTCCGAGAAATCCTTCCACCCGGATTTTCACCTGACGTCGGAAGTTTTGTTGAGCAGGGGGCGGGCGAACATTCCCCAAATTTTTTTTCCCAGCACAAACATCTTTCAAGCTTCAAAGAATGATATTCTGTTCAGCCGAGAAAAATCCTTCCACCCGGATTTTCACCTAACGTCCGATGTTTTGTTGACAGGGGTTGGGGGGGGCGCGTGCACAACATTCCAACAATTTTTTCTTTTCACCTACCTCACGTCACAAGTTTTATTCAGCAAGGAGGGGGTCCGAAAATTTGGTCGGCACAAATACCTTCCACACACATTTTCAGCTAACATCGATACTTTTGTTGAGCGGGAGCTATTCATTTCGCCTTCCTTCGCACAATTGAAGCGAGTGAGCGAATTTTTTAAAAAATTCCGCGAAACGCAGAATTCTTTCATGCCTGATAAATGTAACAACTCTCGTGTGGATTGTTTGTTTGGTTGTTGTTGGTTTTAGTATCAAAAGTAACCCTTACAAAAACATAAAATGGTATTCAGATTTAACCCTTGTAAGGGGAGATAATTCACTGAATAGAGAATAGCCCAAGCACTCCATTTTATCTCTTCACACACACAAGTGCACACGCATACACACACTCACATACCCTACACTATACAATGTTTAAAATCTGTTTATGAACCGCACAGAGTTATATAATCTCTGTTGGATCCCACTCACCCTCCAGGAATAGGTGAGTCACACACACACATTTTTGTATCTCACTCACTCGAGAGCATGACGCAGTTACCGACGCATACACGCAGGCATGCACACAAAAACACACACACACACACTGTTAAATCCCACTTACTTGACATCATGACGCAGAACTTTGTGATGACGTCTAAGAATCTTGTTGATCTTGGTCTCTGGCAGACCGTCGATCCCAAAACACACACACACACACATTAAATCCCGCTTACTTGACAGCATGGTGCAGAACTTTGTGGTGACATTCAAGAATCGGTGTGTGCCCCACACTTGTTGATCTTGGTCTCTGGCAGACCGTCGATCCCAAAACACACACATTAAATCCCACTTACTTGACAGCACGGTGCAGAACTTTGTGGTGACATTCAAGAATCGGTGTGTGCCCCACACTTGTTGATCTTGGTCTTGGGCAGACCGTCGACCCCCAAACACACACACCTATGCAAACACACGCATTATTAACTCCCACTTACAGGACATCATGACACAGAACTTTGTGGTGACGTCAAGGAAGCGGTGAGCACCATACTTGTTCATCTTTGTCTATGGCAGGCAGGCTGTTGATCCACAAATAAACACACACAAGCAAGCACACACATATTAAATCCCACTCACTTGATAGCATGACGCAGAACTTTGTGGTGACATCTAGGAAGTGGTGAGCTCTGTAATTGTTGATCTTGGTTTCTGGCAGGCCGTCAATGTCCCTCTTCACCTCAAACATACACACACACATACAGACACACACACATATGACCATATCCCACTCACTCGAAAACATCACGCAGAACTTTGTGGCGACATCCAGGAATCGGTGAGCGGTGTAATTGTTGATCTTGATCATAGGCAGGCCATCGACCCCAAAACACACGCATTATTAACTCTCACTTACTGGACAGCATGACGCAGAACTTAGTCGTGATTTCCAGGAAGCGGTGAGCGCCGTACTTGTTGATCTTGGCCTCTGGGAGGCCGTCGATGTCCTTCTTCATCTCCTCCGCGGTGAGGGGGGTCTTCTCAGCCAGCTGCCACAGCATGGCGTTGGGGAAGATCAGCGCGTAGTTCTTGCTGCCATGTTCTGTGGCTGTGTTGGGGGCAGAGAAAAATGAGTACAACATACAATGAACTAGAAAGCACTGACAGAATGAAAACCCTCCACCCAGTGTCAAGGCTCATCAGTTTAGTTATTGCTGCTGTGCTCCATGGCTGGGGGGATGGATGACAACACCACACAGTGAAGAAGAAAGCACAGAGTGTAAATCAACCCCCCAGATTCCAGGTTCATCAGCACAGTTCTTGCTGCCTTGCTCCGTGGCTGTGTGTAGGGGGGCAGAGAAAATAAAGGACAACACACAGTGAAGGAGAAAGCACTGACAGAGTGTAAACTCTCCACCCAGAGTCCAGGTTCATCAGCACAGTTCTTGCTGCCTTGCTTCCTGGCTGTGTGTAGGGGGGCAGAAAAAAATAGTACAACGCACAATGAACTAGAAAACACTGACAGAGTTCGACCTACCAACCAACCCAACGTCCACAATCAGTCTCTGTAGATAACGGCACAAAAAAAGGGTCAAGCTTTTTGTCGAAACTGAGGGTGGGTGGGGGCAGATACACTGCGATCCGATTGCGACGATGTCTGCGAGTCATATAATTATTAAATCATCCACCCAGTCAAGGCGTAGTTCTTGCTGCATTGCTCCGTGGCTGTGTGGGGGGCAGAGAAAATAAAGGACAACACATAGTGAAGGAGAAAGCACTGACAGAATGCAAACCCTCCACCCAGAGTCCAGGTTCATCAGCGTAGTTCTTGCTGCATTGCTCCGTGGTTAAATGGGGGGGGGGGCAAAGAAAAGGACGACAACGCATTGTGAAGTAGAAAGCACGGGTAGAGTGAAACCTTAAAACCCTTTTTTTTAAAAGGGTGACTTTTTTGAGGGTGATTTTTAAACATTTTAAAGTACCCTAAGAATTCTGAAGGCAAAAACATATAGAGACGACAAGTGACAAATTGCCCACTGACCAATGGTCTTGGCGAGGGCCACCAGCTCCTTGTAGCAGTCCTCCACCACCTGCTGTCTGCTGGTCTGAGGCTCCTGGCCGATGCGACACGCCTCGCTGCGCTTACGCCCGCCTTGCACCGACATCTCTATCTGCAAACGGCACACACCAAATTTTACTTCTTAAATCTATTTTAACCCTCTTGCATTTATTCCGGCCAAAACCGCCCAGCCGGAAGTTGCCTCTGTGTATTCAAGCCGCCCCAAAACCGCCCGTAGCTTGCCCCCCCACACTGAGACCCCCTCTGATGGCATTTCCATCACGCACTAAGTTCCGGCTTGTCACACACACACACTATAGCTTCTTACTTGCAATGATGTGATAGTGACTGTATGGCGTTCTGTGTGCCTCAAAAGACAGATTTTCCCGAAAATGTGTGAAAGAATTTGACATTTCTATCTGAACAGTTAAGCAGGCATCAGAATAGTCTGAAGTCCAATCCTCTGAAAACTGTGGTAAAAGGGCCATCAAGACCCTAGACTATAGAGGGGCAACACTGAAATGAGTTCTGAACACCACCAAAAAGGCTTAACCCTCTTGCATTTATTCCGCCCAAAACCGCCCGTCCGGAAGTTGCCTCTGTGTATTCAAGCCGCCCAAAACCGCCCGTAGCTTGCCCCCACTCTGAGACCCCCTCTGATGGCATTTTCATCACGCACTAAGTTCTGGCTTGCTATACACACACTATGAAGGAGCTTCTCACTTGCAATGATGTGATAGTAACTGTATGGCACTCTGTGTGCTTCAGAAGACAGATTTTCCTGAAAATGTAAGAAAGGATCCGAACACTGGAAAGAAGCTTTGTCTGTAACAAATGCGAATGCAAGAGGGTTAATATAATGAAAAATCACTTTAAAATGCTATTTAACACAAAGGATAGCACTGAATAAAAAGGCAAAACCTGTGACAAGAGAAGCCAATCCTCTGTCAGAAATTCTTAATCCACTGAAATCCTCTGACAATTCTGATGCCTGGTTAAGGGGCCGCTACATAACACTGCATATGATTCGATCCCAATGCAATCTGATTGTGACGATGTCTACGAGCCATGATTCATGTGAAATACTTCCATGTAAAAATAATTCTACCATTTTTGTTCACTATGTTCATGTAGACCACAATACACGAATCAAATAAAACGTCTCATTGGAAAAAACAAACAGATATTTAATCAGATTCGTAGAAATTCACGAGAATCATGCCTCACGAATATCACAATCGGATCGCATTGGGATCGAATCATATGTAGTGTAGCAGCCTCTTTACACACATGCTCTATGCAATAACTCATCAATGATAAACAAAAACACAGAAGACACAAGAGGCTCACTTTCAGTTTATTCGGCATCAGGCGTGCAGACGCACAAAGCAGGAACCAGTATCAGCAGCAGTGATCTTCAGCTCTTCATAACCCTCTCATAATTGCAGACGCCAAATCCGCCCACATTTTTTTCCTTCCCTGGCTCGCGTAAACGCTGACTGCGCCCGCTGAACGCCAGGTCTAGTACGTTCACTTTCACTTTCTCCCTACCCACAATGCAATATACTAGGTTAGTTCTTCCTGTTCCTGACACTCACTGATCCGTTTTTGGTCTTTACAGCAAGGGAAAGCACCCAATAATTTTTTGGAATGGATTTTTTGAAGTGACCCCAAATTTTCTTCTTCTTTCCACGTGACGTGTGCAGTATTGACTCAGCGTGATGCTCGGAGCGCCATTACGGATTTTTTCTTCGAATTCATGGTTTGTTGTGTGACATTGTGTTAGGTTTCGAATGAAAATATCATCATTGCTATTCAATATGCATCTTTCAGAAATGATATGTGAGTTCAACTTTATTCTGTGTGATTTTTTCAGATAAAAGATTTGGTGTGACGTTAGGAGTTACTCCCCTTCTCTTATGCAATAAGATCGATTCTCGGTTCGATTGATCGGGAGGCATAGAGTTAAACTATCTATTATTAAAGCACATCGTCAACAACGAACGAGAGTACACAAAGACACAATAGCTGGCTCACTTTCAGCCTGTTCGGCATCAGGCGTGCAGACGCACATAGCAGGAACCAGTATCAGCAGCAGTGATCTTCAGCTTTTCTTAACCCTCTTGTGCCCGACGCTCTGTGCTCTCAATCACCTCTGAAATCATAACCCAAGGGACGTCACTCCGTACAAAAGGCGGGGTAGCGTCAGAAAAATAATAAAATAAAATATACCCTACCGGATTTTTGTTTTGTTTTGAATGTGTTGCCGAGATGTCTGTCTGATTTGCAAAATGAATTTCAAGATGTTATGGGGTTGCATGGCTCCACAAAAAAAAATCAAAATGCCAAAGTGTATTCGCAAACTGCATTCACTAGTCATTCACTGCCTACTTTTGCAGACTGTTGAAGCCTAAGACGACTGAAATGGAAATGTAGATCAAAATCATTCACTTACCCTTTCACTTCACGATCTTATAATTCCTATCTTTCACAAAAAAAGGAATTTTCATCGCTGTCATCACGCAGTGGATGCAATAACGACTCATCATCCATGATGTAAAAGTCGGGAAAATGCCGATGTCAGTAACACAACTTCAAAAATTCGCATCGATCGAACAAACACAAGTTCGCTGCCGAAATAGGTCAGAATACACTCCTTACTCATCACTTCGCGATCTCATAAGTCCCATCTTTCACAAAAATAGGACTATTCATCGCTTTCCTCAGTCAATGGACGCCATAACTGTTCGTCATCCATATTGGAAAAATCACGAAAATGCCGAAGTCGGTCACTCATTTTCAAAAATTCATATCTTTCAAACCAATCGGCCTAGAAGCCATTGCAAGCAACAGGACGGAAGTGTAATCTATAGCGAAAGCGAGGCTGAAGCGCTCACGTGACTGCCATGTGATAGAAACAAAATGGAAGCGCCCAAACCGGCCACGTGGAATCCGTACGTTCCCGAACGTTCTAGACGTTTCCGATCCAAATTTTTTTTGAACGTTCACGACCGTTCACCGCACAAGAGAGTTAAACTAAAAGCACACCGTCAACAACGAACGAGAACACACAAAGACACAATAGCTGGCTCACTTTCAGCCTGTTCTGCATCAGGCCGGCGGCGTTGGGCCCCAGACGCACGTAGCAGGCAGCGGTGTCAGCGGCGGTGATCTTCAGCTCCTCCTGCAGGACGGCCTCAATCACCAGCTTGTGCATCAGGCGCTCGGCGTCCCCCCGACTGTAGGCCGCGCCGCGCCCGTGAAGGGGCAGGCGGTTGTGACCCGCGTCCATGATGCGAGTGTTCTGGGAACCTAATACCGAGCGAGGAAAACACATAGGTGAAAGGTAGAAGGTACTACTGTGGAACCTCCCTTATAAGACCTCCCATTATAAGACTCCTTCCCACAAAAGACCTACTTCTCTGAGACGTTACTCTTCTTTGTAAGTATTAAAATTAGCTCCCTTCTAAGACCCCTCCCTTATAAGACCTCATTTTGGATGATTTTTGAAGGTCTTATAAGGGAGGTTCCACAGTATCATCCTTTTCCGCCTTGGCATAAGGCTGTGTCAGACCAAACGGCGTAAGCTAGAACACCAAGGCTACATCAAAATGTTGTTGTTCTGCATAGTTATGCAGGGATCGCCTTTAGCCATAGCAAGCTCCTAGCGTAAACATCATCAGTCGGAGTGTGGCTGCACACGTGGCGGGGTAATCAAAATGTTACACAACATTCAGATTCTGCTATTATATTTTCTTACTATTTTAGTAGTCATATAATAAGGCGCAAAAGTACCTTCGAGTCTTTACAGGACAAAGTTTTGATTGAAGCCACAGCAGGGCGAATGAAACATGGAAGGCGATCTGGAAAGGCAGGTATGTCCCAAACAGTACAAGCAAACCCTTCTTTTTCAGTGTGTGTGTGTGTGTGTGTGTGTGTGTGTGTGTGTGTGTGTGTGTGTGTGTGTGTGTGAAGTCAAGTCAAGTCTAAATTATCTTTATAGAGGATAAAGGAGTAAACTTGACAGCGTTTTGTTTATCCTGTCCTCAGAATGAAAAGTAATATGAAAGCAACTCGAAAAATAACTCAACATGCAAAACAAGACATTCCAAAGTACTAAACATTAGCCTAATAATAAAACGCATTGAAATAACTCTATGAGAGAGAGAGAAAGAGAGAGAGAGAGAGAGAGAGAGAGAGAGAGAGAGAGAGAGAGAGAGAGAGAGAGAGAGAGAGAGAGAGTGTGTGTGTTGTGTTGTGTTGTGTTGTGGTGTGTGTGTGTGTGCGTGTGCATGTGTGTATGCAAGCCTGATGTGTGCATGTGTGTGTGTCCACCTTTGAAGATCTCGACAAAGTGCAGCAGGGTGTAGTTGTCGCGGGGCCTGGAGGTCAGCTCACGCACGCACTTCACCACCTCTTTGGCGTCCTCCGTGACGTCGCGAAGCTTGAACATGTCCTGAGAACACACACAGCAACAGACCATAGTGATAGTGACAGCTTAGCTCGTCAAAATTCATGACGAAAAAAGAAGCAAACATATGTACAAATACCGTAAAATGCGGACTATAAGCCGCTACTTTTCCCCTCAACTTTGGCCCATGCGGCTTATAGACTGATGCGGCTTATCTGTGGATTTTTTCCACTCTACATTTATCAGTATAATTAAATCTGTTTCTGGACAAATTTTCAGCCTATTTTGAGCTTCTTTAGACTCAAAGCTGGTTTTGGTAATCAACAGATTCAAATCTCATGCTTAAAGTATCTGAGAGCATTAAATATTCATGTTCAGATAGAAGAATTTCTATATTTGTGTTGCTGTGTACACATATAATTTTCTCTGCGGCTTATAAACTGGTGCGGCTTATATCTGAATAAATATCAAATATTTTGTCAATTTAAGGGATGCGGCTTATATACAGGTGCGTCTTATAGTCCAGTTTTTATGGTACATTTTACAAAGTGTCACACCAAAACTCAAAAGTCATGGAATTTGATCACAACATGTTTCACAGTTAATATACCATTTTTGTATAAAATGTGGATGGTTTATGAAATTGAGGCCGTCCAACCAAGCGACTTAAACCTCCACTCTCCCTGTAATTGTGTTAGCAGCAATCCCTCACCTTAGATCAAAGTTATCTCAGATGGAACTGGCTACGATGTTGCAGCGCTCTTGGTCAAAGTGGTGTTTGTCGAAGTAGCTAAGGACCTGGGAGAATTTAAACTGACATTTAACCAGTACCCATCGCTTCGTAGCTACACATATATCACTCTCTAAAGCGTGTACTCTTATCTGAAAGCTACAATCCCTCATCTTGAATCGACAGTTATCGCAGATGGCACCGGCTACAATGTCGCAGCGCTCTTGATCAAAGTGGTGTTCGCCAAAGCAAAGAAGGATATGGAAGCGCAAGTGAACATGTATCAACTTCTAAACCTCTATCTGTGAGCAACTATCCCCTCACCATAGATCGGCAGTTATCACAGATGCTGAGATGACACAGGCTACAATGTGGCAGCGCTCTCGGTCAAAGTGGTGTTCGCCAAAGTAAAGCACATGGGAGTGCAAGTGAACATGTATCAACTTCTAAACCTCTATCTGTGAGCAACTATCCCCTCACCATAGATCGGCAGTTATCACAGATGCTGAGATGACACAGGCTACAATGTGGCAGCGCTCTCGGTCAAAGTGGTGTTCGCCAAAGTAAAGCACATGGGAGTGCAAGTGAACATGTATCAACTTCTAAACCTCTATCTGTGAGCAACTATCCCCTCACCCTAGATCGGCAGTTATCACAGATGGCGCCGGCAACAATGTTGCAGTGCTCTCGGCCAAAGTGGTGTTCGCCAAAGTAAAGCACATGGGAGTGCAAGTGAACATGTATCAACTTCTAAACCTCTATCTGTGAGCAACTATCCCCTCACCTTAGATCGGCAGTTATCACAGATATTGAGACACAGGCTACAATGTGGCAGCGCTCTCGGTCAAAGTGGTGTTCACCAAAGTAAAGCACATGGGAGTGCAAGTGAACATGTATCAACTTCTAAACCTCTATCTGTGAGCAACTATCCCCTCACCTTAGATCGGCAGTTATCACAGATATTGAGACACAGGCTACAATGTGGCAGCGCTCTCGGTCAAAGTGGTGTTCACCAAAGTAAAGCACATGGGAGTGCAAGTGAACATGCATCAACTTCTAAACCTCTATCTGTGAGCAACTATCCCCTCACCTTAGATCGGCAGTTATCACAGATGAGACACAGGCTACAATGTGGCAGCGCTCTCGGTCAAAGTGGTGTTCGCCAAAGTAAAGGAGGACATGGAAGCGCAAGTGAACATGTATCAACTTCTAAACCTCTAAGCAACTATCCCCTCACCTTTTTAGGCATTAGGTACTTTATAGTCACTGAGGCGTCTCTGTGAAATTCGGGTTGCTCCCACGTGGAGAGCGCGTTGCAGCCAGAGGCGCGCCACCCACTTTTTTTTTTATTGCAATGCGATTTTTTGTGTGACTGATGAGGAAGGAGGGGAGGGTTCAATTTTGACCAAATGACAACTTTTTCGTTGCCACTGGGATTAACATGTGCTAAGATCGGCAGTTATCGCAGGTGGCACTGGCTACAATGTTGCAGTGCTCTTGGTCAAAGTGGTGTTCGCCAAAGAAGCGAAGGACCCGGGAGAATTTGAACTGACATTCAACCAGCGACCTTATGCTTTGTAGCTGTGCATATATCAACCTCCCTCCCCTCTAGCTGAAAGAAGCAATCCCTCTTACCTTGGATCTACAGTTATCACAGATGGTGCCGACTATCCCCTCTATCTGTAAAAAAACTAATCACTCACCTTGGATCGGCAATTATCACAGATGGCGCCAGCAACAATGTTGCAGCGCCCTCGGTCAAAGTGGTGCTCGCCGAAGTAGTGAAGCACCTGGGAGCGGCGGCAGTCAGCCAGGTTCTCGCAGTACTGCACCATGCGGAACAGGTTGTCAATGTGCACCCGCTTCGAGTCGTAGGTCGCGTTCTGATCCACTGCACACGGCACACACAACTGCATTCAGATGTTAACATCAAGTAGTGAAGTAATTGCATAGTACAAAGCTCTTGTCCAAAAAATGTTTTATAGCAGGAGCCCAGACACATATCATCGCTGTCCGGCGCTAACCGTGTATGTGCAAAATCAGTGATTTTACAGAAGCATAAAAAAACATGTCGTCATCTGCTACAATGTCATTCCCCATTTGATATACGCAGGACTCTTCGTTTTTAGCGATGAGTAAACATGTGACACAATAAAAGTTGCATAACATCTAAAGTTTTCGTGATAATTCAGTTACATGCTTCGCGCCGGAGTTGTCAAGCAATGGGAGATCGACAGCTGCAATCTCTGTACCGGCAGCTACACGGTTAGCGTGTCAAGACTGTAGGATTTCAAGTGAATGCGTGTAGATCATGTGACAAATTTGAACAATTTCATTGGTCACAGACACAAGATAGTTATAGAAGACCTGTGTGAGGTAATTTGAAGGGGTTTCAGTGGGAAATCTATTTTTGTCAAGTTTTGCAGATACACAGTTAGCGCCGGACAGCGACGATATGAATCTTGGGAACCTGTTGCTAAGTCGTCTCTTCCAGCATTGAAATTTAGTTGAAAGAGGTGGTGAGAATGGCGGGCGAGTATCACCAAAGAGACAAAAATATTTTTTGCTGTAACATATTTTTATTTCCCTCTCTCGTCCCTCCACTCCACACATACACGCATATGAAGAATCAACACTTAGCATATGAATAATTTCACATACACGCACATGAAGAATCAACACATAGCATATGAATAATTTCACATACACGCATATGAAGAATCAACACATAGCATATGAATAATTTCACATACACGCATATGAAGAATCAACACATAGCATATGAATAATTTCACATACACGCACATGAAGAATCAACACATAGCATATGAATAATTTCACATACACGCACATGAAGAATCAACACATATATCAATTATAATTTCCAAAAAAAGTATCAGTGCTACTTAAGTGCTAGAATCAAATAAATATGATTTTAAAATAAACAAAAATACTTTTTAATGCTGGAAGAGATAACTTAGCAACAGTCTCAAGATTCATGCGTGTGGGCTCCAGCCTTTGGACAGACTGATTTTTACTGCAATATGAACAAAATAGAAAAGTAACACTGGTACATTTTAACTTTAAATCAAGAAGTGACTAAAATACCAGTCAACTACCATGTCCACAAACATTCGAAGAAAGGATGAACTGGTTACAAACTTGTATCGCATAAAGACTTGAGCACAAAGCACGCTATGTAGAACAGTGTAAAGAGAATCACACAGATTTACCATGCCTTGACGCAACAGTATGATACAAGATTGGCCAACATCTGTGTAAGTATGTGCAAAACAACACCTACACACATACATTTATCTAAGAACACTAGCACAGCTAGCACTAGGTTTGGAAAAGACAATTGCACAGATTCATGGGTGCTCCTGGGAAATTTCAAAAATCCTGCAAGGGGGCGGCCCCGACTGAGTGCAGGGGCAGCGCACACACACACTTGCTGCTCTGTTTTCACCCCTCTAGACTAGTACAAGTGCTACATTCCTTTGAATATAGCAAATGCTTATATAGGCCCTTTTTATTGTGCAAGTGTGTGTGTGTGTGTGTGTGTGTGTGTGTGTGTGTGTGTAAGAAAATCGCTGCTTCTCAAATTCTCAAAATCTGGTGACACCGGCTCTAGGCAATTTAAAAATCCTGCAAGAATGAGCATCCATGCAGATTCAACCATCCCCTCTTACTGTCAATGATGCGTCGTAGCCGTTTGACATCGCTGTAGGTGTAGAGGAGGACGCAGTGGGCGATCATCCCGTCGCGCCCCGCCCTCCCTGCCTCCTGGTAGTAGCCCTCGACAGACTTGGGCAGAGCGTAGTGGATCACGAAGCGAACGTCCGCCTTGTCGATGCCCATCCCGAAGGCTATCGTGGCGCATATCACCTGCAGTAGTTGATGAATGTAAAGGACATTTAAACACACACACAGAAACAGACACACTGACTTGGGCATAATAGACGATTATCGGAAAAAAACTAGGGGAGAGCACTTCATGAAAATTAGAGTTGTTTACCTCCATTACTCGGTCAAATACCTAAGCAACAATGGCGTCGAAGCTTGAAACCGCAGGATGCGAGTCAGACTTGCAAACATTTTTTCAAAGAAAAATTAGGGGTGTCCAGTTGGCCACAAACTGATAAAACTTGCAAAATGTGACGTAAAAATATAAATATTTTTTGGGGGGAGAATGGCGCAGTCTTCTAAGTGCTGTATGTCTGCTCAAACACACGAGTCGATAGGCTACGAGAGCTGATGGTAGAGTGACTTCCCCTGTTTAACCGATTGAATAAGGCAAGATCACTCCCACCCCCACCCACCCCGTGGGGATACCTGGGGGGCCTTTTGTATAAATAGTTCCCCCACCTTCTGGAAGTTCTGGGCTTGTAGCTTCCTCTCATCTTTCACTCTCTCTGACTCTGCCTTTTCCCTTTGCTTACTGTCATCTGCTATCTTTCTGCCTTACCGATCCATTCTCCTGCCTTTTTTCACAACACACTTTCAAAAAGATTTCCTCCAGCCGAAGTCGGACTTGCTGGGCCTAACTATTTCTTAGTTAGGTGCAAAACGGCAGCATGACGCATCTGCGATCATAATTGACAGGAAACTCTGAGCGATCGAAGAAGAACTCCCACACACCATGAAATTACTCCCCTTAATTATTTCCAAACAATCCCTATTGACAGGAAACTTAGCGAGCGATGAAGAAGACGAAGAAGAAGAAGAAGAAGAAGCAGCAGCAGTAAGGGTCTTACCTTGCAGTTGTCTCCGTTGAGCCATCGTTCCTGGACGTTGTTGCGGTTGCTGTCGCTCAGCCCCGCGTGATACGACGCAGCCTCTATCCCCGCCTCCACCAGCTTCTGAGCCACCGTGTCACACTCTTTTCTGTTGCCACAAAATTAATCAAGCAGGGCTCCCAATTGTCCCGCAAAACAAGGGGTCCCAGGGACTCCTTCACTTACATTATAGAGGGTCCTAGAGGCGGGATAGAGGGTCCCAGTGGCATAGCGAATGGTAAAAATAATTTTTCTAGTGCATCCCTGGGACCCCCTGCACATTCTTTTAGACGGTCCTGTAGAATGTTAGCGCTTCATAGACCCCCAAATGAGGGTCCCGGGGGTCCCTGGGAGCCCTGTGAAGTCAACTTCAATATCTCATCAGTCTCTATCCCCACCTCCGTCAGCTTCTGAGCCACAGTGTCACACTCTTTTTTGTTGCCACAAAATTAATCAAGTCAACTTCAATAATCTCATCCTAGAAAGTTTCTCTGAGTATGCAAACTAATTTGAAGTACAGTGCAGCAGAATCTTCAACCTGATGAAGTTGGCTGCCTGAGGCAAAGAAGAACAAAGCACATGTCTTAATAACAAAAATACAGTAATATTTATTTTTTTTAAACACATACTGCTGCACATCCATACTAAGTTTATTTCTACAGTGGAACCTCCCTTATAATAATAATAATGGATATTTGTTGCGCTCTTTCTCCAAAGAGCTCAGAGCGCTTACAAAGTTAACTTTAGACAACAACAATAACAATAGCAATAAACACTCAATATATATATTAAATACAAATCCGATACTTCACACGTGCGCACGCGCACGCATGCGCACACGTACATGCGCACACACACACACACACACGCGCGAGCACGCACGCACAGCACACCCACACAGAATAGACATTCATGCGCGTACCGAAATCATGAGTGCGACCCAGTCAGCCAACACGGGTAGCAAAATGCAAACCAGACCAAACTGCCAGTTTATAAGACCTTAAAAAGCCATCTAAAATGGTGGATTTTTATTAATCCCTACTATCTATTTAACTTAATACTTACCAACACCTGAAACAACTGCATTAGCGTTAAGCGACCTGGAGCTATACCATAGCATATAGAAAAACGAAAGTAGGCCTCTGGCCTTGACCCCTAGCCGGATGTGGGGCGGGAGTGATCCCCCCTTACCGGTCTAGCAGTGGCTAGGCCAATGAGCGCCTACTTCCGCCATTACAAAATTTTACAGGAAGCATCTTTATTAGTGTGGGAGGATACAAGGGAGGGTACCTCGTTTGTTTCAGGTGTTGGTAAGTATTAAGTTAAATAGATAGTAGGGATTAATAAAAATCCACCAATCTACTTTAACCATACTGTACCAACACCTGAAACAACTGCAGATTACCAAAGCGGAGGAGGGTAGATGCTTCAGTACCCCAACCCAACGCGTGAGAGCGAGACCTGGGCGCTTTTTCCCTTAGGGGGTTTAAAAAAGTGGTAATTCCACTAGACCCCCTTCCCAAAAAGCCCTGAGTAACCCCTTTTACTCCTTTAGCCTATATGCGGCTTTAGAAAGGGAAGGTAAAAGGCCTGCTCCAAATATTGCCCCAAAACATCATTGCAATGATATACCCACTAAAGTACCATAGGGGGAGTCGTTGGGAGCTTGCCTCCGTACTGACGGTCTAGACGGAGACGGCGGTCTGGGCAACAACTATCGTCCCGGGCGACCAAAACTTTCCTGATAGGGAAAGCGTCGCCTTCGTTCCCGGCCTCGATGTCTCGGAGGTCGAGCTGAAGGAACGTGTCGCGCGACCTCCAAAAGCTTAGAGAAGCTTAGTTCCGGAAAGGAGAAGCCCGAGGGCCCCGACCGGACAGAGAAAACGGTCCGAACCGTCGGGGCCGAGGACGGAACGAAAGATGGAGATGCGAACCAGAGGTGAGGGAACGCCGCCTAGCTGATTCTAAGCCCCGAATTCTGGTAGAAAGATCAAGGTGACCGAAGAGTACTCATCCGAGAACTCTATGACGCGGGCCAGGAGGCTGAGAGCGTGAAGACCGCCGATCCTTCTGGCTGAACGACTGAGGGACTCGAGAAGTCCTGGCAGGAGCTTGGAGGCGGACCGCGTCCAAGAAGAGAGAGACAGGGGTGACGTACAGAAAAGCCATGGCCAAGGAAATCGTAGTGATGAAGGCTGCTCTGTACCCCGAAAGGGTCCGGGCAGAGAAATTTCCAGACCCGTGAAGAAAACGCCAAGAGTTCTACAGACTGTACCGTAGAAGGTCTTAACGGATCGTACTTCCTGTCACCACCGAAGACGAACCGAACGAAAGAGTCCTGGAAAAATCCAGGAAGGCATCTCAGGAAAGAACATGTTTGACTAAAAAAGCAGCCAGGAGATGACAAACCCCGCATGGAGTCAAAAACGGACTATGAGTGGCCGGACCGGGCCACCACACGCTGCTACGCCCTTTCGACCGGAAAAATATCGATCGAAGTGGCGAGACTGAGTCAAAAACAAATTGGCCCACATTTGGACAAGACTTGTTCAGAATGACGGGCAAGCAAAGGACCGACGACGGGAAGAAACAGCTAGTACTAAAAGATTAAGATGAGAATCCGCAAAACAGCAGATTCAACCTCTAAACTAGCAAACTGAGAAGCCAAGGAACGAATGTGCAACTGCACTTCGTAACCAACTCTACAAGCTAAGACCGTAGGAAGGCAAAATAAAAAACTGCCTCTGACGTAGGGACAGACCGAAACAGCAACATAGTTGCTATCGCATGACGTCAAATCAAACCAGATGACGCGGAAATGTCCCCACCGAAAAGGAAACATGTAGACAAAAGCGGAACAGTGTGCAAACGTGACGTAAACACACCTCGACTTAACCCATTTCAACAGCACTGACTCAAAATGGGGGTGGGGGGCCTGAAGGAAGGCCCAAAAACACCCAGTCGAACAACTTAAGTTGAAAACTGACGTTTAGTGATCTGACAGCTGGGCATAGAAGATCATGTTAGCCGGACAGATGAGTCCGATCGGGACGGAACCAGACCGAAAAGGATGGCTGGAACGAGTGAACGAGTCCACTGGATGAACAACTCGTGGTTGTAATGAGAGGAAACGAGGGTCTGAAACAGAGCAAGTAAAAACCATGCCTGCCAGAACAGACATCATTCGAAAGAACGGCGAAGCCGGGGCCGTTCAGAAGGAAGGCAACAAGGGTACGGTTGAACCACGCTCGGTTGCAACCGTGAAAGAAGGAGCGCACGCTCCGACTTCTCTCTGCAAGGGCCTTAGTATACCTTGGCAGGAGGAAGGAGCTCCGAAACTGACTCCATCAGACTAAGAAGTCTGAGGAGACGGAAAAGTGTGACCGACTTCGAACTGAGAGGACGGACACCAACAGAGAAAACGAGGACAGTGTCCTCCGAGGCTGAGACTGTGAATCCGACCGTGTCGAACCCATCTCCAGACAGTCTTTAAAGTGCCCCAAAAAGAGTCTCTGGCCAGAAGAATCACCAAGAGAAGCTAGAGCCACTCCAAAGGTTGGTTCAATCACGGACTCAAAGAGCCTGAAAACAGCAAGAGAGCTCGTTGGAGAGGTTTTGCTCAAAGTACCGAATCAACAACGTCACAAAAGCACAGCCCTTGAGGGCTTTGGACAAAGCTGCTTCCAACTGTATTACGTTGGAAGGAAAAAACTTGACCGGGCAAGACTCTTGTCACAATGGAGTTTCTCCGCTACAGCCTTAGTAGGCTTGGAGAAAGAGGGAAATGGGAGGTAGTCCCATGGACACCTAGCACCGACTTGAACGGATGAATCAACAACAAAAAAAGCCCACGGGAACTGAATCTTCCTTGGGCCAGGTAGACCTGCCCAAGGAGAAACGGTTAGTTACTGCGAGAAGCATAACAGAGTATCCAAGTGACGTCAGGATAACCGTGGAAAAATCCAATTGAACGGTACTGACTGAAAGAAACGGTAGAGGATTGAGGAACAAAAATAACCGTTTAAACGGCCATGACTTGTAACGAGTAACCCAAGTCAGAAAACAAGGCCTGACAGGCTGGGCCGAAAAAGGCCGGAAAAGTTGATAGAACGGTTGGCAGGACCGGTTGAATGAGTAATCAGGTTGAACAACCCTTGTTGTAACCAGAAAAGCATGAAACTGAATAGAGCAAGAAAACCCATGCTCGTCAGAATCGAAGAAACGGACCACAGGAGCCGTTGCAACAGACATGAATGAAACAAAGAAAAACGATGGATCATTCCCAAAAGCCACCGTGACAAACGGAAGGTCAGAATCACCATGAGGTTCTTGAAGAATCGGAACGGAACCCGACGGTCCGTTGCCCAACCCGGTAAAATGGATCGGTGAAAGCGATCGATCAGAAGCACAAGAGCTCGAGATCAGCAGATCGAAGTAGATCTAACCAGATGATTAGATGGTACAAGAGAACTCTTCTTGTGAGAAAACCCTTGAAGAGCCCGACGATGAACCAAAAACCGATAGAAAACGGCTGGTTCATTCACGGACTCAAAGAGCCTGAAAACCACAGGAGAATTCGTAGGAGAAAAAATTTCCCCAAATTCTCTGTGATGGGCCGAACCAACGAAGCCGCAAAGCCACAGCCCTTGAGGGCTTTGACAAAGATTCCTCCAACTGCTTGAAGTTGGAAGACTTAATCCTGGTCGGGGCAAGATTCCTGTCGCAAAGGAGCTTCTCTGCTTCGGCCTTAGAAGGCTAAAGAGAAACGGTTAGCTTCTGCCATCTTCCCGGCACAAAGGAAAGCCTCTGCTTTCCGATTGGAGTGGTCCAGAAGCTTAGGAGCTTGGAAAAAGACCAGAACTCCTTTCCCTGGTGAGTGGCCGGACCGGGCCAGAACACGCTGCTACGCCCTTGCCTGGATGGAGACGGACTTAGCTAAGTCCACGTCCGAATCCACTGGAGAGCGCTGACGTTACGAGCCTCTGGGGTGGACTGTCTGGTCAGAACCAGGAGAAACCACCCGAGCTTTTTGAGGACGAGTACCCTGAAGCAGAACCCGGTGAGGGACCACAGGGGGACGGTGAACGCCCAAGCCGGACCGTGTGGCAGGACGGACGGACGGTGCACCGGTCCACGGACCGTAGCGGGCGGTGACGAAACCGCCGGTCCACGGACCGTGCGGTCCGTAGCGGACAGTGACGGAGACCGTAGCCGTCTGACCACACGGTCCGCCGAGGCCTCCCACCGAGGGAGGCCCGGGTCCGAAGGAGGCCTGAGGAAGCCGGAGAGGGCCCAGGCCCGGGGAGGCCGCCGCGCACGGCGCCCGAGGCCTCCCACCGAGGGAGGCCCGGGTCCGCCGGGGGCCCGGTGAGGGAGGCCCGACGGAGCACGGGGAGGCCTCCTAGGCCGCGGCCTCCGAGCACGGCGCCCGAGGCCTCCCACCGAGAGAGGCCCGGGTCCGGAGAGGCCTAGGACCGGGGAGGCCGCGGCCTCCGGGCACGGCCACCGAGGCCTCCCACCGAGGGAGGCCCGGGTCCGCCGGGGGACCGGTGAGGGAGGCCCGACGGAGGCGGAGGCCTAGGCCGGGAGGCCTCGTCGGTGGGGAGGCCTCCGAGCACGGCGCCCGAGGCCTCCCACCGAGGGAGGCCCGGGTCCGGAGAGGCCTAGGACCGGGGAGGCCGCAGCCTCGTAGGCCGCGGCCTCCGGACACGGCCACCGAGGCCTCCCACCGAGGGAGGCCCGGGTCCGCCGGGGGACCGGTGAGGGAGGCCTGACGGAGCCGGAGAGGCCTAGGCCGGGAGGCCTCGTCGGTGGGGAGGCCTCATCCGTCCGTAGACGTGTCGACCGGCCTCCTGGCCGGGAAAACACTCAACCGATGTTACCCCCACTGGGGCGAACACCGGGAGACTCTCTCCTGAGAGGCACCAACAACACCATCGGGGATTTCCCGACGGGGAAGTGGTTTTAGCCTGTAGGCCTCGGCGTCCCCGGGCGGGGAGGTGTCGAGAGGCCTACGGCCTTCCGGGCTCGAGCTCCCATCGAGATCCCGGGATGTCTGCCCGAGGTCCCAGTCAAAAGACCTCGACCGGTGGTCGGAAGGGGACCTCCTTCGCCCTCTCTCCAACACTTGGTCGGAGAGGTAGGGGAGACCAGGCGGGGCCCCGAGTGCAAGCGTGCCACTCGGAGCGACAGACATGCGCGGATGCGACTTATCCAACGAAGCATTGTCCAAACGTCCGTGTAGAAGTGGAGGCCCGTGAAGAGAGGCCTCCTGGAACAGAGAGGCATGGCAGAAAAACACACGGACGAAATGGGCCTAGAGGCCTTCTGCACAACCGAAGCAGAAGGAGGGCCGAAATAAACAACTCGTGAAGACCAGTTTCTGGCTGAACGAGACGAGAACCGAAGAGGCCGCAGGAGTACTACGACCGTAGAGGCCTATAGAGGCCCAGACGGATAAAGAACGTTTAGACTTTTTAGAAAAAGTTTGAACGGATGAATTTTTCTCACGAGGACCGAATCGGAACAATAAGAATAATATCGTGGAAGAGAACGAACCGTAGGGTCCGAAAGAACTTGACTGATAAATAGGAACTCGAGTTGAAGAGACCAAATGACGCGCACGCGCGCGTGCACTACTAGTACTACTAGTAGCAGTGCACGGTGAGTCACGAACAGAAAAACTAAAACTGTGAAAGTTCTAGCGAACTTAGGCTATAGAAACTGAGACAATCGAGACTCAGTATTACACTGAAACTGATGATAGAGAGGAACAGGAACGAACCCACCAGTTAAGAGTGTTGTAAACCAAAAAAGGTAGAAGCCAGGCAGCCCAGGTCAACAAAGAAACGCTGGAAAATTGTAATGGCGGAAGTAGGCGCTCATTGGCCTAGCCACTGCTAGACCGGTAAGGGGGGATCACTCCCGCCCCACATCCGGCTAGGGGTCAAGGCCAGAGGCCTACTTTCGTTTTTCTATATGCTATGGTATAGCTCCAGGTCGCTTAACGCTAATGCAGTTGTTTCAGGTGTTGGTACAGTATGGTTAAAGTAGATTGAGGTCTTATAAGGGAGGTAATTTTAATACTTGCAAAGGGCAATGTCTCAGAGAAGTAGGTCTTATGTGGGAGGGAGTCTTATAATGGGAGGTCTTATAGGGGAGGTTCCACTGCACTATAATTGTTGATTATCACATGAGACGCGTGTGCATGTGTCTGTATATGTGTGTGTGAAAGAAATTCTAGTGTCTTCTTTTGAAGATTTTCTAAGGCTTGTATTTAGCAACTGCCAAACAACAAAAATTTATCACAAATTTAAACGAGATATACGAGCAATATCTGACCTTGACAGACAGTAGACGATGCCAAACTCGTTTTTGAACTTGGACTTGATCATCTCGATGACATCGGCCGTGGCGTTGGAGGGCTTCTTCATCTGCACTATGTACTTCAGGTTGGGCCGGTTGAAACTCTGCATGAACCTGGAACACAGAACACAAACATTTCCATGTCGAGTAAAAAAGCAACAGCATGCGTTTACGCAAAACCTCAGAAACTTGCAGGTTTTGGAGTCAGACCCAAGTTTAATATCGTTGTGCTTATTCAAGAGGTATCCAACTCCAAAACTTGCAGATTTTCAAGCCAGACATAAGTGTTGTATTGCTATATTCATTACAGGAGGCATTAACCCTTTCACCGCCAAAGTCGCATATTAGCACCACAGTGATTTAACACCTATGTCACTAAAAGGCGTCAAATTGGGGTATATTATCCAAAGACTCTATCCAAAGACAATTGTCTTAGTTTTGGGAAGCAAGGATAGACCTTATTTTATATATGTCACAGAAGAATCCCCAATACTGCAGATGGATTTTGTTCTCTACCCAGGTAAATTTAATGTAAAAAATTTTGGCTGAAATATGGCTGACGGTGAAAGGGAACATAACAAAAAAAAAAGACATCACAAACAAAAGACAGAGGAATAAGAGAGAAAGAACGAACAAAATAAATGTTACTTATATAGGGTAATGAGGTAAGTATACATACTGTATTTTACGGACTATAACTAAGGCGCACCCCCCAAATTTGACTCAAAATTCAGATTTTGTTACTCTATTTCCTTACTATAATTATTATCAGTCCCATTATAAGGCCTCCATCTCAGTCTGGGGAACTGAGATCAGATCTCAGTCTGGGGAACTGAGATCAGATCTCAGTCTGGGGAAAAAGTATCGCCTTATAGTCCATAAAAAATGGTACTTTTTTTACACTCAGCCCTGTGGCAAAAGAAAACAGACAAAAGAGCAAGAGAGAGGGACAAACAAACAAAGAAATGAATGAAAAACACCTCTTTCACTACGATTTACTTCTTCTACTACCATTACTACTCCTATTACTATTAGTATTATTGTTACTACCACCATCACCACCACCGCCACCACACCACTACTACAGCTACAACTACTACAACCTCCACCACCACCACCATCACTACTACTACAGTGCCACAGTAATATAACAATGATATGGTACGCAGAACATCAACATCAGTAATAAGAACAAGCAAAACAGAAACCAACCGACCAACAAAAAAAAAAAATAAATGAAGGGAGGGGTGTCTTATAAACGAGAGAGAGAGAGAGAGAGAGAGAGAGAGAGAGAGAGAGAGAGAGAGAGAGAGAAAGAGACTGAGACAGGGAGAAAAGTGAGAGAAACAAAGAGCCAGAGAGAACCCAGAGAAGGAAGGAGAGAGAGTGAGAGAACAGAGAGCGCAAAAGACAAACAGAGACAGGCAGAAACAAAGAAAGACATAAGAAAAAGACCCAGCCAGACAAACAAACAGAAACAACACATGAGTATACACCCAATCCACTGCGAAATGGTCAACTTAGGACGCGGATTCGACCGCCAGGGGGCAATCAAACCACTAGGGGCTTATCACGCGATATTCTTAGTTGGGCGTAGTGAGAGAGAGGGTGGAACTCATCTCCCTCTCTCTCACTACGCCCAACTAAGAATATCGCGTGATAAGCCCCTAGTGGTTTGATTGCCCCATGTCGGTCAAATCTGCGTCCTAAGTTGCTTATTGACTGACCATTTGGGCAGCTTCATGTTCAGCTGGTGTATGATGTCTCGGCGCACTCTGGGCGTGGCGGTGGCTGTCAGCGCCATGATGGGGACGCCCGGGAACTTCGTTCGCAGCACATTCAGCTTCTTGTAGTCCGGCCGAAAGTCGTGGCCCCACTGGAACACAAGATGAAGCCCCTTAACGTACCTTCATTATGATGATGTGTTTTAAGACCATATTTTTTATTAGTATTAGTTCGCTTTCTGTTTCATCTATTTGTTTGTGTATGTTAACGGAAAGTATGAAAAATGGCTACTGTATGCCAATATTTTTACCGTTATAAAATAAAGGTTCATTTCATTTTATTTCATTTTCCTGCCTTTTTTCAAGAAACACTATCAAAAAGATTTCTTCCAGCTGAAGTCGGACATGCTGGGCCTAATTATTTCGGACTTGCTGGGCCTACACTATATATTTGTTAGTTAGGCGCATAACGGCAGCATGACTCATCTGGGCTCATAATTGACAGGAAACTGTCTGAGCGATTGAAGAAGAAGAAGTTAACAATACTCATCTGCACCAAACTAATTGTACAAAAACAACTCAAAATCTGCCAGTAACATTCTACACAATATACTATTATTCTGGTTACCCAAAATAACCACACTGTGACATACACAAAAAGGTGCTCATCTTTTCCGCCAGTTCCCACAAGTTTGAATTTAAGTTTGAGTGGGGAAAAAAAATCAAGAAAAAAATCTACTGTTTGTCTCCTTAACTATAAATAATAATGTTCAACTTGTAATAAAAGAAAGGCCAAATTTTTTTTTTCATTAAATATAATATATTATTATAATAATAGTTTGGACAGTTAGGCCTTGTGCGCATTAGATCCGCAAGTTCTGTATGGAAACCCCATTCGCAGTTGAACCTCCCTTATACGCCCACCCAAAAATCATCAAAAATGAGGTCTTATAAGGGAGGGGTCTTATAAGGGAGGTAATGTTAATACTTACAAAGAAGGGCAATGTCTCAGAGAAGTAGGTCTTATGTGGGAGGGAGTCTTATAATGGGAGGTTCCACTGTATAAGAAATAAGCAGATGGGATTACGGATGGGGTTCGTGTGCAATGGGCCACACTCTTTCACATTTCTAATTTCCAGATTATTTTTTGGGGATTGCGCATGGGTTTCAGCACGGAACTTGTAAAAAGTAAAAGCTAAATCAAAATCTGAAGCAAACGGAATGATAAATATTGTTATGCTTGTGAATTGTGTGACAATGCATACGTGTAAAGTGCTTTGGGCTAATCTGAGGTAAAGCGCTATATAAATGTACTGTTATTATTATTAGGCCTATTATAAGTAGTAGTAGTAGTCACAGCAGTTGTTGCTGATTGCTATGTGTATTTTTACCGGCCAAACGAAGTCTGACCGGTATTGTTTTGTCTGCTCATGTTATTGGATTTTTGTTTCATGTTTTTATTCCATTTCAATTGTGTGTAAAGCGTCCTGTAGCCTACATAGTAGGATGGGCGCTATATAAATGTTCCTCATTATTATTATTATTTATTATGCTTACCTGACTGACACAGTGAGCCTCGTCAATGACGAAGCGATCCAGCATCTGGCGACGATGCAGACTGTCCAGACAGTTCAGCAGCTTGTCACTGGCAGACAGCTGCAAGAGTCACCAGTGTTACGGAATAATGAGTCACCAGTGTTACGGAATAATGAGTCACCAGTGTTATGGAATAATGAGTCACCAGTGTTACAAAATAATGAGTCACCAGTGTTACGGAATAATGAGTCACCAGTATTACAGAAGAATAATGACACATGGTACCCAACGTCAGTTAGAAAAAAAAGTCCTTCGGAAGAGCCTTACACACCGACATCCCCTGTGCGAACGCATGCACAAGACCATGCGCTCACATTAAAAGCTATTCGCATGGGTGCAACTACACAAAATGAACAAAACTGAAAACCCGGGGTCCAGGGGTAATGTCCCCCTGCAGGTGAAGAAAAAATTGATTTATGAAGGTATATTAGTTTGCTTTTTCCACAATTTATACAAATGCTTATTTGAAAGTGTTTGAAAAATGCAGTAGACACACAAAGATCTTATTTGACAAATTAAAAAAAAAGGAAATTCCTTTTCTGGTAAAATTCAAAAACAGGAAATCATTGTATACCAGGAAAAATTGCACCCATGTCCTTGTGCTTTCTGTAAATCTTCATGTCCTCCTTGTTCTGTCTGTAAATCACAAATGTCCTTGTCCTGTTTGTAAATCTTAAATGTCTTTGTTCTGTTTGTAAATCTTAAATGTCCTTGTTCTGTTTGTAAATCTTAAATGTCCTTGTTCTGTTTGTAAATCTTAAATGTCCTTGTGCGTTCGCGGGTAATCAACAGCAGTTTCCTTCCGTATACACTAATATAGTAATAAGCAAATTTATTAACATAATGATTGATTAACAAATCAATCTTATACTAATCAATAATTCTGAGGAGGAAATCTTTTTGAAAGTGTTTCTTGAAAGAAAGGGCAGGAGAATGGACCGGAAAGGCAAAAAGATAGTAGATGACAGCAAGCAAAGGGGAAAAAAGGCAGAGCCAAAGAGAGTGACAGATTAGAAGAAGTTACAAGCACAGAACTTCCAGAAGGTGGAGGTACAATTTATAGAAAAGTCCCCCCCCCCCCCCCCCCTAGTATCCCCACGGGGGGATTCTATCAATCAATCTCCTGATTGTCCTCATTATATCCCCGTGGGGATACCGGGGGTCTTTCGTAAAAATAGTTCCCCCACCTTCTGGAAGTTCTGTGCTTGTAACTTCCTCTAATCTGCCACTCTCTTTGACTCTGCCTTTTCCCTTTGCTTTCTATCATCTACTGTCTTTCTGACTTATTGACCCATTCTCCTGCCTTTAAAAAAAAAAAATCTTCCAAATAATTTTTCTCTTTGAGCTCCTCCGAAATTGGAATGTGTCGACTGTACGCAGCGGGGAGACCAGTGAAAACTGAAAACTGGACACATTATGTACCTTACCCATTATGGCCATAAGGCCTGGGAATGCAGAAGTCCTGGGAATGTGGAAGAAGAAGAAGAAGAAGAAGAAGAAGAAGAAGAAGTCCTCATTATCGACGAAGTAAGCCGCTGTGGATTTCCCGTGAATAGACGCTAACCTTTTCCGGCGTGACGTAGAGCAGTTTGATGGCGGGCTGCCTCTGGTACAGAGAACTGTATACGTTGTTTGCCTGACTCGTGTCCAGCTCCCCTGACAGGTGAGCTGCTGGAATCTGCACACACACACTGCAATTTTTTCAACTACCGTAAAAACTGGACTATAAGGCGCACCTGTATATAAGCCGCATCCCTTAAATTGACAGAATATCAAGTATTTGTTCACACATAAGCCGCAGCAGTTTATAAGCCGCAGGGAAATTACTCAAACAAAAAAGTTGACAGAGTTAAAGAAAAAAGCACTAGATTGTGTCTACATTATCACAAAAAATCAATACATCAGCTGAAAACAACACAAAAATAGAAATTCTGCTTCTGCAACATGACTATTTAATGCTCTGAGACACTTTGTATTAATCTTTTAAGTGTCAAAACCAGTTTTGAGCTGCAATGAAGCTAAATGGATAATGTGGAAGGAAACAGATTCCATAATACTATTAAATATGAAATTGGAAAGATCCACAGACAAGCCACATCAGTATATAACCTGCAAGGGCCAAAATTAAGGAAAAAAGTAGCGGCTTATAGTAATAGTTATAGTCTGCATTTTATGGTAAACCAAACTGATCAAACTTTTATTTTGCCTTTGTTGGAGTTGTTGGAGATGATGTACACGCCTAAAATAATAATTAGTGAATGTTCACTTTAGACAATAGTATCATATCAGTCTTAGAATAAAATGGTTTTGTGAACTAAAAGTATCAAGCCCGAAAAAGTTTGACACGAAATATTGGTCAAGATACCAGACTTTTTTTGTTCAAGCATTTTTTTGTTCTTTCTTTCTTTTCCTTTTATTTTTTTTAACCCTCTTGTCTCCCCGTGGGGATACCGGGGGTCTTTCGTAAAAATAGGGGGAGTTATGTGCTTGTAACTTCCTCTATTCTGCCACTCTCTTTGACACTGCCTTTTCCCTTTGCTTTCTATCATCTGCTATCTTTCTGACTTATTGGCCCATTCTCCTGCCTTTTTTCAAAAAAATCTTCCAAATAATTTTTCTCCCTTGATCTCCTCTGAAATCGGAATGTGTCGACTGTACGCAGCGGGGAGACCAGTGAAAACTGAAAACCAGACACATACATACCTTACCCATTATGGCCATGGAACACAGAAGAAGAAGAAGAACACTCTTGCATTTATTTTAACCAAATCTGGCCAGCCAGAAGTTGCCTCCGTGTATTCAAATCATCCAAAAACGTCCGTAGCTTTCCCATACTCCCGAGACCCCCTCTAATGGCATTTTCATCACAGACTAAGTTCTGGCTTCAGGGTTCGTACAGATCTGCATCAACAAAATTCCAGGACTATTCCAGGACCAGTTTACTAAATTTCAAGGACTCAATCTGGCATACCGGTCAATGTCGGTTTCGTTCCTGCCTGAGTTGCTTGTGCTTCTGGCCTTGATAATGGCTTTTTACAGCACTCTCGTCCATGCTGGTGATGTCAAAGTCCTTTTTGCACACTGTGCAGCTAGCTTTTAGTTTTGAACTATCTGTTGACGGAGCCAACCAGCTCTGATATTCTTTTTCTTTGCAGCCAAACATCGTTGAAAATGCAGTCTCCATTTTGTTGGAAAACGGAAGTACGGTAAAGGGAAGTAACTTCAGCGGCAGACAACTCGCGCAAATGTCGTCTGCTATGATCGCGATATCGGTATGACCTTAAAAGTTTTTATTATTTTTTTTAATTTGAATTTAGTTTTAACCTTCAATTATTTTTTGTGGAGGAGATTTTGACTTTGATGGATTGAGATTAAGGACGTGGTCAGACGGTTTTGAAAATTCCAGGACTTTTCCAGGAGTCTTGGGGCCTTTGCTGTTTTTCAAGCACTTTTCAAGCCCTGGAAAAGGCCATGTCAATTTTCCAGTACTTTTCAAGGTTTCAAGGACCCTGTATGAACCCTGTGGCTTGTTATACACACACACACACACACACCGTGAAGAAGCTTCTCACTTGCAATGGTAACTACATGGCACTCTGTGTGCTTCAAAAGACAGATTTACCTGAAAATGTGTGAAGGAATCTGAACACTAAAAGAGGTTGTTTTTTTCTGTAACAAATGCGAATCGGAATGCAAGAGGGTTGAATAGCAAGTCAACTCTATTTCTGCATCATCTGTAAAACATCCATTTCTGATACGGCTCACTTTGCAGTGATTTGATAATTGTACAACCCCCACTGCCTTACTTAACTCATTCAAGTCGTTCCGGCCATATATGTCCAGAATTAATAGATAGCTGTCAATTTTGATGCATTTGCTTCAAGGGAAGTAAATCTGTGTGCACACCATACCTTGATCACTTCTAAACTCGCTTCACTCCCTTAGACCACAATTTTGCCCCTGACTTTGCTTTTGTAGTGATTCGTTGTGGGGGAACCAATTGGTGTAGTTTTTTTAATATAAAGTCTATATATAAAAAAAAGTCTGATCTACCACTTCCCTATGTCTAAACCTGAAGTAAAACCCCGTAATCTTCTTTCACTTCTCCTTTTGTTTATGTATGCTTTGTTTGTGTGCATGGCTGGAGTGATTTGTGAGTTTTTTTTAATAATTTCAAAATCGTTGCGATGCGAATGAGTTAATAAACACAACAAAATGAACAAACACACGTGCAATTTCGATCATTCAAGCTAAAAGCTTACGAGAAACAATACAACACATTAGTACTCCCCACAACCAGGGAGAGAATACTGACATCGAAGGAGACCAGCCGCTGCACTTGATCCTGAATCAAGGCTCTGAGTGGGGAGATGATGATGGAGATGCCTCGCGTCACAAGGGCAGGCAACTGGTAGCACAGACTCTTCCCACCTCCTGAAAGAAGAATGAAGGCAACGCATGACGATAATCACACATTCAATAATTACCATTTTAGATAAGACGATGTCTTGACACCCTCCATTTTAAGTGCAGTGAGCACATCACACATCTAGCATGATGCACACTTTCTTGATCTCTGAATGCATAGATACTTTTCCATGTAATATTGGCAGAAATATTGGTCTATTCTCTTTCTTTTCTCCCCAGAGTCTCACACACATCGATGTGTCAATCGCCATCTTGACGGAAGTGCGCAAACAGAAACTGGAAAGTCGGTTATACGCACAGCAGCTGTGCTGCTCTGTATATAAGACAATGAATTTGCGTGTTCAAAAAACTCGTTTTTAATTTTTGAAAGCAGAATTTTATTGACTTGAGCGGAAGGGCAGAAGAAATGTAGTCTAAGCGGAAGAAATTCCGCTCAAAGCGGAAAGGTTGGCAGGTCTGCTGTGGTGCTAAAATGCGACTTTGGCGGTGAAAGGGTTAACCCTTTCATCGCCACTGTCGCCTCTTGACACCACAATAATATAACACCCATGTTACTTAAAGGCATCAAATCAGTGTCTGGTATCCAGTAACATTATGTTCTTAATTTTGTGAGTTAAGGAGAGGCCTTATTTTATGCATGTCACAGAGGAATCCCCAAATATTGCAGACAGAATCTTTTCTCTGCCCAGGTAAGTTTAATGGAAAGCTTTGGTTAAAAAATGGCTAGCGTTGAAACGGTTAAAGATAGAATCTACACAGACCTGTGGGCATGAGGATGAAGCAGTCGTGCCCCAGCAGGGCGGCGTTGATGGCCTGCAGCTGGTTGTGTCGGAACTCCCGCAGGCCGAAGATGTTGTGGAACAGGGCCCGCAACTCCTTGCTGTGCTCGAACCCCTCCCCGTCAAACTCCCCCGTCGCCCCGTCGTCCTTGTCCGACGACCCGAACGTGGGCACGTAGGGGTCTGTGACTGGGAACGAAAATATCGTTGGTGAAATTCAAAAACCTCGTATCTCATTTTTTGTATTTTATAGTTAGATACATAATGGGCACGTAGGGGTCTGTGACTGGGAACGAAAACGTTGTCGGTGAAATTCAAAAACCTCGTATCTCCATTTTAAACAAATTGTTTTTGGTTAGATACATAATGAGCACGTAGGGGTCTGTGACTGGGAACGAAAATATTGTCGGTGAAATTCAAAAACCTCGTATCTCAATTATTAAAAAAAAATTTTAGTTCGATATATAGTCAGCTCTCTAATTTTTCCCGCCACCTTCAGGGCTCCCAAGGAACCCCAAATGGGGGTCTATGAAGCATTAAAAATCTACAGGACCCTCTAAAAGAATGTGCAGAGGGTCCCAGGGATGCACTAAAAAAAATTCTTGCTAGCATTCGCTATGCCACTGGGACCCTCTATCCCGCCTCTAGGACCCTCTATAATGTAAGTGAAGGAGTCCCTGGGACCCCTTGTTTTGCAGGACGATTGGGAACCCTGACCTTCCACCAAAAAGCTTGTATCTCTAACGACTTTCTATCTGGGGTAAGTGAGGTTGTGAAAATAGAAGAAAAACTCGTAAGTCCCAAATTCAGATCTAGTTAAGGACAAAAACCTCGTATCTTCGTTCTTTTCAAGTATTAAAAAAAGGAAAGAAGTAATTTTAACAAAATGCAGGACAAAACTCGCAATGTCTTGAATAACATATTTATCATAGTTAATCAATTGTGGTCTCAAAACTATCAAACTTGATACGAGGTTTTTGAATTTCACTGATGATATGTTACTTTATTTAAAGTAATGCATGTACATTACTTAGTGTGTACATGTACATGGGCCAATAGGAATTGTTCGGAAATAACTAAGGGGAGTAATTTCATGGTGTGTGGGAGTGATCTTGCCTAATTCAATCGGTCAAACAGGGGAAGTTACTCTATCATCAGGTAGTTCTCCAGCTCTCGCTTCGTGTGTTTGAGTAGACATATAGCACTTAGAACACTGTGCATCATTCTAAAATAGATGTCATTTATATTTTTACATCACATTTTGCAAGTTCTATGAGTTTATGGGTACTGGCCACCCCTCATGTTTCTAAAAAAAAGTTTGCAAGTAGCTGAATCGCATCCTGCGGTTTCAAGCTTCGACGCCATGGTTGCTATGGTTTTGACCGAGTAAGTCGAGGTAATCAACTCTAATTTTCATGAAGTGCTCTCCCCTATTTTTTTCAAAAAATCGTCGTTTGGTTTTTCTTCCCATGATAATGGGACAGTGTTTTTATCTTTTCGTCTTCTCTCCTTCTGTGTCTGTCTCATACCCAACTTATACTATTTTTCCTCTTTATTTAATTTTTTGTTAGGTATAAGAATTCTTTTGTATGTAAAATCCCCTTCAGTATGGGGCTACCTTCTTAATTCTGAATAAAATGTCGCATTCGCATTCATACCCATCTATTCATTCACCCCTTTCTCACCAATACATCAACTTTTAGCTTTACCTTATCGTCTTAACACTTACAATAATCTTGAATTTTGCTTCCATACCCTTTGTGAGCGTTTTGATGGTTTCATTATGTTTATGAAGTCAAAAACAAACCAAAAAACAACAAAACCGAAGACGAAAAACACCAAATCTTGCAAAAACAGAAACAAAAGTTGAAGGGATAAACAGAGTAGTCACCTGTCACTTTGCTCTCCGAACTCTGCCGTCCACCTGACCTTGAACTTGAGCTGGTCTCGGCCTGAGGAGCCTCATGAAAATCCACGTCAGCGTCACCGAACCCAAAATCACCGCCGTTGTCATCATCAAATTCATCCATCAAGTCGCCCAGCATCTCAATGTTGATAGGCGAATCCAAAGACCTTGCAGGATTGTGGAAAAATCCACGATCTTTTGAAGTCGACGGTTTATCTAATATGGGAATCGGTCTGACTTCTCGGATCTCGTTCTCATCTCCTATTTCGGGCAAGTCGGTTAGAGAACTCTCTTGACTGAGCACAATCGGAGATTCCTCAGACATCAGGCGTGTTATACCTGTCGTCGAAACACCAGCAAACCCCTTCAAAGACGGCGTTTGCGCACAGCTTTGCCTCCCTACAGAACACCGTTTATTGTCAGCACCGAACGAACTCTCTCCGTTCAGGGGCGCAGAGAGGCCAGCCCCACCTGCTGGGGACACGGTTGGAGTCTTGAACCCGCGCATGTAGGACATGTGGGACTGGGTGAAGGCACAGACGTCTTCGAAGAAACTGTCCCCGCAGGGCACCGGAGAGTCCCCGGCCGGCTGGGCCTTTGTCACCGACACTTTCTTCACGCCCGTGCTGGCTGCCAGAGGAGGGGACATGAGCTGTTCAGCGCCGTTTCTCCTGGCCGGGGTGGACATGCCGAGTAGGGGTGTGCGCGAGGTGGTGGTGGTGTTGTTCTCCCCCTCCTCCTCCACCTGTCTGCTGTTTCTGGCTGCAGACCTTGCTGAGGTTTCCTTGTCCTTGATTTGCTTCCTAGGGTGAAACCAACACACAAAATACTTCTGTTTGTTAACGAATGGGTTTTTGTGAATCTTGATGGAACTGAAAAAATGGAAGAAATATCGTTTTTTGTTCAGAAGTCACATACGGATGTCCATTTAAAACAAAAGTCAATGCTTCTCAAAGCTTTCTCTCCCTTTATCTATTGTTAATTACTCTATTAACCCCTTCCCTGCCGGGTCCCGTGTCTACTATGATGTCATAACTTTTGATGTCTTAGTCCTGGAATGCTAGGTTCCGTTTTAGACAAGTCACAGGAAAAACCCACCTATCTCAGACCATTTTCTCAGATTGAGTCTAACAGGTCTCTTCAATTTTATAATGAAATAACATATAATTTTTCAACATTTCTCCAGCAGTAAAGAGGTTAAACCTCCAGATATTTTCTTTGTACTGTTTTGACTCTACACCATCTCTCTGTAGTCTGTCTCTCTCTTTCTCTTTCAAAGAAACTTTTTCATTCACTCTCTGTTGTGCATGCATTTGTTTTTCGTTTGTCCAAACAAAACATGAACTGATGAAGTAAAAACACAAAGCAAGCTAAAAACAAACAATCAACTTTATTGCTACTATCTCTCAGTGAACTAGTTCTACAATGTCACACTCTCTCTCACTCCTCAAACAAAGCAGATAAAACTCAGAACAAACCCCTCATTAATTAAGGCCTGACCTGACAGCCAACAGTGTCTGCAGACGTCCGTAGTTAGCGATGCCCAGGTTCATGAGGGCCTGAGTGCTGGCAGAGCAGATGAGGTTGCACACCTCGTCTGTCACACGCAGCAACAGTGACCGCATCTCTGATACCTGGTCAGAGCTCAGCTGTGGACAGAGAACACTATCAGGTCACACATCATGGCAGGTGAGGTCTCACACCTCGTCTGTCACACGCAGCAACAGTGACCGCATCTCTGATACCTGGTCAGAGCTCAGCTGTGGACAGAGAACACTATCAGGTCACACATCATGGCAGGTGAGGTCTCACACCTCGTCTGTCACACGCAGCAACAGTGACCGCATCTCTGATACCTGGTCAGAGCTCAGCTGTGGACAGAGAACACTATCAGGTCACACATCATGGCAGGTGAGGTCGCCACACCTCGTCTGTCACACGCAGCAACAGTGACCGCATCTCTGATACCTGGTCAGAGCTCAGCTGTGGACAGAGAACACTATCAGGTCACACATCATCATGGCAGGTGAGGTCGCCACACCTCGTCTGTCACACGCAGCAACAGCATCTCTGATACCTGGTCAGAGCTCAGCTGTGGACAGAGAATACAATGTAAATGTCATACTCATACTGTCATGGCAGGTGAGGCAACATATTGTAAGTCATGCCCAGTATGACTGCATCTCTGATACCTGATCAGCTCAGCGCTTAGCTGTGGACAGGAATTTTAACAATGTCAATGTTTGAACTAACCCAATACGCAAGCAATTTGTTGTTCAGTAGACAATAATTAAATCTGATAATAGGTTCCAAGAAATATTAAAAGATAAGGCACAAGTCTGTAAGAAACCATTTTATCAAAATAGCAAAATGCTACCCAAGAATAAGATTGCACTTGACCAAAAAAAAACACTGCAACTTTCCTACAACAAATGATGTACCTGTCAGCTATTGCCAATCCAGAGTAATCTGCAAATCCCATGACAATTCTGATAGATGCTTAACTTCTGATGAACTCAAATGCAAAAAACACACAAAAAGCCCAAAACATTACACCCACAGACAGACAGAATAAGTACACAAAAGAAAAATCACACTACCTTTGTTTCATCTGCATTCAATAAAGGATGATGTGTGACATCCTCTCCTGCTTCCCCACTGATCAGAGGCTGGCGACCCAAAACGTTTACCCTGTCAGAACAGTCTGAAGACGCTGGCTTCCACACCTTGTTTTCAGACGGCGTTCGCGCACACTTTGCTGAAAAAGAGCCTGTCACTTTGGGCGAAAAAGCAACCGAACTTCCAGACTGAAGCTGATCAGACACCAATGTAGACGCTCTTTGAAAAGAAGCTGATCTGGAATTCAAGCCAGTCACACCACTGCTTTCAGTCAAGGCATTCATCGATGAGTTTCTTGATACATTGGTGGAATTCACACACATAACAGACTCTTTGATTTCATACATTTTGCTTGTGGAATTCGCCCCGCCTGTCAGTGGCGAGCGAGTCGCTGTAGCTGGTTTCACAAAATTCGGCGTCGTAGCGGCACTCGTTGTGGTCCAGAGACTGTCATTGAAGCCATCGTCGCAGTTGTTGTTGGTGTCGTCGTCGTCGTCACTATGCAGCACCATGCTGCGTCGTTTGCGGGCTGGTAAAATGTCCTCCTCCTCTTCACTGTCCTCTGCATTCCGAGGAAGCTGTAACAAACTGCAGCGTTACTGGACAGTTTTTCCCTTTTGAGTCTGGGCGTTCTAAAGCAGGGCTGCGCAGTCTACAAGAATATTCTGAGTACTGAACGCATTTATAGGTACACACTACATAGCCTGAAACCTCTTAAACTTAAAGGGGCACCTTGACGGATGACGGAATCGGCGATTACTCCTTGGCGGATGTCAAATTCTTTCATCCAAAGAGAAGGCGTGTGCTGTCTCTTTTCTAATGGCCGCCAAATCGCTTGCACGACATTTTCGCAATACAAGCCTTTTTCTTTTCTTTTAAATTCTATACAGTTTATCTAAAGGAGTTTCGCTCACAACAAAGGAAATAGCTCCAATTTTTTTTACTGCACTACAAAAAAAAAAAACACGCTTCAACCACAATGAGTGTCCTCCACCCACCCCATCCAAAATGGCTACTCTCTCCGGCATCTCCGCCAAGGAGGAATCGCCGTTTTGACGGTTTAATATCTAGGAAACCAGAGCAAAGTGGGTGCTCCGATCCTTGAAAAGGCTGTCTTTCTGGTGATCTTGATGTGTTTCTTGCAAAAGAAGATTTATTTTGATATAGTTAAGAGATTATTAAAGTGACAAACACTGTACACAGAAATGCATACATATCAGTGCCAGCTTAACATAACATTTTGACCGACACAGTAAACATAGCGTATTTTTCGGACTATAAGGCACACCTTTCTATAAGGCACACCCCACAAATTTGTACACAAAATTCAGATTTTGTTCTCTTGTTTTCTTACTACATTATTAGTCATATTATAAGGCGCAGGGGTCTCAGTCTGAGAAAAAAGCATCGCCTTATAGTCAGAAAAATATGGTACACAAGCAAGAGCAAATCACACACACACATACAGTATGTGTCTGTGAGTGCGAGTGTGTGCGTGCATGTTTTGTACAAGTGAATGTTGGTGTAAGTGTGTGTGTGCGTTTCAGTGAGAACACAGTTACTACACAAATGCAGCAGGTATATGTGCTGCACAACCATTATGAAATCTTCATTAACAAAACATTATTTTACAGGATGGATTTAACCCTTTCACCGCCAATGTCGCATTTTTGCACCACAATGGTTTAACACCCATGTCACTAAAAAGCATCAAACCAGGGCCTGTTATCTGAAGAACCTAATTTTTTGTAATTTTGGGAGGTAAGGAGCCTAATGTTATACATGACACAGAGGAATTTGCAATATTGCAGATATTTTTTTCTCTGTGACTCAGGTAAGTTTAATGATATTTGTGAGCTGAAAAATGGCTGGCGGCGAAAGGGTTAAAGATAATTATTAAATTTGTACATACTTCCATGGCTGAAGCATCCAGATCCCTTCGCTTGTGCTTTGGAGTAACTGAAGACAGAAGCCACAAGAAATGAAATTATTTCTCTTTCATGAATGTTATATTTAAAACAGAAAACATACAAGTGCACAAATGGACTTAAATGTACCTACCATATTTAATTTTTACTCAATTTGAGGTGCTTCACAGTATAAGGCACACCCCCCCATATTTCACAAAACTAAGACTTTGTAATACATAGTTAATTTGTAAATTACTGGTTATATTATATGGCACAGGTATCTTAGTCAGGAAAAGAAAAAGCTTAATAGTCCGCAACATATGGTAATAAAGCACATGCGATGTAACCAATTAAGCACATACATGCGTGTGTGTGTGTTTGTACGTTTTGTGTGTATGTGTGTATATTCTAGAGTGTAAGTGAGTGTGTGTGTGTCTGTGCAGTTGTCTCTGTGTGTGTGTGTGTGTGTGTGTGTGTGTGTGTGTCTCCGTGTAACATAGTGTCTGAGTTACTGAATGTGAGATAAAGATCGAGTCAGTGTCTATGTGTGTGTTGTGTGCATGCATGCTTGCATACGCGCACATGTGTGTCACTGTGTGTCTGTATGTGCTGCTATGTGCATGTGTTGTTGCTGGCTGTGTCATTCTTGAATACTATTTTTGTTGTCTGCTTATTGTATTTGTAAAGCACTTTGGGCTCACTTGAGGTAAAGCGCTACATAAATGTAATATTATTATTATATTAACAATATTTACTTACATGAGCAATCACTCCATCAATCTATGACAGATATGGCGAATACAAATCTACTTTTAAAATAAATATCTTCTCATGGGTTTGCATGTACCTGGAGGGATGAGAGGCATTTCAAAATCATCGTCATCGTCCACATCACCCAGACTGCTAAGGGAGGAGAACTTTTGGGACAACCGAAGACTATCGCCAGCCTTCTTTCGCTTCAAACTGTGACCAAAAAAATAGCAATGAAATATAGAAATGATTAACTAGTGATGGACTCGAAACGTATTGCAGACATTTCTTTTTTCAACCGATAATTTTCAATTTGCTTCCTTTAAAGCTAAACTTGTTAAAGTACAATTGGGATGGGGAAAACTGACTTTGACTAACTTTCCGAAGGTTACACAAATGGAGCATATCAAACAAAAGGTATCAGAAATGGATCATACTACTCACCCATATTTACAACACAAAAACTTTCCAAAGGTATTAGAAATGGATCATACTATTAACCCTTTCACCGCCAGCCATTTTTTCACCAAAATTTCCCATTAAATTTACATGGGTAAAAATTTTTGTTTGCAATATTGGGGATTTCTCTGTGACATGCATTAAAGTAAGGCCTATCCTTACCTCCCAAAATTGAGAACACTAGATCATTGGATAGCAAACCCTGATTTCAAGGCTTTTAATGACGTGTTAAACCGTTGTGGTGCAAAAATGTGACATCGGCGGCGAAAGGGTTAAAGTATTATACAAGTGTGAAGAACACTTGCTATAAGCACAATTACTCATTCATATTTACAACACAGAAACTTTCCAAATATATCAGAAATCAAATGGAACACATCAAGTGAGCCACTGTCAGATGAGGTTCTGATAGTCACTGTAGATGTAGTGGGACCATGCAGCAACAATCCCAATCATGAAGTGGCCACATCCCTGAAAGAAGCCATGACCACACAGACTCAGCCCCTGTCAGATGAGGTTCTGATAGTCACTGTAGATGTGGTGGGACCATGCAGCAACATTCCCCAATCATGAAGTGGCCACATCCCTGAAAGAAGCCATGACCACACAAACTCAGCCCCTGTCAGATGAGGTTCTGATAGTCACTGTAGATGTAGTGGGACCATGCAGCAACAATCCCCAATCATGAAGTGGCCACATCCCTGAAAGAAGCCATGACCACACAGACTCAGCCCCTGTCAGATGCCCCGCCCCTCAAATCCCTGCTGGAGGGGATGAACCACGTCCTCCACAACGTGTTTGAGTTCGACAGTGAACTGTTGAAATCCACTTGCCATTACTCACCCTCCAGAAACAGGCCGGCTGCTGGTACTGGCAGGACTCACAGAGGCAGCGACCGAGTCGCTTGACGACCCAGGCAGGGCAATGGGGGCGCTGTTTTCATGGCTGTGACCTTGAGGGGTCACGGTGGCAACGGGTCGTGCTGACGGAGCAGTGAAGAAACTGTGCACCGAGGTCTGGACCCCACTGCCCTGATACAAAATAAATCCATTTGTTTTGATTCAAAGAAAACAACAGTGTTAAAGTGAAACGTTCAGTCAAGAAAAACTTATTACACTTAACTTTAACCCTTTAATGCCAATGTCGCATTTATGCACCAGAATGATTTAACACCTATGTCACTAAAACTAGTAAAAGGCATCACATCAAGGCCTGTTATCTGAAGACCCTATTTTCTTAATTTTGGGAGGTAAGTACAGTCGTAATGTTATACTTGTCACAGAGGAATTTCCAATATTGAAGATCATTTTTTTTTCTCTACCCAGTTAAGTTTAATGGTATTTTTTGTCTGAAAAATGGCTGGCAGCGAAAGGGTTAAGCTACACAAAGGTTGTATAATAAACCGAAAATTTGCTTCTCTTAACAACAGTGTTGCCGTTTTCGTGTCGAAATGAGAACAATACTTCCTCCTCTGACGGTCTAAGAAAGTGATTGATTGTGGGTTATAGAGGTTGGGAGGGCGTCAGAAACAAGTGACAGTGATTAAATGGAAAGGGCAGCGATGGTTTGACATGAATGGAGTAGAGCAGCATACTCAATATGACACTGCAGTGTGTGTCTTGCTGCTACATACTAGCACTAGCAGTGCTACCATTGTATTAGTGTACTCTGCCTGTATTAGTAGCAGTCAGTCACTCAGATACTATTTGTGAAAACCATTAAGTTTATAACACCAGGTAAGGATAAAGACCAAGCTAGCCCGTCCTGTGCACGCACATCAGAAGATACAAGGATTATGTTCACATCTGTCTATCTCTCTTTCCGTTTGCCTTTTTTAAAGACCCACCACGTCATGTATCAAAATCATGGTTTTCACGTGCCTTCCCTCTTATAGCTGGTAAGAAATCTCAAGAAATCTTCCAAGCATAAGAGGGAATGAGACACGTGACGTGGTGGGGTGGGGTGGGGGGGTGGGGTGGGGGGGGGGGGGTCTTTAAATCAAAATCCTACAGATCCACATAAGGTTTTAATTTATGTTTACTTTCCTTTTCCATTACTCCTATCTTCCCTGCTTTCTGAAGTTCTTCTCTTCTTACTACCCCCCAAAAGTGCAGCAGAATCTTCAACCTGATGAATGAAGTTGGCTGCCTGAGGCGAAGAAGAAGAAAAATAAGCTGTCAAATTTCAGGATTATTAATAATAATATTGAGCATTTTTATAGTGCTGATTCTCCTTATGGGGCTCTAACTCTAAGCGCTTCACAAAGAAGTGAAAAACCTGAGCAAAAATGAAAAATAACACACTAACCATAGGGAACACGAAACAAAATCATGACAACTACATTCAAGTCACATCTCGCCCACCCACCCCCCATTCACTCTCCACCAGAATCTCAACCATTACAAAAAGCGTTTTCCACGCAAGAGGCATTTTTGTCACACTACCCCCTCCCCGCTGCTTTTTTCTTTTTCTCCACAGTCACATCTGCACAAAAGTGTGTACACTTAGTATTTACTTCTACATAATTAGAAGACGGTTGCCACCAAACAAAATGCCTGGACATAGGAAATGCATGCATTTACAAATTAAAACATTCATCCTTGTTTTACTTTGAGTTTGATAACCGTTTCTCCAAGTCAAGACTCAGTCATACTCATAATGATTTTGCAATATTATAACCGAGTGCTTTCTAGCCGGCAATGTCACATTCATGACACAAGTAAAATGATTTCTCTTACCTGTGACGATGACAGTGGCTTGGGCAAGGCAGCGCCATTATTCTCATGTGAAGAAAAATTTGAGACGGGTGCTTGCCTTCCTACTGCTCCCGTTGCCTTGGAGACATTTCTGCAAAACTGGGATGGTCCTGCTCCTCCCGAGCTCTGGGGAGCTTTGGAGGTAAGGGCGTTTTTCTTTACTCCGAGGGTTCCAGAACATCCTCCCACCGGTTTCGAGGCAGGGGGAGGGGGCACAAACTGCCCGCTTGATTTCTTAAAAGTGAACCTTTAAAAACAGAAGATAAAAATGAATTGCATTAACAATCAAATGAGAATCAATACATTCAAAATACTTAAATAGCCATAAAACATGGTGGTTAATATTTGGCAGACGGATGACTGATGCAGTGAAATAATTACTAGTAATGAATGAACAATGTACAAGTACACTGGTCAACACACATTTCTAACATGAGCACTGTCAGTTATAAAATAATGTTACCAAATGTTTCATAATTAGGCAGGCCTGTCACATTATCATGCCAGTTCATTTTCTTATGTTATTAAAGTCCAGTCATCATTTTTACAGTTCTGATGCTAGAACTGGGGGACTCCAGTCAGATGTTGTAGCTGCCTGGATCATATATGGTTGGGATAAAACGGGATTAGGTGGAAATGGGGGTCAGGGGAAAGGGAGTTTAAAAAAATATATATATAAATCCCTCCAAAACTTAAAAAGACACTTCGAAAAAAACAAATAAAAAACAACAAACTTGGGAGAAAAACATTCATACCCTTTGAATGTAGCTTTGGTTGTCATTTTTAGAAGTCAAAATCCTGTTGCATGTTGGAAAAAAACCCTGTATAGTCTCTGAAACAGACACATAACAATAAAAATGAAGTAGGTAGACATGATCAGATGTTTGTCTTTTGATAACCACATTCAAACAATAGTGAACAAAGCAAACCAAATGTGCGCATTATCAGAAGAACTTTCTCATACCTAAACAAAGATATTTTTCTTCAATTGCACAAATCCTATGTTCGTCCACACTTAGAATATTTATGCATTGCTAATACAATTTGGTGTCCATACATGAAACGGCAATCAATTCAAATCGAAAGAGTTCAAAGGCGTGCTACTATTACTAGTATTAGTACTAAACTATTGAAGAATGTAAAAACATGAACTACCCTGAAAGATTTAATTATTTCTTCTTCTTCTTCTGCGCTCCCAAGCCATATGGCCATAGTAATGGGTAAGGTACGTATGTGTCTGGTTTTCGGTTTTCACTGGTCTCTCTGCTGCATGCAGCCAACACATTCCGATTTTGGAGGAGCTCAAAGGAGAAAATTGGGAAGATTTTTTTTTTTTAAAGGCAGGAGAATGGGCCAATAACTGAATAAGGCAGAGTCAGCATATGACAAAAAGCAAAGAGAAAATCCAAAGTGAAAGGGAGTGAAAGAATAGTGGAAGTTACAAGCACAGAACTTCCAGAAGGTGGGGGAACTATTTGTACGAAAGACCACCTGGTATCACAACCTATGTCACTGTGTAACATGCATGTTAGGAAACATTTTAAGTGTTGTGTTGGGTGTTCCTGTGTTCAATAGCAAGGCCAGCAAACAAGTGATTGTCCTACAATTTTTTTTAAATTCTACTGTTTCCAGGGACACCAGACAGAAAAGTGGATTCCAGGGACAGGGTGCCATTTTGTTTCTGTTTCCAGGGACAAATACCCCTTAGGGAGGACAGTTGGCAGAACTTTTTTTTCTGTAGATGGTGGTGTTGGCTCTTTCTACTACAAAACTTTTCTTGTTTCTGGTCTGCTTCTAGCACTGTTCAGTGTTGTACTTGTAGTTCTTGACTGCTGGATATATATTTGTACGTCGAAGGAGCCTATGAACTTATGAAGGCTATAAACTCTATCTGGGATGGCTGTGTCTGCCTCCTGTCCCAGCACCTTCTAGGCATCCATCAAACAAGATTGTTTTTGTTTTTTTGTTCCTGTTTTGACGCGGCATCATGTTGGGGATCCACAGGGAGAACCAGCTGGCTGGGTCATTGTAGATTAGGGTTTTCATTTTTTTCCTTAATCCTTTGCTCTCTCTCTTTTTATTTTAATTTTATGTTGCTATTTTATTTTATTCTTTTGTTTCTCCAACTTCGGACCTCGACCGAAATAGTGCCATAAAAATCAAATTGTTGATTGTGGGCACTTAACTGGAAGAAGAAGAAGAACTCAACGGAATTTGGGAGAGCGCAATAGGTGAAGGTCAAGATGTGCCCCTACATTTCTCCGTTAATTGTATTTTTTTCCGTTTTTGCCTTTCTTACCATACATAAAGCTGTATTTTAGGAACATTTTTAGCTAATATCACCTTTTTGGAATACTAACCCTATCCCTAACCTATAAGACGGAAAAACGCAACGAACCACAACTGTGACAAATCGCTGTGTACTGCAGTACATAGTGGGGGGTAGGGTTAGGTTTAGGGCTAGGGTTAGTATTCCAAAAAGGTTATTAGCTAAAAATGTTCCTAAAATACAGCCTTATGAAAGGCAAAAACGGAAAAATACAATTAACCGAGAAATGCAGGGAGGGTGGCACATCTTTACCTTTACCGCACAATGAATTTGAACTGAACTGATTGGTGGTTTTTTTTTAAACTGTCAGGTGGTATTGGGCTTTTTCGTAGTATCCACACTGGACCAATCCGGCTAGCGAAGCGCTCACCGGGGACGAACCCCGATCGGCACAGCTCCTGCCTTCCTCTTCTCACTCTCTCGTACACACTGTGACACAGTGACACACACTGCTTTTTTAAAATATTAAAATTTTTTATGAGAAACATTCAATCAACAAGGGTTGTTTATGGGACCATCAGATATGATAATGCATCACAAAAATTACATACAGATCTTAAAATGACCGGACAGATAGCCCAGGATGCGTTATTACTTGTTATAACTAAGTTATTAAACGAAAGTTCAAGGGTTGAATTTTGGTGTTTTACGTCCTCTCGACCCGGGTGGGCACATATGGGACATAAGTTCAAGGGTTGACTGACTGACTGACGTATTGGTTTTACGTCCTCTCAACCAACTAAGGGTCATGTGGGACATTTTTATATATTATCGGGGATTTATGAGTAAGATAGTTAAGTTTGGAGATCTTATCATGGATTATTACAAGTCAGTAAGATTTTTTGATCTTAGTTACCAAGGAATCAAGAGGGGGATTTTATTCACCAAGGGAGGGGCATCACGTAGCTTTGCTTCCTCCTTCTTTTTTTGTTGTTGTTGATTTTTTTATATTTTTTGTTAGATATAGAACAACGATTATGTAACTCACAGAGTTAAACAATAGGATTTCTTTTTTCCATTGAAATCAATGTATAAGGATAGACAAGACTTCGTTGGGCAACGAGTATTGATTATTTTGAAAAGTGTAGTAATTTATTAAAAGCGAAAACCAAAAGAGTTTTTTTGGAGATTTTGCGCAAAAAGAACCAGAAGGGTCCAATCTTCATCATTATTATTGATCAGCGTATGGTAATTATAGGTTTTATTGGCTTTGGAGGTGATATTTATAACTTCATGAAGTTCTAACTGAACAAGAGGACAGTCTGAGAATAGGTGTTCTAAGGTAAGAATATGATTACAATCACATACATATATTCGTTAAATTTACAGTAGTACGAATTTGTCCGAAGACGGAAAATTAAAGATGATAGGTGATAAGGAATTGGTAAGAATAAGCCTTTTTTAACTGGTCTATGATCCCAGTGATGATCTTTAGCGTACTGTTCTAAAACAAGGGTTCCAGTTCAAGTCCACATTAACGAAAGTTGAGAATGGCGCCATTGTGGTAGAACAAAAAGTGTGTCCGTATTTTAAACATCAAACAGTGTATAAAAATAAGAAGGGTTCAGAAATAGTATTAATAATTATAGTGCATAAAACATAATTCATTTGTATTTTTTCTTGCTCAAACAATTGTAAAATAAAGCAAACAAATCAATATTTCTTTCGTTTAAATTTCAATTATATAATGAAACATTCCGGAAGTGTTCATACTGTGTTTTGTTTATCATGGAGATCCCATGGAGGGTGACTAGTTTAGTTTAGTAACTTTGTTATCTATTTAATTAAGGATTCTGCCAAGGATGCACGGTATGTTTCTTTGATTTAATCGTGATCAACTTTATTACTTATTCTTATGGGATTATTCACTTTTCTCAACACCCCTTTGATTATATTATAATATATTATTAATTTTGTTTTTATTTTACTTAGAATGAGATCACCTCTCACCCTTCTACCCTTTAGTGAAGGCATTTCCAGGAATTTAAGTCTTTCTTCGTAATCATATTTCTACTCGAAATATCTTCTTCTTCTTCTTCTCACTCTCTCTCTCTTTCTCTCTCTCTGTCTCTCTCTCTCTCTCTCTCTCTCTTACACACACGCACACATACAACACATACACACACGCCACACAACACACAATCTCACACACTACTCCCAAGGTTTGAAGTTTTAAATGTAATTATAATTTTAAATAAAAGTGGTTTTCCTCCGCACATTTTAATTCCTAAACTTTTTTTTTCTTTCAGACGATGCCAGTGCAGCAGCTGACCAACAACACCATAAGAATGTTATGGAATGTTTAAGAATGTTTTGATCAACAAAACAAAAGTCAGGTCCACACGCCCAAAAATGTCAGATCAGCAGAAACAAACTAATTCGACAGCTTTCTTCAGTCGCAGTCGACAAAACAAAATTCGCCCACTCTCTGCTGGCACGGTCGAAAATGTGCAGGTGGAGATTCGACCCAACAGATTTCTTCGAATCCAACACATCAATGCTCGCCCCCGTGACGCAAAATTTGAGAAGGAAATGCAGATGCAGGCAGAGTACAAAAAACAAGGTTTAACCACCTCTGTCGGGCCTCTTACCATGCCTCCGAAGAAACCAGCGCGTGAAAAATCGACCATCGAAACCACCCAGAATTCAACTGTGTTGCCAAATTCTGTAGATCAGAAAAGCAGTAATAACAACAGTTTCCGTGAAATCAGTGCCTCAGGTGCTAAAGCGCAGTTTACTTCACCATCTAACGTACATGTTGCAATGGAGAATTTAGTGGTTGGTGGTGTTGATTCCAATCCTTCTGCAAACAGCTCTGGCAGTAAAGCTCTGAGAGAAGAGAATCAAATTTCAGAACATAACAGAACATCAGATGCTGCAGGTGAACATGAACAGAAAAAGCCTAGTGACAGTGAACCGAACAATACAGTTCCAGACGCAAATAAAACAACACCCCGAAGTGAACCTCACGCCAGAACACCGTCAGTAACTGTTCAGTCCAAACCGCAAACAACTCCTAGGCATCATCCTGACAACAAATCAGATCTTCCTTCAAGCTCAACTCCTGGTAGTACCCTATCCCCCAAAACTCCTTCTACAGTGTTGTTTTTCTTTCATGGGGTGGGTGGGTCATCGGATGTATGGCGGACTCAGATAAAACACTTAGCGAAAGAGGGCTACGAGATCGTAGCTCCGGATTTGATAGGTCACGGGATGAGTTGCACACCAAAAAACGCAAGAGCTTATCACTTTCAAGAGACGGCGGCTGACATGGAGGAAATCTTTGACAAATACTGCAAGAGGAGAAATATAGTGATCGGCCATTCCTATGGGTGAGCTGGTTGATTGTGAGTGTATGGGTATATTTGAGTGTGTGTGTGTGTGTCACTCTGTGTGTGTGTGTGTGTGTGTGTGTGTGTGAGAGAGAGAGAGAGAGAGAGAGAAAGAGAGAGCGAGCACAAATACATGCATGGGCAAATTGAGTCATTATGGATTGCGGTTTGATTTTGTTATCAGAAAGAAACAATCTATATGTATAATTATGACATTTTCATGAATGATTTGTGAATTATTCCCTTTTTTTTGGCGTAAATCGTTTCCCACAGAATTTTCTTGATATAATGCAATTCAATCCAATACATTACAACTTTATAAACACGGCGTATCAGAGCCCTATTTAGTGTCCTTCAATCATGTGTTCTCCTACAGGTGCTCATTTGCTGTGGTGATAGCCAGGAGACGGTCTCGCAGGGTGCAAAAGCTGGTGTTGATAAGTGGCGGAGCTCCCACCCCTCTCGCCCCCCAACCTGGCATTTTCTCTTTGCCCAACTGTATGCTGCGATGTGTCAGACCTTGTTTGAATCATGGATTCCACAGGTATTGTGATAGTTGACAGTTGTCAGTGTACCATATTTTTACGGACTACAAGGCGCACCTGATTATACAAAACTCAGATTTTGTTAAATAGTTTTTTACTATATTATCAGTCACATTGTAAT
>CM065685.1:47264442-47343052 GCA_017654935.2 Phymorhynchus buccinoides | reverse complement strand
TCCAAAAAGGTGATTAGCTAAAAATGTTCCTAAAATACAGCTTTATGTATGGTAAGAAAGGCAAAAACGGAAAAAATTACAATTAACCGAGAAATGTAGGGGCACATCTTGACCTTCACCTATTGCGCTCTCCCAAATTCCGTTGAGTTCTTCTTCTTCTTCCAGTTAAGTGCCCACAATCAACAATTTGATTTTTATGGCACTATTTCGGTCGAGGTCCGAAGTCGGAGAAACAAAAGAATAAAATAAAATAGCAACATAAAATTAAAACAAAAAGAGAGAGAGCAAAGGATTAAGGAAAAAAATGAAAACCCTAATCTACAATGACCCAGCCAGCTGGTTCTCCCTGTGGATCCCCAACATGATGCCGCGTCAAAACAGGAAAAAAAAATATAATTTTTGTTTGTTTGATGGATGCCTAGAAGGTGCTGGGACAGGAGGCAGACACAGCCATCCCAGATAGAGTTTATAGCCTTCATAAGTTCATAGGCTCCTTCGACGTACAAATATATATCCAGCAGTCAAGAACTACAAGTACAACACTGAACAGTGCTAGAAGCAGACCAGAAACAAGAAAAGTTTTGTAGTAGAAAGAGCCAACACCACCATCTACAGAAAAAAAAGTTCTGCCAACTGTCCTCCCTAAGGGGTATTTGTCCCTGGAAACAGAAACAAAATGGCACCCTGTCCCTGGAATCCACTTTTATGTCTGGTGTCCCTGGAAACAGTAGAATAAAAAAAAATTTAGGACAATCACTTGTTTGCTGGCCTTGCTATTGAACACAGGAACACCCAACACAACACTTAAAATGTTTCCTAACATGCATGTTACACAGTGACATAGGTTGTGATACCAGGTGGTCTTTCGTACAAATAGTTCCCCCACCTTCTGGAAGTTCTGTGCTTGTAACTTCCACTATTCTTTCACTCCCTTTCACTTTGGATTTTCTCTTTGCTTTTTGTCATATGCTGACTCTGCCTTATTCAGTTATTGGCCCATTCTCCTGCCTTTAAAAAAAAAAAAAATCTTCCCAATTTTCTCCTTTGAGCTCCTCCAAAATCGGAATGTGTTGGCTGCATGCAGCAGAGAGACCAGTGAAAACCGAAAACCAGACACATACGTACCTTACCCATTACTATGGCCATATGGCTTGGGAGCGCAGAAGAAGAAGAAGAAATAATTAAATCTTTCAGGGTAGTTCATGTTTTTACATTCTTCAATAGTTTAGTACTAATACTAGTAATAGTAGCACGCCTTTGAACTCTTTCGATTTGAATTGATTGCCGTTTCATGTATGGACACCAAATTGTATTAGCAATGCATAAATATTCTAAGTGTGGACGAACATAGGATTTGTGCAATTGAAGAAAAATATCTTTGTTTAGGTATGAGAAAGTTCTTCTGATAATGCGCACATTTGGTTTGCTTTGTTCACTATTGTTTGAATGTGGTTATCAAAAGACAAACATCTGATCATGTCTACCTACTTCATTTTTATTGTTATGTGTCTGTTTCAGAGACTATACAGGGTTTTTTTCCAACATGCAACAGGATTTTGACTTCTAAAAATGACAACCAAAGCTACATTCAAAGGGTATGAATGTTTTTCTCCCAAGTTTGTTGTTTTTTATTTGTTTTTTTCGAAGTGTCTTTTTAAGTTTTGGAGGGATTTATATATATTTTTTTTTAAACTCCCTTTCCCCTGACCCCCATTTCCACCTAATCCCGTTTTATCCCAACCATATATGATCCAGGCAGCTACAACATCTGACTGGAGTCCCCCAGTTCTAGCATCAGAACTGTAAAAATGATGACTGGACTTTAATAACATAAGAAAATGAACTGGCATGATAATGTGACAGGCCTGCCTAATTATGAAACATTTGGTAACATTATTTTATAACTGACAGTGCTCATGTTAGAAATGTGTGTTGACCAGTGTACTTGTACATTGTTCATTCATTACTAGTAATTATTTCACTGCATCAGTCATCCGTCTGCCAAATATTAACCACCATGTTTTATGGCTATTTAAGTATTTTGAATGTATTGATTCTCATTTGATTGTTAATGCAATTCATTTTTATCTTCTGTTTTTAAAGGTTCACTTTTAAGAAATCAAGCGGGCAGTTTGTGCCCCCTCCCCCTGCCTCGAAACCGGTGGGAGGATGTTCTGGAACCCTCGGAGTAAAGAAAAACGCCCTTACCTCCAAAGCTCCCCAGAGCTCGGGAGGAGCAGGACCATCCCAGTTTTGCAGAAATGTCTCCAAGGCAACGGGAGCAGTAGGAAGGCAAGCACCCGTCTCAAATTTTTCTTCACATGAGAATAATGGCGCTGCCTTGCCCAAGCCACTGTCATCGTCACAGGTAAGAGAAATCATTTTACTTGTGTCATGAATGTGACATTGCCGGCTAGAAAGCACTCGGTTATAATATTGCAAAATCATTATGAGTATGACTGAGTCTTGACTTGGAGAAACAGTTATCAAACTCAAAGTAAAACAAGGATGAATGTTTTAATTTGTAAATGCATGCATTTCCTATGTCCAGGCATTTTGTTTGGTGGCAACCGTCTTCTAATTATGTAGAAGTAAATACTAAGTGTACACACTTTTGTGCAGATGTGACTGTGGAGAAAAAGAAAAAAGCAGCGGGGAGGGGGTAGTGTGACAAAAATGCCTCTTGCGTGGAAAACGCTTTTTGTAATGGTTGAGATTCTGGTGGAGAGTGAATGGGGGGTGGGTGGGCGAGATGTGACTTGAATGTAGTTGTCATGATTTTGTTTCGTGTTCCCTATGGTTAGTGTGTTATTTTTCATTTTTGCTCAGGTTTTTCACTTCTTTGTGAAGCGCTTAGAGTTAGAGCCCCATAAGGAGAATCAGCACTATAAAAATGCTCAATATTATTATTAATAATCCTGAAATTTGACAGCTTATTTTTCTTCTTCTTCGCCTCAGGCAGCCAACTTCATCAGGCTGAAGATTCTGCTGCACTTTTGGGGGGTAGTAAGAAGAGAAGAACTTCAGAAAGCAGGGAAGATAGGAGTAATGGAAAAGGAAAGTAAACATAAATTAAAACCTTATGTGGATCTGTAGGATTTTGATTTAAAGACCCCCCCCCCCCCCCCCCACCCCACCCCCCACCCCACCCCACCACGTCACGTGTCTCATTCCCTCTTATGCTTGGAAGATTTCTTGAGATTTCTTACCAGCTATAAGAGGGAAGGCACGTGAAAACCATGATTTTGATACATGACGTGGTGGGTCTTTAAAAAAGGCAAACGGAAAGAGAGATAGACAGATGTGAACATAATCCTTGTATCTTCTGATGTGCTGCACAGGACGGGCTAGCTTGGTCTTTATCCTTACCTGGTGTTATAAACTTAATGGTTTTCACAAATAGTATCTGAGTGACTGACTGCTACTAATACAGGCAGAGTACACTAATACAATGGTAGCACTGCTAGTGCTAGTATGTAGCAGCAAGACACACACTGCAGTGTCATATTGAGTATGCTGCTCTACTCCATTCATGTCAAACCATCGCTGCCCTTTCCATTTAATCACTGTCACTTGTTTCTGACGCCCTCCCAACCTCTATAACCCACAATCAATCACTTTCTTAGACCGTCAGAGGAGGAAGTATTGTTCTCATTTCGACACGAAAACGGCAACACTGTTGTTAAGAGAAGCAAATTTTCGGTTTATTATACAACCTTTGTGTAGCTTAACCCTTTCGCTGCCAGCCATTTTTCAGACAAAAAATACCAATAAACTTAACTGGGTAGAAAGAAAAAAAATGATCTTCAATATTGGAAATTCCTCTGTGACAAGTATAACATTACGACTGTACTTACCTCCCAAAATTAAGAAAATAGGGTCTTCAGATAACAGGCCTTGATGTGATGCCTTTTACTAGTTTTAGTGACATAGGTGTTAAATCATTGTGGTGCATAAATGCGACATTGGCATTAAAGGGTTAAAGTTAAGTGTAATAAGTTTTTCTTGACTGAACGTTTCACTTTAACACTGTTGTTTTCTTTGAATCAAAACAAATGGATTTATTTTGTATCAGGGCAGTGGGGTCCAGACCTCGGTGCACAGTTTCTTCACTGCTCCGTCAGCACGACCCGTTGCCACCGTGACCCCTCAAGGTCACAGCCATGAAAACAGCGCCCCCATTGCCCTGCCTGGGTCGTCAAGCGACTCGGTCGCTGCCTCTGTGAGTCCTGCCAGTACCAGCAGCCGGCCTGTTTCTGGAGGGTGAGTAATGGCAAGTGGATTTCAACAGTTCACTGTCGAACTCAAACACGTTGTGGAGGACGTGGTTCATCCCCTCCAGCAGGGATTTGAGGGGCGGGGCATCTGACAGGGGCTGAGTCTGTGTGGTCATGGCTTCTTTCAGGGATGTGGCCACTTCATGATTGGGGATTGTTGCTGCATGGTCCCACTACATCTACAGTGACTATCAGAACCTCATCTGACAGGGGCTGAGTTTGTGTGGTCATGGCTTCTTTCAGGGATGTGGCCACTTCATGATTGGGGAATGTTGCTGCATGGTCCCACCACATCTACAGTGACTATCAGAACCTCATCTGACAGGGGCTGAGTCTGTGTGGTCATGGCTTCTTTCAGGGATGTGGCCACTTCATGATTGGGATTGTTGCTGCATGGTCCCACTACATCTACAGTGACTATCAGAACCTCATCTGACAGTGGCTCACTTGATGTGTTCCATTTGATTTCTGATATATTTGGAAAGTTTCTGTGTTGTAAATATGAATGAGTAATTGTGCTTATAGCAAGTGTTCTTCACACTTGTATAATACTTTAACCCTTTCGCCGCCGATGTCACATTTTTGCACCGCATTGGTTTAACACGTCATTAAAAGCCTTGAAATCAGGGTTTGCTATCCAATGATCTAGTGTTCTCAATTTTGGGAGGTAGGGATAGGCCTTACTTTAATCATGTCACAGAGAAATCCCCAATATTGCAAACAAAAATTTTTACCCATGTAAATTTAATGGGAAATTTTGGTGAAAAAATGGCTGGCGGTGAAAGGGTTAATAGTATGATCCATTTCTAATACCTTTGGAAAGTTTTTGTGTTGTAAATATGGGTGAGTAGTATGATCCATTTCTGATACCTTTTGTTTGATATGCTCCATTTGTGTAACCTTCGGAAAGTTAGTCAAAGTCAGTTTTCCCCATCCCAATTGTACTTTAACAAGTTTAGCTTTAAAGGAAGCAAATTGAAAATTATCGGTTGAAAAAAGAAATGTCTGCAATACGTTTCGAGTCCATCACTAGTTAATCATTTCTATATTTCATTGCTATTTTTTGGGTCACAGTTTGAAGCGAAAGAAGGCTGGCGATAGTCTTCGGTTGTCCCAAAAGTTCTCCTCCCTTAGCAGTCTGGGTGATGTGGACGATGACGATGATTTTGAAATGCCTCTCATCCCTCCAGGTACATGCAAACCCATGAGAAGATATTTATTTTAAAAGTAGATTTGTATTCGCCATATCTGTCATAGATTGATGGAGTGATTGCTCATGTAAGTAAATATTGTTAATATAATAATAATATTACATTTATGTAGCGCTTTACCTCAAGTGAGCCCAAAGTGCTTTACAAATACAATAAGCAGACAACAAAAATAGTATTCAAGAATGACACAGCCAGCAACAACACATGCACATAGCAGCACATACAGACACACAGTGACACACATGTGCGCGTATGCAAGCATGCATGCACACAACACACACATAGACACTGACTCGATCTTTATCTCACATTCAGTAACTCAGACACTATGTTACACGGAGACACACACACACACACACACACACACACACACACACACACACAGAGACAACTGCACAGACACACACACACTCACTTACACTCTAGAATATACACACATACACACAAAACGTACAAACACACACACACGCATGTATGTGCTTAATTGGTTACATCGCATGTGCTTTATTACCATATGTTGCGGACTATTAAGCTTTTTCTTTTCCTGACTAAGATACCTGTGCCATATAATATAACCAGTAATTTACAAATTAACTATGTATTACAAAGTCTTAGTTTTGTGAAATATGGGGGTGTGTGCCTTATACTGTGAAGCACCTCAAATTGAGTAAAAATTAAATATGGTAGGTACATTTAAGTCCATTTGTGCACTTGTATGTTTTCTGTTTTAAATATAACATTCATGAAAGAGAAATAATTTCATTTCTTGTGGCTTCTGTCTTCAGTTACTCCAAAGCACAAGCGAAGGGATCTGGATGCTTCAGCCATGGAAGTATGTACAAATTTAATAATTATCTTTAACCCTTTCGCCGCCAGCCATTTTTCAGCTCACAAATATCATTAAACTTACCTGAGTCACAGAGAAAAAAATATCTGCAATATTGCAAATTCCTCTGTGTCATGTATAACATTAGGCCTATCCTTACCTCCCAAAATTACAAAAAATTAGGGTCTTCAGATAACAGGCCCTGGTTTGATGCTTTTTAGTGACATGGGTGTTAAACCATTGTGGTGCAAAAATGCGACATTGGCGGTGAAAGGGTTAAATCCATCCTGTAAAATAATGTTTTGTTAATGAAGATTTCATAATGGTTGTGCAGCACATATACCTGCTGCATTTGTGTAGTAACTGTGTTCTCACTGAAACGCACACACACACTTACACCAACATTCACTTGTACAAAACATGCACGCACACACTCGCACTCACAGACACATACTGTATGTGTGTGTGTGATTTGCTCTTGCTTGTGTACCATATTTTTCTGACTATAAGGCGATACTTTTTTCTCAGACTGAGACCCCTGCGCCTTATAATATGACTAATAATGTAGTAAGAAAACAAGAGAACAAAATCTGAATTTTGTGTACAAATTTGTGGGGTGTGCCTTATAGAAAGGTGTGCCTTATAGTCCGAAAAATACGCTATGTTTACTGTGTCGGTCAAAATGTTATGTTAAGCTGGCACTGATATGTACAGTATGCATTTCTGTGTACAGTGTTTGTCACTTTAATAATCTCTTAACTATATCAAAATAAATCTTCTTTTGCAAGAAACACATCAAGATCACCAGAAAGACAGCCTTTTCAAGGATCGGAGCACCCACTTTGCTCTGGTTTCCTAGATATTAAACCGTCAAAACGGCGATTCCTCCTTGGCGGAGATGCCGGAGAGAGTAGCCATTTTGGATGGGGTGGGTGGAGGACACTCATTGTGGTTGAAGCGTGTTTTTTTTTGTAGTGCAGTAAGAAAAACATTGGAGCTATTTCCTTTGTTGTGAGCGAAACTCCTTTAGATAAACTGTATAGAATTTAAAAGAAAAGAAAAAGGCTTGTATTGCAAAAATGTCGTGCAAGCGATTTGGCGGCCATTAGAAAAGAGAGAGCACACGCCTTCTCTTTGGATGAAAGAATTTGACATCCGCCAAGGAGTAATCGCCGATTCCGTCATCCGTCAAGGTGCCCCTTTAAGTTTAAGAGGTTTCAGGCTATGTAGTGTGTACCTATAAATGCGTTCAGTACTCAGAATATTCTGGTAGACTGCGCAGCCCTGCTTTAGAACGCCCAGACTCAAAAGGGAAAAACTGTCCAGTAACGCTGCAGTTTGTTACAGCTTCCTCGGAATGCAGAGGACAGTGAAGAGGAGGAGGACATTTTACCAGCCCGCAAACGACGCAGCATGGTGCTGCATAGTGACGACGACGACGACACCAACAACAACTGCGACGATGGCTTCAATGACAGTCTCTGGACCACAACGAGTGCCGCTACGACGCCGAATTTTGTGAAACCAGCTACAGCGACTCGCTCGCCACTGACAGGCGGGGCGAATTCCACAAGCAAAATGTATGAAATCAAAGAGTCTGTTATGTGTGTGAATTCCACCAATGTATCAAGAAACTCATCGATGAATGCCTTGACTGAAAGCAGTGGTGTGACTGGCTTGAATTCCAGATCAGCTTCTTTTCAAAGAGCGTCTACATTGGTGTCTGATCAGCTTCAGTCTGGAAGTTCGGTTGCTTTTTCGCCCAAAGTGACAGGCTCTTTTTCAGCAAAGTGTGCGCGAACGCCGTCTGAAAACAAGGTGTGGAAGCCAGCGTCTTCAGACTGTTCTGACAGGGTAAACGTTTTGGGTCGCCAGCCTCTGATCAGTGGGGAAGCAGGAGAGGATGTCACACATCATCCTTTATTGAATGCAGATGAAACAAAGGTAGTGTGATTTTTCTTTTGTGTACTTATTCTGTCTGTCTGTGGGTGTAATGTTTTGGGCTTTTTGTGTGTTTTTTGCATTTGAGTTCATCAGAAGTTAAGCATCTATCAGAATTGTCATGGGATTTGCAGATTACTCTGGATTGGCAATAGCTGACAGGTACATCATTTGTTGTAGGAAAGTTGCAGTGTGTTTTTTTTGTCAAGTGCAATCTTATTCTTGGGTAGCATTTTGCTATTTTGATAAAATGGTTTCTTACAGACTTGTGCCTTATCTTTTAATATTTCTTGGAACCTATTATCAGATTTAATTATTGTCTACTGAACAACAAATTGCTTGCGTATTGGGTTAGTTCAAACATTGACATTGTTAAAATTCCTGTCCACAGCTAAGCGCTGAGCTGATCAGGTATCAGAGATGCAGTCATACTGGGCATGACTTACAATATGTTGCCTCACCTGCCATGACAGTATGAGTATGACATTTACATTGTATTCTCTGTCCACAGCTGAGCTCTGACCAGGTATCAGAGATGCGGTCACTGTTGCTGCGTGTGACTGACGGGGTGTGAGACCTCACCTGCCATGATGTTTGACCTGATAGTGTTCTCTGTCCACAGCTGAACTCTGACCAGGTATCAGAGATGCGGTCACTGTTGCTGCGTGTGACAGACGAGGTGTGGCGACCTCACCTGCCATGATGTTTGACCTGATAGTGTTCTCTGTCCACAGCTGAACTCTGACCAGGTATCAGAGATGCGGTCACTGTTGCTGCGTGTGACAGACGAGGTGTGGCGACCTCACCTGCCATGATGTGTGACCTGATAGTGTTCTCTGTCCACAGCTGAACTCTGACCAGGTATCAGAGATGCGGTCACTGTTGCTGCGTGTGACTGACGGGGTGTGAGACCTCACCTGCCATGATGTGTGACCTGATAGTGTTCTCTGTCCACAGCTGAACTCTGACCAGGTATCAGAGATGCGGTCACTGTTGCTGCGTGTGACTGACGAGGTGTGAGACCTCACCTGCCATGATGTGTGACCTGATAGTGTTCTCTGTCCACAGCTGAACTCTGACCAGGTATCAGAGATGCGGTCACTGTTGCTGCGTGTGACTGACGAGGTGTGAGACCTCACCTGCCATGATGTGTGACCTGATAGTGTTCTCTGTCCACAGCTGAACTCTGACCAGGTATCAGAGATGCGGTCACTGTTGCTGCGTGTGACTGACGAGGTGTGAGACCTCACCTGCCATGATGTGTGACCTGATAGTGTTCTCTGTCCACAGCTGAACTCTGACCAGGTATCAGAGATGCGGTCACTGTTGCTGCGTGTGGCAGACGAGGTGTGGCGACCTCACCTGCCATGATGTGTGACCTGATAGTGTTCTCTGTCCACAGCTGAACTCTGACCAGGTATCAGAGATGCGGTCACTGTTGCTGCGTGTGACAGACGAGGTGTGCAACCTCATCTGCTCTGCCAGCACTCAGGCCCTCATGAACCTGGGCATCGCTAACTACGGACGTCTGCAGACACTGTTGGCTGTCAGGTCAGGCCTTAATTAATGAGGGGTTTGTTCTGAGTTTTATCTGCTTTGTTTGAGGAGTGAGAGAGAGTGTGACATTGTAGAACTAGTTCACTGAGAGATAGTAGCAATAAAGTCGATTGTTTGTTTTTAGCTTTGTTTGTGTTTTACTTCATCAGTTCATGTTTTGTTTGGACAAACAATTAAAACAAAATACATGCACAACAGAGAGTGAATGAAAAAGTTTCTTTGAAAGAGAGAGACAGACTACAGAGAGATGGTGTAGAGTCAAGACAGTACAAAGAAAATATCTTGAGGTTTAACCTCTTTACTGCTGGAGAAATGTTGAAAAATTATATGTTATTTCATTATAAAATTGAAGAGACCTGTTAGACTCAATCTGAGAAAATGGTCTGAGATAGGTGTTTTTTTCCTGTGACTTGTCTAAAACGAAACCTAGCATTCCAGGACTAAGACATCAAAAGTTATGACATCATAGTAGACACGGGACCAGGCAGGGAAGGGGTTAATAGAGTAATTAACAATAGATAAAAGGAGGGTAAGCTTTGAGAAGCATTGACTTTTGTTTTAAATGGACATCAGTATGTGACTTCTGAACAAAAAACGATATTTCTTCCATTTTTCAGTTCCATCAAGATTCACAAAAACCCATTCGTTAACAAACAGAAGTGTTTTGTGTGTTGGTTTCACCCTAGGAAGCAAATCAAGGACAAGGAAACCTCAGCAAGGTCTGCAGCCAGAAACAGCAGACAGGAGGAGGGGGAGAACAACACCACCACCACCTCGCGCACACCCCTACCCGGCATGTCCACCCCGGCCAGGAGAAACGGCGCTGAACAGCTCATGTCCCCTCCTCTGGCAGCCAGCACGGGCGTGAAGAAAGTGTCGGTGACAAAGGCCCAGCCGGCCGGGGACTCTCCGGTGCCCTGCGGGGACAGTTTCTTCGAAGACGTCTGCGCCTTCACCCAGTCCCACATGTCCTACATGCGTGGGTTCAAGACTCCAACCGTGTCCCCAGCAGGTGGGGCTGGCCTCTCTGCGCCCCTGAACGGAGAGAGTTCGTTCGGTGCTGACAATAAACGGTGTTCTGTAGGGAGGCAAAACTGTGCGCAAACGCCGTCTTTGAAGGGGTTTGCTGGTGTTTCGACGACAGGTATAACACGCCTGATGTCTGAGGAATCTCCGATTGTGCTCAGTCAAGAGAGTTCTCTAACCGACTTGCCCGAAATAGATGAGAACGAGATCCGAGAAGTCAGACCGATTCCCATATTAGATAAACCATCGACTTCAAAAGATCGTGGATCTTTCCACAATCCTGCAAGGTCTTTGGATTCGCCTATCAACATTGAGATGCTGGGCGACTTGATGGATGAATTTGATGATGACAACGGCGGTGATTTTGGGTTCGGTGACGCTGACGTGGATTTTCATGAGGCTCCTCAGGCCGAGACCAGCTCAAGTTCAAGGTCAGGTGGACGGCAGAGTTCGGAGAGCAAAGTGACAGGTGACTACTCTGTTTATCCCTTCAACTTTTGTTTCTGTTTTTGCAAGATTTGGTGTTTTTCGTCTTCGGTTTTGTTGTTTGTTTTTTTGTTTTTCAGTTCATAAACATAATGAAACCATCAAAACGCTCACAAAGGGTATGGAAGCAAAATTCAAGATTATTGTAAGTGTTGAGACGATAAGGTAAAGCTAAAAGTTTATGTATTGGTGAGAAAGGGGTGAATGAATAGATGGGTATGAATGCGAATGCGACATTTTATTCAGAATTAAGAAGGTAGCCCCATACTGAAGGGGATTTGACATACAAAAGAATTCTTATACCTAACAAAAAATTAAATAAAGAGGAAAAATAGTAAGTTGGGTATGAGACAGACACTGAAGGAAAGAAGACAAAAAGATAAAAACACTGTCCCATTATCATGGGAAGAAAAACCAAACGACGATTTTTTGAAAAAAATAGGGGAGAGCACTTCATGAAAATTAGAGTTGATTACCTCGACTTACTCGGTCAAAACCATAGCAACCATGGCGTCGAAGCTTGAAACCGCAGGATGCGATTCAGCGACTTGCAAACTTTTTTTTAGAAACATGAGGGGTGGCCAGTACCCATAAACTTATAGAACTTGCAAAATATGATGTAAAATTATAAATGACATCAATTTTAGAATGATGCACGGTGTTCTAAGTGCTATATGTCTACTCAAACACACGAAGCGAGAGCTGGAGAACTACCTGATGATAGAGTAACTTCCCCTGTTTGACTGATTGAATTAGGCAAGATCACTCCCATACACACCATGAAATTACTCCCCTTTATTTCCGAATAATTCCTATTGGCCCACTAAGTACATGCACATGCATTACTTTAAGTAAAGTAACCTATCACAGTATCAGTGAAATTTAAAAAAACTTGTATCTCAATTTTGGTAGTTTTGAGAAAAATGGAAAAAACTTTAAAAAAATATTAACTATGATAAATATGTTGTTCAAGACATTGCGAGTTTAGTCAAAGCTCAAACCCCCCCCCCCAAAATCGAGATACAAGGTTTTTGAATTTCACCGACGATATTTTCGTTCCCAGTCACAGACCCCTACGTGCCCACGTTCGGGTCGTCGGACAAGGACGACGGGGCGACGGGGGAGTTTGACGGGGAGGGGTTCGAGCACAGCAAGGAGTTGCGGGCCCTGTTCCACAACATCTTCGGCCTGCGGGAGTTCCGACACAACCAGCTGCAGGCCATCAATGCCGCTCTGCTGGGGCACGACTGCTTCATCCTCATGCCCACGGGTCTGTGTAGATTCTATTTTTAACCGTTTCAACGCTAGCCATTTTTTAACCAAAGCTTTCTATTAAACTTACCTGGCCAGAGAAAAGATTCTGTCTGAAATATTGGGGATTCCTCTGTGACATGCATAAAATAAGGCCTCTCCTTAACTCACAAAATTAAGAACATAATGTTACTGGATACCAGACACTCATTTGATGCCTTTAAGTAACATGGGTGTTATATTATTGTGGTGTCAAGAGGCGACAGTGGCGATGAAAGGGTTAACCCTTTCACCGCCAAAGTCGCATTTTAGCACCACAGCAGACCTGCCAACCTTTCCGCTTTGAGCGGAATTTCTTCCGCTTAGACTACATTTCTTCTGCCCTTCCGCTCAAGTCAATAAAATTCTGCTTTCAAAAATTAAAAACGAGTTTTTTGAACACGCAAATTCATTGTCTTATATACAGAGCAGCAAAGCTGCTGTGCGTATAACCAACTTTCCAGTTTCTGGTTGCGCACTTCCGTCAAGATGGCGATTGACACATCGATGTGTGTGAGACTCTGGGGAGAAAAGAAAGAGAATAGACCAATATTTCTGCCAATATTACATGGAAAAGTATCTATGCATTCAGAGATCAAGAAAGTGTGCATCATGCTAGATGTGTGATGTGCTCACTGCACTTAAAATGGAGGGTGTCAAGACATCGTCTTATTTAAAATGGTAATTATTGAATGTGTGATTATCGTCATGCGTTGCCTTCATTCTTCTTTCAGGAGGTGGGAAGAGTCTGTGCTACCAGTTGCCTGCCCTTGTGACGCGAGGCATCTCCATCATCGTCTCCCCGCTCAGAGCCTTGATTCAGGATCAAGTGCAGCGGCTGGTCTCCTTCGATGTCAGTATTCTCTCCCTGGTTGTGGGGAGTACTAATGTGTTGTATTGTTTCTCGTAAGCTTTTAGCTTGAATGATCGAAATTGCACGTGTGTTTGTTCATTTTGTTGTGTTTCTTAACTCATTCGCATCGCAACGATTTTGAAATTATTAAAAAAAACTCACAAATCACTCTAGCCATACACACAAACAAAGCATACATAAACAAAAGGAGAAGTGAAAGAAGATTACGGGGTTTTACTTCAGGTTTAGACATAGGGAAGTGGTAGATCAGACTTTTTTTTATATATAGACTTTATATTAAAAAAACTACACCGATTGGTTCCCCCACAACGAATCACTACAAAAGCAAAGTCAGGGGCAAAATTGTGGTCTAAGGGAGTGAAGCGAGTTTAGAAGTGATCAAGGTATGGTGTGCACACAGATTTTCTTCCCTTGAAGCAAATTGCATAAAATTGACAACTATCTATTAATTCTGGACATATATGGCCGGAACGACTTGAATGAGTTAAGTAAGGCAGTGGGGGTTGTACAATTATGAAATTGCTGCAAAGTGAGCCGTATCAGAAATGGATGTTTTACAGATGATGCAGAAATAGAGTTGACTTGCTATTCAACCCTCTTGCATTCCGATTCGCATTTGTTACAGAAAAAAACAACCTCTTTTAGTGTTCAGATTCCTTCACACATTTTCAGGTAAATCTGTCTTTTGAAGCACACAGAGTGCCATGTAGTTACCATTGCAAGTGAGAAGTTTCTTCACGGTGTGTGTGTATAACAAGCCACAGGGTTCATACAGGGTCCTTGAAACTTTGAAAAGTACTGGAAAATTGACATGGCCTTTTCCAGGGCTTGAAAAGTGCTTGAAAAACAGCAAAGGCCCCAAGACTCCTGGAAAAGTCCTGGAATTTTCAAAACCGTCTGACCACGTCCTTAATCTCAATCCATCAAAGTCAAAATCTCCTCCACAAAAAATAATTGAAGGTTAAAACTAAATTCAAATTAAAAAAAAACAAAAAAACTTTTGAGGTCATACCGATATCGCGATCATAGCAGACAACATTTGCGCGAGTTGTCTGCCGCTGAAGTTACTTCCCTTTACCGTACTTCCGTTTTCCAACAAAATGGAGACTGCATTTTCAACGATGTTTGGCTGCAAAGAAAAAGAATATCAGAGCTGGTTGGCTCCGTCAACAGATAGTTCAAAACTAAAAGCTAGCTGCACAGTGTGCAAAAAGGACTTTGACATCACCAGCATGGACGAGAGTGCTGTAAAAAGCCATTATCAAGGCCAGAAGCACAAGCAACTCAGGCAGGAACGAAACCGACATTGACCGGTATGCCAGATTGAGTCCTTGAAATTTAGTAAACTGGTCTTGGAATAGTCCTGGAATTTTGTTGATGCAGATCTGTACGAACCCTGAAGCCAGAACTTAGTCTAATTGAAGATCACACCTTGCTGTCTGTTAGAGAAAATGTAGCCTGACATTGAAAAAAAAGAGAACATCCCGTCCACCACACTTCTTTGTTTTAATTTTAGGTAGGGTATACTAAAAGCTGCCCCCCCCCCGTTTAAATTTTAGGTAGGGCATACTAAAAGCTGAGCGCGAACACTGAGATTGTTTTCAATTCAGATTCTGTTGTTATATATTCTTGCTGTATTAGTAGTCATATTGTAGGGCGCAGGGGTCTCAGTCTGGGAAGAGAGAGTATTGCCTTGTAGTCCGAAAAAGATGGTACATTACAGGCCAAGTCCTACAGTTTGCATGCATGCATGCCTGTGTCTGTGTGTGTTTGTGTGTCTGCTGGAAACATCACGGCAAAACATTGTGTAAAATGGAATTGCCGACACTTTTTCTGTTGCCAGCGATTATCCCCAGAGCCCTACTAAAGTTGCGCACATAGAATTCCAGCTTATATGTGCATAATAAAATTACTTTTGTACAAAAAAAAAAAAAAAAAAAAAAATAAGAACTTAGTGTGTGATGAAAATGCCATTAGAGGGGGTCTCGGGAGTATGGGAAAGCTACGGACGTTTTTGGATGATTTGAATACACGGAGGCAACTTCTGGCTGGCCAGTTTTGGTTAAAATAAATGCAAGAGTGTTCTTCTTCTTCTTCTGTGTTCCATGGCCATAATGGGTAAGGTATGTATGTGTCTGGTTTTCAGTTTTCACTGGTCTCCCCGCTGCGTACAGTCGACACATTCCGATTTCAGAGGAGATCAAGGGAGAAAAATTATTTGGAAGATTTTTTTGAAAAAAGGCAGGAGAATGGGCCAATAAGTCAGAAAGATAGCAGATGATAGAAAGCAAAGGGAAAAGGCAGTGTCAAAGAGAGTGGCAGAATAGAGGAAGTTACAAGCACATAACTCCCCCTATTTTTACGAAAGACCCCCCGGTATCCCCACGGGGAGACAAGAGGGTTAAAAAAAATAAAAGGAAAAGAAAGAAAGAACAAAAAAATGCTTGAACAAAAAAAGTCTGGTATCTTGACCAATATTTCGTGTCAAACTTTTTCGGGCTTGATACTTTTAGTTCACAAAACCATTTTATTCTAAGACTGATATGATACTATTGTCTAAAGTGAACATTCACTAATTATTATTTTAGGTGTTTACATCATCTCCAACAAAGGAAAAATAAAAGTTTGATCAGTTTGGTTTACCATAAAATGCAGACTATAAGCCGCTACTTTTTTCCTTAATATTGGCCCTTGCGGGTTATATACAGTAATACTGATGTGGCTTGTCTGTGGATCTTTCCAATTTCATATTTAATAGTATTATGGAATCTGTTTCCTTCCACATTATCCATTTAGCTTCATTGCAGCTCAAAACTGGTTTTGACACTTAAAAGATTAATACAAAGTGTCTCAGAGCATTAAATAGTCATGTTGCAGAAGCAGAATTTCTATTTTTGTGTTGTTTTCAGCTGATGTATTGATTTTTTGTGATAATGTAGACACAATCTAGTGCTTTTTTCTTTAACTCTGTCAACTTTTTTGTTTGAGTAATTTCCCTGCGGCTTATAATTTATAATATAAACTGCTGCGGCTTATGTGTGAACAAATACTTGATATTCTGTCAATTTAAGGGATGCGGCTTATATACAGGTGCGCCTTATAGTCCAGTTTTTACAGTAGTTGAAAAAATTGCAGTGTGTGTGTGCAGATTCCAGCAGCTCACCTGTCAGGGGAGCTGGACACGAGTCAGGCAAACAACGTATACAGTTCTCTGTACCAGAGGCAGCCCGCCATCAAACTGCTCTACGTCACGCCGGAAAAGGTTAGCGTCTATTCACGGGAAATCCACAGCGGCTTCCTTCGTCGATAATGAGGACTACTTCTTCTTCTTCTTCTTCTTCTTCCACATTCCCAGGACTTCTGCATTCCCAGGCCTTATGGCCATAATGGGTAAGGTACATAATGTGTCCAGTTTTCAGTTTTCACTGGTCTCCCCGCTGCGTACAGTCGACACATTCCAATTTCGGAGGAGCTCAAAGAGAAAAATTATTTGGAAGATTTTTTTTTTTAAAGGCAGGAGAATGGGTCAATAAGTCAGAAAGACAGTAGATGATAGAAAGCAAAGGAAAAAGGCAGAGTCAAAGAGAGTGGCAGATTAGAGGAAGTTACAAGCACAGAACTTCCAGAAGGTGAGGAAAGTATTTTTACGAAAGACCCCCGGTATCCCCACGGGGATATAATGAGGACAATCAGGAGATTGATTGATAGAATCCCCCCGTGGGGATACTAGGGGGGGGGGGGGGACTTTTCTATAAATTGTACCTCCACCTTCTGGAAGTTCTGTGCTTGTAACTTCTTCTAATCTGTCACTCTCTTTGGCTCTGCCTCTCTTTCCCCTTTGCTTGCTGTCGCCTACTATCTTTTTGCCTTTCCGGTCCATTCTCGTGCCCTTTCTTCAAGAAACACTTTCAAAAAGATTTCCTCCTCAGAATTATTGATTAGTATAAGATTGATTTGTTAATCAATCATTATGTTAATAAATTTGCTTATTACTATATTAGTGTATACGGAAGGAAACTGCTGTTGATTACCCGCGAACGCACAAGGACATTTAAGATTTACAAACAGAACAAGGACATTTAAGATTTACAAACAGAACAAAGACATTTAAGATTTACAAACAGGACAAGGACATTTGTGATTTACAGACAGAACAAGGAGGACATGAAGATTTACAGAAAGCACAAGGACATGGGTGCAATTTTTCCTGGTATACAAGGATTTCCTGTTTTTGAATTTTACCAGAAAAGGAAGTTCCTTTTTTTTTAATTTGTCAAATAAGATCTTTGTGTGTCTACTGCATTTTTCAAACACTTTCAAATAAGCATTTGTATAAATTGTGGAAAAAGCAAACTAAAATACCTTCATAAATCAATTTTTTCTTCACCTGCAGGGGGACATTACCCCTGGACCCCGGGTTTTCAGTTTTGTTCATTTTGTGTAGTTGCACCCATGCGAATAGCTTTTAATGTGAGCGCATGGTCTTGTGCATGCGTTCGCACAGGGGATGTCGGTGTGTAAGGCTCTTCCGAAGGACTTTTTTTTCTAACTGACGTTGGGTACCATGTGTCATTATTCTTCTGTAATACTGGTGACTCATTATTCCGTAACACTGGTGACTCATTATTTTGTAACACTGGTGACTCATTATTCCATAACACTGGTGACTCATTATTCCGTAACACTGGTGACTCATTATTCCGTAACACTGGTGACTCTTGCAGCTGTCTGCCAGTGACAAGCTGCTGAACTGTCTGGACAGTCTGCATCGTCGCCAGATGCTGGATCGCTTCGTCATTGACGAGGCTCACTGTGTCAGTCAGGTAAGCATAATAAATAATAATAATAATGAGGAACATTTATATAGCGCCCATCCTACTATGTAGGCTACAGGACGCTTTACACACAATTGAAATGGAATAAAAACATGAAACAAAAATCCAATAACATGAGCAGACAAAACAATACCGGTCAGACTTCGTTTGGCCGGTAAAAATACACATAGCAATCAGCAACAACTGCTGTGACTACTACTACTACTTATAATAGGCCTAATAATAATAACAGTACATTTATATAGCGCTTTACCTCAGATTAGCCCAAAGCACTTTACACGTATGCATTGTCACACAATTCACAAGCATAACAATATTTATCATTCCGTTTGCTTCAGATTTTGATTTAGCTTTTACTTTTTACAAGTTCCGTGCTGAAACCCATGCGCAATCCCCAAAAAATAATCTGGAAATTAGAAATGTGAAAGAGTGTGGCCCATTGCACACGAACCCCATCCGTAATCCCATCTGCTTATTTCTTATACAGTGGAACCTCCCAATATAAGACTCCCTCCCACATAGGACCTACTTCTCTGAGACATTGCCCTTCTTTGTAAGTATTAACATTACCTCCCCATTAAGACCCCTCCCTTATAAGACCTCATTTTTGATGATTTTTGGGTGGGCGTATAAGGGAGGTTCAACTGCGAATGGGGTTTCCATACAGAACTTGCGGATCTAATGCGCACAAGGCCTAACTGTCCAAACTATTATTATAATAATATATTATATTTAATGAAAAAAAAAATTTGGCCTTTCTTTTATTACAAGTTGAACATTATTATTTATAGTTAAGGAGACAAACAGTAGATTTTTTTCTTGATTTTTTTTCCCCACTCAAACTTAAATTCAAACTTGTGGGAACTGGCGGAAAAGATGAGCACCTTTTTGTGTATGTCACAGTGTGGTTATTTTGGGTAACCAGAATAATAGTATATTGTGTAGAATGTTACTGGCAGATTTTGAGTTGTTTTTGTACAATTAGTTTGGTGCAGATGAGTATTGTTAACTTCTTCTTCTTCAATCGCTCAGACAGTTTCCTATCAATTATGAGCCCAGATGAGTCATGCTGCCGTTATGCGCCTAACTAACAAATATATAGTGTAGGCCCAGCAAGTCCGAAATAATTAGGCCCAGCATGTCCGACTTCAGCTGGAAGAAATCTTTTTGATAGTGTTTCTTGAAAAAAGGCAGGAAAATGAAATAAAATGAAATGAACCTTTATTTTATAACGGTAAAAATATTGGCAAAAAGTAGCCATTTTTCATACTTTCCGTTAACATACACAAATAGATGAAACAGAAAGCGAACTAATACTAATAAAAAATATGGTCTTAAAACACATCATCATAATGAAGGTACGTTAAGGGGCTTCATCTTGTGTTCCAGTGGGGCCACGACTTTCGGCCGGACTACAAGAAGCTGAATGTGCTGCGAACGAAGTTCCCGGGCGTCCCCATCATGGCGCTGACAGCCACCGCCACGCCCAGAGTGCGCCGAGACATCATACACCAGCTGAACATGAAGCTGCCCAAATGGTCAGTCAATAAGCAACTTAGGACGCAGATTTGACCGACATGGGGCAATCAAACCACTAGGGGCTTATCACGCGATATTCTTAGTTGGGCGTAGTGAGAGAGAGGGAGATGAGTTCCACCCTCTCTCTCACTACGACCAACTAAGAATATCGCTTGATAAGCCCCTAGTGGTTTGATTGCCCCCTGGCGGTCGAATCCGCGTCCTAAGTTGACCATTTCGCAGTGGATTGGGTGTATACTCATGTGTTGTTTCTGTTTGTTTGTCTGGCTGGGTCTTTTTCTTATGTCTTTCTTTGTTTCTGCCTGTCTCTGTTTGTCTTTTGCGCTCTCTGTTCTCTCACTCTCTCTCCTTCCTTCTCTGGGTTCTCTCTGGCTCTTTGTTTCTCTCACTTTTCTCCCTGTCTCAGTCTCTTTCTCTCTCTCTCTCTCTCTCTCTCTCTCTCTCTCTCTCTCTCTCTCGTTTATAAGACACCCCTCCCTGTTTTCTTCATTTATTTTTTTGTTTGGTCGGTTGGTTTCTGTTTTGCTTGTTCTTATTACTGATGTTGATGTTCTGCGTACCATATCATTGTTATATTACTGTGGCACTGTAGTAGTAGTGATGGTGGTGGTGGTGGAGGTTGTAGTAGTTGTAGCTGTAGTAGTGGTGTGGTGGCGGTGGTGGTGATGGTGGTAGTAACAATAATACTAATAGTAATAGGAGTAGTAATGGTAGTAGAAGAAGTAAATTGTAGTGAAAGAGGTGTTTTTCATTCATTTCTTTGTTTGTTTGTCCCTCTCTCTTGCTCTTTTGTCTGTTTTCTTTTGCCACAGGGCTGAGTGTAAAAAAAGTACCATTTTTTATGGACTATAAGGCGATACTTTTTCCCCAGACTGAGATCTGATCTCAGTTCCCCAGACTGAGATGGAGGCCTTATAATGGGACTGATAATAATTATAGTAAGGAAATAGAGTAACAAAATCTGAATTTTGAGTCAAATTTGGGGGGTGCGCCTTAGTTATAGTCCGTAAAATACAGTATGTATACTTACCTCATTACCCTATATAAGTAACATTTATTTTGTTCGTTCTTTCTCTCTTATTCCTCTGTCTTTTGTTTGTGATGTCTTTTTTTTTTGTTATGTTCCCTTTCACCGTCAGCCATATTTCAGCCAACATTTTTTACATTAAGTTTACCTGGGTAGAGAACAAAATCCATATGCAGTATTGGGGATTCTTCTGTGACATATATAAAATAAGGTCTATCCTTGCTTCCCAAAACTAAGACAATTGTCTTTGGATAGAGTCTTTGGATAATATACCCCAATTTGACGCCTTTTAGTGACATAGGTGTTAAATCACTGTGGTGCTAATATGCGACTTTGGCGGTGAAAGGGTTAATGCCTCCTGTAATGAATATAGCAATACAACACTTATGTCTGGCTTGAAAATCTGCAAGTTTTGGAGTTGGATACCTCTTGAATAAGCACAACGATATTAAACTTGGGTCTGACTCCAAAACCTGCAAGTTTCTGAGGTTTTGCGTAAACGCATGCTGTTGCTTTTTTACTCGACATGGAAATGTTTGTGTTCTGTGTTCCAGGTTCATGCAGAGTTTCAACCGGCCCAACCTGAAGTACATAGTGCAGCTGAAGAAGCCCTCCAACGCCACGGCCAATGTCCTCGAGATGAAATGTTTGTGTTCTGTGTTCCAGGTTCATGCAGAGTTTCAACCGGCCCAACCTGAAGTACATAGTGCAGCTGAAGAAGCCTTCCAATGCCACGGCTGATGTCCTCGAGATGAAATGTTTGTGTTCTGTGTTCCAGGTTCATGCAGAGTTTCAACCGGCCCAACCTGAAGTACATAGTGCAGCTGAAGAAGCCCTCCAACGCCACGGCCGATGTCATAGAGATGAAATGCTTGTGTTCTGTGTTCCAGGTTCATGCAGAGTTTCAACCGGCCCAACCTGAAGTACATAGTGCAGATGAAGAAGCCCTCCAACGCCACGGCCGATGTCATCGAGATGATCAAGTCCAAGTTCAAAAACGAGTTTGGCATCGTCTACTGTCTGTCAAGGTCAGATATTGCTCGTATATCTCGTTTAAATTTGTGATAAATTTTTGTTGTTTGGCAGTTGCTAAATACAAGCCTTAGAAAATCTTCAAAAGAAGACACTAGAATTTCTTTCACACACACATATGCAGACACATGCACACGCGTCTCATGTGATAATCAACAATTATAGTGCAGTGGAACCTCCCTTATAAGACCTCCCATTATAAGACTCCCTCCCACATAAGACCTACTTCTCTGAGACATTGCCCTTTGCAAGTATTAAAATTACCTCCCTTATAAGACCTCATTTTAGATGGCTTTTTAAGGTCTTATAAACTGGCAGTTTGGTCTGGTTTGCATTTTGCTACCCGTGTTGGCTGACTGGGTCGCACTCATGATTTCGGTACGCGCATGAATGTCTATTCTGTGTGGGTGTGCTGTGCGTGCGTGCTCGCGTGTGTGTGTGTGTGTGCGCATGTACGTGTGCGCGTGCGCACGTGTGAAGTATCGGATTTGTATTTAATATATATATTGAGTGTTTATTGCTATTGTTATTGTTGTTGTCTAAAGTTAACTTTGTAAGCGCTCTGAGCTCTTTGGAGAAAGAGCGCAACAAATATCCATTATTATTATTATAAGGGAGGTTCCACTGTAGAAATAAACTTAGTATGGATGTGCAGCAGTATGTGTTTTAAAAAAATAAATATTACTGTATTTTTGTTATTATGACATAAGATGTACTTTGTTCTTCTTTGCCTCAGGCAGCCAACTTCATCAGGTTGAAGATTCTGCTGCACTGTACTTCAAATTAGTTTGCATACTCAGAGAAACTTTCTAGGATGAGATTATTGAAGTTGACTTGATTAATTTTGTGGCAACAAAAAAGAGTGTGACACTGTGGCTCAGAAGCTGACGGAGGTGGGGATAGAGACTGATGAGATATTGAAGTTGACTTCACAGGGCTCCCAGGGACCCCCGGGACCCTCATTTGGGGGTCTATGAAGCGCTAACATTCTACAGGACCGTCTAAAAGAATGTGCAGGGGGTCCCAGGGATGCACTAGAAAAATTATTTTTACCATTCGCTATGCCACTGGGTCCCTCTATCCCGCCTCTAGGACCCTCTATAATGTAAGTGAAGGAGTCCCTGGGGCCCCTTGTTTTGCGGGACAATTGGGAGCCCTGCTTGATTAATTTTGTGGCAACAGAAAAGAGTGTGACACAGTGGCTCAGAAGCTGGTGGAGGCGGGGATAGAAGCTGCGTCGTATCACGCGGGGCTGAGCGACAGCAACCGCAACAACGTCCAGGAACGATGGCTCAACGGAGACAACTGCAAGGTAAGACCCTTACTGCTGCTGCTTCTTCTTCTTCTTCTTCTTCTTCTTCATCGCTCGCTAAGTTTCCTGTCAATAGGGATTGTTTGGAAATAATTAAGGGGAGTAATTTCATGGTGTGTGGGAGTTCTTCTTCGATCGCTCAGAGTTTCCTGTCAATTATGATCGCAGATGCGTCATGCTGCCGTTTTGCGCCTAACTAAGAAATAGTTAGGCCCAGCAAGTCCGACTTCGGCTGGAGGAAATCTTTTTGAAAGTGTGTTGTGAAAAAAGGCAGGAGAATGGATCGGTAAGGCAGAAAGATAGCAGATGACAGTAAGCAAAGGGAAAAGGCAGAGTCAGAGAGAGTGAAAGATGAGAGGAAGCTACAAGCCCAGAACTTCCAGAAGGTGGGGGAACTATTTATACAAAAGGCCCCCCAGGTATCCCCACGGGGTGGGTGGGGGTGGGAGTGATCTTGCCTTATTCAATCGGTTAAACAGGGGAAGTCACTCTACCATCAGCTCTCGTAGCCTATCGACTCGTGTGTTTGAGCAGACATACAGCACTTAGAAGACTGCGCCATTCTCCCCCCAAAAAATATTTATATTTTTACGTCACATTTTGCAAGTTTTATCAGTTTGTGGCCAACTGGACACCCCTAATTTTTCTTTAAAAAAAAATGTTTGCAAGTCGCTGACTCGCATCCTGCGGTTTCAAGCTTCGACGCCATTGTTGCATTGTTGCTTAGGTATTTGACCGAGTAATGGAGGTAAGCAACTCTAATTTTCACGAAGTGCTCTCCCCTAGTTTTTTTCCGATAATCGTCTATTATGCCCAAGTCAGTGTGTCTGTTTCTGTGTGTGTGTTTAAATGTCCTTTACATTCATCAACTACTGCAGGTGATATGCGCCACGATAGCCTTCGGGATGGGCATCGACAAGGCGGACGTTCGCTTCGTGATCCACTACGCTCTGCCCAAGTCTGTCGAGGGCTACTACCAGGAGGCAGGGAGGGCGGGGCGCGACGGGATGATCGCCCACTGCGTCCTCCTCTACACCTACAGCGATGTCAAACGGCTACGACGCATCATTGACAGTAAGAGGGGATGGTTGAATCTGCATGGATGCTCCTTCTTGCAGGATTTTTAAATTGCCTAGAGCCGGTGTCACCAGAATTTGAGAATTTGAGAAGCAGCGATTTTCTTACACACACACACACACACACACTTGCACAATAAAAAGGGCCTATATAAGCATTTGCTATATTCAAAGGAATGTAGCACTTGTACTGGTCTAGAGGGGTGAAAACAGAGCAGCAAGTGTGTGTGTGCGCTGCCCCTGCACTCAGCCGGGGCCGCCCCCTTGCAGGATTTTTGAAATTTCCCAGGAGAACCCATGAATCTGTGCAATTGTCTTTTCCAAACCTAGTGCTAGCTGTGCTAGTGTTCTTAGATAAATGTATGTGTGTAGGTGTTGTTTTGCACATGCTTACACAGATGTTGGCCAATCTTGTATCATACTGTTGCGTCAAGGCATGGTAAATCTGTGTGATTCTCTTTACACTGTTCTACATAGCGTGCTTTGTGCTCAAGTCTTTATGCGATACAAGTTTGTAACCAGTTCATCCTTTCTTCGAATGTTTGTGGACATGGTAGTTGACTGGTATTTTAGTCATTTCTTGATTTAAAGTTAAAATGTACCAGTGTTACTTTTCTATTTTGTTCATATTGCAGTAAAAATCAGTCTCTCTGTCCAAAGGCCGGAGCCCACACGCATGAATCTTGAGACTGTTGCTAAGTTATCTCTTCCAGCATTAAAAAGTATTTTTGTTTATTTTAAAATCATATTTATTTGATTCTAGCACTTAAGTAGCACTGATACTTTTTTGGGAAAATTATAATTGATATATGTGTTGATTCTTCATGTGCGTGTATGTGAAATTATTCATATGCTAAGTGTTGATTCTTCATATGCGTGTATGTGTGGAGTGGAGGGACGAGAGAGGGAAATAAAAATATGTTACAGCAAAAAATATTTTTGTCTCTTTGGTGATACTCGCCCGCCATTCTCACCACCTCTTTCAACTAAATTTCAATGCTGGAAGAGACGACTTAGCAACAGGTTCCCAAGATTCATATCGTCGCTGTCCGGCGCTAACTGTGTATCTGCAAAACTTGACAAAAATAGATTTCCCACTGAAACCCCTTCAAATGACCTCACACAGGTCTTCTATAACTATCTTGTGTCTGTGACCAATGAAATTGTTCAAATTTGTCACATGATCTACACGCATTCACTTGAAATCCTACAGTTTTGACACGCTAACCGTGTAGCTGCCGGTACAGAGATTGCAGCTGTCGATCTCCCATTGCTTGACAACTCCGGCGCGAAGCATGTAACTGAATTATCACGAAAACTTTAGATGTTATGCAACTTTTATTGTGTCACATGTTTACTCATCGCTAAAGAAGAAGAGTCAAGCGTATATCAAATGGGGAATGACATTGTAGCAGATGACGACATGTTTTTTTATGCTTCTGTAAAATCACTGATTTTGCACATACACGGTTAGCGCCGGACAGCGATGATATGTGTCTGGGCTCCTGCTATAAAACATTTTTTGGACAAGAGCTTTGTACTATACAATTACTTCACTACTTGATGTTAACATCTGAATGCAGTTGTGTGTGCCGTGTGCAGTGGATCAGAACGCGACCTACGACTCGAAGCGGGTGCACATCGACAACCTGTTCCGCATGGTGCAGTACTGCGAGAACCTGGCTGACTGCCGCCGCTCCCAGGTGCTTCACTACTTCGGCGAGCACCACTTTGACCGAGGGCGCTGCAACATTGTAGCCGGCGCCATCTGTGATAACTGTAGATCCAAGGTGAGTGATTCGGGGGGGTTTCAGATAGAGGGGAGGTTGATATATGTACAGCTGCAAAGCATAAGGCCGTTGGTTGAATGTCAGTTCAAATTCTCCCGGGTCCTTCGCTTCTTTGGCGAACACCACTTTGGCCGAGAGCGCTGCAACATTGTTGCTGGTGCCATCTGTGATAACTGCCGATCTAAGGTGAAGGGATAGTTGCTTACAGATAGAGGTTTAGAAGTTGATGCATGTTCACTTACGCTTCCAGGTCTTTCTTTACTTTGGCGAACACCACTTTGGCCGAGAGCACTGCAACATTGTTGCCGGCGCCATCTGTGATAACTGCTGATCTAGGGTGAGGGGATAGTTGCTTACAGATAGAGGTTTAGAAGTTGATGCATGTTCACTTGCGCTCCCATGTGCTTTACTTTGGCGAACACCACTTTGGCCGAGAGCACTGCAACATTGTTGCCGGCGCCATCTGTGATAACTGCTGATCTAGGGTGAGGGGATAGTTGCTTACAGATAGAGGTTTAGAAGTTGATGCATGTTCACTTGCGCTCCCATGTGCTTTACTTTGGCGAACACCACTTTGGCCGAGAGCACTGCAACATTGTTGCCGGCGCCATCTGTGATAACTGCCGATCTAGGGTGAGGGGATAGTTGCTTACAGATAGAGGTTTAGAAGTTGATGCATGTTCACTTGCGCTCCCATGTGCTTTACTTTGGCGAACACCACTTTGGCCGAGAGCACTGCAACATTGTTGCCGGCGCCATCTGTGATAACTGCCGATCTAGGGTGAGGGGATAGTTGCTTACAGATAGAGGTTTAGAAGTTGATGCATGTTCACTTGCGCTCCCATGTGCTTTACTTTGGCGAACACCACTTTGGCCGAGAGCACTGCAACATTGTTGCCGGCGCCATCTGTGATAACTGCCGATCTAGGGTGAGGGGATAGTTGCTTACAGATAGAGGTTTAGAAGTTGATGCATGTTCACTTGCGCTCCCATGTGCTTTACTTTGGCGAACACCACTTTGGCCGAGAGCACTGCAACATTGTTGCCGGCGCCATCTGTGATAACTGCTGATCTAGGGTGAGGGGATAGTTGCTTACAGATAGAGGTTTAGAAGTTGATGCATGTTCACTTGCGCTCCCATGTGCTTTACTTTGGCGAACACCACTTTGGCCGAGAGCACTGCAACATTGTTGCCGGCGCCATCTGTGATAACTGCTGATCTAGGGTGAGGGGATAGTTGCTTACAGATAGAGGTTTAGAAGTTGATGCATGTTCACTTGCGCTCCCATGTGCTTTACTTTGGCGAACACCACTTTGGCCGAGAGCACTGCAACATTGTTGCCGGCGCCATCTGTGATAACTGCTGATCTAGGGTGAGGGGATAGTTGCTTACAGATAGAGGTTTAGAAGTTGATGCATGTTCACTTGCGCTCCCATGTGCTTTACTTTGGCGAACACCACTTTTGCCGAAAGCGCTGCCACATTGTAGCCTGTGTCATCTCAGCATCTGTGATAACTGCCGATCTAAGGTGAGGGGATAGTTGCTTACAGATAGAGGTTTGGAAGTTGATGCATGTTCACTTACGCTTCCAGGTCTTTCTTTACTTTGGCGAACACCACTTTGATCAAGAGCGCTGCGACATTGTAACCGGTGCCATTTGCAATAACTGTCGATTCAAGATGAGGGATTGTAGCTTTCAGATAAGAGTACACGCTTTAGAGGGTGATATATGTGTAGCTACGAAGCGATGGGTACTGGTTAAATGCCAGTTTAAATTATCCCAGGTCCTTCACTACTTCAGCAAACACCACTTTGACCGAGAGCGCTGCAACATCGTAGCCAGTTCCATCTGAGATAACTTTGATCTAAGGCATTGCTGCTAGCACAATTACAAGGAGAGTGGAGGTTTAAGTCGCTTGGTGGGATGGCCTCAATTTCAGAAACCATCCACATTTTATAAAAAAAAATTGTAAGATTTAATGTGAAACATATCGTGATCGAATTCCATGACTTTTGAGTTTTGGTTTGACACTTTGTAAAATATATGTTTGCTTATTTTTGCGTCGTGAATTTTGACTAGCTAAACTGTCACCAACACTGGTCTTTTGCTGTGTCGTCAGGACATGTTCAAGCTTCGTGACGTCACGGAGGACGCCAAAGAGGTGGTGAAGTGCGTGCGTGAGCTGACCTCCAGGCCCCGCGACAACTACACCCTGCTGCACTTTGTCGAGATCTTCAAAGGTAGACACACACACATGCATGCTTACATCACGCACGCTCGCACATTCACACACACACACACACACACAGACAACACAACACAACACAACACAACACAACACAACACAACACAACACAACACAACACACACACACACACACACACACACACACACACACACACACACACACACACACACACACACTGAAAAAGAAACGTTGGCTTGTACTGTTTAGGACAAACCTGCCTTTCCAGATCACCTTCCATGTTTTATTTCCCCCTGCTGTGGCTTCAATCAAAACGGTTGATTTTAATTTCAAGAAAATGTTGTCGGGTAAAAACCTGAAGGTACTACAGTAGAACCTCCCTTATAAGACCTTCAAAAATCATCCAAAATGCCTTATAAGGGAGGGGTCTTACCCATTATTATGACTGATGATGTTTACGCTAGGAGCTTGCCGTGGCTAAAGGCGATTCCCGCATAACTATGCAGAACATAGCAACAGTTTGATGTTTGGTGTTCTAACTTATGCCGTTTGGTTTGACACAGCATTATGCCAAGGCTGATACGGTGGAACCTCCCTATTAAGACCTTCAAAAATCATCCAAAATGAGGTCTTATAAGGGAGGTAATTTTAATACTTACAAAGAAGGGCAACGTCTGAGAGAAGTAGGTCTTTTATGTGAGGGAGTCTTATAAGGGAGGTTCCACTATAGTACCTTCTAGCTTTCACCCGATCATTGTTTTCTTCTCTCGGTATTAGGTTCCCAGAACACTCGCATCATGGACGCGGGTCACAACCGCCTGCCTCTTCACGGACGCGGCGCGGCCTACAGTCGGGGTGACGCTGAACGCCTGATGCACAAGCTGGTGATTGAGGCCGTCCTGCAGGAGGAGCTGAAGATCACCGCCGCTGACACCGCTGCCTGCTACGTGCGTCTGGGGCCCAACGCCGCCGGCCTGATGCAGAACAGGCTGAAAGTGAGCCAGCTATTGTGTCTTTGTGTGTTCTCGTTCGTTGTTGACGGTGTGCTTTTAGTTTAACTCTCTTGTGCGGTGAACGGTCGTGAACGTTCAACAAAAATTTGGATCGGAAACGTCTAGAACGTTCGGGAACGTACGGATTCCACGTGGCCGGTTTGGGCGCTTCCATTTTGTTTCTATCACATGGCAGTCACGTGAGTGCTTCAGCCTCGCTTTCGCTATAGATTACACTTCCGTCCTGTTGCTTGCAATGGCTTCTAGGCCGATTGGTTTGAAAGATGTGAATTTTTGAAAATGAGTGACCGACTTCGGCATTTTCGCGATTTTTCCAATATGGATGACGAACAGTTATGGCGTCCATTGACTGAAGAAAGCGATGAATAGTCCTATTTTTGTGAAAGATGGGACTTATGAGATCGCGAAGTGATGAGTAAGGAGTGTATTCTGACCTATTTCGGCAGCGAGCTTGTGTTTGTTCGATTGATGCGAATTTTTGAAGTTGTGTTACTGACATCGGCATTTTCCCGACTTTTACATCATGGATGATGAGTCGTTATTGCATCCACTGAGTGATGACGGCGATGAAAATTCCTTTTTTTGTGAAAGATAGGAATTATAAGATCGTGAAGTGAAAGGGTAAGTGAATGATTTTGATCTACATTTCCATTTCAGTCGTCTTAGGCTTCAACAGTCTGCAAAAGTAGGCAGTGAATGGCTAGTGAATGCAGTTTGCGAATACACTTTGGCATTTTTATTATTTTTGTGGAGCCATGCAACCCCATAACATCTTGAAATTCATTTTGTTAAGAATTTCTGACAGAGGATTGGCTTCTCTTGTCACAGGTTTTGCCTTTTTATTCAGTGCTATCCTTTGTGTTAAATAGCATTTTAAAGTGATTTTTCACTATATTAAGCCTTTTTGGTGGTGTTGGGAACTAATTTCAGTGTTGTCCCTCTTTAGTCTAGGGCCTTGATGGCCCTTTTACCACAGTTTTCAGAGGATTGGACTTGAGACTATTCTGATGCCTGCTTAACTGTTCAGATAGAAATGTCAAATTCTTTCACACATTTTCGGGAAAATCTGTCTTTTGAGGCATACAGAACGCCATACAATCATTGAAAGTAAGAAGCTATAGTGTGTGTGTGTGACAAGCCGGAACTTAGTGCGTGATGGAAATGCCATCAGAGGGGGTCTCAGAGTGGGGGGGCAAGCTACGGGCGGTTTTGGGGCGGCTTGAATACACAGAGGCAACTTCCGGCTGGGCGGTTTTGGCCGGAATAAATGCAAGAGGGTTAAAATAGATTTAAGAAGTAAAATTTGGTGTGTGCCGTTTGCAGATAGAGATGTCGGTGCAAGGCGGGCGTAAGCGCAGCGAGGCGTGTCGCATCGGTCAGGAGCCTCAGACCAGCAGACAGCAGGTGGTGGAGGACTGCTACAAGGAGCTGGTGGCCCTCGCCAAGACCATCGGTCAGTGGGCAATTTGTCACTTGTCATCACTATATGTTTTTGTCTTCAGAATTCTTAGGGTACTTTATAATCTTTAAAAATCACCACCAAAAAAGTCACCCTTTAAAAAAAAAAAGGGTTTTAAGGTTTCACTCTACCAGTGCTATCTATTCTATCATGTTACCGTTTCACTACGAATGAGTTATACCTTCCAATTTGGAGCAAATGCCAATTTACCAAAGACCAAAAAGTTCTAGACTTAACAAGACTAGATTACTTCCCTTGGTCTACACAGCCAATACCACTAAGCTGCCGTGGAACCCACTCACTACGTCACTTCCGGAGAGGCAACTTCAAGTCATAATAAAAAAATTTCCAACTTGGAGCAGCCATGTTCTTCTTTGCTCTTCAATTTATTTCGTTTTTCTACCTCTTATTGTCGCCATCCTCCTCGTTTTGGGTTGCCCCTCTGCCTTGGGGCTGCAGGTTTGTCGGCACATAGCTTTGGGGTATTATTTTTTCGTTTTTACTTTGCTAAATAATTTTTGAAAGTAGTTGCTGTGCTTACGTGCTTTGTGCCCCCGGACGCCATGTCGTCCGTCGATCCTGTTGTTTCGTCTCACTCTAGTGGGGTCTCTAGTAAGCCTTCTCGGGAGGATAAGGGGAGGTGTTCAGATACACCTCAAGCTTCTTCTTCCTCTAGCTCTCGTAAGCATTCGAGTTCTAGGCCGAAGTCTTCCTCTTCTTCGTCGTCGAAGAAGGAGCAACCCCCCCCCCCCCCTCCTCTCCCTCAGCCTGTGGTTTCTGAGTCTTCTGCGGTGGTGTCTGAACAGGTTATTTCCCTAGTGGATTCGTCTACTCTGGTGGCAGACATGCTTGCCGAGTTTAAAAATAAAGGTTTAGTTTTGGTCCCTTCGGCCTCCTTGACCGATTGGTCGGTTAGATCTGGTAGGCAAACGGACTTGACGACTGACTTGACCTCGGACAGACCCGCACGGTACCCTCACGGGACACGAGAAGACAACCAGTGTGTACGTTCCCCTCGCTTTACCATGAATGATAATGATGAACCTACTTTGTACTCAGTTGAGCAGCTGGCCCAGAGGGAGCGCGTTACGGGCATCTCCATCTTCCCCCGAGAGGAAGACCTCGAGTCGGACGGTCGGTCCTTCTCCCAGCGTGACGTAGAAGCTGCTTGCTCCATCGACGCCCACAGGAAACCCCGTCCTGACGCCGTCCCCTTCTACGGCTCTCGTTCTCGCAGGAGCGAACGTCTCCCCTCTTCTCTCGTTGATGATCAGTCTCACGATGATCGGCAGTCTTGTAGCCCGAGTAGGGCGAGAAGTACGGACGTGCATTTTACCCAGCAGAGCCGTTGCCCGCGTAGGGCCTTGCCTCGGCGGTCTCTTGAACACGGAATTTGCGATGACTTCGACGACTACTCGCCCAGGCCCGTGCGCCGTGCCGGCGGCACGCGGCCACCAGTCTCCACCGTTACGGACACCCGTCTCAGAGCGACACCTTCGGGGGTGGACCCCCCGATGCCTGTTCTGGAGCCCGTTTCACGTCAACCTGGCCCCCGTCATACGGTTGAGCTTCAGCCCCCCTTGGATGCTCGTCAGGCCAGGCACTCCTCGAAGCGTCATGCGGCGCGGCCTCGAGGGTCTTCCGTGGATGAGGAGTTTGATTCGTCGCCTCGTGAGGGTTTGGATGACTTCGACCTAGCCGTTCAGGACGAAGTGTTTCGCATCATGAGGACTGGGTGTCAGGGGTCTCAGTGGTCCTCGTCGAGGTCTGACCACGGCTACGATCAACTTTCTCAGTCTGAGCGGGACAATAGTGTGTCTGACCCCCCTGTGTGTTCAGACCCAATCCCTTCGACCGGCAATTATCAAGGCTATCTGCACATCCTTCAGCCCTACTGCAAGGACATCAAGCCGATGGTGCAGCTCGAATCATCTCAGACAGCGGGACAGCCGCAGTTCTTTGGCGAGCTGCAAGCGCAGAAGGAGGCTCGTCTAGCGCTTCACACCTCTCCGTTCGTCCGCCAGACACTGCGTAAGGCTGACTCTATCCTGTGGGCTCAACCGCCACCGTTGCCCGTGGACGACGACGACATCTCTCCTTCCCCTCAGCCGGAACCGGTCCCGTCTCAACCTGGCTCGTTTGTGAAGAAGGACTTCTTCCCGCCGTTTCAGCTGGCAAACCCCTTCGTGCCTGTGCCTTCGCACTCGGAGGTGTCCCAGCAGGATCGTTCCGCCCTTAGCTATGGGCGCAGGATGAGACAGACTTCGGTTCTCATGGGCCAGCCGGCCTTCAACAACTTGGAGAGATCCATGTTCTCTATTCTTCGAGCCTCGTCTTTAGCCACGTCAATGCTTCAGTCTCTGGCGCAGATCGCCGGTTCTACGGCCGCTTCCAAACCTGAAGACTTCAGGCTGCGTGATGGTGTCAACGAGCGTGCCCTGGGTGTTGCCTTGGCTTCTCTCAACCAAGCTGTGAGCTCCTTTTCGTCCGTGGCCTCCTCTACTAAAGTGCAGCTAGCAGCCACGTTCAGGGACGCGGTCCTCAAGGATTGTAAAGTGCCTCTCTCCCTGTTGGATCGTTCGAACATTCGCTCTGGCCCCACCGATCCTCGCTCTACTTTTCATTAGGCTTCCCTCAAGGACAACCTGGAGCGGGTCAAGAAACGGAGACTGGACTTGGGCCAGGAACGTATCATGGAGTTGGCTACCAGGGCTGCCGGCCGGGGGTTTGCTTCCCCCCAACCTAAGCGCGCGCGCTTGGACTTTAGGCCTCCTCCCTCTATCCCCATGAGAACCGGTTCGTCTCGAGGGCGTTCCTTTCGCTACCCCAACTACCAGTCAGCGGGACAGCGTCAACGCCCCTCATACCAGCGTCGCCCTTTGTCCACCAACCGCCGTCCTCCGTCCTCGGGACGGGGATCGGGCACCTCGGGTTCTTCCCGGTATGTCCGTGCCCCGTTCCCAGCATGGAAACAGCCTTTTCAGTAGGGCCCGCACGACCTTTGGGGGATTCAGGCGCTTCGACCGACTCAAGTGTGGGCTCCCTTCTGAAATGCTTTTCAGCATGGGAGCACTTGGTCGAAAGCCCTTGGGTCCGTCAGGTCATGCGGGTCGGCTTCAGGTTCCCCTTTTCCAGGGAACCTCCCCTGTCTGCCCAACCCATCTCTTTCCCGCCCCCTCAAGACCAGTCAAAATTCGAAGCGATCGACAAGGAAGTCGCTGCACTCTGTCAAAAGGGAGCCATTGTGCAGATTGTGCCTACGGAACCGGGTTTCTACTCTCGACTGTTCGTGGTCCCCAAGAAAAGCGGAGAATTTCGCCTGGTCTTGGACTTGTCCCCCCTCAACAAGTTTATTCGCACCGACAAGTTCAAAATGGAGACGGCAACTTCGATCCGTCTCTCCATTCTTCCGAACGACTGGGCTACGTCCATCGACCTGAGGGACGCATATTTTCACGTGGGCATCCACCCTTCACGTCAGCGTTTCCTGCGCTTCGTCTGGAAACACAAGACTTATCAGTTTGTTGCCCTTCCGTTCGGCCTGTCCCCGGCCCCTTGGATTTTCTCAAGAATCACCAAGGAACTCGTTCGTCTCGCCAGGTCCCAGGCAATTCGTCTTCACGTTTACCTGGACGATTGGTTGTTGCTAGCAGCTTCGCAAGCCCTATGCCTCTCTCAAACAGACACTCTTGTTCGACTGTCCAGGACCCTGGGTTTTCGCATTCACGACGGGAAGTCGGAGCTGACTCCTTCGACCTCCTTCAGCTACCTCGGCGTGAAGTTCGATACAGAGCGGTTTTCAGTGCAACCGTCGGAGACTCGAGTCAAAGCCATATTCGAGATTGTCTCGACGTTCAGACTGAGGACTTCGCTCTCTGCTCGTCAGCTTCTCCGCCTCCTGGGGCTTATGGAATCGGTAGCGGATTTGCTTCCTCTCGCACGGGTGCACAAGCGGCCACTGCAACGACTGCTGTCGCAAAGGAAACTGTCTCAGATGCCTCTCGAGCAACTAGTGTCTCTCGGCGATTGGTTCCTCGACTCGACGGAACAGTGGATGAATCTCGAGTGGCTCAACAGCTCGGTGCCTATCCGTCCCATGCAACAGCAACAGTTTCTCCACACGGATGCCTCAACGACGGGCTGGGGCGCCCATTTGGATCGGGTCGAAGTTTCGGGCCAGTGGACTTCGGCAGAGAAGGACTGTCACATCAACCTCTTGGAGATGGAAGCAGTAGCCAGGGCCCTGAAGTCTTTTGCACTCCTTCTCTCCGGGAAATGGGTCACTGTCTGCGGAGACAATACGACAGCTCTCTCTTATCTTCGCCGCCAGGGAGGAACACGGTCTCCGGCCCTTTCGATGAAAGCGGAAGGGATTCTTCTCTGGGCCCAATCAAGAAAGATCGTGCTCTCAGTGGAATACATCCCGGGGAAGTTGAACGTCCTAGCGGATCAGCTGAGCAGGAAAGGACAACTTCTCCCCACGGAATGGACCGTCGCTCACCGGTCCCTCCTCCCGCTGTGGCACCTTTGGGGGAAACCTCACGTGGACCTGTTTGCCACAAAGTACAACTGCAGGCTTCCTCTCTATGTGTCACCTATGAGGGACCCCCAGGCACTAGCGCGCAACGCTTTCTCGATCTCCTGGACAGGAATGTCAACTTATGCGTACCCTCCCACGTCTCTGCTCACCAAAGTGCTGGAGAAATACTGCCGCGACAGGCCCCGCTTGATTGTCATCGCCCCGTTCTGGGAAACGAGCCCTTGGTTTCCAGAACTCGAGAGCCTGTCTCACGTTCCAAGCGTCCCGCTTCGTCTCACAGGGGACACTCTGCTTCAGCCTCGCTCCGGTGTAGGACACGCCAACCCCCAGCTGTTTCAGTTGACCGCATGGCTACTATGCGGGCCGGGTTGCGAGCACGACTCTTACCAGACAAAACTGTTGACCTAGTCCTTAAGGCTCGTAGGCAGAGCACCAATAAGCTTTATGACATTAGGTGGGCTTCTTGGTTTGGGTTTTGCACAGCCCATGGCATTCCCCCCTTAGACCCTTCTGGTCCACAGTTCACCCAGTTTTTAGCTCACCTGTACCAGGACCGCGGCTTATCCGCCCAGACTTTGTGTGGTTACAGGTCTGCCGTTGTTCATACCGTTGCTGTGGCGACGGGCAAGAGAAACCCTGTTTTTTCATGTGCCATTGAAGTCTCCCATCTCATTGATGCTGTGCGTAATGTCTCTGTTTCGTCCTGTGTTCGCCTTCCGCAGTGGGATGTTTTTCTGGTCCTCTCATTTTTTAGGGATAAATGTGAGCCCATGTCCTCTTTGTCCTTGAAGTTACTAACTTTTAAAACGGTTTTTCTTCTCTCCCTGGCCACTGCTAGGCGGGTTAGCGGTGTTCATGCTCTTAGTGGTCTGGGTTCCGACGTTGAGTTCAATACTTCGGATCAGTCAGTCACCTTGTCTTTTCTGCCCGAGTTTAGGGCCAAGAATCAGCCTGCTCAGATTGCTTCCCCCTCAGTTACTGTTCAGAGTCTTTGCACCATTCTCGGCCCTGATGATTCGGATAGGCTCCTGTGCCCTGTCAGAGCCCTTAAGTATTACCTTAAGAGAACCTCCCCCTTCCGGGGGCACAAACGCCGTCTGTTCATCTCCCTGAATGAGAAATACATGAGGGATATCTCGAAATCAACCATTTCTAGGTGGTTAGTGGGCGCTATTAAGTTAGCGTACTTAAGTGCCGACAAGTCATTGCCCTCTAACCCCCTGAGAGCCCATGAAATCCGGGCTATCAGCACATCCCTGGCTATGATCAAGGGAGTGGCGCTTTCCAGCGTTATGGAAGCAGCGTACTGGAAGTCTCAGTCCACCTTCACTAGCTTCTACCTGCGCCATTTCTCCGCCAGAAGGCAGGACGACACCTTCGGCATCAGGAAGGTGGTGCTTGCGCAGACTCCGGTTTCTCTGGCCTAACGGTAATCGTTTGTTATTTTTTGTTCTGATGTTGGTATGCATATGCTTATGCTGTTTGGGGGTATGGATGTTTTGATTGTTTATTTGTTATAATGTCCTCTCTCTTACAGGTTATCCCTGGCGTTCCAGGTCAGGTTTGTCTTGTGGGTACTGTTTTTTTGCTTAGTTGGAGTGTAACTTCAACAATGTTTTCTTACCCACCTCCTCGCTGGGAATCAACTCATTCGTAGTGAAACGGTAACATGATAGAATAGATTGAATGATTTTAGTTAATATAACTATCTATTCTATCTATATACTTACCGTTTCACTACGATCAAGGTTCCCACCCACCTCCCTCCGACGAAAACATCATTGGGAAGGTTGGTTTTTAAAGAAAGAAAGAAGAATTTTTTTTATCATGACTTGAAGTTGCCTCTCCGGAAGTGACGTAGTGAGTGGGTTCCACGGCAGCTTAGTGGTATTGGCTGTGTAGACCAAGGGAAGTAATCTAGTCTTGTTAAGTCTAGAACTTTTTGGTCTTTGGTAAATTGGCATTTGCTCCAAATTGGAAGGTATAACTCATTCGTAGTGAAACGGTAAGTATATAGATAGAATAGATAGTTATATTAACTAAAATCATTCATTCTACTTGAATACTTCACAATGCGTTGTCTTCCTTTTCTTTGCCGCCCCCCCCCCCCCCCCCCCCCCCCCCCCACAACCACGGAGCAATACAGCAAGAACTGTGCTGATGAACCTGGACTCTGGGTGGAGGGTTTGCATTCTGTCAGTGCTTTCTCCTTCACTATGTGTTGTCCTTTATTTTCTCTGCCCCCCACACAGCCACGGAGCACTGCAGCAAGAACTACGCCCTGACTGGGTTGATGATTTAATAATTATATGACTCGCAGACATCATCGCAATCGGATCGCAGTGTATCTGCCCCCACCCTCCCTCAGTTTCGACAAAACGTTTGACCCTTTTTTTGTGCCGTTATCTACAGAGACTGATTGTGGACGTTGGGTTGGTTGGTAGGTCGAACTCTGTCAGTGCTTTCTAGTTCATTGTGCGTTGTACTCATTTTCTCTGCCCCCCTACACACAGCCATGGAGCAAGGCAGCAAGAACCGTGCTGATGAACCTGGACTCTGGGTGGAGAGTTTACACTCTGTCAGTGCTTTCTCCTTCACTGTGTGTTGTCCTTTATTTTCTCTGCCCCCCTACACACAGCCACGGAGCAAGGCAGCAAGAACTATGCTGATGAACCTGGACTCTGGGTGGAGAGTTTACACTCTGTCAGTGCTTTCTCCTTCACTGTGTGTTGTCCTTTATTTTCTCTGCCCCCCTACACACAGCCACGGAGCAATGCAGCAAGAACTACGCTGATGAACCTGAATGAATGAAAAATGGTGTTTTACGTCCTCTCGGTCATAGACACATATGGGACATTTGTAAATACAAAGATGGTGGGAACAATACTGGCTGCAATGCCCGGAGGCAGTGCAACACCAGTAAAGTCCCGAGTTTTTAACAATATAGATATGTGATATTTTAATCTGGGCTGGCTGATGAACCTGGACTCTGGGGGTTGATTTATACTCTGTGCTTTCTTCTTCACTGTGTGGTGTTGTCATCCATCCCCCCCCCCCAGCCATGGAGCATGGCAGCAATAACTAAACTGATGAGCCTTGACACTGGGTGGAGGGTTTGCATTCTGTCACTGCTTTCTAGTTCATTGTATGTTGTACTCATTTTCTCTGCCCCCCACACAGCCACGGAGCATGGCAGCAAGAACTACGCGCTGATCTTCCCCAACGCAATGCTGTGGCAGCTGGCTGAGAAGACCCCCCTCACCGCGGAGGAGATGAAGAGGGACATCGACGGCCTCCCAGAGGCCAAGATCAACAAGTACGGCGCTCACCGCTTCCTGGAAGTCACGACTAAGTTCTGCGTCATGCTGTCCAGTAAGTGAGAGTTAATAATGCATGTGTGTGTGTTTGGGGGTCGACGGCCTGCCTATGATCAAGATCAACAAGTACACCGCTCACCAATTCCTGGATGTCACTACAAAGTTCTGTGTGATGCTTTCAAGTGAGTAGGAGTTAATAATGTGTGTGTTTGAGATGGAAGAGGGACATCGACGGCCTGCCAGAAACCAAGATCAACAAGTATGGCACTCACCGATTCCTGAATGTCACAACAAAGTTCTGTGTGATGCTTTCAAGTGAGTGGGAGTTAATAGTGCGTGTGTGTTTGGGGCTCGACGGCCTGCCTGTGATCAAGATCAACAAGTACACCGCTCACCAATTCCTGGATGTCACCACAAAGTTCTGCGTGATGCTTTCGAATGAGTGGGATTTGGTCATATGTGTGTGTGTCTGTATGTGTGTGTGTATGTTTGGGGTGAAGAGGGACATCGACGGACTGCCAGAAACCAAGATCAACAAGTATGGGGCGCTCACCGATTCCTGAATGTCACGACAAAGTTCTGTGTAATACTTTCTAGTGAGTGGGAGTTAATAGTGCGTGTGTGTTTGGGGGTCGACGGCCTGCCTATGATCAAGATCAACCAGTACACCGCTCACCAATTCCTGGATGTCACCACAAAGTTCTGCGCCATGCTGTCTAGTAAGTGGGATTTAGTGTTTGGGGATCAATGGCCTGCCAGAGAGCCAGATCAACAAGTATGGCTCTCACCGCTTCCTGGACGTCACCACTAAGTGAGTGGGAGTTAATAATGCATGTGTGTGTGTGTTTGAGATGAAGAGGGACATCGACGGACTGCCAGAGAGCCAGATCAACAAGTATGGCTCTCACCGCTTCCTGGACGTCACCACTAAGTTCTGTGTGATGCTTTCAAGTGAGTGGGAGTTAATAATGCATGTGTGTGTGTGTTTGAGATGAAGAGGGACATCGACGGACTGCCAGAAACCAAGATCAACAAGTACAGTGCTCACTGATTCCTAGATGTCACCAAAAAGTTCTGTGTGATGCTTTCAAGTGAGTGGTCGAGAGGACGTTAAACACCAAAATTTCTTCTTTCAAGTGAGTGGGATTTAGTTGATTGTGTATTGTGTTTATGTGTATTTGGGGATAGGTGTGTATGTGTTTGGGGATCGACAGCCTGCCAGAGACCAAGATCAACAATTACAGAGCTCACCACTTCCTAGATGTCACCACAAAGTTCTGCGTCATGCTATCAAGTGAGTGGGATTTAATATGTGTGTGCTTGCTTGTGTGTTTATTTGTGGATCAACAGCCTGCCTGCCATAGACCAAGATGAACAAGTATGGTGCTCACCGCTTCCTTGACGTCACCACAAAGTTCTGTGTCATAATGTCCTGTAAGTGGGAGTTAATAATGCGTGTGTTTGCATAGGTGTGTGTGTTTGGGGGTCGACGGTCTGCCCAAGACCAAGATCAACAAGTGTGGGGCACACACCGATTCTTGAATGTCACCACAAAGTTCTGCACCATGCTGTCAAGTAAGTGGGATTTAGTGTGTGTGTTTTGGGATCGACAGTCTGCCAGAGACCAAGATCAACAAGATTCTTAGACGTCACCACAAAGTTCTGCGTCATGATGTCAAGTAAGTGGGATTTAACTGTGTGTGTGTGTTTTTGTGTGCGTGTATCAGAATCAGAATCAGAATCAGAATCAAAGTTTATTGTCCTTTAAAACCAATACAAGGTTTTATATGACACTGATAAAATAACAATAACGTAATAATAACAATTTATAAAGTTCAGTTACGGAACTTTTTGTTTTGTTTTCTCAATACTTCTGGGTTTTTCCCCCTTCTTTCTTTGTGCTAGTTGCGTTACTGTTTCAGATAATTCAGGCTATTGATTGACACAACTGTGTATATATTTTGCAAGCTCACTTACAAGGGCGTCATTTGTAATTAATTTGCTAGGTGTAACATTATGCATATCGTATTTTTCTTCAACAAGTTTTATAAATTGTGTTCTTATTTCCGTATGCTTTGTACAATTGTCTAAAAAATGAGTTTCATCTTCTATTTCCTTGCATTGTAAACATAGCCTTTTCTCTCTAGGCATATTAGAATGTCTACCTTTTTCTATTTTAAGCTCATGGCATGAAGTTCTTAGTTTGCATAACGTCTGTTTTTTGGTAAAGTGTATTAAAGGATTTGTCAAATATGGTTCAGTTCTGTATTCATTTGTAATCTTGTTATAAAAGTTTAGCTTTGATTTTGTCTCAGATTTTCTTTTTCTCCAAAATGAAATATATTCTTCTTTTAGTTTATTTTGTATTACATGACATAATTTATTTATGTTAAACGTGTGTTGGTTGTTCCATACATGTGTCAATCCAAGGGCGTTTAAAATAGATTTGACGAATTTAACCCATGGTGACTGACTAGTTTCATTCTTTAACATTTCGTTGTAAATGACATTAATGTAAGAGTCTTGTTTGGATTCTAAGATATGATGCCAGAATTTTATAATTTGACAAATTGATGCTAAACTAACAGGAAAACTACCTAGCTCTCCAATAACCGCTAAATTTATAGCTTTTTTATGAACCCCTAAAATTTGTTTGAAAAAATTGTGCTGGATATGTTCATGCTGTAATTTATTTGAAAGGCATTGGGTGAATAACTTTTCTAAGTTAAAGTTGTCATCTAATTTTATGGTAAATGGCAGCCAAACATCTGCACCATAAGTTAATATTGGCGAGATGAGACTATCAAATAGTTTTAAAATAACTTGAACGTTTATGTTTTCATTTCTAAACATTCTTTTAAGGCTATATGTTGCTTTATTTCCTTGCTTGCTAAGATGCTCAGATGCTATATCAAGTTTTCCTGATTTATGGAATATAATTCCTAGGTACTTGTACTGATCTGTCGTTTCAATAATGTTTGTGCCACATCTAAAAAATGTTTTAGTTTTGGGGTCTGTCTTTGAAAATATTAACACTTTAGTTTTCTCATTGTTAATGTGTATACCCCACTCTTTACAATATAAGTGCAATTTATCAAGTTTTAATTGTAAACCATGCTTAGATGTTGCAAGAAGTACGAGGTCATCTGCATAGAGTAAAGAAGATATACATTTATTTTCTGATTGACTTATTTTTGGTGAATCTACGTCTGGAAACCACTTAATTATATCATTAATAAATATATTAAATAATGTCGGGCTTAAGGAGCTTCCTTGTATAATTCCTCTTCGTACATAAATGGAGTGAGGAATCCCGTTCTTGCTGGATGAGCAAATTTGGGCATTTGTGTGCATACTTTTAATCAGATTAAAACATTTACCTTGAATACCTATTTTTTGTAATTTTATAAGTAGTCCTTCGTGTGATATGTTATCGAATGCTTTTTGAAAATCAACAAAGCATGCATATAATCTACTGTTACGTGATTTTAAGGTATAGTCTACTATACTGTTTAAAATGAGAATATTATCTGAAGTCCTATGGTCCTTTCTAAAACCAGCTTGTTCTTTTGCTAGCAGATTGTTTGATTCTAAGTAATCATTTATTCGAGTATTTAGTATTTGACATAATACATTACCTAGCGAACAGTTAAGCGTGATTCCTCTGTAGTTGCTTGGGTTTGATTTATCCCCTCCTTTATGTATTGGGACTGATATGCCTTTCTTCCACATATCTGGATATTGGCCACTTTTCAAGATATAATTGAATATGTTTTTAATTGTGGGCAACAATTCTGAAGTGCCAGCTTTTAAAAATTCATTTCTAATTCCATCTATTCCAGGAGATTTGTTATTTTTTAACTTTCTAATAGCTTTAGTTATTTCTTTATCTGTAATATCATAATCTAAATTATGACTATCGATATTAGTTTTCATATTATCTATATCAGTTTTTATACAGTTTTCTTGGTTATCATCAATTACTACAGATTCTTTGTTCTCCATTTCGACTTGTTTTCCCAGAAGTTCTTCCAGATGAGCAATCCACTTTTTAACTGGAATAGATTGTTTTTGTTCCTGGTTGTCCATGGTCTGTAGTTCTTTTAATGTTTTCCAAAGTGCGTTTGGGTTATCAGTCAAGTTTTTGTTTAAAATATCTAATAGTTTTGCTTTATATGCTTTTTTCTTTTTCTTAATTATTTTGTTATATATTTTCCTTGCATAAAAATATTTTTGATGTAGTGTTCGGCTAAATGGACTTCTATTTAATGCATTTAGTAAAGATTTGGTTTCTTTACGTTTTATTTCGCATTCTTTGTCAAACCATTTTTTATTTTGTCTTTTCCTTTTCTTCCCGTTTCTTTTTATTCTATAAGTTAAGTTTCCTTTACCTAGATCCTGTAACAGTTGTGTAAAGTCTTCTACTACATTATTTATTGTTGTAGCGGGAGAAGTAAGGTTCTTAGCATCTGCTTTAAGAATGTCATTAATCTTTTTCATACGTATTTTATTTTCTGAAGAAGTGAGGGCCTTTTGAAGTTTGGCCTCAGAGTTTTCATCCCAAAAGAAAGTAATATTTTCGTACATGTTTTTTTCATGTTCATTATGTTTGGTTTCTCTATGTGTTTTGCTTCCTGTTTTATAGTAATTTTCTTTAGTGAGGTAATGATTTATCTTTAATGATATTGGACAATGATCTGAATAAGCTGTTAAATCGTGAACTTTCATATTGATTACATAATTCAATAAGTTTTGAGAGCATAATAAGTAATCAACAACGCTACATCCGTTGGGTGTGTAACAAGTATATCGACCTTGTAAGTCGCCAAGTGTTCTGCCATTAAGAATACTCATGTTGCAGTCAATACATATAGATGTGAGTTTCCTACCAAGTTTTTGGACACAACTGTCCATAGAACATCTGTCATTTACTGTATTAAACGAGTAATGCTCAGGTAGTGGATATGTATTATTTTCCTTGTCCATTTGGATGTAATCAGGAATCGTGCCTGACCTTGCATTAAAGTCTCCGCACAAAATTACTTGTTCATTGCTGGATAGATTAATTAGATCATCTTCGACTTTGTCCCATATACTGCTCGTAAAATCTTTACCAAAAGAGGAATGTTCTGGGGGTATATACACACATCCTATGTATGTGGAATGTCCCTCTTTTTGCATTCTCAACCAAGCTATATCGCTGTTATTTGGGGGTAGAATCTTAACAAACTTTCTTAAGTTTTGTTTGATAAAAATCGATATACCCCCTGAAGACTTTTGAGCCTTTGCACGCTTGGGACGACAATAATGTATTCCTGGGGCGAAGTCTGCAAAGTGTACTTTGCATGCAGTTTCATTGTCAAGGTGTGTCTCTTGCAGAAAGACTATATCATATTCTGATATAAATCTAATCACATCATCTTCTTCTAATTTATTTATCTTTTGTCCATCAATGGTTTCTTTAAATCCCTTTACATTCCATGAAAGTATCTTTAAATTGTCAAGTTTCATTGTACGTTAAATAAGGTGTGTGTTTGGTAGTGATTGAAAGCATTATATTGTTATACAGTGGAAATAAATCACGGTGCCTGTAATCATGCACACTTTCATAATATCTGTCACGGCTGCCCCCTCTGTGAACCTTTGAGTGCTGCCAGTCGTCAAGGTAGTTTTGAGGGTGAAGGCCTTTCTCCTGTTGTCCATGACTGCGGAAGGGTAAGTCATATATATGACTGTTTCCGTCGTTGTCGCGCCTTCTGCTTCTGTAGTCCTCTGGTTCTTGCCGGTCGTCATGGTAGTATTGAGGATTGAAGCGTTTTTCATTGTGTCCATAGCTGCGATAGTGTTGACCTTTTCTGATATCGTTCCCGTTTTTGTCATGGCTTCTTCTGTTGTCGTCATGGTAGTTTTGAAGATTGTTACGTGTCTCATGTTGTCCGTAGCTTCTATGTTGTGGACCATTTCCATAAGCTTCTCTATTTCTGTCGTCACTTCTTCCCCTGTTGTCGTCACTGCAGTCTTGAGGATTGGAACCATCTTCATGCTGTCTACTACTGTAATAGAAATGACCAACTCTCTTTCTGTCGTGGCTTCTTTCTCTGTTGTCCTTCTGGAAGTTCTGAGGGTTGTAGCGGTTTTCATGCTGCCTACTGCTGCGAAAGTGTTGGTAATTTCTGTGATCATCTCTGTTTCTGTTGTGGCTTCTTCCTCTGTTGTCGTTATGGAAGTTTTGAGGGTTGTAGCGGTTTTCATGCTGGTCATAGTTGCGGCGACTTGCACTATTTCTGTGACCATTTTCATAGGCTCCGCTTGTAGAAGTTTGGCTTTTGTTGTACTGGTTGGTTTTGCGTTCTGCGTGTGCAGTGTTATGCCTGGGTTTGTCCTCGTGTAACAGTACACTAGGCCTTCTGTTGTTTGTTTCTCGATCCTTTCTGTGTTGATAGTTGTTTGTGACTGTACTTCCTTTTTCGTCGTCTGAGCTGTCATAGGAGGTCTTTTCCAACGATTCTCTCTGGAGACTTGGTGTTTTTCTTGCCGAATCTTGCTGGTTGGATCCGTGGTTTGTTCGTTTGATGTGTTTCTTTTGCTTTTGCCTTTGCCATAGGATGCTATGAACCCGTCGTCCTATGTTTCCTGCCAGAAGTCCAGACCCTCTCTCATTCGGGTGAATCTCATCATGCATGATGTTTTCTTTGTTCTTCAAGTTGTCATGCTGAAGGAAGGTCACGTCTTTTGATTTCAGGTTTGCAAATACCATAGCATTGTACACCTCTTTTTTGCCATCTAACTTTTCATCGAGCGTTGGGATGACGTTGCTGATGACAACTTGTGATTTGGGGCACTGCTTTTTGATATTTGTAACGCATTTGGTCATCTTCTTGCTGGCCTTGTTGGCTGAGCTTTTCTTGAGATTGTTTATTCCAAGATGCAAGAGAATGACGTCAGGGTCTTGACCATCCTGTAACTTGAGCTTACTACACTCCTCAATGGTTGGTGCTTTCGTCATGTTTGTCTTTAAACCATATGACTTGCCCAGGCGTTCTGGGTCGATGCCCCTCAGAACTGAGTCATGAATTACATGAAGGCTGGGGAGGTTTTCATCTTGTTCTCCTTCAGTATGGCTTGTTTCGTCATCTGAGTCAGTGCTACTGACGTCACTGTCTGACTCAATGATGTGACATTCACGCGCCTGAGTGTGTTGTGCCGTGTTTGGGCTGCATTTCCTTTGTGATGTTTCCTTATGTCCAGTCCTTTCTTTTTCTTCCTTTGAGGTGGGTATTTGGTGCGTTGGATTGGTGGGTGTTGTGGTACCAAATTTGTAATTGTGCTCTTTGGCTGGTGTTTGTTCATGGCCATCTGTTGTCTGATTGGCTCTATCTTGGGTAGGTGCATCCTTGCTGTTACCAATTTGATGCTCAAGTTTGTTTTGTATACTGTTTATCAGTTGCGCAAATCCATCTCCCCTTATTTCATCCGATTTTTGTAACTGTTCTGTGAGATTTGTGACTGCTTTCTCAAGGTTTTGTAGGATGTTTTCTGTTTTTTGGTTGTGCACTTCAAGCAGTGCACACAAAGTGCTGTCATTTGTGTTTTTGCTTGTTGCATCTTCTTGTTGGGGTTTGTCTTTTCGTCCTGCAGCTATTATCTCTTCTTCTATTTGATCATCGTGTAGTGACTGTGCACAAAGTTCACATGTGTATTTTCTTTGTGTCTTGGCGAAGATGCAAACTTGATATATGGGTAGCTTAGTGCAGGAGTAATGGATCTTCTGATTGCAGTCTGCACATTTCAGTGATTTCTCAGTGTTCTTTTCTTTGCAGAAGCACTGTACGTCATTTTGAGTTGATGCCTTTGCGTCATTGACACTTGCGTCATAATCTAAATCTCTTGCATCACAGTTTGTTCCATTTTCTGTTTTTGACATGCTGTTGCTTTCAACTGTCCCACTGACCTCTTTTTCTGGTTCATTCGTCAGCGGAATGTCATCCCCTTCTCCGTAAACCACTGGGTCAGGGAAACCAGCTCGTTTCATGGCCTCTTTTGCCTCAGCCATTGTGGCGTAGCCTTTATGGCTAGCCTTTGGGTAGCCGTTTACTGATTGCGATGCCTGATTCCAGTTTTCGAAAATCCCAGTTACTCTACCGCAACTTACTGCGTAAATTTTCCTTCCTTGTCGTTTTGCTTTCGAGTTGTTGCAAGATATCGCTATATCTTCATTTGACATTCTGTTTTTGAATTTCTTTTACCGAGCTTGTATCAGTTGTTTCTCATCGTCGCCATTGTCCCGGAAGTGTGTGTATGCGTCGGTAACTGCGTCATGCTCTCGAGTGAGTGAGATACAAAAATGTGTGTGACTCACCTATTCCTGGATTTCATGACAAAGTTCTGCATCATGTTTGAGGGTGAGTGGGATCCAACAGAGATAACTCTCTGCGGTTCATAAACAGATCTTAAACATTGTATTGTGTAGGGTATGTGAGTGTGTGTATGTATGCGTGTGCACTTGTGTGTATGAAGAGATAATCAGTTGACAGAAAATGGAGTACTTGGGCTTTTCTCTGTTCAGTGAATTATCTCCCCTTACAAGGGTTAAATCTGAATACCATGTTATGTTTTTCTAAGGGTTCAGGCATCGGAATTGTCAGATGATCGATCTACACATTTCAGAGGATTCAGAATTTCTGACACTGTGACAGAGGACTGGCTTCTACTGTCAGAGGTTTTGCCTTTTTATTCAGTGTTATCTTTTCTGTTAAACAGCATTTTAAAGTGACTTCTCGCTATATTAAACCTTTTTGGTGATGTTGGGAACTGATTTTAGTGTTGTCTCTCCACAGCCTAGAGCCTTGAAGGCCCTTTTACAGCGGTTTTCAGAGGATTGGACTTCAGACTATTCTGATTCATGGTGTTACTTTTGATATTAAAACCAACAACCAAGCAAACAATCCACTTGAGGGTTGTTACATTTCTTTGTGTTTTGCTAAGCTCTTGAAGAGGAGGTGGGTGACAGCAGTCAGGGTGCTGATGAGAATGCTGATGACTGGGCCTCCCCGTACTTCGATACAGCCTCCACCAGCTCAGGAGGTCGAGGCTGCCAAAAGAAACCCTTCGGTCGGCAGAGGGTAAGTGCCAGTTTTTGGTTTTGTCTTTTTGCTTTATTATAATAATAATAAAGACATTTATAGAGTGCACATTCTAGACGAACTACTCATGACGCTTAACAAAACTAAAATCCACTCCACATGCAAGATTACATCATACATATCGAACAAAAGTAACTTTGCAAGTTAACATGCAGTAGTATGATGACAGACCTGCCGTTCACCCCGATTTCGGCGGGTAAACTCCGATTTTTTTTTGGCTTCAATCCGATCGCGATAGCCGAAACTCCGATATTTTGAGAGCCGTCAAGCAACGTTGTTTAGTCATATTGCTAAGGAAGTGAGAGCTCTCTAATGCAGAAGGGAAGCTTTAATGACAGCCGGAAAGCATTCGACTTCCTGTTTCTATGGCCGCCATTGTGCACGGAGCTCAATTGAAGCCTAATTTTGATCGATTTTCTTCAAATTTTGGGGGGAATTTTTTTTTCCATCAAAATGGCGGCGTTCCAAGCGATAGACGATGATGTTATCGATGTTTTTACTCATAAATTGTGTGCCAATCGTGCTTTTGGACTTACTAGGCCTATGGTTAACTTTGATTATCGATCGACCGGTCATCTGCCGAGGATTCCGACACTATTTTAGACAGTGAATTGGTTTTTATCGGACTCAGAGTGGTTTAACACTTTATACAAAGCATAGAGATACTTTTCACACGAAAACGTCGATCGCGAATGATCGGCAATGAGACCGACAGGTGTGCGTATCCGAACATAATTTTTACCTGTTGATTGCATGACGACAGGATGTAAAAAAGCTTTATCAAGCTTACTCTTTTATCGTCAATAAAGATCATTTTGACTTGACTTGACTTGACGACTAAAATAACCCTTACAGAAAGGCAAGTACTAAGTTTATTTTGAGCTTTTAATGTTTCTCTGATCATGTAAGTGACTTGTGTCTGCAATGTTTTAATAATAAACACGCCACACATTTTTTTTAACATCTTTGTTGAACACACATTTGTTTGTATATTTCGATTTTCGTAATAATCAATGAAAATAAACAAACACAAAATGTCAAATTGGCAAAAATAACATTGTCAACAGTTGAACACAGAAAACAATATGATAGCAAGATTACTACAAAGTTTCATTAACTTTTATTCACAAATAATTTCAATATAAATAATGTTTTGAATAAGCATACCCATTTCTAGTTCATTCTGCCAAATCCTTACAGGATTGTGGGCTTGGCTCAGCCACTTCTTTATAGGATGCTATATGCTTTTCCATGCTTTCTGGGGTACTTTTCTGCTCACTAATCCTTACAGGATTGTGGGCTTGGCTCAGCCACTTCTTTATAGGATGCTATATGCTTTTCCATGCTTTCTGGGGTACTTTTCTGCTCACTAATCCTTACAGGATTGTGGGCTTGGCTCAGCCACTTCTTTATAGGATGCTATATGCTTTTCCATGCTTTCTGGGGTACTTTTCTGCTCACTAATCATTAAAAAGTCTTCAGCTTCATGGGGCGTTGCCCACTGACCCCCAACTGTACCCCACTGGGGGCCTATGCCGGCCCCCAGACCCCCACCCCTCTTTTTCATTTCTAAAATGTGGCAGGTCTGTGATGAGCATTGCTGCTTCCCTTGGTCAGTTACTTTGGGCAAACAGAACTGTGTGTGTGTGTGTGTGCACATGAGCGCGTAATGCACACACAAGTAAATTTGAATTCACTATTTAAAACGCAAATGCTGCTCAGCATACGGGTACATTCCCAGGCATATTGCCGCAGCTGACCATTGTGGTTGTGCACCTTGTCTATGCGAATGGTGCTACAGTTATTAATGACCAGCCAGTTTGGGCCAGTATCAACCCTAAGGATGCACAGAGCAGCTACTCCAGGAATGAGCCTTGCTGCCTTTTAATCGTTCATTGAGTGTTGTGTTGAAACACTCGCACTGGTTATAAATGCAAACAAAGTAAGCGAAAGTGGAGATGAAAATTGTGGATTTTACTACGTCTGTGGTGAAAAACTACTGGGAATTAGTACGGGGTGAAAGAGTTAATCGTTGATCGCATAATGTGTGCTTTTTCAGGGTGGCAGATCTCAAGGAGGAAAGAAAAGGAAAGGCGGGCCCAAAAAGAGAGGAAACAGGTACAGATTTGACATTTTGTGTTTGTGTGCGACAAAGAGAGAATCAGACAGCAGACCTGTTTACCTTTACGATTTTGCCGTAATTTTTACGAAACAAAAGTCAAATTGTGATAATTAAAAACTATTTTTTGCGTGTGTTTTTTAGCCACGTAGTTTGGTTTGCTGTAGTAAATATGGTTATGTTTGCTTCAGTTAGTTCATGAACATTAAAATCAGATGCACACATATATGTGTGTCTAATTTTCTCTCTCCGTCTTTTTCTACGTTTTCGTCTCATGTTTTAGCGTTTTTCTGAAAAGCAACAGAAAACTAAACTCGTGTCTTTACCGCATTCTGTACGTTTTTTCCCCCGTGTTTTAGTGTTTTGCTGAAAAGCAACAGCAAGCTAAACTCCCCGCATTCTGTACGGTTTTTTTCCTACAAGCTCTGCTCGAAGAGGAGGGGCCGGCAGAGGACAAAGAGGAGGGGCAAACACTTCCAGAGGAGGAGGAGGAAGAGGAGGAGGAGGTGGGTTTTCAGGGGGAGGTGGTCCAGCGAGAGGAGCCGGAGGAGGATCAGGTGCAGCTGGTGCGGGGAGCAGACCCAAAGGTCCCGTCACCAAATCCACCTTAGGACTGATGCCGGATCCACGGGCCAGGCCTTACTTAGCTTCCATTGGCTCCTACATGGGATAGAGTTGTGTGTGTGTGTGCAATATCAGACCTGTTTACTCTACTCTTTTCGAGTAGTATTCTACTCAATTTGGACCTCTACTACTCTTCAAAATTGAAAATAACGCTCTTATTACTCATTTTCAGTGAGCGTTGTTTGATGGTTTAATGAATAAGACTACACATTTTGAGCCCAAACTACTCATTTCAGCTATCCAGACTACTCAAGACTTGTGTAGGGGGGTAAACGGTTCTGGTGCATTGTGCAGACTAATGCACGTTAGGTGGAAGCCAGATGGTACCATCAGCCCTGTTCATTTCTATTGTGATGGTGCCTTTTGGCTCCTACATGGGATAGAGGTGTGTGTGCATTGATCAGACTAATGCACGTTAGGTGGAAGCCAGATGGTACCATCAGCCCTGTTCATTTCTATTGTGATGGTGCCTTTTGGCTCTCACCGGATGAATGTAGAGAGATAATATGTTTGTGGAATGGCAGCTTTAGGAAGGTGTTTCCTCCTTTCTGTTTAACTGGCCTGATGCCAGACTGACAGGCACACATGGATGCTCCTGCTTTCAAGATGTTTTTATTGCCTGGAGCCGGCGTCGCCGGATTATGAGAATTTGAGAAGATGCATTTTGCTGGTTATAGAGGTCATGTAGTTTAACCAGAAGTGAAAGTGCAGCAAGAGCCTGTCAATTACATTGGAAACTGTTGTTTCTCTTCAGCTTCCAGGGGGCATTGCCCCCCGGAACCCCCAGGAGGGGCACTGTCCCTGCACTCCGCCGGGGCCTGGGTGGACCCATGCCTTGCCGGATTTTTTTTAATTTCCCAGGAGCACCCATGGGCATAGCTCTGGTTCTTCCATAGGCTGAAACACGAAATGTACATGAACACACGCCTTGCGTGCACATTCACATATGGAATGGCACATACACACTCACACACACTGATGCACACACACACTTAAGGCTCAGCCACATGTCCACTAAAATTGTACGACTGTATGATACGATTCCATCACATGGTCTCCAAGAACAAATGTGATTGGCGTATCGGGACCACGTGATCGAATCGTATTGTACAGTCATGTGATTTTAGTGGACATGTGGCTGGCTCTTTATGCACATATAAATACACATGCCTGTGCATTTTAGGACTCGACATGATAAACATTTAGTTAATTCGAGGTCTGAAAAGCTGCTATTGAATTTTAAAGCTAATTGATTGGTTATATTTGAACCTATCTACCAACTATAACATTGTTTTGGTTTGTTTAAACATGTTTTTAAAATAATTAATTTGAAAATAAAGAATTTTTAGTGTACAGATTTTTACCCAGATATTGCTAGAACTACACTGGAAATACTTTAAAAACTAAAATGTAATATTTGTACATGTATGTGTGGTGCTGAAAATTATTGTTCTGGAAATGTATGTTATTAAGAAATAAAAGCGTTATTTTAAATATTAAAATGACTTGAGTTTGGCTTGTACATGATTTCTGTTTGAAAGCTTGAAGTGTTTATTCTTGGTCTCCAGTTCTATAAGTATGGAGGCAGGGTGGGTTGGAGGATATTGAATTGGAAGTAAGGCCTTTTGCATTTATCCATGACAAAAATCACTGCCACTGCATCTGGAAATACTCTTAAAATGTAATATTTGTACATGTATGTGTGGTGCTGAAAATTTGTTGTTCTGAAAATTTATGTTATTAAGAAATAAAAGCGTTATTTTAAATATTAAAATGACTTGAGTTTGGCTTGTACATGATTTCTGTTTGAAAGCTTGAAGTGTTTATTCTTGGTCTCCAGTTCTATAAGTATGGAGGCAGGGTGGGTTGGAGGATATTGAATTGGAAGTAGGGCCTTTTGCATTTATCCATGACAAAAATCACTGCCACACACTCACAGTGGTTATACATGGGATCATTTGTACAAATATTTCCCCTACTTTCTGGGAATTCTTTGCTTGTAACTTCCTTGAATCGGTCGTTCTCTTTGACTTTGACTTTTCCCTTTGGATATTGTGACAGTGATGTACCTTATGTTTTAACACAAAACCCACTATTAACTCGTTCGCATCGCAACGATTTTGAATTATTAAAAAAACTCACAAATCACTCCAGCCATACACACAAACAAAGCATACATGTATAAACATAGAAGTATCGGTGAGCGCCATACTTGTTGAAAAATACAGGTTTTTACTTCAGGCTTAAACATAGGGAAGTGCTAGATCAGACCTTTTTATATATAGACTTCATATAGAAAAACTCTCCACACCGATTGGTTACCCCACAACAAATGACTACAAAAGCAAAGTCAGAGGCAAAATTGGGAGCGAAGCAAGTTTAGAAGTCTAAGGGAGTTTAGAGGTCTAAGGAAGCGAAGCAAGTTTAGAAATGACCAAGGTATGGTGTGCACACAGATTTATTTCCCTCGAAGCAAATGCATCAAATTGACAGCTACCTATTAATTCTGGCCATATGCGACTTGAATGGGTTAAATAAAATAGGAACAAACAAACAAATCCTAATTGTCAAGGAGTTTTGCATGTCCAGACTATTACAGGCCCACAGTTATAAGTGCCATGTGATTAAAGGTTTCAGTACACACTAACATTATTCACAAAATATTTCTATTTCCCCATGGCAACACAGTGAGTTGTAAATCATATTATGAGTGGCCTAACCTGTGTTGGTATGGGGAAATAGAAATATTTTGTGAATAATGTTAATGTGTACCGAGACCTTAAGCATCGTCTTGGGGGTGGGAGCAACCATGTGATTTTGAAAGCAAAGGTCCCCGTGGGGATACCGGGGGGGTCTTTCATAAAAATAGTCCCCCCACTGTCTGGAAGTTCTGTGCTTGTAACTTCCTCTAATCTGCCATTTCTCTTTGACTCTGCCTTTTCCCTTTGCTTTCTATCATCTACTATCTTTCTGACTTATTGGCCCATTCTGCCTTTTTTCAAAAATATCTTCCAAATAACTTTTCTCCCTTGAGCTCCTCCGAAATCGGAATGTGTCGGCTGTACGCAGCGGGGAGACCAATGAAAACTGAAAACCGGACACATACGTACCTTACCCATTATGGCCATATGGCCTGGGAACGCAGAAGAAGAAGAAAGCAAAGGCTCACAAGGCCCAGGCATGAATTCATCAGTTTTAGAGCAACGGTTCCTTGTCTCGTGACACAATTCACAAGAGAATTTAGTTATGCATCTGTATTGTTACTAATTCGGGACTTTCCTGGTGTTGCACTGCCTCTGGGCATTGCATCCAGTATCATTCCCATCATCTTTATATCTACTAATGTCCCATATGTGTTTGTTCCAGACCGGAGAACGTTAAGCAGAATTCCATCACCCCCCTTAGCATTTTATGTATATCTGTACTGTTAAAATTCGGGACTTTCCTGGTGTTGCACTGCCTCCGGGCATTGCCTCCAGGATCGTTCCCACCATCTTTATATCTACTAATGTCCCATACGTGTCTGTTCCAGACCGGAGGACGTTAAACAGATTTTTCACTTGGTATGCCCCCAAAAGAAGTTTTGGTTGATCAAAAACTGAAATAGTGACGTTAGGAGAGGAAATAATAATAATTTATATAGCGCTTATTTTCCTTACGGTAAGCGCTTCACAAAGAAGTTTGGGTAAAGGTAAAGATGTGGCTAAAAAGGTTAATAAAATACAGCTTTATGTTTGGTAAGAAAGGGAAAATGGAATTAACCAAGAAATGCAGGGGGGGGGGGGGGGGGGCACATCTTGACCTTTACCAAAATCTAACCCCCCAAAAACGCACTTATCATAAGGAACAACCCAAAACGAAATCATGATAAACTACATTTACGTCACCCCCATTCACACTCGACTAGAATCGAAACCATTACAAATAGCGTTTTCCACGCAAAAGGTATTTTTTCGCACTACCACCACCCCTCCGCCCGCCCCCGCATTCACCCCCCCCCCCCCCCCCCCCCCCCGCCCCTTCATAGACCTCAAGCTGACCTACATTTCATAGATATCCCAGCACGCACGCATGCATGCACACACGCGCGCGCCTCACTATTTCAATCTTTGGTCAGCATAATTATTGTGCTTATCAAAGAAAAGTATGTGAAAGGAGGGAGGGAACTCTAAAAGAGAGAGATCGATGGACGAGGCTTCTTCTTCTTCGATCGCTTAGACAGTTGCCTGTCAATTATGAGCGCAGATGCGTTATGCGCCTAAAGCTGGAGACAGACTATGCGACTGCCTCATATGACTCGATCAGGTCGTGACGTAGACCAACCTTGTTTCCCGCACAGAAGCCATCAGACTCGATGAGTGAAATTTAGAACCCGTCCTATTCGGCCCTCTCACCTGACTAGCAGGATGTATTATGCAAATGAGGTGATGAGGCAGTCACATAGTCTGTCGCCGGCTTAAGTAAGAAATAATTAGGCCCAGCATGTCGATCGACTTCGGCTGGAGGAAATATTTTTGAAAGTGTTTCTTGAAGAAAAAAAAAGGCATGAGAGTGGACCGGTAAGGCAGAAAGATAGTAGATGATAGTAAACAAAGGGAAAAGGCAGAGCCAAAGAGAGTGACAGTTTAAAGGAAGTTACAAACACAAGTTCCAGAAGGTGGGGGAACTATTTATACAAAAGACCCCCCGGTATCCCCATTGGTCGGCGGCTGAAGAGCTTTGCAGTAAGATAGACTGACCAGGAAAGTTAAGGTCAACGACCCCTAGTAGGCCTACTGTGTAAATAATCACGAGTGCGTCTTAAACAATTAACATGTAAATTAGACTAAACTGCCAAAAACGATTGGCAGTCTCTTCTAATTTACATTTTACCTATTACGTGTCATTATTATGAATACGTCTTAAATAGTTAACAGTGTTAAGCAAATGAGTATTCATCATATTCATCATCATATAGTAAAAAGCCAAGTGTCCGTGTGTCTGTCTGAAACACAAAACGGGCCTTATAACTCCACCGTTTTTTGACCGAATCGCTTCAAATTTGCTGTGAGCACTGACGGGGCGATGGCAACGGCAACCGAGGCGGCCATGTCATTTGTGCGGTTTCGCAAATGTGCGAAACGCGTATCCGCCGCACTCTCGGTGCTCGTATCTCCAGCATTTCTGGACCGATTGCCTTCAAATTTGGCAGGTACATGACCGGGGACGGTGACTATCGGTGTGCCAACCGGAAGCGAATCGGTTCTGAAACGCGCACGCTATACGCCGCTTCATGTTTTTACAAAAAACTCCGCCGTTTCTTAACCGAATCGCTTCAAACTTGCTGAAGAGAATCGGGAGAGCGCATCACTCTCAGAGCAGTGCCAACGGGAAACGGGGCCTTATAACTCCGCCGTTTCTTAACCGAATCGCTTCAAATTTGCTGTACTCAGCGTTACCAGTACTTGGCGTTACCGTTACTAGGCGTTGCCGTTACTAGGGAGAGCGCATCACTCTCAGAGCAGCACCAACGGGAAACGGGGCCTTATAACTCCGCCTTTTCTTAACCGAATCGCTTCAAATTTGCTGTACTCAGTAAGGTGCGGGGGGTAGTAGAACGGAATGAGTGAAGAAGATGGAAGGAGGGAGAGAAACAAAAGTAATAATAATATTTTGCGGACCCGGCCAAACCAGTACTCAGCGTTACCAGTAGGTGGCGTTACCAGTACGTGCATTGCCAGTACTAGGCGTTGCGCTAGTCTTTATATTAAAAGGCAAGGTTGTGTCTGTGTGTGTGTGTGTGAAACACAAAACGGGCCTTATAACTCCGCCGTTTTTCGACCGAATCGCTTCAAATTTGCTGTGAGTCCTAACGGGGTGATGGCAACGGCAACCGAGGCAGCCGTGTCATTTGCGCGGTTTGGCAAATGCGTGAAACGAGTATCTGCCGGTCTCTCGGCGCCCGTATCTCCAGTATTTCTGGGCCGATTGCCTTCGAATTTGGCAGGTAGATGACCGGGGACGGTGACTATCGATGTATCAAACCAGAAGCGAATCGGTTCAGAAACGCGCGCGCTATACGCCGCTTCACCTTTTCACAAATAACTCCGCTGTTTCTTAACCGAATCGCTTTGAATTTGCTGTCAGGCTTGCTATGGCCGGGGCAAAGCCTGGCATGAAATTTGAACAGCATCCGTTCATAAACGCGCGCGATATATGCACCAATTTACAGTTTCGCTGACTTGGCGAAACGGGACCCGTCCAAACGTGCTGTTATTAAAGACCCCCTGATCCGCTCAATTTTCTCTCTAGAAACGCCAAGAAACGACGGACAGAAGTCGTTTTGCAGGAAGCGCGCTACGCATTATGCTCAGGTTACCCAGGAATTGGGCGCTAAAGGTGCTCATTCTCACCTGGATTTTTTCCACACAGATTTGCCTCGTTTCTATACGAGGTTAATTAATATCATTTACGTATTAATTGTCCTCGTATACAAACGAGGCTGTGCATGGGAGATCATTTTGATGAATGCAGACTTTATCATTTGAGTTATGAGACTTGTAAATCCTCGTATCAACCGAGACAAAGCGAGATGGAAGCAACAGTGTCGATTCAATGAGACCAAGGTTGGTTAAATGCGAAGTTGGTAGGCCTAACGAACATTAAGGATAGCAGTAACGTCCCTTCCGACGTCAGTACGTTTGATTAAGAAGGAGGAGGAGAACGAGTGATGGTGATTCTAGGCCGAGTTGCGTTTTCCCTGCGATAGCAGCGAGTACCAGTACCGAGTATGGCCAAAGATACTGTACAGTCTTTGGTATGGCTACCCTTCCGAGTCGGACATGAAAGATCCAGATCCAGTTTGAGCCTACTTGAATGTGCTGTGCAGATCAAGTAGAACCAGCCAACGCCAAGCCAGTCAGATGCACGGGAACAGGTAAGATGCCTTCGCGACGTAGTAATCAAATGTGCTTGTTTGCAGACCAGTGTTTAGGTGCATACTAACAGTTACAAAGTGGTAGACCAGGATCTAGATCTATTTTTATGGTAGTCTAGTCTATACTTCATGTCAGCAGCTGCAGATGAAAGAATGTTAGTCTTGTTCATTCTGTTCTGTTTATCGTGATCAACCACTGCTGCAAGCAGTTATTTGTGAAGATAGAGTAGGTTGAGTATAGATCTATAAGCAAGCAGCATGACTGTACAGTCTATTCTAACTTCTTTGACTTAGCTGATGTTGATCATCCCGAATCGTGAATCCTGACTTTGTACATTGACAGCTATTTTATACTGGTGTTTACTGTTGAAATGCACTGCCAAAGGCAATTTTAATTATTGGCAGAGGCACGAGCCCGTATTTCACATTCTCCAGGCAGGGTACGGGCCCGTATTTCACATTATCCAGGCAGGGTACGGGCCCGTATTTCACATTCGCCAGGCTCAATCACGGGACGCAAAAATTGTGCGTAAATGTCTTAAACAATTACTAACATTAACTCTGACATGTTCCTAGAACCTTAGATCTATCCCTAACCCTGTTACTTACCAAGAAGCGTTAAATATACGAAATAAGAAAATGCATTGTTGATGAAAAATTCGACAAGGAAACGTTACTATACTATCCCTGAAGATTGTCTGAGTGTTGCAACAACACCGTACCCGTAGCCACTGTGCTAATTATTCTGAGGACTCTTGCATCGACAAAGCGCATTGTTTAAAAAATGATTTTTGTGTGTATGGACTAGTAGACCTAGTAGTAACACTAGTAGTAGCAGTAGTAGGCCTAGTAGTAGTTGTAGGAAGGAAGAAAATGACTGCTTAACGTCATCCAGGCTGGAACAGGTACATGTTGGAAGTTAATAGACATAAAGATGGTGGGGCGATCCTGGAGGTACTGCACTACCAGGAAAGTCCCAATGCTTTTTTTAAAATATCAATATGTATGTGCCTAAAAGGAATTACCGTGAGATCTCCCTTATAAGACTCCCTCCCATGTATGACCTACTTCTCTGAGACATAAATGTCCCTTCTTTGTAAGTATTAATTTTACTTCCCTTATAAGACCCCTCCCTTTCAAGACCTCATTTTGGATGATTTTTGAAGGTCTTATAAGTGAGGTTCCATTGTAGTAATATTATTGAGTAGTAGTAGTAGCAACAGTAGTAGTAGTAGTAGTAGTAGTGGTAGTGGTAGTAGTAGTAGCAGTAGCAGTAGCAGTAATAGTAGAAGAGATGGAAGATTAAGAAGAAGAGAGAGACAGACAGACAGAGAAATAGAAAAGGAAGAACAGGGAGATGGCAATGAGATACATTCCCTCCCCCACCACCCCCACACACATACATAAACATAGGTGCACACAATGTGACGCATAAAATCAAAAAAGATGTTCATGCTTAAACACGGGAACTATTAAAGTGACTGTAAATCACAACATAATAGTAGAGAGAGAGAAAAATAGAGATTTTACGCCCTCTGAGTCAAAAGACTATTTGAGGCATTTTAATTTATAGAGATCCTAGAAAAAAGGTGGATTTTAAGTTTTATAAGATGAAATTTTTAAAGAAATAAGTTATTTATTTTAACAAAGTTTATAAAGAACTCTAATAGCGCAAGCCGAAGAATATAAAATTTATGTTTGTAATAAAATATTTGGTTTTTAAAAGATATTTAGCTGTTTGCTTTTAAGTCTGGCTGACTGGAGGAGGTCTGACTAAAAAACCCTAGGGCTACAGTTAAAATTTTTGCATTTTAGGCTCAACTGAGCAATTGGATAAAAACAATCCGTGTTTGTGCTCGGGAAGAGCTTTTATTATTAAAATTCTTGACAGGCAGAAGCCTGTGTTCAAGCTAATATACAGTTTAAAAAAAGGAAAACCTTTCAAAAAAGGTTATGTAAAAATAAAAGTTATTGTTTTATTCTATATGTACATTGCTTTTATATAGGCTGTCCTATTAGGTTTTGGTCCCTTAGGACTCAAAACAACTAATAGTTACCTAGAGGTTTTTAACTATAAGTTTATTTAATACAAAGGCAACTGTTATCTTTTGTTCCTTAGGTCAAAAGTTATTTGGCCAAAAGTTATTAATATTGATATGTACATTGTTATTATGTACACAACTTTTACAAACAAGCTGTTTAAACTTTTTACAAGTAACGTTGTTGTTTAAGATTTAAAATGTACCTAAGTTGAATTTTTAATCTATGTTAAAATTTAACAAGTGTTTACTTATTTATTTTGTTAAAAGTTATATTAAAAATTTATGTTTTACTGTGATCAAGCCATAGGACTCAACCCCATAGTTTTAAAATTGTTTGTTAAAATCTGTATCTTTAAAATTGTTTAATATGTAGATTAAGTTAAGATTTAATACTAAAAAGACGAATTTATAACTATTGAGATTTCATAGATATATTAAAAGTTGCTATTAAAATCTAGTTTGTTTTATGTATATTTTGGTCTATTACATGACCATATGTGATTTAATTATTTAAATAAATGAAAACTAGTCAAGATTCGTTATATTATGTAAGGTTGTATTTGAGTGGGGGGACATACCGCCAGAGGCCTCCATTATTATAAGTAATTTTATGTGTTCCATCTGATCTGAGCTTTATGTAAAATAAAATGAAGTTTTTCTTATTTATATTTATGCTAGATGGTATTTAGAGAGATCGTAAGAGAGTTGTGGGTGGGGATGGTTAACGACTCCTGTATGCACGGAACGGAGGGAGGGAGGGGAAGGGACCCCTCCTCTCCGCCCCGAGCAGTGACAGGTCACCGCATGGGCAATCCCAAAAAAAGGGGGGGGAGCACAAGCGCAGAACGCAACGGTTACGAAAGAACCCCCCGTTGTGCGTGCCGGACACCCATCTACATGGGAGAAGGGATTTTAAAAAGTAGTGGGCTCAAAAGAGTCACTTCAGCCCATCGGCACATATTTTAGATAAAAGGGAAAAGGGGGAAGTAGGGGGCGGGAATGCAGACAGGTATACGGCCAGCACACCAGAGGGACTCTATTCCCACCAGTAAAAATAATTCCAGTATTTTTAAACTGTGAAGATTAAGGTGGAGCTTTGGGTTTCGCTCTGTGCGAACCCAATCTAAGTCTTGTTGTCTGTGGTGCTGGAGAGGCACCACAGGCAATCTCTGCCAGTTGCATCATATTTACTGCATTTTTTGGCTCTATGGGAAGGTCGTCAGTGCAAGACTTCGTAAGATACGGATTATGAATGATTCTTTTATGGATTTGTTTTCCTCTTTAGGAATATTCAGGTTTACTAATTGGGAAGTTGCTGTGTGAGTTTGTTTTGTCAGTGTATTGTCAATGTGCTTGGTTATGGTCGTCATTATTGTTTCAGTCATTTTTGTCAGTTGTTTGGATATCATTTCTTCAACTTTTTCCTCAGTCATTTGTTCTGTGTTTCTGTATGATCTTTTTCTTTTTTTCTTTTTTTTCCGTTTCTGGGCTGTAGGTGAAGAGGTGATCACCTCCGCCTCCTCCATAACCTCCACGTGTGAATGGTCTAGGGGAGCCGGGGCAGGTTGATCTTTATTTTTTGTTGTGGGTTTATTACCTCTGACCCTACTGGCGTATGAGTCAGCCGACCCCCCAAGTGGGATCGGCTGAACTCTCCAGCTAGGGTCCACTGTAGGAGTGTTTATTTTTGGTTGTTTTTCTTTGAGTTCTTTTTCTGACTGAAGAATGTCTTTTGCCCTCCTGATGGCCTCACTGTAGGGCAAGAAAGCTTCTCCTCTAATTTTGTTGGCCCTCAGTCTCAGCTGATACTGAGGGCACCCTTGATAGGCGGCAGAATGTCCGCCGCCACAGTTTACGCATTTATGACTTTGATTGCACAGTTGTGCTGAATGTCCAGGGGCAGAGCACCTGGTGCAAATTTCCACTTTCGCTCTGCATTGGTTGGGACCGTGCCCATATCGGGCGCACCTGCGGCACCGTCGCACCGGGGCCACGTATGGCGCCACAGGGAACTCCTGAGCATCGATCTTCACCAATGCAGGCAGTATTGGGTTTGTAAAGATGATTTTGATGGCACGGGATTCTGTGCCATCTCTGTTATTTAATCTTTGAATAGATTTGGCATTTGGAATGTAAGTCTTGAGGTCTTCGAGATCTTCTTCGAAGGGGATCGGCTTAATTACCCCCTCAGTGGTGGCCTCAGGAACGGTACATTTGATGTTTATAGATGAGATTGAAGTTAATTTTGCAAGTTTGTATTGCTGAGAGGCTGACTTACAGCCAATCAGCCATCTGTTTCCATTTAGTGGCCTCTGGCTAAGGATGTCCCCCACGTTGTTACGGAAAATTTTCATATTTGTTGTGGGACCCAGTGCCCTGAAGGTTGCCGTGCCTGTGCACAGGTCCTCCAGGATCACTGGGTACTCCAGAAAGATGGGTGGAATTGTATTTTGTTGACGAGGGGGGGGGGGCGTCTTCGTTGTCGACGAACTTCGACGAAGTCCCCACCCTCATCTGAATCAGAGTCCAAATCTGTTTCTTTATTGTTTTCTGTTTGTTCTTTGGGGCCCCAGATCGAAATAGGCTCCTCTATCAAGGAGGGAGCCTTGGGTGAACCCTGTTTCTTGTCATGCCGGGAAGCCTCAGAGGTCATCTCCGGACTTGAACTTGTATCAATTTCGACAGTGGGAGACAAGGGGCTATCGGTTTCTGTCTCTTCCATTGACCCCAAGTCTTCTTTGTTTTTTTTGTCTTTTGGGCCTATCGTTTCAGGGCTACTTTGTTCTTCATTAGAGTGCCTTGATTTTCTTTTTGCTTTTCTTGTTGAAGTTTGGTTTATAACTTCCTTTGTGTTCTTTGTCACAGGTTCTGCCGTGAAAATTGACTCTTCTTCTGTGCTAGTGTCCAGAAAGTTGGTCAGTATTTCACGGTTAGCCATGGTCATAAATCTTACTACAATTTTTAATATTAAATTACAACTATATCTTAACACTATAATCTAAATTAAATTCGTTATAAGACAGGCCTAGCGTCCTTCAAAAAAGACCAAGAGGGAACCAAAGTCTCCCCGTGGCCGTATCGAAAAAAACCAAAACGTTTTACATTTTCCCTGTTTTGTTTCCTGCGGGAACCAATCAAAATGTTTCGGCCCCCGCAAGAACCAATCAATTGTCTACAGGTGTTTAACTGACTAGTGTCATAATACTGTTCCGGTTATGACCAAAAACCACTCCCGGTACACTATTAAGAACTCCGGGAGTAAGCAAATGGCCACCACCGTAATTAGTCCAGTTTATAGTTTTAACTTTGATGTAAGAAAAATATCTATTTCAATTATTAGTTTTATAATACCCTAAGCCAATAGAACTCCCAAGGGCTCAATATTGCCTAGACTTTTACCAGATTAATTTAGATTTTAAATGTTATGAAAATTTTTGTCAAACAGGTGTTTTTTATGAAATTTTTCTGTTTGTTTATACTATTATTTCTTAATCTCTTTAAACTTAGTTTGAAGGTTATACTTTGCTTTAACAAGTTTTTACTTTCTTTTCTCAAATTTATACTTTATATTATTACATCTTTACATTATTTCTTTTTCTTTTGAGGAGGAAGGGTCGATTGTTTTAAAGACAGAAGTTCCTAGATTCCTATATTTTTATAAAGACCTACACTGAGCTATTTTAGTTGTTAGGCTTGCACACAAGCTCCTCCAACAATTTAGGAGGCTGGCAAAAACAAAACAACCTAAAGAAGATGGAACTACCCTACAGAAGCTATTCTACGAAGACCGTACCCACCGGCAAAAAGCCTACGAGTGGGGGGTTCAGACAGACCGGCAAGAACGACATATAAATGTCGAAAAAAAAGATAGTGAGGAAAGAGTAAATGTAAAAATCAATGAAAAGCTAGCTAGCTAGGATCCTAGTCCCTACTACCTGGGAGAGCTGCTGTGCAAGGGCTCGGGTGGCCAGCGCAGTCCTCCCAGGGATACCACTTTTGTGGCACGTCCTACGACCCTAACAACTAGGCAGACGAATAAGACATCGAACTGCCAAAAAAATTGAAAAAAAACAAAACCTTAGTGCCCTATTGATGCTTACGAGAGCAAAAATCCAACGACGTGAAGTGGAGAACAGGAAAAGACGTCGTTGGTGAAGACAGAGGTAGAAGACAGTTGTGGTGGAGAAAGTGGTCCTGAAGTCCTCCTCAAAGTCCAAAGGATCGGAGCAAGCTCAACGATATAGGTGATCCAGCGTTGGATAGCCGCATGGAATGCTCGTCATGCTGGGATAAGCTATCGTGCGGCGGAGCTGGCAGAAGAGGTCCAAAGAATGTTGATGGTGTCCACTCCTCTGTCAGTCAGCCGCCGTACAAAGGTGTAGAGAGCAGAGTTGAAAATACGCTTCTCTGCAAGGCTCGCTCTCTCTGCAAAGTAGACCCTCTCAGTTCGGTGGTCGAAGTGTGTATGAAAAAAAAAACCGAACCAAACGAAACATAATAGTAATAACAGTGAAGCATTTATATAGCGCACTCCTCCGCCAAATGTGGAGCTCTATGCGCTTAGCAGAAAATCAAAAAGTAATAAATAATGATTATTACAGAGAGAGATAGAGCAGAAGAGGAGAAAGAGTGACAGAGAGACAGAAAGAGAATGAAACAGGAGATAGAGGAATGAGGAGAAAAAGAAGAGGGAGGCGGGAGTGATAGAGAAGGCGATGGAGGGGTGGGGGTGGGCAGATGAGGTGGCAGGGGGTGGGTGGGAGTGGGGGAGGGAGAAAGAAATCTAAAGAAAGGAGAAGGTGAAAGACAAGGGGAATGTGGGCAGTGGAGTGGGTGGGGGATAAAGCGACAGAGTATGATTGTGACCCGGCACCTCGCAAGGGACATTAACAGGCTGGCAAAGTCAAAAATCTTTTTTTTTAATCAATTTTGAGTTATGGGTATTTTTGTGCTTCCATACCTATCTTTCACATCCATACAGTTTAATCATTATGGTGGTCTCTGAATACTCAAAACAGTTGGTTTGTGCATTTTCTTAGGATAGGCTAGACTTTAGACTGATTCTCAAAATGGCCATCAGTCACCTTACTAACTTTAAATGAACATATTAGAAGCGGAAACCCTGTGCGCTTATCTGTAAATAAGTTTTTTAAAAACCTAAGCGGCTTCCACACAGAACTTCCGCGTATGTGTGTACATGCGCCTACTCTACAACAAAAAAGGATACAAGAATGTTTTTTTTAATATAATTAATTAGAAAGAGAATTGCCTGAGTCATTTTCTCAGAATGGTCATTTTGACACTTAATGTCCCTTTCGTGGTGCTGGGCCTCATAGTAGTAGTAGTTTTGTTTCAATCGTGACACAGCCACACCCGTTGACTGGATTGTTTAGCGAATATAATATAGTTGTTTTTGTCTTGTCAGTCATATTTTCTGGGCTGTACAGTGGCGTTGCTCCCAGGCCACTCATCCTGAGTCTTCATTCACAGCCACACAGCGGTTTGTCAGGTCGCAGAATCAGACACCAGCAGTATAACTATATAGGAAGCAAATTTATGTTACATCATAAAGATCAAACAAAAGCAACGCCGAGCGGCTGCAAAGTCCCCTCGCAGCATCGCCGAGCTACTCCGAAATCTGAATGTGTCGGCTGTACACACAGCGGGGAGACCGAAGCGGCAGATATCAAAAGAAAACGTACTTACATAAAAACGCATCAAAACAGCACGTATGATGATGATGAAAATGATGTTTTACGTCCTCTCGGTCATAGACACATACTGGACATTTGTAAATACAAAGATGGTGGGAACAATACTGACTGCAATGCCCGGAGGCAGTACATCACCAGTAAAGTCCTGAGTTTTTAACAATATAGATAGGTGTAGCGGTAACCACGCCTCGGTTAAACCTCATTGGCTATGGTACCGCCGCATGCATGGTATAAAACGGCACGTAACTGAATAGTCTTTTCCCCATATGGCTTAGGCCGGTGGGACGTAAAACAAAATAGTTTTTTATATAATTATGTAGCCTTGGGGTTAGGACCCGTGATTTGAGCGCGCGCGATCATGCGCACATGAGTGCACAGAAAAATTCATGACAACTGTATTATAGACCATTCATCAAGAAATGTGAAAAAAACTGCATTGAAATACATGCAAAACTTCACGAGATATTAGCGTTTATGTGTTTTGGGGTTTGAACCCCGTAACTGGCGCGACCTTGACCTTAATGTAAAACTAAATACATCAGTGGATAGCCTGCCTCTTGGCAAACTAGTATACCAAATTTCATGATGATAGACTGAATAGTTTTTGAGTAAAACGGACGAATAGCCGGACGGACGCCGGACGGACACCGGACGGACGGACGGATACCGGACGGACGGACGGACACCGGACGGACGGACCAGACAGAAACAATACTTCCCCGAACCTTCGGCTCGCGGACTAATTCTATAATAATTGGTTGACATAATAAACAAATATTGTATGAAATTGTTTGTCAATTTCAGGCGGCCGTCTGGAAACTGCAGCATCAGGGACAGACCGAGTGAATGCCTGTGCTGTGCAGAGGTGAAGGAGATGGCACTTCTGCAGAGATACCTGGAGGTAAGTGTATTACTGAGCTCCCTGGGTTCAAGCCTGTGTGTTTGGATATATACGTCCTAAACACAGCATGTACTCACAGTACTGGCGGCAGTAAGATAAGAACAAGTAAGAACATGCTTTATTCGTCACAACAAATAACAGAATGTAAGCTTATCAAATGTTTTGTATTATTGATCCGATGATTTCTATGGCTGGCCAACATTTCCAGCCTGGTAGTAGAAAAATCTGTGGGCTAGTATATTTCAAAAGTCACTAGCCCAACGGGCGACTGTACATTTCGATACTGCACGGCCCTGGGTTTTTACCCAATGAGTCTCCCTAGACCATCTCTCCCTTCCATGTAACCAACTATCAAAGCAAGGTCAGCTGTCTGCTAACAACATGCCAGCACTGGTACTGAAAAGAAAGGAAAGGCAGCCTCCTCAATCTCCTCCACCCCATTCCCTCTCACCTCAAATCAGTTCTCTTCCTATTTACTTCTCTCCTTTCTTTCCCACTCTTTTTTTTCTGTCTCTTCCTCTCTCTCATTCCCTCTCCTGTGTGTGTGCGTGCGCGTGTGCGTGCGTGCGTGCGTGCGTGCGTGTGTACGCGCACGCTTGTTTAGCGATTTGGGGTTTTGATTTCTTCGGGCTAGTGAAAGTGTGTTCAGGTGAGTAAACTTTTCAAGTTGCTGGCCCGGAGGGCTGGTGAAAATGTTAAAGTTTGGCCAGCCCTGCTATACAAAGTACAATGTAATTTTTCTTATCTTTATCACTGTTAGAATATTATGCAACAACAAAGCTAAAATAGAGGCTCCAACAAACTGTTCATGTTTGACCCTTCTACCATCTCTTGTCTTACAATACATGGTCTGACTGTTATGATACACGAGCATTCATGTTAGATGTCAACATTTCACCCGTAATACATAAAATATGATATAAATGATCAGCAAAATGTTCTTAAAAATCAAAATATTTTATTTTGAACCCAAAAAATATTTTCATGTCTAACTATCCTTGGTAACATTATTTTATGGATTATGATAAATTAAAATCACCATTTGCACATCTTTGACTGCTTTAAACCAGCTTATAAGTATCTCTTATATTTATGGCATAGAACTGTTCTCATATGATATATAGTTTTACTTTGTGGGCAGCCGTTACCTGTACACACCATACCACCAGCTGACAAGGTTCATGTGGGGCTACCTGGGCAAGGACATTTTTTTTTTTTAGGGGTCGTACATCCTGCCCGTGCTGTCCTCCAAACCAGCCAGACCTTCCAGAGTGCAGACAGAAGATACAACGGCTACGTAGAACCACTGTCAAATGGTTCTAAACCAGGATGTGGCTGTCTGTGTTGATATTAAGTTTTTATTTAAAGTTTTATAGTACAATCATGTAGTAGTACTGCAATAACTCAATATGGCTTAATGTTATCGAGTATTGTGGAACTTAAAAAAATGAAGCATACAATGCTTTTAAAAGGCGTAATTAGCCTTTGGCTTAGACTGCTGAAGTATGTATGTTTTAAAAAGTAATTGAGTAGAAAATTATTTTTAACTCATCTAGCGCCATGTATTTTTTGATGTTCTTGGTTCTCTTTCTCTTCTCTCTCTTGCCATTAGGTCTGTTTCTGCTTTGTTCCATTTATGTCATCCGTGTGTGTTCGCTTTGCATTGCGTTTTTGTTTGAATGCGCTATGCATGCTTACGTGTGTGTGTGCGCGTTGATTTGATTTATATCAAGATTCAGCGCTGTATAAATACTGTATGTTGTTGTTGTTGTTGTTATCCGTTGCATCTCAACCAACAAGAGCGATGTAAAAAAACTGTCGAAAGCGCTTGCATTGCTTTAATGGCAGAAACAGTGACAAAAGAGACACACATGGCAGGGTGCTTGGCAGTGAATGTATTTGCATTTGGTGGGAGTGTAAAGTGATGTATTGAGCGAATATATTCGCCCGTGGTGCTAGAAGAGTCAAAAAATATATTCAACAGTAAGCTGTGTATGGCACCTTTAAAGACCCCCCATGTCACTTGTCAAATTCATGGCTTTCACGTGTTTTCCCTCTTATAGCTGGTGAGGAATCTTAAGAAACCTTCCTAGTATAAGAGGGAACGTGACACGTGACGTAGGGTGTCTTTAATACTTTTATTCAGTTCTTTACATTTTCGTACTTATACTACACTGTGTTTAGCACATTATATTACTGAAGCACACATGGTTGAAGTTAAACCCATGCTCAGTAATACACATGCATCTAGGTATCTCTGCCAGAAGTGTTATGTTGACTTAGATCGTGTGTGTGTGTGCGCGCGCGCGCATGTGTGTGTGTGAGGAGGGGGCGTGGATGTGTCTGTGTGTACGGGCGTGTGCTCACGCGTGTGTGTGTGTGTGTGTGTGTGCATTGTCATTGCAAATACTATATTTTATTCTTTACGCCTAGTGTTCATATATGTGTTTATTCTAGTCATATATATTTAGTCCTTATCTACAATGCTCATTGTGTATTGTATGTGTATTCATTGTATTTTAGTGTTTTAATTTTGATGTAAAACGCTCTGAGCTCCCCGCAGGGAGTAGAGCGCTATACAAATATCCTTATTTATTATTAATTCCTTCATTGGAAAACTCTCTCTCTCTTTGAAAGCACTAGTACCATAGATGAAACCACATGCCAGGAAAAGCAGGAATCCTTATTTTTTTCATGAAATTCAGTTTCGGGGACTTTTTCCCATGACCCGCACAAACGACTCCGCCTCTTGACCCCACCAAGGCCAACCCCCATGCCTTCCTGCTTTTCATATCATCCAGGTTTATATACAGGATGGATCATGTACAGGATGTACCCATTTTCATTTGGCAATAACTCAATGAAAAGTAAATTTATTCCTGCCATTTTGTGGATTCTGTAGACACTTTTTGTTTCTATGAATTATGCATGTGATATCTTTATACACTTTAATATTGGTTTTCCTTATTTTTACTGTAATGTTATTGGTATTGGTCGTTACTTTTTAGTCAAACGTTTTTGTACTTTAATCTAAGATGTGTGTGTGTGTGTGTGTGTGTGTGTGTGTGTGTGTGTGTGTGTGTGTGTGTGTGTGTGTGTGTGTGTTCTGTGTTTGTTTAAATGTTATATATGTACACTTTTTCATTTTACTCATGTTGTCAGCATTGTTTTATGTTTAATACAGTGGAACCTCTCTTATCAGACCGCCAAAAAGAATCCAATATGAGGTCTTATAAGGGAGGGTCTTATAAGGGAGGTAATTTTAACACAAAGAAGGGCAACGTCTCAGAGAAGTAGGTTTTATGTGGGAGGGAGTCTTATAATGGGAGGTCTTATAATGGAGGTTCCACTGTAGTGTGATATCTTCTTTATACACTTTTATTACTGCTTTTTATTCATGTTGCTTTGTTTACTGTGATGGTATTTATTCATTTATTTGATCTTATAGTACTATGGACTTTACTTTTATCTCCTTATTTACTGTAATATTATTGCCATTGATACTATTTTTCTTCGAACAGTCATTTATATACCCAAGATGTGTGTGTGTATGTGCACGCACGCGCGCATGTGTGTGTGTGTGTGTGTGTGTGTGTGTGTGTGTGTGTGTGTGTGTGCACGTACGTGTGGGCATAGTGATGTCTCCCAGTCATACTTTAATTCTAGTTAGATCAGTTAGTCTTAATAATGAATATAATGTATATGCGCTCTCCCGATTCTCTTCAAATTTCCTGCCAGGCTTTGCCCTGGCCATAGCAAGCCTGAGAGCAAATTTGAAGCGATTCGGTTAAGAAACGGCGAGCGTCTAGCGCGCGCGTTTCTGAATCGATTCGCTTCCGGTTTGGCACACGGATAGTCACCGTCCCCGGTCATCTTCCTGCCAAATTCGAAGGCAATCGGCCCAGAAACGCCGGAGATATGGGCGCCGAGAGGCCGGCGGATGCGCGTTTCGCGCATTTGCGAAACCGCGCAAATGATACGGCCGCCTCGGTTGCCGTTGCCATCGCCCCGTGAGGGCTCACAGCAAATTTGAAGCGATTCGGTGGAAAAACGGCGGAGTTATAAGGCCCGTTTCGTGTTTCAGACACACAGACACACACACACACACGGACACTTGGCTTATTACTATATGACTAGCGCAACGCCGAGTCCCAGTAACGCCTAGTAACGGTAACGCCAAGTACTGGTAACGCCGAGTACAGCAAATTTGAAGCGATTCGGTTAAGAAACGGTGGCGTCTAGCGCGCGCGTTTACGAATCGATTCGCTTCCGGGTTGGTACACGGATAGGCACCATCCCCGGTGATTTTCCTGCCAAATTCGAAGGCAATCGGTCCAGAAACACCGGAGATACGGGCGCCGAGAGGCTGGCGGATGCGCGTTTCGCGCATTTGCCGAACCGCGCAAATGACACGGCCGCCTCGTTTGCCGTTGCCATCGCCCCGTCAGGGCTCACAGCAAATTTGAAGCGATTCGGTCGAAAAACGGCGGAGTTATAAGGCCCGTTTCGTGTTTCAGACACACACACACACACACACACACACACACACACACACACACACACACACACGGACAGTTGGCTTTTTACTATATGATGATGATAATGTTTTGTGTCATGATCATCTTCTTACTGTACTTGTTGTCTGTTGTTTGTTTGTCTGGGGACAGCAGCAGCATTTCCTTTTATGCAGTTTTTAAAAGGACAATAAATGATTTGATTGATAGATTTGATTGATTGATTGATTGATTGATTGACTAACATAATTTTTGTTTGTCCAAGCCACTCTTGAGTCGATAATGTTTTACTACTCTTTTTTTTTTACTGATTAATAAAAATGCTCACTCCAGGTACCACGTTGTGCCGAATGACTGCAGCATCACAAACATTGAAATTGTCCATGTATTTTACTCAGCATCTCTTGTGGGGTCCATCTGATTTCCTTCTTGTTCTCTTTTAGCATTTCTGTTATCTCTGGGTTATAACGAAAAACTGTTTACCTTCAGTAGTTAAAAAGAACGTAGTGGACTATTTCAACGTTTGTGTTGATGCCATAATATTACGACATGGTACCTTCATTGTGCCTATTGTGAAAAAAGTGTCGTGAAACACTGTTGATTTAAGAGTGACTTGGGATTTTAAAAATAATACATGTCTGTAGATTCCAGGGATGAAAGATGATAGAGAAATGTCTATTTTCCTTTCAATTATGGAGAACAAACAATGGTTTCAGGTTTATATGTAACAATTTTGATATTGTGCAGTTATATCAAACCTTCATGCATCTTTGTAAACCTTTGTGCAATTTTTGTGTGTGTGTGTGTGTGTGCGTGCGTGTGTGTGTGTGTGTGTGTGTGTGTGTGTGTGCGTGTGTGCGTGTGCGTGTGTGTGTGGTGAAACATGCATTTTTATCTGTTTGTGTTTAGTTTGTGGAAGGAAAATTTTCATTTGAACTTTGTTTCAATGAACAATAACGTTGTAGGGTCTGTGCACATTTACAAAACCTTCCATACTAAAAACCCACCCGCAGAGTGGCACAGAGGTAACGCGTTCGCCTCGTGTCAAATGAACCCGAGTTCATACCTGGGAACAGCAGATTGACATTTTTCCTCTCACTCTGCACTAGGCCTTGCGGTCTGAACGTGAAATCTTTCAGATGAGACGGTAAACCGAGGTCATGTGTGCCCATGCACTTTGTATATGTACGAGTGGCAACGAAAAAGTTGTCATTTGCTCAAAATTTACCCCCACCCACCCTTTCCTTCTTCATGTCACACAAAAATCACATGCAATTTGTTTAAATGGGTTGCGCACCTCAGGCTGCGACGTTCGCTCCAGGTTGGAACAACACGGATTTCACAGAGACGCCTCTATGACTATTTTGTTTATATATACAAATACCAATTCACCAATACAGTGAAAGAAAGTGAAAAATAATCAGATGTAAAATACAGATAGATGTCTGCGTGTATATGCATACACATTCATATTTGTTACTTGTAAAAATACCTAAATACCAAAAATGACTTCCAGAGTTCTTCCCCTCGGATTGCTTATGGGTTTCCATACTGAAGTTTTCAATAATGTGCACAGTCTTAAGAAGTGAATTTAAATTGATTGATTATTCACACACACACACACACACACGCGCGCGCGCGCACACACACACATGACAGATATAGAAACATATTTCTATTCAAATTTACTCCCCATTCTTTTACAACAAGAAGTCCAACATTAATGCAGAATAATTAAAACAACGTAAATTACTTACTATGCAAATTATTAAAGGTGTGCATGCAAGCACTTTTAATAATCAATCTAAATCCTAAATACAAACATTATAGTCTTCATTTACAATTATTGTTTTTCTTGCCCTGAGATAAGCAACACCAAAATGCGGCCATCTTGTACTGAAGTCACACTTACACACTTACACACACACACACACACACACACACACTATTGGATTTTTGCTTTCACTGAGAAGCAAAATTCTGCTATATTTAGGAAAAGGACAGGGTTAGGATCAGCCTAGGAGTATTTTGATATAACTGTAAGAAGCCCACTTTCGGAATGATGGTGGTAAACATGAGGGGGTGACCGAAGTACAAGATTGTCCTAAACGCTAGCACTTTGATTTGAAAACAAAAAGTCAAGTAAAAGCAAATTCAACATGCACACATAGCAGAATCCAACTATTCCTGCAGGAAATACAGTGGATTCCTGCTAACTCAAAAACACTGGATGACTCACAATAATTTTGTGGTCCTACTTTAATAATCCTTTAATGCTGTAACTCCTTAGTACGTTGATCACTTTTTCTTTGACATCTCACTGCAGATTCAGTTCAAGTGTTCTCGAGTCCCAATCATGTCCTCCAACCTGTACTGGTTGGTAGTCTCTGGAGAGGTGGGGCTGGCTCCTCTCTCTGCCTCTCCAGCATCTCCGCCAGTTTGTGAGTGGAGGCCAGCTGGCCCACCACCTCCATCAAACTTGTAACATAGTCTGCAAATATATTAACAATTGCATGGTAAAGAATTTCACTTTTTAACGATATTGCTTTTTAAAAAATATTTTATAAACAAAAGTTCCCCCATTTGGATACCGGGGGGTCTTTTGTATATTCCCCCAACCTTCTGGAAGTTCTGTGCTTGTAACTTCCTCTAATCTGTCACTCTTTGACTCTGCCTTTTCCCTTTGCTTACTGTCGGCTACTATCTGACCTATTGGCCCATTCCCTTGCCTTTAAAACAAATTCAAATAACTTTTCTCCATTTAGCTCTTCCGGAATCGGAATGTGTCAGCTGTACTCAGCGAGGAGACCAATGAAAACTGAAAACTGAAAACCGGACACATACGTACTTGGTCCATTATGGCCTTTTGGCCTGGGAACGCAGAAGAAGACGAATAAACAAAAGTTGACCATGGAACCCTTGCAAGAAATACCTGTGAATACAAAAAGTGAAGCATGTAAATACTTGGTGTTATTTGTACAATGAGGAAAGCAAATAACATCACATATCTGTCCTTCAAAATAAATAGGCCTACATGAAATAATAAAATAGAATGTTTTATGTGCCTTGTTACTTCCTGAACATCATTTATATTTACTTCACACATCTTGTGAAAATTAGCATGGGTAGGGAACTATCCATTAAAGGGATACAACTCCCCCACCAAAGTTGCCTATGCCACTCCACCAGCCATACTAACCCTGTATGAATTAAGATTACAGAGGAACAAATCCACTCACTTTCTCAAAAAGGAGGAGGCACGCTCGCCCATGTAATCATACATACAGAACATGGCAAACTATGGTAGAGATAACTGTGTACAAACAAAACAATATTAATTCAAGAATGGCATAGCTTTCTAATCACGGATATGTTGCACACATACAACACACGAGTCCCCTTCCCTTTTCTAGTTCTATATATTCTCTTTTAGCCTTACTATTTCACTATTCAAATCCTTTCTCACATCTTAGTTTGAATTATTAAAGATTAATTTATTAATTCACAGAAACTTACACAAGTCTGCAGTGTGTGTGTGCGTGTGCGTGCGTGCGCGTGCGTGCGTGTGTGTGTTGTGTAAGCATGCAAGTACATAAGTGCCCTGGGCAAGGCATCTCCACTACAAACAAATTCTAGCCTAGCCCGCCAGAATAACATCTGACCCCTCTCCTATCTGGTAGTCATAGTCGGAAACGACAGACTAGCATACAATACAAACACAAGTGCATACATACAAGTAACTACTGATTTTTACCCGCATGTGGTCGGTATCTGTCGGTGTCCATCCTGCACAGCTTGTGATATGGACTGCACCTGTAATATAAGATATTCAAATATTAACTGTAGGTCACTAGAAGCAAAAACATAAGTAATAGTATTTTACAATTTTGTGAACATAAGCTATAACAAATGCAACATAATCAAACTACACATAGCTCAACTGTGACTTGGACATTTAAAAACATTGAGAGCCAGAGATTCAGATAAGTTTTATATACAAAGTTCTAAATAAAACATGGACTTTGGACACTGTTTTGCTAGTTTTATTTTACACTAACACTTGATTTTCGCTTGACAAAGAAAACTTGCAACATTTTCCAAGGAAAAACATATTTTGACCACAAAAAATACCCACACCAATTACACAAAGTTAGATGATCATTTTGAGGGGCCTAGTCCTCTTTGTCAATCCATGAAAATCCCACTGACAAGGATGAAAACTTTAGCAAACTATTTTTTTAATATGATGATTAAAATACAATCATAATTTTAAAGGCATGCTTCAAGCAAACAAAACAGTGATCAATGAAGGGAAGTTTATAAGCCGCAAGGCTTAGACTTGAGCCAGTCTCACACTATACTATACTGTACTATGATGTTTTTGTGTATAAATTTGTATAAGAATGGAAACACAAAAGACGCATGTTTATCAATCAGAAAAAAAAGAAGTAAAATGAATTGACTCTCGCTGCGTCACTGTGTGCATGCACGCGCGCGCGCGCGCGTGTGTGTGCGTGTGTGTGTGTGTGTGTGTGTGTGTGTGTGTGTGTGTGTGTGTGTGTGTGTGTGTGTGTGTCTCTCTCTCTCTCCATGTGCATGCATTATACTGTATAAGAATCGGGATGCTTATTAACAGTGATGTCCCGAGATCCAGGTCATAGGCCACTGACCTATTAAAATTGAAAATGTTATTTATTGTGTTCTCCCCTGTCAGGACAAATGTCTAATTAATTTAATTTGCCAATACTGGCACGCTTTGTCTTATTGATTTCGGCAAGAGCTGGGACATTGTCCTGTTGATTTCTCTAATCTCAGGACAGTTTGTCCTGTCACTTTTCTATCCTCGGTACATCACTGGTTTATATACTGAATTTTACCTGTATGTAGGAGACTCCTGTCTGTCCTGTATGGATGCCATGGACTGCCCTTGTTTGATCAGAAGAAAACAAAAATTATAGGGGAGACAAAATTCATAGATAACCATTCCCCTGTGGGATATTGGGAGGTAGGTTGTCTTTGCACATATAGTGCCTTCTGGAAGTTCTGTGCCTCCTACTTCCTCTATTCTATCACTCCATTTGACTGCCTTTTCCCTTTGCTTACTGTCATCTACAATCTCTCTGCCTCACTGATCCATTCTCGTGTTTTTGTTCTAGACATTTTTACAAAGTTTTTCTGCATTTGAAAACGGACATGCTGATCCTAATTATTTATAAGGCGCATAACGGCAGCATGGCGCATCTGCATTTATGATAGAAGACTGTCTAAGTGGTTGAAGAAGAGCAAATAACCAAACATACTAGATCTAACACCAATATGACTTATGTTACCAAATTTTTAAAAAAAAACGTGCAGTAAGCTACTAAAGGCTCTGGTTAAAATAAAGTACATGTAACGTACAGTAGATTTCTCCCTCTTCTTCTTCTTCTGTGGTGGTGAACAACCTCTTTATCTGGAAGTAACTGTACACACTTTAGGGGGTGACCATAGAAAAAGAGGCGGAAGAGGGAAAGAGAGAAAAGGGTACACACATTACATTAGGCCTATCAGTTTTCCAAGAAAAGGCTATGCACGTCACCCTATTAATTATTATTTACTTGGGTTCAGCTTCAATATATAAGGTAAAAACAGGAGTAGCAAACAAAATTAAAAAAACTAGTTCCGGGCTACGTTCGCCCCCAGCAAGCTGGAAACTAGCCGACCCTAGACACCCCAGGTAGTGCCCAGGCCCCAATTGATTGAGACACTGCTCAATCAATCAAACAATTGTACTTACACTTCGTTTTCCCACTGTAGGCTAAGTAATGTTGACCATCGACAGGTGCGTTGACCATGTTGATGTAGATCTAGGGAAACAGCAATGTTTTGGCCATTGTGACTGACGAAAAGAATTATGTTGTTGCTGGTACTGCACACAAGCTGATCGGTGAACGTTTGGCACATCTCTTTTCCGTAATTCTTGTCGGTTTCACGTCATTACTTTCCGCTAAACAGGCTAGAAGTTTGTCAAACAGCCCACCAGTCTACGTGTGTCAAAGATCTAGATCTACAGGAAGATTATCTTCAAGATAGAAGATTTAGCGATGATGTCTAGACTCTATAATCTTTCCTTTCTGTGGAATCACATCATCCAGATCTGTGCATCCAAATAGCACACACTCATATTTTCATCCGTTTTGAGAGTAGAATGTATTGACACTAGGTAGGCCTAGTGTAGATACTTTGTGGCACTGTCAACACAGTCGTGCAAGCTCAAGGCCTATCACAGTATCAGTGTCTGGCACACAGCAAAATGTCGTCTGTTCGATTCACCTTTCCGGTGATCCGTATCATAGTTTCTAAGTATTGGAGACGTAGAATATCTTGGAATTATTGAAGAACAGGACTGAATTTCTCTACGTTAATGCAAAGAAAGTCGTTCGCTTCGCAAATGAAGTTCTTTCATAGAATTCTTAGTTGTGCATTGAAAGTACATGTCGTTCACAATGGCTGCGCCCTGTAGCTAACATGGCGCCCGTCTATTGTGGTAAAGGACTGTAAACATGTCCGCACCCTGAGTAAACATGGCGGCGCCGTAGTAAGTTGCCATGTAAACAACAATGGCGCTAATTAGCCTGTACAGGTGAGTTAAACCCGTTTCTGGCTGAATTATAAAAAGACGGTGCAGAATTTCCAAAAACCAATGTGAACGAAGGAATCTAGTTACAATTTAGGAGTCTTTCAACACGTTTTGGTCGCTTAGATCAGTAGGTCTTACATGCCGAAAGGCCGAACTAAGTAGGCTTTCAGTTCGGTGGATGGTTGGGGGGGTGGGGTGGGGATGTTCACGGAGAAAAATTAATGTTTTTGTTGTGGGTTCAAGATTTACCAAAACGGACCTACAATGGTTGAACCACAGATTAAGAACCTCTCTGGTTGAACTAAGTAGGCTTTTAGTTCGTTTTTATTCTTTTTAGGTCCTTTGCCAATCTACGATCGCAAAGGAGTAAGTTTTCGTTCAGGTTTGTTTTCCTTTTTTTTTTGTTTGTTTGTTGTTCTTTTCTGTCTGTCCTAAGGATCTCCCGAACCGCTTGACCGAATCACTTCAAATTTTGTGTGGTGGTGTGTCCCCATGAGAGGAAGGCATCCGCACAAAACCTTCCGCCGCTCTGACCTTGACCTTGGTGTATGACCTTAAAAACCGAAAATCGTTAAGGGGCCATAACTTCCACACCGCAGGTCCTGGGGTCTTGAAACTTGGCATGGAAGTACTTTCGGCTTATGGCCGTTCTGATGATGGCATACCAATGAAGATCAAGGTCAAGGTCAGGGAGATCGGTACACCTTGAAAGTGGTATGGGTCTAATAATTGGGATTTTCTGCCCCACGCATATCTTCCGAACCGCTTCACTGAATCGTTTCCAATTTTGTGTGGTGGCGTGTCACCATGAGAGGAAGGCATCCACGCATAAATTATCGCCGTCGTGACCTTCACCTTGGCGTATGATCTTGACAACCGAAAACTCTTCAAGGGGCTATGACGTCCACACCGTTGGTCTTAGGGACTTCAAACTTGGCATGTAGGTACTTTGGCTTATGGTTGTTCAGATGATCGCATACTGATCAAGGTCAAGCTCAAGGTCATGGAGATCGGTAGGCCTTGAAAGTGGTAGGGGTATAAAAATTGGGTTTTCAGCCACAAAAGTAAAAATATATTTCGCGGACCCACGAAACCGGTACTCAGCGTTACCTGTACTAGACGTTACCGGTACTAGGCGTTACCGGTACGGGGCGTTGCGCTAGTAATAATAATTACGCTGCCGGGATCACATTTACCGTTACGTTAAAAGTTTAGGTCAACGACCCCTGAAGAAGAAAAAATCTGTTTAACGTCCTCCGGTCTGAAACAGACACATGTGGGACATTAGTAGATTATAAAGATGATGGGAACGACCCTAGAGGCAGTGCAACACCAGGAATGTCCCGAATTTTTTAACAATACAGATATTATTGTAACGACCC
>CM065685.1:47219521-47263942 GCA_017654935.2 Phymorhynchus buccinoides | reverse complement strand
TTGCTTTGGTTTTCCTGGTTGTCAGTCTTGTTTCTGACCATCCGGGGTTTTCCTTTCTAAAGCAGACACATGTCCGGTCATTCCAAAACGATCTTTGTTTACATCTGAATGCTTGTTCGCGAGAGCGAAGCGCTTCAAGTTTTAGGTCTGATTTCTTTGTTGACCAAATCTGAACGGTAAATAGAACATTTTTGCAAGTTCGACAGAGGAAAAAGCAGCAGCATCAAGCCGTTCTTTTGGAGATGTGAATGGCATCTCAAAAACATAAGCTACTGCATTAATATGCAAGTGTGTATGTACGTTTGTGTGTCTGTCTGCCTGTCTCTCTGTCCATATATCGATCTGTTTGTCTCCCCCCCCCCCCCCCCCCCTCTCTCTCTCTGTAGTCAGCCTATTCCAGGGGTTATACACATGTGTTTGCCTGTGTGTTCACTGTGCATAAACACTATGAATGAGAATGAGATTACATTTTTTTTTAAAGCAGGATCATACTTTTCATAGGGTTAAATTGTGAGCAAGAATATTAGCTCCCTTTGACTTTATAAGTTTAATCTTACATTAAACTATGAAATGGCAAGGTACATTTTACACTCTGTGTGTGTTACAATATAAAGTAAGTGTGTGTGAGTGTGTGTGAATACATGTGTGTGGGTGTGTGTATGCGTGTATGTGGGTGTGAGAGAGAGAGAGAGAGGGGACGAGGAAGAGAAATTAAAAAAAATCTGATGAAAACCTTCAACCATAGGGAAAGGCCACATCTGTTTGCTAACCTTCATGAACATGGTATGTACAGCGGTAAATCTGTGACCTATTGTTTTGGGAAAATGACCTATTGATTTTTCTGCTAACTGGTCAAATGACCTATGATGTCCTGTGGCAAGAATGAACCCCGTCAAGGTCACCACGTTAACCTACGTGCACCTACATTTTTCTGGCATTGTCCGACCTAAAGAAAATGCCAGCGCAACAAGACAAGCCCCCCCCCCCCCCCCCCCCACGAATGGCTAGCGTTGAAAGGGTTAAAGGGGAAAAAAAAAAGGTGTATAACGTACCTCCCTGTGCTCGTTCTGCTCGCGGAGTCCCCCCCTGCGCTGCTGGGAATAGGAGGTCACGCTGCGCAGACTGGACTTGGACATGGAGCACTCCGCCATCTCCTGTCGGCGGCAGAAAAACAAATGATTTTAACACAACTGGGGACTGGAGAGCCGTTTTCCATACAGGCATAAGATTGAGAAATTATTAGGCTGAAACGTCAAAAAAAGACATGCTCCCTGAAACTGAAGCTTTTTTTTTCCTTTTTTCCGTAATCCAAGCCTTAAAATAAAAGTAGAATTGATATATTTAGTTCATTGTTATTCATCCATAAAAAGATTTTCTATACTCGTCTTTTTTTAATCTAAAAAATTACATTTGGGGCTATCGAAAAGCCGGAAATTATCCTAAAGGCTGAAAAATCTCATGCCTGCCGGCCTAGTTCCGTCTGGGACTGGGCATTCGATTCGTTTCGTAAAAATAAAATAGCCAAAAAACCAACCTGTGGGGATACCGGGAGGGTCTTTTGTATAGTTCCCCCACCTTCTGGAAATTATGGGCTTGTAACTTCCTCTAATCTTTCACTCTCTTTGACTCTGCCTTTTCCCTTTGCTTACTGTCATCTACTATATTTCTGCCTTACCGGTCCATTCCCCTGCCTTTTTTTTAAAGAATCACTTTCAAAAAGATTTCCTTCTGCCAGTCGGACTTGCTGGGCCTAACTATTTCTTAATTAGGCCCATAACGGCAGCATGACGCATCTGCGCTCATAATTGACAGGAAACTGAGCGATCGAAAAAGAAGAAATTGTAAAGAACAAGTTATGAAAAGTTCAGGGTTGAACACTGAGAACTTTATTTAAGGATGAAGATTTCAGGCGAAGCCTATTCTTACAATCTGTCCTTGGCTAAAGGGAAAAATAATGGCTAGAAGCATAAAAACAAACTAATGGGAAGAATGATTACAAAAATGAAAAGCACACAAACACATAATTATACCATTGGTATGTAGGTTTGGTTTTTTTGCTTTATAACAGTCAAGAGGGCTACATATCCAGACTGTTTAACCCTTTCACCGCCAAAGTCGTATTTTAGCACCACAGTGATTTAACACCTATGTCACTAAAAGGCGTCAAATTGGGGTCTATTATCCAAAGACCCCATTGTCTTAGTTTTGGGAAGCAAGGATAGACCTTATTGTATATATGTCACAGAAGAATCCCCAATACTGCAGATGGATTTTGTTCTCTACCCAGGTAAATGTAATGAACATTTTTGGCTGAAATATGGCTGGCGGTGAAAGGGTTAAGAAGTATTTTGCCAGCTTGACTGTACAGGTTTCTTTTCCCTTTAAAAAAAAATTCCCCTATTATTTCTGAAATTTTCTCTGGCAGTCAAATGTCAAAATAGTGGTTTTTTTAGATTGTTACCAAAGAGAACTCAACCCATCAACTGTCTTTTTTTTAAAATGAAAGACAGGGCAGCCTACCATCTGTTGCAGTTTCTAGGGACACACTACTTAAAAACCAGGGACACTTATTTCCAGGGACAAACATCGCAATGTTATGCATCAGGGTCGAAACGGACGTTAACTTTTGAGTATTTCGTGATTCAGCAACATTTCTGTGACTCAGGATTATTTTTTTCAGTCTTCTTGGTGTGTTTTTTGCGTCATTGTGTTTCAATATTCAATACCCTTTAGCGTTGCTGAGTAACCTATGTGTAACATGTCTGTTAGGAAAATTTCAACAGTGTCTGTTATTTTGGGCGTTCCTGCGTTCAATAGTAAGGTCAGATAACAAGACAAGTGACTGCTCTACAAACTTTTGATATTACTCAGTTTCCAGGGACACCAGATAGAAAAGTGGACTCCAGGGACAGGGTGCCATTTTTGACAGTTTCCAGGGACAAATACCCCTTAGGGGGGACGATAGGCAGCCCCGCAAAGACCACAGCACTCACCTCCTCGTCGTTATCAAACAGCGTGGTCTTCATCTCGTCGGCAGTGAACCATCGCTTGCCCTTCATCACGATGTCTGTCGGGGGACTGTGGGTCGTGCCCGAGTCAGAGCTCCACACCTGCACACCAACAACAGGCGGCGAGTTACATTATCATCGGTGCATGCGGTGACCCAAGCTTATGCCTGAACTTCTATCACAACCCTTGATATAACAGTCATTTCAAGAGCATGGGTCCGTATAGAACAGCCGTATCTTCAGGCAGACCACTGCCTGAACCTGCATCAAATTGCCTGAGTTCAGGCTTCAGGCATACCCACATGCACCCCTGCATTACAGCAAGGGTGAAAGTGAAACATTCTCTCAATCCTGAAATGACACGTTTCAATGTTCTCTGAATCTTCCCAATCCTGGTGTTAGAATTGCATATCCATCATCTTGTTTTAATCTGCCATCACTTTTGGCAGAAGGGTTTGATTTTATAAGATCGTAGTTCTGGATGGCAATATGGCCAATCCTGAAGTCTTTCCATCAGCATTTCTAATCCTCCCGATTTCAGGAGCACTCATGAACTACAACAAAGGTACCAGGAAACAAGGAAAGAAGTGAAAAACAAACTAAATATACCATAAGAGTTTACAAAATAAGTGTGTTCAATGTTAGTTCTTAACCCTTTCACCGCCAATGTCGCATTTTTGCACCACAATGGTTTAATACTTATGTTACTAAAAAGCATCAAATCAGGGCCTGTTTTCTGAAGACTCTATTTTCTTAATTTTGGAAGGTAAGGTATTGGCCTAATGCTATGCATGTCACAGAAAAATTCGCAATATTGCAGATTTTTGTTTTTCTCTACCCACGTAAGCTTAATGGTATTTTTTGTCTGAAGAACGGATGGCGGCGAAAGGGTTAAACAAAAAGTTGAAAACTACCAATAATATTTTTAACAAAACCTTTCACATACTATTATACATACACACATAAATCAAATACTACGGTACTTACTGTGACTGTTTTTCCGGGCTTCACCACCAAGCTGCGGTGGAACTTGAAGGTGGTTTCCTGTTCCCCGCCCGAGTGCTGAAGCTGCCAGCCTCCCAGGGCCATATCCTGGGGAAAACATCATGCATGTTTATAGTTAAAAACCTTTCGTCACCATCAATCCTTATACACGCACACAGTGCTCCGAAAACCAGGTATGCAGCAAAGTTTATTTAAGTATTGTCTTTTCAGCAGTTATGTGTCAAAACCTGAGGACTGTACTCCTACTCAGTCCTAGCAAGCCTTAGTCAGGGCTCCCAATCGTCCTGCAAAACAAGGGGTCCCAGGGACTCCTTCATGTACAGCATAGAGGGTTCTAGAGGCGGGATAGAGGGTCCCAGTGGCATTGTGAATGCTAAAAAGAATTTTTCTAGTGCATCCCTGGGACCCCCTGCACATTCTTTTAGAGGACCCTTTAGAATTTTAGTACTTTACAGACCCCCTGAGCCCTGCTTAGTGGTTTGAGAGAGAACAGTTACACATTTTTCTCAACAAAAAAACTAACAAAAACAAACCAAGCAATGTTAAGGAATGCTTCAAAATCGCGCCGTGAAAGCATCAAGTCATTCGAAAGATAATACAAATTACAATAGCCACAGGATAAGCCACCTTTACTTAACCCTCTCTAGGACACAGACGCCAAATTCGACAGAATTTTGTCAACTCATGCAGCCCGTATGCGCCGATTGCGCCCGCTGAACGCCAGGTCTAGTACGTTCACTTTCACTTTCTCCCTACCCACAATGCAATATACTAAGTTAGTTCTTCTTGTTCCTGACTCTCAGTGGTCCGTTTTTGGTTCTTACAGCAAGGGAAAGCACCCACTAGTCTTTTTCGAAGTGACCCCAAATTTTTTCCTTCTTTCCACGTGACGTGCGCAGTATTGACTCGGCGCGATGCTCGGAGTGCCATTACGGATTTTTTTATTTCGAATTCATGGTTTGTTGTGTGACAGTGTGTTAGCTTTGGAATAATAATATCATCATTGCTATTCAATATGCATCTTTCAGAAATGAAATGTGAGTTAGACTTTATTCTGGGTGATTTTTTTAATGAAAAGATTTGGTGTGACGTTCGGAGTTAATTCCCATCTCTCGGGAACTGGGATCGATTCCCGGTTCGATTGGTTGGGAGTCATTGGGTTAATTGATATCTATGAGACGACCAAGCCCAACATCACTGAGGGACAAACTCTATGGCAGCTTGGCAGACCTTTGGACGACTGCTTCATTCGTGAGGGCAGTTGGTGTCGCTATCTAGTGATCGACGAGGAAGAAGATTGATAGCGAAAGTAAAGCGGGGGTCTGTGTCTGGCAGACCTGTTTACCCGTATAATGAAAAACCCGGAATTTGCCACACAAAAAAAACGGAATTTGAGAATAAAAACCGGAATTCACATGATCTGTACACGACTCGCGATAAAGCGGTTTCTTCTTCTTCTCCTTTCCGCGAACATCGGCGTCGATTGTCAATATTGTGATGATTTCTTGGCTCAATTTTGCCAGAAAAGTTTTATTAGTAAATTCAGTCACTAATTCTAACAGGCTGGAAAAAGCAAAATACCTGGAAATGTCCACGATCGGACAGAGAAAAATCACTTGGCCGCGGATCAGCGGATGCCAAGTTGCAACTCGGCGCCATCGCGATCAATTTTCACTTCATTTTCCGTTGAAAACTTCAAAATTCTCACATCATCGTATTTTCCAGTGACAATATAATCTAAATTGACTCATTTCAAGCCCTAATTACAATCTCTACCATTAAAAAAACTGCCTGGAAAGCTCTTCGAATCGACAGTAAAAGTCTGGCCGCCATTTGCTCAGTCCCGAAATAGATCGACCAAAATAAAAACATTATTTCACCCCTTTAGCCAATGAAAATGCAGCATTTAATGCATGTGACGTCAAGCACAACCCCTTTTCTGATTACGTAGTGTGTTAGGTACACGTTTCGGTCAACCCTTGCGTCTTTTCCTACGAACGGAAACAAATAATAGACGGTTTTTCGAAATCCCGGAATTTTCAGCGTTCACCCGGAATTTACTATTTTACCCGGAATTTTAGCACATTTCCGGAATTCCGGCAAAACCGGAATGGTAAACAGGTCTGGTCTGGCAACCTGTCAGGAACATGCATTGGTGGTGGCACTAGTAGTTTACTCAAAGACTTATTAGGCGTAGAGCACAAGTTTATAAAGCTTGAAGCATGCACATTAACGCCTTCAGCTCTCCCTATGGGGATACTGGGGGGAGGGGAGGGGGTGGGGGTGTCTTTCATACAAATAGTTCCCCCACATTCTGGAAGTTCTGTGCTTGTAACTTCCTCTAATTAGTCACTCTCTTTGACTGCCTTTTCTCTTTGCTTTCTATCATCCATTATCTTTCTGACTTATTGGCCTTTTCCGTCCCCCAAAAACCCATCTTCCAACTAATTTTTTCATTTAAGCTCTGCCAAAATCGAAAATTGTCGGCTGAACTAAAAACCGGACACATTTTATGTACCTTATCCATTGTGGCCATATTATGGACCGGGAACTGGGAATGGGTGCATGTGGTGACCCAAGTGTTGTGCCAGAACTTTCCCATCATAACCCTCGCTAAAACGGTCAATCTAAGAGCAAAAAGAGCATGAGAAGAGCCCTATACTTCAGGCAAACCCAGACCTGTTTACAAGTCTTGAGTAGTCTGGATAGCTGAAATGAGTAGTTTGGGTGTGAAATGAGTAGTCCTCTTCATTAAACCATCAAACAAAGTTCACTGAAAATGAGTAATCAGAGCATTATTTTCAATTTTGAATAGTAGTAGAGAGGTCCAAATTGAGTAGAATACTACTCGAAAAGAGTACTTGAAAAGAGTAGACAGGTGTGCAAACCACTGCCTGAACCAGCATCAAATTGCCTGAATTTGGGCTTCGGGTGCACCCACATGCACCCCTGGCAGAAGAAGAAGAAGAAGAAGAAGAAGAAGATGACGACGCCTTCCCAGCTCTCACCTTCCTGGACTCGTTGGTCAGCTTGATGTACTTGCCCTCACTGTCCACCTCGGTGATGCTGACGCTCCCTTTAGCGGAGGCGGAGCGGGCGTAGCCGGAGCTGGAGCTCCTCTGGCTGTACTCCTCCACGGCCTCCGAGATGTCCACGCGCCGACGCTTGCCGCCCCGCCCCGCCGGGGTGTCCCGGGAGGTGGAGGAGCGCGAGGTCTGCGACGTATGGGAGGCGTCCAGGGAAATGTTCAGCCTGGAGGGAATTGAATTCAAAAGTAGGGCGTCAAAATGAAAGTGGTCTAAAAAAAAATATGAAAATACAAAGAAACTGGTTCAAGATAGCGTGTGTTATATCCGAGTTAACTTACAGTTTAAATTTCAGAAAGAAAGAAAAAAATTTTTTTGCTGAAAATAAATTCTGTCAATTCCAAAAAGATTCAAATGGAACAAGAGGCAAAGCCTTCAAGGCTCACTCGAACAGGCACATGTGGGACAACAACAAACAAAGATTGAGGGGGGTGTCTAAAGTACAAGATTGCCAATAAAATTTTAAAGTACAAATGAAACTATCGTTAATGGATACAACTAAAAACAATTAATTATTTTTAAAGTGCCTGAGCCGAGAATCGGACCCGGAACCATTGGCATGAGAGACAGAAGCTCTATGCAATGAGCTATTGAGGCTTTCACTGTGGAATACTTTCTTAACTCATGTTGCCTGTTGAATACTCTCTAACCCATTAATCTAACATGTTATCTGTTTGTCATCTGTTTACAGTGTTGTTTTAATTTTTTAATTATCAAAATCATTAATGCTTGAAAGCTTGCATAGACATCTATATGTGTGCAAAGTTTGAACAATGTACACCTTCTATTTCCCGAGAATATGCCAACGTTAAAGTTTGGAGATTGGACCACAGACGCAACACACACAACCGAACAACTATCATACTATCGACTCACTTCGTGTTAACTATACATCAATACCCATACTGTCTTATTGGCCTAGATATGTTGCAGCACTCAACTCTTCTAGTGCCAACCCATACTGTCTTATTGGCCTAGATATGTTGCAGCACTCACCTCTTCTAGTGCCAACCCATAATGTCTTATTGGCCTAGATATGTTGCAGCACTCACCTCTTCTAGTGCCAATCCATAATGTCTTATTGGCCTAGATATGTTGCAGCACTCAACTCTTCTAGTGCCAACCCATAATGTCTTATTGGCCTAGATATGTTGCAGCACTCACCTCTTCTAGTGCCAACCCATAATGTCTTATTGGCCTAGATATGTTGCAGCACTCAACTCTTCTAGTGCCAACCCATAATGTCTTATTGGCCTAGATATGTTGCAGCACTCACCTCTTCTAGTGCCAACCCATAATGTCTTATTGGCCTAGATATGTTGCAGCACTCACCTCTTCTAGTGCCAACCCATACTGTCTTATTGGCCTAGATATGTTGCAGCACTCAACTCTTCTAGTGCCAACCCATACTGTCTTATTGGCCTAGATATGTTGCAGCACTCAACTCTTCTAGTGCCAACCCATACTGTCTTATTGGCCTAGATATGTTGCAGCACTCAACTCTTCTAGTGCCAACCCATACTGTCTTATTGGCCTAGATATGTTGCAGCACTCAACTCTTCTAGTGCCAACCCATACTGTCTTATTGGCCTAGATATGTTGCAGCACTCACCTCTTCTAGTGCCAACCCATACTGTCTTATTGGCCTAGATATGTTGCAGCACTCAACTCTTCTAGTGCCATTCTTGATGTTCTTGGTTGTCCGTTGCATCTCGACCAACAAGAGGAGAGCAACTATTTTTTCAAGTGTGCATGCATTGCTTCAATGGAAGAAACAGTGACATAAGCTCTAACAGCAGACAAACACATGGCAGGGTACTTGGCAGTGAATGTCTTTGTATTTGGTGAGAGTGTAGAGTGATGTTTTGGGCAAATGTATTCGCCCATGGTGCTAGAAGATGTAACCCCCAAATCAATTTGTTTTTACATAATTGTCCGCATTCAATTAACAAGCTCCTGACTCAAGAGAAATATGGGGAAAGTTTGATCGCCATACTCAGTAATCAGATGAAAACGATGAATTTTGTTGTTGAAAGAAAACATCTTGTGCATAAATTTAATCTGCAACAGCATAGAGCTTTTAAAATGATTGTGCACTCGTACAGTTTTCTCAGTATATTAAGACACGCTTTTTTTCTTTCTTTTTGTAACAAAGATGTAAAGATCATGTTCATAACTTAATCTTCAAATCTCCTACTGGTATTTATAATCACACATACACAAACACAGACATACAGATGCATACACACACAAAACAACACACACACACACACTTCAAAACTCAGGCATCAGAATAGTCTGAAGTCCAATCCTCTAAAAAACACGGTAAAAGGGCTATCTAGGCCCTAGACTGAAGAGGACAACATTGATATGAGTTCCCAACATCGCCCAAAAGGCTTAATATAGTGAGGAATCACTTTAAAATGCTATTTAACACAAAGGATAACACTCAATAAAAGGCAAAACCTCTGACAGTAGAAGCCAATCCTCTGTCAGAAATGTTTAACCCTTTCGCCGCCAGCCATCTTTCAGCAACAAAATCCATTAAACTTAACCGGGCAGAGAACAAAATTTATCTGCAATATTGGGAATTCCCCTGTGACATGTGCAACATTAGGCCTATCCTTACCTCCCAAAATTAAGAAAATTGGGTCTTCAGATAACAGGCCCTGATTTGATGCCTGTTAGTGACATGGCTGTTAAACCATTGTTGTGGTGCATAAATGCGACATTGGCTGCGAATCCTCTGATGCTCTGACAATTCTGATGCCTGAAAACTCCACCCCAAAAAGGCAACAACACCGCCGACAAAACCAACCTGGACTCCTCGCTCTCCAGCAGTTTGCGGTAGGCTTCGATCTCACGGTCCAGGCGGATCTTGACGTCCAGGAGATCCGCGTACTCCCTCACCTGCTCCTCCAGGGTCACCCGCAGATCCGCCAGCTCCGAGTCCTTCTGAGCCAGCCGCATGCGGAACTCCTCGCGCTCTCGAGACATCTGCTTCTCCAGGTCCTCGATGCGCAGCCTGAACCCAGCATTCTGGGAAGAGGAGAAAAAGAAGAAAGTCCATGTAATGATTGAGACAAACTTAGTTACTACAGGCAGGATAATGGCAGAACTCAGACATAAAAAAACAACAACAAATAACTTGGCGGAATTCACAATACAATTTGAAAGGAAACAGTTAAATGATTGGGAGAAAGTAAGACAGGGTTCCCAGGGCTTTCAGCTATCCCCAAGTAAGGACCTTGTAAGGACCTGTAGGCCTAAGGATAATGTCCATCTTTTAGCCAACGATCTTGAAAGGAACACTTTCCCAGCATTGTGAACAATGTCTAAGCAGATACAAAAACTATGGCTGACACAGATATAATACGCGTTTTCTCGCAAAACGACACCAGGATAAAGAACGAGATTTCAGTCCAATTTCTCTTGACAACTCGCGGTGCATTGTTTGTCTGCTAAGCGGTCAGTTGAAACGGGAAGGTGGGGGAGGGGGGTAAGGTGGAGTAGGTGGTGAGCGATGTTTCTCAAGTGTAAAAGTGCTGCTTCTGCGATCTATTTTGAGTATGGTCTTGCTGCTCAGGGCAGTTTTTGGCAGCTGTCAGGACTTGTAAGGACCTTGAAGTGAATGTAAGCACTTGTAAGGCCTTACTTGGAGATTTCAATTGGTCAAGACTTATAAGGACTGGTAAGGCCCCTATGAACCCTGAAAGATTTTATATTACAGGCATCAGAATAGTCTGAAGTCCAATCCTCTGAAAACTACAGTAAAAGGGCTTTTGTGTCTTTGTCTTTTTTCCCCCTTGATTGCTGAGGGAGGTGTGGAAAGGGGAGGGAAGTGCTTGCTTTTGTTTCTGCGTCACTTTGTTTGTACTGCTTTGTGTGCGAGGGGTTCCTCCCTGTGTGGGCGTGTGTGTGTGGGGGGGGGGGGGTATGCATGAGTCTGTGTAATATTTTTAAAAATTTTATCTTTGTAAAGCGCTGTGAGGATGGTATGCCATCGAAGAGCGCTATATAAGTTTCATTTATTATTATTATTATTATTAAGAGGGACAACACTGAAATGAGTTCTGAACATCACCAAAAAGCTTGATATAGTGAGAAATCACTTTTAAAATGCTATTTAACCCTTTCACCGCCAACCATATTTCAACAAAAAATGTCCATTAAATTTACCTGTATAGAGAACAAAATCCATCTGCAGCATTGTGGATTCTTCTACGATATATAAAATAAGGTCTATCCTTACTTCCCAAATCTAAGACAATAGGGTCTTTGGATAATAGACCCCAATTTGATGCCTTTTAGTGACATAGATGTTAAATAACTGTGGTGCTAAAATGCGACTATGGCGTTGAAAGGGTTAACACAAAAGATAACACTGAACAAAAAGGCAAAACCTCTGACAAGAGAAGCCAATCCTCTGTCAGAAATTCTTAATCCTCTGAAATCCTCTGACAATTCAATAGTGAATAATTTATATAGCGCACTCCTCCACCAAATGTGGAGCTCTATGCGCTTAACAACAACAAAAATTAAAAGCAAGAAATTCAACAAAAACAAATAATCGCTCACATGTAAATAGGCATACACATACATCCCCACCCACCCACACATACACACACGCGCGCGCGCATGCACACACAATAACCATCACCATCACTCACCCCACCCAAGAACACAATACATGATACAATCTGTTGAATAAAGCATCAACATTCTTTCGCAGGAGAATGGACCAGTAAGATAGACAGATAGCAGATGAAGTAAGCAAAGGGAAAAGGCATAGTCAAAGAGAGTTGACAGATTAGAGGAAGTTACAAACAAATAATCGCTCACACACATGCAAACAGGCATACACATACATCCCCACCCACCCACACATACACACACACACGCGAGCGGATGCACGTACACACACACACCCACACACAATAACCATCACTCACCCCAAGAACACAATACATGATACAATCTGTTGAATAAAGCATCAACATTCATTCTCTCTCTCTCTCCCTCTCTCTCTCTCTAATCACTGACCTCCGACTCCAGTTTGGCCAGTTTGGAGGACATTTCGTCAGCACGTTTCCTGGTGATCCTCAGCTCGTCCCAGGCACTGTTGTTGGCGCTGTCGTTACGATCCGCCTGCGCCTTCAGGTCCCCAATCTGATCCAGCAATAAAAATTATATCAGTAAAGAACAAGAAAAAGCCTTCAGGTCCGCAATCTGATCCACCAACAAAAATTATATCAGTAAAGAACAAGAAAAAGCCGTCAGGTCCGCAATCTGATCCACCAATAAAAATTATATCAGTAAAGAACAATAACAAAGAAAGCCTTCAGGGCCTCAGTCTGATCCAGAAAAGAAAAAAAAAATTAATAGTAATACACAGGTCCACAATCTATTCAGGAACTATGTTATCAGTTTGCACTCTCTGCAGATTGAATCTCCCTCAGGACTTCAACCTGCCCTACCAACTCAAGAGCAGCCCTACAGCCTACCATGGTCTCATACTCATAGAGGGTCTCCAGCTCGATGCGCACTCTCTGCAGGTTGAATCTCCCTCAGGACTTCAACCTGCCCTACCAACTCAAGAGCAGCCCTACAGCCTACCATGGTCTCATACTCATAGAGGGTCTCCAGCTCGATGCGCACTCTCTGCAGGTTGAATCTCCCTCAGGACTTCAACCTGCCCTACCAACTCAAGAGCAGCCCTACAGCCATACCTTGGTCTCATACAGGGTCTCCAGCTTGATGTGCAGGTCCTCCTCTCAGGGCCTCAACCTGCCCTACCAACTCAAGAGCAGCCCTACAGCCTACCTTGGTCTCATAGAGGGTCTCCAGCTCGATGCGCACTCTCTGCAGGTTGAATCTCCCTCAGAGCCTCAACCTGCCCTACCAACACAAGAGCATCCCTACAGCCTACCTTGGTCTCACAGAGGGTCTCCAGCTCGATGCGCCCTCTCTGCAGGTTGAATCTCCTTCAGGACCTCAACCTGCCCTACCAACACAAGAGCATCCCTACAGCCTACCTTGGTCTCATACAGGGTCTCCAGCTCGATGTGCAGGTCCTCCTCTCAGGGCCTCAACCTGCCCTACCAACACAAGAGCATCCCTACAGCCATACCTTGGTCTCATAGAGGGTCTCCAGCTCATTGCAAACTCTCTGCAGGTTGAATCTCCCTCAGAGCCTCAACCTGCCCTACCAACACAAGAGCAGCCCTACAGCCTACCTTGGTCTCATAGAGGGTCTCCAGCTCGATGCGCCCTCTCTGCAGGTTGAATCTCCTTCAGGACCCAAACTGCCCTACCAACACAAGAGCAGCCCTACAGCCTACCTTGGTCTCATACAGGGTCTCCAGCTCGATGCGCGCTATCTGCAGGTTCTCCTCTCAGAGCCTCAACCTGCCCTACCAACACAAGAGCAGCCATACAGCTTACCTTGGTCTCATAGAGGGTCTCCAGCTCGATGCGCGCTATCTGCAGGTTCTCCTCTCAGAGCCTCAACCTGCCCTACCAACACAAGAGCAGCCCTACAGCCTACCTTGGTCTCATACAGGGTCTCCAGCTCGATGCGCGCTATCTGCAGGTTCTCCTCTCAGAGCCTCAACCTGCCCTACCAACACAAGAGCAGCCCTACAGCTTACCTTGGTCTCATAGAGGGTCTCCAGCTCCTGCAAGTTTTCCTCTCAGGACCCCAACCTGCCCTACCAGTACAAGAGCACCCTTACAGCCTACCTTGGTCTCATAGAGGGTCTCCAGCTCGATGCGCACTCTCTGCAGGTCCTCCTCGTGCTGGCCGCGGATCTCCCTGAGGGCGTCCAGGAGACGTGCCTCGTACTCCTCCTCCAGCTGACCGTCCACCTCCTCGATCTTGGTCGACGTGCGGATCCTCGTCTCCTCCAGCTCCTGGAGTCAATCAAAAAACAAAATTGAGAGGAACCGTAACAGACTTGCTTACCCCCTACACAATTCTTGAGTAGTCTGGATAGCTGAAATGAGTAGTTTTGGTGCAAAATGTGTAGTTTTATTCATTAAACCTTCCCAGCCGGCTGCCGCTCGGCAGTGGCTGCGCCGAGTGCCGGCTAGTTCGTTCAACCTCACAACCGTTGGCGACGGCACGATTTTAGCACTTTTGCGATTTTTTTTACGGTACTTTTGCCATACTTAAGTTCTTATTGCTATACATCATTGGAAAGAGCAAGACTTCAACTTTACTCTCGTATAATTTTCAAAGATATTATGATTACTACTTCGCCACAATTCTACTTCAAATGACTTATCCGAAACACGCAAAAAAATAGCTTTGTGTGTGTATGTGTGTGAGAGAGAGTGAGTGTGTGTGTGTGTGTGTGTGTGTGTGTGTGTGTGTGTGTGTGTGTGTGTGTGAGAGAGAGAGAGAGAGAGAGAGAGAGAGAAAGAAATAGAAAGAGAGAGAAAAAAAAGAGACAGAGAGAGAGGGCATCGTCCCACTCTACTTCATTAGTAAAACTTTGTGTAGGCTGTAGCGGAACGCGTGTGTGTGTATGTGTGTGTGTGAGAGAGAGCGAGAGAGAGAGAGAGAGAGAGAACGCACTCTGCTACATCACATGTGTGTAGTGTGGAAGATTCCAGACACTGCTTTCGCGCCACAAGAGAAACCGGGATTTTTAAAAAATTAGATGGTGAAGGTCAGGTCAAGACAAACCAAATAGCCTCCTATCCTAGATAAGGCTCCCTATTTGCTAGTAGTGCATTTTTTTTCCACTATGCCGCAATAGGGAGAAGGAGATTTTTTTTAAATAGCTCCAGCCTCATGGGGCTGGTCCGTCTACAGATAAGAGCTGAAGCTCCCGCTACTTGAGGCTGGTGCGTCGTTAACTGCCACTTTCGCTTCCAGCCGAAAGTGGCTGGTGCGGCGCAAAAAAGTTAAACCATTGTGACGTAAGTGTCCCGCGCGACCCACTTTCTCCGTTTCTTATCTACACCCCCCCCCCCCCTTCTCACCCTCTCTCCTTTTCATTTCTCGACCAACCGCCACGTTAATTGCCATCCACCATCAAAGAGAACGCCGATTAAGGCCGTTGTCTGTTTGAAGTTCGATTTGTCTCCCCGGTCGGCATGTAACCCCTACCGAGGTTATCTCCCTTCACCCCCCCCCCCCCCCTCTTATCTACCCTCCTCACCATGAGAAAGTGACAACCACGGTCAATTCCCTTTGAAGACGGTTTTGCCTTTCCTATCATGAGCAAGGTTAGGAATGTCCGGCATGTGATAATGCTGTAATCGGCGCGTGATTGTTCTGTACATTTTGAACATCATCTTGTGACGTGTCGACTGCTATAAACCAATGACAGGCTTTCATTGTTTGAAAGTGAAGGCTATAATTGGCGTAGTGAGAAAAAGTTTTTCACACAAGACGCTGAAACGTAGCTAGAGCAACACTCCCAGCCTGTCATAATAAGCCCACTAGTAAGTATTATTGATGGCAGGTGATTGAGATCTGGTTTGTTTGACCCTAGTTTTGATCTAGATCCTATGTTCAATGATGAATAAGGAGTAGATAGATATGTTATAGAAAAGAAGTGGTAAACATTCTATTCTATTTATGTGCACTGATTATTTGTGTGTGTGTGTTTTTTTGACTTGAACACTTTTGATACCAGAACCGGATTTTATGCCTACTAACCCTTTTGTCTATTTTTAGTAGGAAACCTATGGGCCGCAATCTTGCACTTTATGATACCATTCCTTTCCAGGTGTTGGATGGAGAGTGATGTTGGATTGATCACCTTTTATGTTTTACTGATCTCAGTTTGTTAACTGAAATTCAGTTTATTGATTAACTAGTGCTATTGTACAAGGGAAGCCTTCTAGCCGGTTGGGATTCACTAATTCCCTGCCGACTGAAGCCCCTTGTCTCTAAGCCATAGAGATCTACATCCACCTTCTCCTGTGATTATCAGCAGGGCATCGTGGGCCGGAAGATTATCCCGGACTCCACCAAGCACCAAGACGGGACCGCCGCCAAGACGACCCGCACCCAGAATCCGCGAGGAGACCACGCCTGAACCGTGCCATCCCGCGAAGCCGTAACCGGAACGACTGGGAGCTACTCTCACCTGATGAGCAAGCCCAGCCAACCCAGCACTCGCCGATCACCACGGAGGAACCTGACAACAGCTAAGTCCCCCGGACTGCGCCAATCATTTGAACTTTCCTCCGGACAATGAAGATAATTAGTAACCCTTCCTGCTTGGGGCTAACCTTCTAGAAAGACAAAAGTCTTATAAATCCTTTCGGATTCCATTGTTTTTTTATCCATATTTTGTTTTGGCGCCATTGAGCTGCTTTATTATTATTGTTGCATAATCTTATGCAGATTTTGGGAGTAAATAAAATACAAGTGTCAAATAATCCTGAACCCTTTGGTCAGACTGATGAGAGTGGGAGTCTTGTAATTTCATGTAAAACCCTACTTCTCTCTGTCTGCCATTTAGAGCAATTCAACCACTTGTATTTCTTACAACCATACGAGCCAGAACCCGGGCACAAATATAAATTTATTAGATGAAAAGGGGCCGGGAAAGTTGCTCATCTCCCATACCCTAGAGAAGTGGGCTAAAGGCAAATTTTCTAAAGTCTTCCCTAGGGACTTAGCCTTTTAACCCATTACCTCGTCACAACCATCAAACACTGTTCACTGAAAAAGAGTAGCAAATGAAGAATTAAAGAGCATTATTTTCAGTTTTGAAGAGTAGTAGAGGTCCAAATTGAGTAGAATCCTACTCGAAAAGAGTAGAGTAAACAGGTCTGGGCCCCGGACGTATGTGGTGTAGAGTGGCACTTCTTCTTCTCCTTCGTTCGCTCAGACAGTTTCCTGTCATATGAGCACAGATGAGTTATGCTGCCGTTATGCACCTAACTAAGAAATAGTTAGGCCCAGCATGTCCGACTTCGGCTGAAGAAATCTTTGTAAGAATTTATAGAAAAAAAGGCAGGAGAATGGACCAGTAAAATAGCAGGTGAAGTAAGCAAATGGAAAAGGCAGAGTCTAAGAGAGTTGACAGATTAGAGGAAGTTACAAGCACAGAACTTCCAGAAGGTGGGGGAACTATTTGTACGAAAGACCCCCCGGTATCTCCACGGGGTGAGGAGGTGGGGTGGGGGTGTAGAGTGGCACAGAGGTAACGTGTTCGCCTCATGCGCAATAAACCTGAGTTGAGCCTGGGTACAGGGGATTTTTCCTCTCACTCTGCACTAGGCCTTATGGTCTGAACGTGGAGTCTTTCAGATGAGATGATAAACCGAGGTCCTGTGTGCCCATGCACTTAGCACATGTTAAACCCAGTGGCAATGAAAAAGTTTTCATTTGGTCAAAATTTACTCCCCCCCCCCCCCCCCCTTCCTAAGAACTAAGAAATAGTTAGGCCCAGCAAATCCGACTTCGGCTGGAGGAAATGTTTTTGAAAGTGTTTCGTGAAAAAATTAAAAAGGCAGGAGAATGGACCGGTAAGGCAGAAAGATAGTAGATGACAGTAAGCAAAGGGAAAAGGCAGAGTCAAAGAGAGTGATAGATTAGAGGAAGTTACAAACACAGAACTTCCAGAAGGTGGGGGAACTGTTTATACAAAAGACCCCCCCGGCATCCCCACTGGGGGTCCACCAGTGATGAAAACAGAGCTTTCAAAAATGCATGCAAGCAGGACCTGCTTGGAGAAGTTGAGCTCCTCCTTGAAGGTCTATTCTTCTGTAACCTATTCTTCAACAAGTTGAGTGCTTAGTACATCATCGTTTTCCGTTTCATCAAAGCCTATAAATGTACTCCCGTCTTTCTCTACCACCGACGTACCTGTTCGTGGACCTGCTTGGAGAAGTTGAGCTCCTCCTTGAAGGTCTATTCTTCTGTAGCCTATTCTTCAAGTCGAGTGTTTAGTAGATCATCGTTTTCTGCTTCATCAAAGACAATAAATAAACTCCCGTCTTTCTCAGGCATCAGAATAGTCTGAAGTCCAATCCTATAAAAACTGAGGTAAAAGGGACATCAAGGCCCTAGACTGAAGAGGGACAACACTGAAATGAGTTCCCAACACCACCAAAAAGGCTTAATATAGTGAGAAATCACTTTAAAATGCTATTTAACACAAAGAATAACACTCAATAAAAAGGCAAAACGTCTGACAAGAGAAGCCAATCATCTGTCACAAATTCTTAATCCTCTGATAATTCTGATGCCTGCTTTCTCTACCACCGACGTACCTGTTCGTGGACCTGCCTGGAGAAGTTGAGCTCCTCCTTGATGCTCTGCAGCCTGTTCTCCAGGTCCACCCTCAGCAGGGTCTCATCCTCCAGCTTCTTCTTCAGGTCCGCCAGCTGCTTCCTCAGCGCCGCTATCTCCGCACGCAGCGCCTGCCAAGCGGAATAAAAATAACACAAATACACAGGGCTCCCAATAGGGCATTTGTGACCCAGCACCACGAAAGGGACATTAAGTCGCTGGGCTAGTTTCTCACAACAGGCTTGCAAAGTCAAAAATCTCATTTTTATCAATTTTGAGTTATGCAGGGTTCGTACAGATTTTTCCCTTCCAAATTTACAAACTTTTTAAAGACTTCTTAAAGACCTTTCCCCAAAAAATAAGGACTGTATATGACGGTAATGCATGCACACACACATACAATAGGTGGCGCTGCGCTTGCATCGATGATTTTTCCAGATGGGAGCAACCCGAATTTCACAGAAATAAGTCTGTGATTTGTACATACCAAAATATTAAACACCAAACACACAGTGACCTACCAGATTTTTCAGGATTTGTACTGGGGCATTTTGTTCTGAATACAACTGATCGTCAAATTATGTACTGGGATTGGGAAGGATCAGTCGATAAAAAATAAAGACTGTGTGTGTGTCTGTGTGCGTGTGTCTGCGTGCGTACGTTGTGTGTGAGGGTGTTTGTGTATGTGTGTTGGTGTATGTGGTCAGTCCATGCGGCTCGGTTGCAATTGCATTTTTTTTGTTTTTTGTCTGAAATATTTTATCGGTGCTGACAGAACTTTTTCAGTCCCGGGGACCGGTAGCTCTATTTTTTTTCCGGTATTCTGCTTTCACAATAAATATTTTACCGGTATATATCAGTAATTGCGATCACTGAAGTGTGTATGAAATATTTCAGCTGTAATCTATTGACATGGACAACATACACAATTAGCGTACCTGGTTTGTAATTCAGATTACCGGGTACAAACAAAATTATAAATTGGTACATAATTTATTTTATTTATTTTTTAAATCTGTACCGCATTTTCTTTCTCCAGCCTCTTGCGAGGAGCGTCGGCATCGTTCAGCTTGGCGGTCAAGTCGGCCACCTGAGTCTCCAAGGTCTCCACACGGTGCTGATAGGCTGTGGCCTCACGGTCACGTCGGCTGAATCTGTTATCACAAACACAACAGCACATAAGTTTTAGGTGGTTGTATGTTGTTAAAGTAACTCACCTAATCAGACCTGAAACAGTTCAAATTTAATAAAAACAAATAAAGTGCAGTTCTGGCAATTAAGGTCCAAACTTTGGAATTTTGAATGTAATGTAGCAACTTGGCATACAAACAAATGAAACAGCACACATCATACTGGCATTGTGACTTCAAAATACAGTGGAACCTCTCTCACAGGACCTCCTATTATAACACTCCCTCCCACATAAAACCTACTTCTCTGAGACATTGCCCTTCTTTGTAAGTATTAAAATTACTTCCCTTATATTAGACCCCTCCCTTATAAGACCTCATTTTGGATACTTTTTCAAGGCCTTAAAAGGGAGGTTCCACTGTATTTTGAAATTTTTAATGAACCTGTTATTAACTCATAAGCTCAGTCGATAAGATGTATTTAAAATATCATTATGCATGACTTCTGTCCTCTCATTTACCACCACCACCACACCCTTCCACCCCCCTTTTATCAGGCCAGTGCATGTCCACACACACATAAAATTTTATTATGCATTATCGTAATAAAGGAATTTGCAACAATGCGCAACCCATTGATGTTGTGCGTTATTTACTTTAGTGGTCCAAGCTATCAATAAAATAAAATCTACAGCCTAGATGGTAACTGATTCATGAATGAACACGTCATGTGAAACGGAAAGTCCAAATGTCCTGCTGCAGAACAAGAGCACATTGTTCTATTTCTAAACACAAAACAGGAACTGGCTGTATAATCAAAGGAACTGGCTGTATTGTGTGTGTGTGTGCGTGTGTGCGCACGCACGCGTGTGTGTGTGTGTGCATGTGTGCGTGCGTGCGCGCACGTGTGTGTGTGGTGTATGTGTGCATGCGCATGTTTGTGTTGTGTTTGTGCATGTGATGCGTCACATATAGGCCCCTATATGAGTACATGTATGTATGCATGGTGTGTGTGTGTGTGTGTGTGTGTGTGTGTGTGTGTGTTTTATGTGTGTGTGTGTGACTGTGTGAGTGTGCTGGTTGTGTATGTGTTGTTTTTGTGAGTATGTTGTTGTGAATACTATGCTGTTATTTCATGCTTGTGAATTGTGTGACAATGCATATATATGTGCATTTTTACCGGCCAAACGAAGTCTGACCGGTATTGTTTTGTCTGCTCATGTTATTGGAATTTTATTTCATGTTTTTATTCCATTTCAATTTTGTGTAAAGCGCCCTGTAGCCTACATAGTAGGATGGGCGCTATATAAATTTTCCTCATTATTATTATTATTGGCCACTGCAACTAGGGATATCAATGCCCTTGATGGCAAGAGTTAAGCCCTTGTTCATCAGTATCCAAAAGGGCATTCACTCGTGCAAAGTGGCCTCAAATAGAGTTATTGGCGAGAGTTATTCCCTTGTTTGGTCACTACTCAACCATCTCAGACCTATTTACCCCCTACACAAGTCTTGAGTAGTCTGGATAGCTGAAATGAGTAGTTTTGGTGCAAAATGTGTAGTTTTATTCATTGAACCATCAAATAATGTTAATTGAAAATGAGTAATTAGAGTATTATTTTCAATTTTGAAGAGTAGTAGAGGTCCAAATTGAGTAGAATACTACTCGAAAAGAGTAGAGTAAACAGGTCTGCCATCTTCTCCCATCCACCCAAGGAAGGGCATTCACTCTTGCAAAAGGTGTTCTTTGCAGTGGCCAATAATCAAAGTCCAACACTAAATCAACAGTTTAAACATAAATTTAGTTTCACAGCATGAGTGCATCAGCCTTATAAGGCCAATCAAAACAGATCCTTTCCTATCTCCAACAGTACTTATTGCTCAAAGCAAACGCTGAAAAGGAGCGACTTTGTTCAAAAAGTGGTTGGCTGTTTGAAGAGCTCTTGAGAGAGGAAAAGTTCTGAAGTGCAAACCATCAATGGAATGCCTTGCCCAGTTGCTCTCTTTGTTTTCTTTTATATAAATGGTGCTGGGTTGCTAATAACATTGAGCCAGAAAGATAGAGAGGGAGAGAGAGAGAGAGGGGGGGGGGGGAGGGAGAGAGAGAGAGAGGAGAGAGAGAGAGAGAGAGAGAGAGAGAGAGAGAGAGAGAGAGAGAGAGAGAGAGAGAGAGAGAGAGAGAGAGAGAGAGAGAGAGAGAGAGAGAGAGAGGATCAGGATGAATGCAAAGGAAATGCTCAGATGCCAGAAACAGAGAAAATGAATCTCTCTGTGTGTATGTGTGTGTGTATGTGCTTGTGAGAGTGTGTATGCTGCTTGCGCCTGTGTGTGCATAAACATGGACATGTTTGCGCAAATGTATTTGAGTGTGCGCGCTGCTGTGTGCATGTACAGTATGCATGGGTGCAACTACACAAAATGAAAAAGCCTGAAACTAAAGGCCAGGGTCCAGGGGTAATGTCCCCCTGCAGCTGAAGAAAACATTGATTTATGAAAGTATTTTAGCTTGCTTTTTCCACATTTTATACAAATGCTTATATTAAAGTTTGAAAAATACAATAGACACACAAAGATCTTGTCTGACAATTTTTTTTAAAAAGGAACTTCCTTTTCTGGTAAAATTCAAAAACAGAAAATCCTTGTTGTATACATGTACCAGGAAAACTTGCACCCATGAGTATACAGTAATTCTATACATGTGACTATGTCAAGTGAGTGCAAAAGTGCACTGGACATATATGTGACAGTGCGTGGGAAAACCAGACATAATGGAATTTTGGCATAAATTGAGATTTTAATTTTTCATGGTGGTTCAAAGATGCCTTGTTAAAACACAGAAAACCGATTTGAGTTATCTTTTCTAGATTTGATTTTATAATTATTTGAACTTTGGCATTTGAAATAGATCATTCGCAGAAATTGGGCATAGAAGATACAACTTTGCGTCTTTGTTTCTATTGACTTGATATAGAAAACAATCAAATAAACAAAGAAATCATTCACAATTGTCTTTTATGTTGTAGATGCTGGTAGAATACATAAACATGGATATAAATATGCCCTAAATAGAAAATTTATATTTTGGGGGTTGTTGACTATTTTTGGCTTTTGCTAAAAACATTCTGAGCGACTTATGTAGGTTTTCCCCATGCACAATCACAAAATTTAAAGATGGTTTAGTAAATGAACTTTGACATATTTGCGTTTATGTGCATGGAATCATGAACATCGTGTGACCCACACTACAAGTACAAGCATGCATGTGCATTCTGTCTGTGAACAACTACAACTCAGTACAAGCATACATCATGGCATGATGATAATTATGTCTATGAAAAAAATATGCACATCTCAATTCTTATCCGAGTCTGACGAACATTTTAAAACTACCTTTTAATTAAATTGAACTGTAATTTACAGAGCAGGGTTCACAGGGACCCCCATTTCGGGGTCTATGAAGTACTAAAATTCTAAAGGACCCTCTAAAAGAATGTGCAGGGGGTCCCAGGGTTGCACTATTTAGAAAAATTCTTTTTACTAATTTTAGCATTCGCAACGTCACTGGGACCCTCTATCCCGCCTCAAGGAGCCTCTATACTGTAAGCAAAGGAGTCCCTGGGACCCCTTGTTTTGCGGGATGATCGGGAGCCCTGCACAGTCAGGTTAAATTAGTCATATATAAAAGATTCAAACTCCAAATTTCAAGAACCCCCATCGAAATTAGAAGAAATGTCATGTGCCCCAAGGGACCGGGAGGACGTTAAGCCCTATAGTCTACTGTATACAGTGAAAATCGCTTAACTCTTCTTCTTCTTCTGCGTTCCCAGGTCATACATATGACCATAATGGGTAAGGTACATACGTGTCCGGTTTTCAGTTTTCACTGGTCTCCTCGCTGCATACAGCCGACACATTTCATATTTCGGAAGAGCTCTAAGGTGAAATTCAAAGATTTTTTTGAAAAAGGCAGGAGAATGGGCCAATAAGTCAGAAAGATAGTAGATGACAGAAAGCAAAAGGGAAAGGCAGAGTCAAAGAGAGTGACAGATTAGAGGAAGTTACAAGCATTGAAACTTCCAGAAGGTGGGGGACCTATTTTTACGAAAGACCCCCCGGTATCCCCACGGGGAGAGACTCGTGGAGGGGGCGGGGTCGTCCAGCTCCCCGAATGGAGGCACGAGGCATCCACCCACTGCCCCAACGCTTAACTCAAAATTGAAGGGACAGAAATTATATTTTGAGAAAGCGAATATTTTGAGTTAAAGACATTTTAGCATAAAGATTATTAATCTAGGACCCAAACATTACAGTGTTAGTTACCCAGTGTTTTTGAGTTATCCGTTTTTGAGTTATCAGGAATCCACTGCATTTGATTGAAATCTCAAGAACACTCTACTGAACACCCCATTGCTTACACTTACAGGGGGCGGCTCTAAACGTGTTACTGTTTCATTGAAGATCATCTTTCGTTTGTGCTTGCACCCCCGTGGGGCTAATGGGGGTCTTTTGTATAAATAGTTCCCCACCTTCTAGAAGTTCTGTGCTTGTAATTTCCTCTAATCTGTCAGTGTCACTCTCTTCGACTCTGCCTTTTCCCTTTGCTTGCTGTCATAGATCTACTATCTTTCTGCCTTTCCGATCCATTCTCCTGCCTTTTTTCAAGAAACACTTTCAAAAACATTTCCTCCAGCCAAAGTCGGACGTGCTGGGCCTAACATTTCTTACTTAGGCGCATAACGGTAGCATGATGCATCTGCGCTCATAATTGAAAGGAAACTGCGCGATCGAAGAAGTTTGTGCTTGCCCTGGCTCGTGCTTCTTCTCAATGGGGCGTGTGTAAACTAGGACAATGTGTGTAGAAATCTATTTCTATAACAGTTAACACAGACAGGTGTTCCTCCTACAACACTTGTACATGATGTAGTAATATAACTAGCTTCAACAACCTCTATCAACTCTATCACTCTATGCCCAAGGTTGCTTCATTGTCACAATGACTGCCCATGAATATGATGTTTATATACGGGCAATCCTTTTTAATCTGATGAAGCATACAAGGACTAATTAATACGAAAATAGCGCTTTCAGTGGTTTGATTTACATGAATGTAGTCGATAGAATTTGCTGAACTTTGCAAATGTTAAGAAACTTTGTGTGTGTGTGTGTGTGTGTGTGTGTGTGTGTGTGTGTGTGTGTGTGTGTGTGTGTGTGTGTGTGTGTGTGTGTGTGTGTGTGTGTGAAATTGAAAATATTTAAAAATGTAAAACTAAAAGGGTTAATACAAATTGAAACGAAAAAGTAAGGTGTGAGTGGCAGGGGTGTGGAGAGAGAGTGTGTGTGTATATGTGTGTGTACTATGTGTTTGAGTGTGCGTGTGTGTGAGAGAGAAAGAGAGAGAGAGAGAGAGAGAGAGAGAGAGAGAGAGAGAGAGAGAGAGAGAAATATTATAATTGTTTGGCCTATGGCCCATAACAATGGAGTAGAGAGAGAGAGAGAGAGAGAGAGGATGAACGAACAAATGGGGTTTTTTTTTTTATTGAGGGAAAGAGGAATAAGCACAATAAGTGAATAACCAGCTTTTTTCCCCATCCGACCCTCAGAACAAAAAGAAAAGAAATAAATATAAAAAAGACATCACAAATTACAAGAAAAAAAGCAATTAAACCTTAAATCAAGGTCATAAAAGGATGCATCGGAATGCAAGGCATATGAAGAAAATAAATTACATCAATTAAAGAGAGAGTGACTGAGACAAGGACAGACACAGAGACAGACAGAGACTGACAGAGAGAGAGAGATGGAGGGAGGGAGGGAGGAAGACGGAGAGGGGGAGAGAGAGAGAGAGAGAGAGAGAGAGAGAGAGAGAGAGAGAGAGAGAGAGAGAGAGAGAGAGAGAGAGAGAGAGAGTATCATACTTGAAAAAGGATGAGTATCACCCGAGTGACACTATCAGTATCATCGAATCAATCAAATTATTCAAATTCCACAGAGAGGTCGAACAACAGTGCATTTTCGTTCTCCAACTGTACAGTGAGTGTATCCTCATGGAAGAGTCACGCATGACCGGCCCACACAGACCAAGTCCCACAGGCAGTAGTGTATAGTCAGCAGTTCTAGTTCTACTAGCATGACTGAACATACACAACCGGTTCATTTTTCTCTTCATAAAAAGACAGGAAACTGGTCACCTACTGTGACCAAAACGCCAGAGGTGTTAGTAAGTAGTAACACTTTAGTACCAGCTTTTCCCGGGGTTCCCTCCCCTTGACCAAACACTGCAAGATACTCAAACATTAGTCATTTACTAGTGGTGTGTGGAAAGAGGAGAATGTGTTGGGAGGGAGGGACACAGAGGTCAAGGGTCAAGGGGGTACAACTTAAGTGTCAACATCATTGCTTTGTTCTGGATTCTGATACTGCCTGTGACAGCTATAATTATAAACTAAGTGATAAATCATTATCAGTTGACCCAGCCCTTCACCTGACACACATTTGTTCTTGATCTTTTTATTTCCATTCTAACTTTTACTACTAGTACTAGGCTTAACTTTAGACAGAACTTGCTACATGTAGTAGACTAAGTTAGGCTTAGGACCTCTCATAAAAGACAAAGCTCTCATTGAGTGATTAGTATGCATACATTGTGGACCTAAACAAGGAGGGAAGGATGTTTGTGTGTCTGTGTGGAGGGGGGCAGACATGTGGACAGGACAACTTCCTGACAAGCCTCATTTGATTTTGAGCATAGTTTCTGAGACTTGAGTTCCAGAGGATGTTTTACAAGAACTATCATGTTTGTGTATGGGAAAAAGTCTAAAACAATTCTTGTCTTTTAAAAAATCGAATGCTCTATAAGTATAACTACTAAGCTATACTATAAGTATAACTATAGCATAATTACATTCATTATTTTATTAGTTCCTGAGTGAAGCTTCGGGAACCAGCCGCATTTTCTTGAAAACCATTGTTTCTTTCAATCAGTTTTAGTTGACAAGTTTTAAAGGATATTACCTATTGACTGATTGCTTTAATTTAATTTCAAGGTCAAGCTGTATTACGGAGTTCAAACCCCAAAACACTTAATCGCTAATATCTTGCAAAGTTTTGCATGTATTCCAATGCAGGTTTTTTCACGTTTTCTAATAAAAGGGCTATAACACTATTGCATGATCTGTGCGCTCGTGCGCATGAATCACGGGGTTCGAACCCCAGAGCTATATCTCAAGAACTGATGCATGGAAGTTGTCCGTAATTGCGAGGTGGTCATTACACTGAACTCGTTTAGTCGTTAAATAATAAAACTAATGGCAAAGGCTCAGGGTATGGGTCCGTGTCTCACATTCTCCAGGCTACGGGTACGGCGCTAAATCACGGAACGCATAAATTGTGTGCAAATGTCTTAAAAAACTGATGCGTGCAAGTGCTTCTGCTGTTGGGATGATCCCTGGAGTCTTTTAGCCAGGGTAAGGCAACATCTATTGTTCTTTGTGGTAGTCAATGGGGACTAAAATTTAAACCTACGGTTTTACTTTTAGGGTCATTATTGTTAAAAGATTTTTTTCTAAAGACAGGACAATTCTCAGAGTAAATAGTAAATGTGTATGTGTGTGTGTGTGTGTGTGTGTGTGTGTGTGTGTGTGAATGTGTGTGTAGATGTGTCACTAGGTCAGTAGGTGTGTGTGCGTGTGCATGCGCATGTTTGTGTGTGTGTGTGTGTGTCAAAGTCAGTCAACCTTTTTTTTCCAGATGGACATTGAATAAGCATTACAGTATTCTTTTTTGTAAAAAGAAAGTGAGTGCGTGCGCATGCTGATGCACGCACATGTGTGCATGTCAGTGTTTGTGTGTGTATTGGTGTGACTGCGAGTGTATGTGTGTGTGTGTGTGTGTGTGTGTGTGTATGTGTGTAGTGTGTGTGTGTAGCAGGTGTACTCACTACTGTGGCCTGTAGACATGTGTGTCTGTCACTAGGCAGTAGAGGTGTGTGTGTGTGTGTGTGTGTGTGTGTGTATGTGTGTGTGTGTGTGTGTGTGTGTGTGTGTGTGTGCATGCGCGCGCATGAGTACAATGGTTGTGTGTGTATCACTGTATGTGCGAGTATAATAATGTGTGTGTGCATGTGTGTGTGTGCGCGTGAGTGTGTGCATGCCCTTAAATTTACATTAAAAATACTTAAGTCTACTGTTAGTTTATTGTAGTAATTAGTATGCATGTTATGGCTTGGAAATTGATCAGTACAGACATTAGCCTCTATGGACACACTAACAAAAAATTTAACATGCACATCAACTGTATTGATCAGTGTATGGATAGTGCAAATAATCTGCTGCATCTAGCTAGATCTACTAACATCAGTTTATTACTAGACCTACTACGTTAACTGCAAAGTGTCTTGGATGAAAAGGACAAACGTTTCACAACGGCTGTGTTGCTGCGTAATGTAAATCTAACAGTGTGTCAAGCCTAGCAATGCAAAGAATGCGTGTGTCAGTGTGTAGTCTGCTAAAACACGTGTGATGCCAATGCCAACCGGCAGATTCGGACTCGGAGCCTACTCGACTACGAACTCAAAATACCAAACTTACTACACGGTACGCCATTTGCTACAAAAACATTTTTAGCTGAGTAGGAAAATAAAAACCTCACCTTGCAAGCAGTTCTTCATAGTCCGCTTTATATTTGTTGGCCTCAATCTGGAGGCGGGCCTTTTCCTTGGCGGTGTCGTCCAACAATCGTCTGGCATCGGCAAGTTCGCTCTCGTACAAACTTTTCACAGACGACACTTCTCGTCTGACGATTTCCTCGGAGGATTGGATCTGCGTCGACAGACGACTATTTTCCGCCTCCAAGAACCGCACTTTATCGATGTAGTTGGCGAGTCGATCATTGAGACCTTGCAACTGTTCCTGCTCTTCCTGCCTGGTGGAGCGAAGCGGCGATGGCGACCGTGGACGTTCTGATCTTCTACTGGTTCCAGGTGTTTCGCCACCTGAACTCGATTGCTGCGTGTACGTTGTTGTAGTGATCTTCTTCACTCTCGTTGCCATGTTGTTTGGATTTTGTAGGCAAAACACTTAATTAGGCACAGGGAATAACAACAAGCGCGATGGATTCGGCACCTGAGAAAGAATGGCCGGCAGACAACGCGTGAGTACGCGGCTTTTCGGGTCACGTGACTATACACACCGCGTCCCTCGCTGTTTCCGGATTGTGTAGGCTAGACCCTTGAATGTGTTTTGTGTGCATTAGGCCTACAAAGAAACTAGTTACTGATCCTGGAATTTAAAAGCTATTGCTTGGATATTTGAAGAACTTCCTAACACCAAACTGATGTTATGATTAAGTCGAAAAAATATCTGTATGTGTCTCTCTTTCATTAAAAGTAGCTGAAACGTGAAGTGGGCGTGTCTTTCATAGCAGACGCTCAACCCAAGCGAATCGCAATGAAGTGGTGAGGCCTAGGCCTAGCCGAAATGACTCAAGCAAAAACTTCCTTATGGGTTTCCTTTCTCCAGCTGAAACTAACCTTCGTTGAACCCACCGCTTTGCAACGATGAAAATTATTGACAGTAGCACGAGATAACTGAGGATCTAAAAGCATGTATGCTTCGGCAAAAACAGTCAACAGAACCCAATATTAGCCTAATGTTTCGTGGAGGAGGCATATATGCGTGCGCGCACATGTATGTGTAGACGCGCGCGCCTGTATGCATGCATGCGCGCGCGTATGTGTATATGAATGTGTGTGTGTGTGTGTGTGTGTGTGTGAGAGAGAGAGAGAGAGAGAGAGAGAGAGAGAGAGATGCTTCTGGAAGTGAAGTTGGTTTATGCATCAATCTACAAAAGAGTATCCCCACCCCCACCCCTATCCCCAATTTTTTTTTAACTCTTAAAAATGTGTGTGCACCTAAAAGTAAAAAGTTGGCCAGGTTTGCCGGTCGATAGGCCTATACAAGATTAGACCTACCACATAGGTTTACGAGGCTATGCTTATTGCTGGCCTATATGTGACAGTAGATTGGGCCTGCAATGAAGCTGGTTGCACTTATGTCACTGCTTTAATGTAATTGGGAAGACCGAAGCCAGGCCACCCTGGCTAAGCCACTGATCATGACTGCACGGCATTGAAACTGACCCGGGGGATCGGGGGATGGGGACACAAGGTCGAAGGACAGCAACGCAGTCATGTTCAGAGGCACCATGGTGCGGTGGGTTATTGATTTTCAGCTCGGATAGACAGACACACGCACGCACGCACGCGCGCGCACGTGCACACACACACACACACACACACACACACACACACGTACAGTGACGAGTGTGTGTGTGTGGGAGAGAGAGAGCGTGAGAACTGGGTGAAGTATAATAGGAAAATACGGTAAGCCTAAGTTGAAAGATGGAGAGAGCCAGCGAGCCGACCGTAATGAATCTACAACCAAAGACACTTAGTGGCTTTTTTCTACTGCTAGTACGTTATCTTACACCACTCAACCAGTAGGCCTACAACGACGAAAGTCAGTGAAGCATCCAAGAGTGCACAGCTGCAGGTTGCGTCAATCAATAACCTGGGGCGGTAGTGCGGTTGTCTTCAGAGAGAAACTTCGGCCGGCCGGCGTGCGCGCGCACATACTCGTACGCACACACACACGTGTGCACGCGCGGGCACACACACACATACATGCACACACACACACACACTCACACACACACACACACACACACACACACACACACACACACACACACACACACAACCCCTCCACCACCAACATCATCAACAGCAACAATATCCCTCTCCCTACACCTCCCTCCAAAGAAAAGGACCCCCCTTTTTTCCTCTCCAGCCCCGAGGACGTGAAACAAATCAATGTGTGTGTGTGTGTGTGTGTGTGTGTGTGTGTGTGTGTGTGTGTGTGTGTGTGTGTGTGTATGTGTGTGTTAGAGATGGAGAGAGAGAGACAGAGACACTGAGAGAGACAGAGACGTTGTGGGATGCATAATCCTAATAGTCATTACAACGTATTACTCTGTCGTGCTGTCCAACAATAGCAGAGGAGACAGCTGCTATTGCTGAAGGCTGGGCTGGAATTTGTTCAACTTAGAGAAGCCTTGTCCAGGGTATATCCCCACTGTGACGAGGTAATGGGTTAAAAGGCTAAGTCTCTAGGGAAGACTTTAGAAAATTTGCCTTTAGCCCACTTCTCTAGGGTATGGGAGATGAGCAACTTTCCCGGCCCCTTTTCATCTAATAAATTTATATTTGTGCCCGGGTTCTGGCTCGTCAGATGGTTGTAAGAAATACAAGTGGTTGAATTGCTCTAAATGGCAGACAGAGAGAAGTAGGGTTTTACATGAAATTACAAGACTCCCACTCTCATCAGTCTGACCAAAGGGTTCAGGATTATTTGACACTTGTATTTTATTTACTCCCAAAATCTGCATAAGATTATGCAACAATAATAATAAAGCAGCTCAATGGCGCCAAAACAAAATATGGATAAAACACAATGAAATCCGAAAGGATTCACAAGACTTTTGTCTTTCTATAAGGTTCGCCCCATGCCGGAAGGGTTACTAATTATCTTCGGTGTCCGTAGGAAAGTTCAAATGATTGGCGCAGTCAGGTGGACTTAGCTGTTTGAAGTTCTGGGCTTGCTCGTCAGGTGAGAGTAGCTCCCAGTCGTTCCGGTTACGGCTTCGCGGGATGGCACGGTTCAGGCGTGGTCTCCTCGCGGATTCTGGGTGCGGGTCGTCTTGGCGGCGATCCCGTCTTGGTGCTTGGTGGAGTCCGGGATAAGCATCCGGCCCACGATGCCCTGCTGATAATCACAGGAGAAGGTGGATGTAGATCTCTATGGCTTAGAGACAAGGGGCTTCAGTCGGCAGGGAATTAGTGAATCCCAACCGGCTTGAAGGCTTCCCTTGTACAATAGCACTACATGTAGTTAATAAATAAACTGAATTTCAGTTAACAAACTGAGATCAGTAAAACATAAAAGGTGATCAATCCATCATCACTCTCCATCCAACACCTGGAAAGGAAGGGTATCATAAAGTGCAAGATTGCGGCCCATAGGTTTCCTACTAAAAATAGTGCAAGATTGCGGCCCATAGGTTTCCTACTAAAAATAGACAAAAGGGTTAGTAGGCATAAACTCCGGTTCTGGTACCAAAAGTGTTCAAGTCAAAAACACACACACACAAATAATCAGTGCACATAAATAGAATAGAATGTTTACCACTTCTTTTCTATAACATATCTATCTACTCCTTATTCATCATTGAACATAGGATCTAGATCAAAACTAGAGTCAAACAAACCAGATCTCAATCACCTGCCATCAATAATACTTACTAGTGGGCTTATGATGACTGGTTGTGAGTGTTGCTCTAGCTACGTTTCAGCATCTTGTGTGACAACTTTTCCTCACCACTCCAATTATAGCCTTCACTTTCAAACAATGAAAGCCTGCTATTGGTGTATTACAGTCCACACGTCACAAGATTGCTGTTCTAAATGTACCGAACAATCACGCGCCTATTACATCCTTATCACGTGCCGGACATTCAAAATCCTTCTCGTGCTCGGAAAAGCAAAACCTTCTTCAAAGGGAGATAACCTCGGTTGTCACGGGTAAGGACGCGGTGTCTTACAAAGGGAGATAACCGTGGTTCAAGGGATAATTGCCTTATTCGGCGTTCTTTAGATGGTGGGTGGCAATTAACGTGGCGGCCGGACAGAGAAATGAAAAGGAGAGAGGGTGGGGGGTGGGGAGGGGAGAAGGGGGGGGGGGGGGTGTAGATAAGGATAAAGAAAGCGGGTCGCGCGGGACACTTACGTCACACCCACTCTCTCAGCCAAGAGGGTTTTGGGGTAATGATAAGGTCCGTCCACAAAGGCCAATCCGGTTCCTTATGGCTGCTTGCATACAACAAAATACTTCTTTGGTTGAGGTGTCGTTGGCATTTTAGAGACCCACCAGGTCCGTGAGGGAAAATCACGGGTTTCACGTGTTTCCCTCTCTCGCTGGTAAGAAATCTTATTTTGACCAAGTGTGGCTCCCATACAAATTTTCTCATGTGACGGAGGAGGAAAATCTGTTTAGCGTCCTCCGGTCTGGAACAGACACATTATGGGACAATAGTACATTATAAAGATGGTGGGAACGATCCTGGGGGCAATGCCCGGAGGCAGTGCAACACCAGTAAAGTACCGAATTTTTAACAATACAGATGTATAATGTGAAAATTCCTCATGCACGGAAACGAGACATCCCTTTAAAGACACACTGACACACCACGATTAAGTCCCTTGGTTTTTTTCTGGGTAGATGTGACCCATATAGAAATTCCCCTAACTTCAAATTGAGGCTGCTCTTTAAAACTATGTTTCGTTTTGAATTTGGGGGCATTTGTACGGGAGTCAAACCTGGTCAAAACAAGATTTGTTACCAGCTGTTAGAGGGAAAGCACGTGAAACCCGTGATTTTGACACGTGATCTGGTGGGTCTTTAAAGAGCAGCCTCGATCGTATATTATGAGGAAAGTCTGTATGTGGGCCACACCGACCCAGAAAAAAACCAAGGGATTTAATCCAGCCGGGTCAGTGGGTCTTTTATTAAAGAAAATTGCACAATGAGTTTCTATTAGGGGAACACGGGGTAAAAAGCCCATGGGCGGGTAAGAAGCCCATGCCAATTATCTCATGAAATAAAGCAAATTTAAGTCACATTTTGCCCATGAAATTTAAGTCACATTTTGCCCATGAAGTGTTCGTCTCATGGGCAAAATGTGACTTAAATTCGCTTTATTTCATGAGATAATTGGCATGGGCTTCTTACTCGCCCATGGGCTTTTTACCCCGTCTTCACCTACTGTAGTGAATCACTTATCATGCGCAGCCTTTTATGCTCACTTTACTATTGGCCCAAGCATCAGATATAATGTCAAAGGCCTTTTGAATAAAGGCTTTTGTCACTCGAGTGACATACAGTGGTGTAGAGTGGCACAGTGGTAGCGCGTTCGCTTCGTGTCAAGTAAACCCGAGTTCGAACCTGGGTACAGGGGATTTTTTCCTCTCATTCTGCACTAGGCCTTAACGGTCTGAACGTGGAGTCTTTCGGATGAGACGATAAACCGAGGTCCCGTGTGCCCGTGCACTTAGCATACGCTAAACCCAGTGGCAACGAAAAAGTTGACATTTGGTAAAAATCCCCCCCCCCCCCCCCCCCCCCCCCCCCCCCCCCCCCCCCCCCCCTCACCCCCCCCCCCCCCCCCCCCCCCCTCATCAGTGACAAAAATCGCATGCAAAAAAAAAAAAAAACAAAAAGGTGGGAGCAACCCGAATTTCACAGAGACGCCTATGTGACTATAAAGTACCTAATACCTAATACAAGGCTGTTCGGTGTTGTGTCACATAACAGAAAGCCTGACCAAGTTCTTGTCGCATTATTTGCACTTCTCCCCATCTTCACGGGCGATTATCTCGTTGCTATGGTCACCATTTTGATCGATCTTCCAATACGGGTAGTCGGGTATCGCCTTGACCTAGTTCCAGGCTCCATACAATTGTCGAGAGAGAGAGAGAGAGAGAGAGAGAGAGAGAGAGACTCGAATGTTTGAACTCGACTGTTTATTGAGGATAACTGAATAAGCACAAACAGAGAGAGATATGAAACTCGAACTCGATCTTTTTAGAGAGAGAGAGAGAGAGAGAGAGAGAGAACTCGAATGTTTATTGAGGAGAACTGAATAAGCACAAACAGAGAGAGATATGAACTCGAACTCGATTTTTTTTTATTGAGAGAGAGACTCTTCTGCAGCTGTTGGGTAAGGCGAAAACATTTGTATATACACGCACAAAATACCTGATACCTGATAGGCCTACGCTTGGCTGGGTGATCCATTGTAAGCTGGCCAAACTCAGCTGTCCAATGAATATAATGATTAAGTAGTCTAAACCACCTTCACAATCAAACTTTCAAGAATAACCTCCTCCCATAGGCCTACTACATGTAGTTTGTGTTCTGCGCTTAATTTAAACGTATAGCTTATGTTGCCTGTACAAATCTTGTAATATATTTATATTGTCAGTCACTTATTTTGGTAGGGATCGTCTTTTTTTAAGTGTCTGTGCTTTGTCAGTTTTATGGGCAGTGAAGTGTGACACTGAATGGTAGGTATTTTTCTGTGTTGTTGGTGTCAGACATTTTTATGGTCCACCTTTTCATAATGTGAATGTTCTTAAGCTGAAATGTAGGTCTTGCAAACAATGTGACTTGATTTATATTAGGCCTACTATTCATTGACATAGGCCTCGCTTGATCTACAAGCTAAACTGAAGCACGTTGCTTCCATGCACATGTGAATGGTGCACGCACGCACACTACTAAGAATCACTGCAAAGGTGAAAATCATAGGCATTCACAAGGAGCGGACAAAAAAACACACAAGTGCAACGCTGAGTGGCTGCAAAATCCCCTCGCAGCATCGCCGAGCTACTCCGATATCGGAATGTGTCGGCTGTACACATACATAAAAACGCATCAAAACAGCACGTAACTACATAAAAACGCATAAAAACAGCACGTAACTGAATAGTGTGTTTTATATATAGCCTTGGGGTTCGGACCCGTGATTTGAGCGCGCGCGATCATGCGCACACGAGCGCACAGAAAAATTCATGACAACTGTGTTATAGACCATTCATCAAGAAATGTTGTGAAAAAAACTGCATTAAAATACATGTAAAACTTCGCGAGATATTAGCGATTATGCGTTTCGGGGTTTGAACCCCGTAACTGGCGCGACCTTGACCTTAATGTAAAACTAAATACATCAGTTGATAGCTTGCATCTTGGCAAACTAGTATGCCAAATTTGATGATGATAGACTGAATAGTTTTTGAGAAAAACGGACGAATAGCCGGACGGACGGAGGCACGCCACCGGACGGACGGACCAGACAAAAACAATAGCTTCCCGAACCTTCGGCTCGGGGACTAAAACGAGTAGACCTACGTATCCATTCATGGTAGGCTACAGCATGCCGGATAGGAAGAGTATTTTTGGCGCAATTTAAGTAGTCTAATTGTGGCTATGATGTTGGGTAGCTTAGGAGTTAGGGTAAGAGGTAATTGCTGCACTTATTATAACCCTCAATAGCAATAATAGCAGGCATTCTTTTCTGTTTACTGACAGCTCAGCACGTGCCCATCCGTCATTCTAAATAGCCTGTTATTATTAAGATGACATAAAGCTCGAAGACGTTCATCCGTGTAAAATAACACCATTTCAGCCATTTACTTTCTCTTCAGCACCCTTCCTACCTCCCTCCCTCTCCACCGGCCATTGTATCTCTCCCACCCACCTCTTGTTTCCCCCTTTCCCCACCCACTCTCTCAATGCTTGGTTTAATGTCTAATTATACCCCACCCACCGGCCCAAAGGTATATAAGCACGAAAACTTTCCTCCGATTAATCATCAATGAACACTAACTCTGGTTTCTCATTAATAAACACTCGGGACTTTACTGTTTTCGTACTGCCTCCGGGCATTGCCTCCAGTATCGTTCCCACCATATTTGTATTCACAAATGTCCCATATGTGTCTGATTCAGACCAAGAGGACGTAAAACACCATTTTCCGATTAATCATGCAACTGTATTTAAATAAAAGTTTTAACTTAATTTAAAACAAATGTCCCACATGGTTAAATCCGAGAGGACGTAAAACAAAACTTTTCTTCTTCTCCGATTAAAAGAGCTATTTCAGTTTGTGGCAGTTACTCTACACATCTGTATTGCTACAAATTCGGGACTTTCCTGGTGTTGCACCGCCTCCGGGCATTGCCTCCAGGATCGTTCCCACCATCTTGTTACATCTACTAATGTCCCATATGTGTCTGTTCCAGACCGGAGGACGTTAAACAGATTTTCATTCCGTGTAAAAGAACAACTTTAGCCACTTACTTTCTTTTCAGCACCATTCCCTTCTCCCTCCCTCTCCACCATTGCATCTCTCTCTCCCCCCCCCCCGGCCCCCTCTTCTTTCCCCCTTTTCCCACCCACCGGCCCAAAATAAAACAAAACACCGGTGAGTATAATTAGTCGGTCGGTCGTGTCGCATGAAAATAGGTAGCTCGTAAAAATAAGTAGCTCGCTATTATGAGAGTCTGTATTTGCGACAACCACAAATTTCACTTTTTTCTGTACTTTAACCATTTAACTAACCCTAACCCTAACCCTAACCCTCACCCTATCCTAACCCTAGAAAAAAGTGAAATTTGTGGTTCATGCTCAATGTCGCAAATACACACTGTCATAGGTAGCTAGCTACTTATTTTTACGAGCTACCTATTTTCATGCGACAGGTCGCACGCACCTTGTCATGATTCACTGGTTTGATCTAATCGATTATAACAACAGAAATACCACACATATCCGTTAGCCTGTATGTAGGTGGCGGTTTTCCTACCTAACCCCGATTCCCTCTCTTCCTTTTGCTGAACAGGGCAGGTTAATTTAGATAGCATAATTATCCGCACACTCTTCCAAGATAGGATTAAAGTTGAAGAGCTCTAAGTTAGCATCTCTAAGTCTCATGCTATCTCAACGTGAATACCGACCCAGGTTAATTTAGACATAATTCTCTCACACTAAAGAGATCTTGACTCTCTCTCTCTCTCTCTCTCTCTCTCTCTCTCTCTCTCTCTCTCTCTCTCTCTCTCGTGTGTATGTGTTATGTGTGGAATTACCGACACAATTATTATGTGAGGCAGCTGAAACAATGCAACGAAGAAAAATTGAACAGAGCAAAAAGTTGACACATTTTATGCCACACGCGATTTTCTAACTAAATAGGCCTACATCGACTTCCCAACCCCCTTCTTATCCCTTTCTACTTCCACCCTACCTTGTCTATACCCCCCCCCTTTCAGTGCCCCCCCCCCCCTAACCTCCAACCCCCCCCCCCCACACCCCACCCCCATCAACGAAATCGTACACTGACACTGCCCTGAACAAATATGGACTTAAATTCCTCCACCGGTACATCATAATTTAGGTCAACAAGCCACACACGATTCGGGTTGTCATATTAGTGTCTCTCCTCACACGCGCCACATAACAGCTAGAACACCAAGGCTACATAACAATGTTGTTATGTTCCGCATAGGTATGCGGGGTTGTCTTTAGCCATGGCAAGCTCCTAGCATAACATCATCAGTCCAAAATCATCCGAAGTCGGAGTGTGGCTGCACACGTGGCGGGGTAATCCTGAAAAACGGTCACACAAAATAATGTTCTCATCCCTAGCTGGCGCATTTGTACCATAGTGTTCAAGTGCTTTCTGCTTTGGGGATGATCCATGGAGTCTTTTAGCCAGGGTACATCAACAAAAACAACACTAGCAAAAAGAACTCTTCTTGTATGATTAACCAGCCCCGAAGCTTAATAAGCTGGTTTATGTTTTCAGCCGTGTTTGTGTGTTTGTTTGTGGCTGGCCGAATGGCTGACTATGTACGTTAACACGATAGCGTTTGAACGGAGGCAAGTAGGAGGCCCGAATTTTACATGCGGATAAGTAGATCAAGTTCGAATATGAAGCCAAGGTCATATCTGTTTATCTTATGGACCATCCACACTGCATACGATTTTACCCCTATACAATCCTATTGTGATGATGTCTGTGAGTCGAGATTCACAAATACTTCTGTCTAAAGAAATGCTACTATTTCCGGTCACTATAATCAAATAGACCTCAATATACGAATCAAATAAAATGTCTGATACAAAGGGGCCTACAGATATTATGTTTGGGTGTTTTCAGATTCGTGTACGGCGGACAACAAATACAGTGAACATAGCTAGTAGGATTTCACTCTTTAATGTGGCGGTACCATAGCCGATGAGGTTTAACCGAGGCGTGGTTACCGCTACACCTATCTATATTGTTACAAACTCGGGACTTTACTGGTGTTGCACTGCCTCTGGGCATTGCAGCCAGTATTGTTCCCACCATCTTTGTATTTACAAAATGTCCCATATGTGTCTATGACCGAGAGGACGTAAAACATCATTTTCATCACAGTAGGATTTCACCAGGGCCTGTAATCACATTGAGATAGTATGAGACTTATCCTCATGATATCTTAGAAGAACTTCTAAAGTAGTAGAATTTAATAGGAGTCTAGAAGGACTTCTAAGATATCATGATGCTAAGTCTCATACTATCTCAATGTGAATGCAGGCCCAGATTCATTTAGACAGTAGAATTGCGCACGTATCATATCCTCACAAATGTCAAAATCGGCTCGCAGTGAAATCGAATCGTATGCAGTGTAGCTAGGCCTTTACAGTATCTTCGCACTAGCCACTTAGCACGAGTCTTTCCTCTTTGTGTTCATTACGTAGGAGGCATTGGCACTGTGCTGGCCCTTGGAACTGCAGCCAAAAACACTCGAACGCTAGAGTATTTTTGCTGCAGCCAAGGGTATTAGCTGGCTTTGAGGACCTTCCCCTCAACACCAGCTGCCCTAACCGGAAGTCCTTTGGGCTGAGAGAATTAGGATGTACTCTGGGCAAGGCATCTACACGACAACGAAAATTCCAAATAATATTGTCAGAGATTACAGATTAATTAAGAAACTTTCTCAATGTTACTTTGTACAATGGAACTTTGTCGGTAATCGTTTCTTGGTCCGTTTTCTTTTTTTTTTAAAGAAGAAAAATTCCCGTTTCCCCGACGATGTGCAAGCTTAAATCCATTTCTAAGTGACACGCTGGGGCAGTGGGTGGATGCCTCGTGCCTTCATATGGGGAGCTGGACGACCCCGCCCCCCTCCACGAGTCTCTCCCCGTGGGGATACCGGGGGGTCTTTCGTAAAAATAGTTCCCCACCTTCTTGAAGTTCTTGTAACTTCCTCTGATCTGCCACTCTCTTTGACTCTGCCTTTTCCCTTTGCTTTCTACCATCTACTATCTTTCTGACTTATTGGCCCATTCTCCTGCCTCCAAAAAAAAATCATCCAAATAATTGTTCTCCTTTGAGCTCCTCCGAAATCAGAATGTGTCGGCTGTACGCAGCGGGGAGACCAGTGAAAACTGAAAACCGGACACATACGTGCCTTACCCATTATGGCCATATGACCTGGGAACGCAGAAGAAGAAGCAGAAGAAGTGCCACACCTTGAGGCCTATGTGGTGACTGATCGAGCATGCTTGCTGAAGGTTGTAACAGATGCTGGTTCCAGGTACCTGCATGAAAACTGATTCCTTACCCATTATGGCCATATGGCCTGGGAACGCAGAAGAAGAAGAAGCAGAAGGAGTGCCACACCTTGAGGCCTGTGTGACTGATCGAGCATGCTTGCTGAAGGTTGTAACAGATGTTGGTTCCAGGTTCCTGCAGGAAAACTGATTCTGTAGAGATTGTGACGTAAGTGTCCCGCGCGACCCCTCTTTCTTTATCTACACCCCCCCCCCCCTCTCCTTTTCTTTTCTCTGTCCGGCCGCCACGCTAATTGCCACCCACCATCTAAAGAATGCCGATTAAGGGATTGGTCCCTTTCAAGTTCGACTTGTCTCCCCGGTCGGCACGTACCACCTACCGAGGTTATCTCCCTCCCCCCCCCCCCCCCTCTTATCTACCGTCTCATCACGAGATAGTGATATCAAGAGTCGGCTTCCTTTGTAAGACACCGCGTCCTTACCCATCACAAGAAAGTGACAACCGAGGTTATCTCCCTTTGAAGACGGTTTTGCTTTTCCGAGCACGAGAAGGATTTGAATGTCGGCACGTGATAAGGATGTAATAGGCGCGTGATTGTTCGGTACACTCTGAACAGCATCTTGTGACGTGTGGACTGTAATAAACCAATAGCAGGCTTTCATTGTTTGAAAGTGAAGGCTATAATTGGCGTAGTGAGAAAAAGTTTTTCACACAAGACGCTGAAACTGACTAGAGCAACACCTCTCCCAGCCAGAATAGCCCACCTAGTAAGTCTTATTGATGACTGGTGATTGAGACTGGTTGTTTGTGTGACTCTAGTTTTGATCTAGATCCTATGTTCAATGATGAATAAGGAGTAGATAGATATGTTATAGAAAAGAAGTGGTAAACATTCTATTCTATTTATGCACACTGATTATTTGTGTGTGTGTGTGTTTCTGACTTGAACACTTTTGGTACCAGAACCGGAGTTTATGCCTACTAACCCATTTGTCTATTTTTAGTAGGAAACCTATGGGCCGCAATCTTGCACTTTATGATACCCTTCCTTTCCAGGTGTTGGATGGAGAGTGATGATGGATTGATCACCTTTTATGTTTTACTGATCTCAGTTTGTTAACTGAAATTCAGTTTATTTATTAACTAGTGCTATTGTACAAGGGAAGCCTTCTAGCCGGTTGGGATTCACTAATGCCCTGCCGACTGAAGCCCCTTGTCTCTAAGCCATAGAGATCTACATCCACCTTCTCCTGTGATTATCAGCAGGGCATCGTGGGCAGGAAGATCATCCCTGTCTCACAAGCACCAAGACGGGAAAGACGCCCCGCACCCAGAATCCGTGAGGAGACCACGCCTGAACCGTGCCATCCCGCGAAGCCGTAACCGGAACGACTGGGAGCTACTCTCATCTGACGAGCAAGCCCAGCCACACCAGCATTCGCCGATCACTACGGAGGAACTCAACCACAGCTAAGTCCCCCGGACTGCGCCAATCATTTGAACTTTCCTACGGACACTAAAGATAATTAGTAACCCTTCCGGCATGGGGCGAACCTTATAGAAAGACAAAAGTCTTGTGAATCCTTTCGGATTTCATTGTTTTTTTATCCATATTTTGTTTTGGCGCCATTGAGCTGCTTTATTATTATTGTTGCATAATCTTATGCAGATTTTGGGAGTAAATAAAATACAAGTGTCAAATAATCCTGAACCCTTTGGTCAGACTGATGAGAGTGGGAGTCTTGTAATTTCATGTAAAACCCTACTTCTCTCTGTCTGCCATTTAGAGCAATTCAACCACTTGTATTTCTTACAACCATACGAGCCAGAACCCGGGCACAAATATAAATTTATTAGATGAAAAGGGGCCGGGAAAGTTGCTCATCTCCCATACCCTAGAGAAGTGGGCTAAAGGCAAATTTTCTAAAGTCTTCCCTAGGGACTTAGCCTTTTAACCCATTACCTCGTCACAGAGATACAGCACGGAGATTCCGTTTCTGGTGTTCACACAATGCAAAGTAAAAACAGCAGTGTGTGATTGAAGAGAGCTACACGTATTGATGGATCCACGCCAACGCTTCCTTTCTCTTTTAATGTAACTCTTCTAGCACCATGGGCAAATAGGCCTACATTCGCCCAAAACATCACTCTACACTCCAAACAAATGCAAAGACATTCACTGCCAAGCAACCTGCCATATGTTTGTCTACTTTCAGAGCTTATGTCAGTGATTTGTCCGTCAAAGAAACGCATGTGCACTCCAAAAAATAAGTTACCCCCCCTCTTGTCAGATGGCGCTAGAAGAGTAAAGCCCAGCCGACAGCATTTAACATCTGCTATGAGCCTGGAAGGGTGGGGGAGGGGATGGGAGTATCTAAAGTTCAAAATAACATGGGTTGGAGCCAGTCAATGAACTTAGTGAGAGTATTTGTTTAAAGGTGAACGCGTAAACATACAAACAAACAAGCAAACAAACAATCCTCACTCTCGAACTATCAGTCTAGCATCCCAGTAAACGAATGGCCCAGTTCTTGCTCTTATAATTCCTTCATTTCTAGGCGTGAGCTAGACTTCAGATGACCTATTGGATCGGTTGTTATGCTTTTAGCTGAATGGGGAAAAAGTTGATAGTTTGCCCTTTGCTAAAATGGCCTTTATAACTGGTTGGCATTAGCCTGTAGTAGGGGCCAACAGTAACATGAGAGCTGTACAGTAGATTTTTTTATTTTATTGATACAGTAATGGAAAATCGTGGTAGGGGAAGACGGGATAAAAAAAAGCCCATGGGCGGGTAAGAAGCCCATGCCAATTATCTCATGAAATGAAGCAAATTTCAGTCAAATTTTGCCCATGAGACGAACGCTAAACATTAACACACGTCTCAAGGGCAAAATTTGACCTGAAAGTTGCTTCATTTCATGAGATAATTGGCATGGGCTTCTTACCCGCCCATGGGCTTCTTACCCCGTCTTACCCTACCGTTTATTCTCTTGTGGAAGACTATGACTCTCAAACGAGGGGCTCTTGGTACTGGCTCTAGTGCTGCAGCCAAAGGGATGGGTTGGCCTTTGCATGGGGACCTTCCCCAACGCCAGCAGTCCTCAAGTCCCTTTGGCCGAGAGAGTGGGGATGTAGATAAGGCAGATCCACTATAAACAAATATTAGACCACTAGCCCGCCGGAATCAGTAGCATCTGGCCCCTCTCTGTTATCTGACAGACATCACGGTGAATGATGGTTGTGGTGGTTGGTTGATGGTTCGTCTCACATGTGCTTTTTGTAGCCGAGCGGACGTTAAACCCAACTGTCATTCATTCATCGGATAGTCATGGTCGGAAACGACTGACTGGCATACATAAATAATGAGAAGATAAGAGTCACCACTTACCTGCTGGAATAAAGTTACTGTATTTAAGAGTACAATATCAATTACTGCAACTGGTAAGATCTGCTACTGTTTAGGGTAAACAACATTATAGACTCATATTATTATGAGTATTGTTTTGTGGTATCCGTTTACTTCCGGCGACACACAAAGGCCTTGCTGTCCAGAAAGGTGTTATAGTGTAGAGTGGAACAGAGGTAACGCGTTCGCCTCGTATGCAATAAACCCGAGTTCGAACCTGGGTAATGAGGATTTTTTTCTCTCATTCTGCACTAGGCCTTACGGTCTGAACGTGGAGTCTTTCGGATGAGACGATTAACCGCGCGGTCCCGTGTGCCCATCCACTTAGCACACGTTAAACCCAGTGGCAACGAAAAAGTTGTCATTTGGTCAAACTTTACACACATATACACACCCCACCTTTCCTTCCTCATCAATAACACAAAAATCGCATGCAAATATAAACAAAATGGGTGGCGCACTTCTGGCGCGACGCTCTCTCCAGGTGGGAGCAACCCGAATTTCACAGAAACGCCTCTGTGACTGTAAAGTACCAAATACCAAATACTAAATATATTTTTTGCATGGGGTTGGAACAAAGCCCATTATTTAGCTACGTGCTTTCGCAACAAAATTTTGGTTTAGGCCTACGCTTCAGATTCGGAATACATTTACAGGGCTTTTCGTGAAGACCGGTGTCAAAACTGCTGCTTAGGCTACTATATAATCCGAAGGGAAAACATTTTCTAGACCGAAAGAGTCGATTTGAGCCTCTAGGATCAACAATGTCACGATAGTGAGTGTAGTAACATAACAAGCGCAAAATCGCAATAGTTTGTGGCGCCCGGTCTATTTTTACCACTCCAATCAGGAGTCATCTCCCCTGGCTTTTCAATAATTTTAATCTGTAAACCAGAATGTTATCTCTGCACCCTTTCGTAACTTTTTATATCTTTTGGAAAACATTTAAAACTATGTATCCTACTTATACTCATCAAAAGAAGCACCGCATACTCGTCGTGTCTGTTGTAGTGTCTGTATTACGTATGTTTATTATTTTGTACGCTTTTAAAATACATCATTTTAAAGAGCGGCCTCAATTAATTTTGAAGTGTAGCCTCGATTCACTACTTGTAGCGGTGCCATATGAGGTTTAACCGAGTGCGCTACAATTTCTGTAGTAAAAAAATAAATGGGACTTTATTTTTCGTACTGATTGCCTCCAGATTGTTCCGACCGATTCAGACCAAGACAAAACACCATTTTCGTGAGTAGCCTCGATAGGTTTGTGCGACTTGAGCCACAAACAAACCGACAA
>CM065685.1:47202021-47204521 GCA_017654935.2 Phymorhynchus buccinoides | reverse complement strand
CACACACACACACACACACCACATTCATCACCCCCCCCCCCCTCATATGCGCACACATACACGCTTACACCCATACACACATATACACAAGCACGCTCGTACACACATATCATGCATAGCATGTACATTGCTGCTCCATGGGCAAAGAGAGAGAGAGAGAGAGAGAGAGAGAGAGAGAGAGAGAGAGAGAGAGAGAGAGAGAGAGAGAGAGAGAGAGAGAGAGAGAGAGAGAGAGAGAGAGAGAGAGAGAGAGAGAGAGAGAGAGCCCCAGCCACACTGCATACGATTTGACCCCAATACGATCCGATTGTGACGACGTCTGTTGAGTCGAGATTCACGTGAAATACTTCCGTCTAAAAGTAATGATACTATTTTCGACCACTACACTCAAGTAATAATAATAATAATAATAATAATAATAATAATAATAATAATAATGAAAATAATAATAGTAATAATAATAATAATAATAATAATAATAATAATAATAATAATAGGCTACATTTTTGTGTACATTTTGTGTGTGTATGTTTGTGCACGCGCACATATGTGTGCGTGTGCGTGTGTGAATGTGTTTGTGTGTTTGTGTGTGGGAGGGAAGGATGCGTTTGTGCATACCAATGTGTATATATGCGTGTGCATGTTTGTATATCCGTGAGTATGTTTTGCGTGGGGCTGATTGATGGTGGGAATGCGAGCGCGTCTGAGTAGGCTATGTTTAATATACATGATGTAATCTTCCATGTGGAGTGAATTTTAGTTTTGTTAAGCGCCACGAGTAGTTCGTCTAGAATGTGCGCTCTATAATTGTCTTTATTATTATTATTACATTTATATAGCGCTTTCCCTCAAATGAGCCCCAAGTAGACTCCAATATATACGAATCAAATAAAATGTCTGAGACAAAAATGCAGATAATTATTTTATCAGATTCGTGTACGTACGGCAAACGCACGCAAATGATACGGCCGCCTCGGTTGCCGTTGCCATCGCCCCGTGAGGGCTCACAGCAAATTTGAAGCGAATCGGTCGAAAAACGGCGGAGTTATAAGGCCGGTTTCGTGTTTCAGACACACACACACAGACACGGACACACGGACGGACACTTGGCTTTTTACTATATGATGATGCTGAACATAGCTATAGTAGAATTTCACCAGATGTATTTATACAGTAGAACTGCACAAAATCTGGTCGCGGTGGATCGAATCGTATACAGTGCAGCTAGGCCAGAGTGGATATACAGACAGACATAAAGACAGACAGAGGGTTTTTCTCATGTAGAGAATCACGTGTGGTATGTAGACGTGTGTAGGCCGTTTGGGTGCGGAATGAAATTGCTATGCAGAGAGAGAGAGAGAGAGAGAGGGAGATGGGGAGAGAGAGAGGGGGGGCAAGTTCCGGTAATAGGGAAATATGATATGAGTGTAGTGTGAAGTTCGTGGGCGTCTGTGTCAATGCGTTCGTCAGTTTGCCCGCATCTTCTTCTGGGCATGGATTCCGGTTTGGTTTGTGGCTATTCATTTCTTGTCTATTCTTATAACGGGAGTAATGTTTTACTGTGCATTGAAATTAAAACGATTTGTTTCTCTGTCCGTCATGGGACTGTCCGTCTTTCACACAGAGCTGTGCGCAGTAACCATACGTCAATTTGACTGTCTGCTATTTTCGTCACTCTCAAATGTTAAGCTCTGTTTGCCCCACACTAAACATTCTCACTGAATATACTTGGGTAAGGGATACTTTTAAGGGACTGAAATGGTTGCTTGCCGTCATCCAATCAAATGATGCATGGTCACTGCGCACAACTGGGGGCCGTTTCACAAGGGCTAACGTTCCGTTGCGGGCTCGCTCAAATCGGCAAAAACGGTCTAAGAAACACCCTTCGTTTGCCGATAGTTCGCGTGGCGTTTTGTTCTTGCCAAACACCGAGCAAGTGGCGAACTATCCGGAACTAGTAGGGGGTGAATACGTTTCTTGTTGTTGATTGGTCCATTAAAGTTTGTTTAAAATAACTTTTTTTTTTACTAATCAGACAAAAGCTTTGAATATTCTTCCGCAAACGTTTCTCTAAAGTGTTTTGGCTAAGGTCAAGATGTTCCACCCCCTCTACATTTCTCGGTTAATTGTATTTTTCCGTTTTTGCCTTTCTTACCATACATAAAGCTGTATTTTAGGAACATTTTTAGCTAATAACCTTTTTGGAATACTAACCCTATCCCTAACCCTAACCCTACCCCCCACCCTATAAGACGGAAAAACGCAACGAACCACAACTGTGACAAATTGCGGTGTACTGCAGTACATAGTGGGGGGTAGGGTTAGGCTTAGGGATAGGGTTAGGGATAGGGTTAGTATTCCAAAAAGGTTATTAGCTAAAAATGTTCCTAAAATACAGCTTTATGTATGGTAAGAAAGGCAAAAACGGAAAAATACAATTAACCGAGAAATGCAGGGGTGGGACTGTCTGTCTTTCACATAGAGCTATGCGCAGTAACCA
>CM065685.1:47187021-47192021 GCA_017654935.2 Phymorhynchus buccinoides | reverse complement strand
ATACTAATACATCAAAAGGTTTGTTCATAGCACTTCATATAACAGCATATGAAATGTAGTAGATTATTTTCGATTATTTTTTTTACTGATTTTTTCTCACGTGTGGATTGCAAGTTTAACGTCGCGTATCGGCTTTCGCCATGTACTGTGAATGACAAAACATATGGCATTATCGTTTTCATTCTCACGTGTGGATGGTAAAGTTTTTTATCAATATAGTTTAACGTCGCCTCGGATATCGGCTTTCCGCCATGTACGATCAGGGCTGAACAAACCAACCAGGGTATAAACAAAAATTTATGTTCCTGAATCACTGTCTTAGCCAAAAGGCCGAGAAGCGATCAGAATTCTCACGTGTGAATGAAAAATGGTGTTTTACGTCCTCTCGGTCATAGACACACATTATGGGACATTTGTAAATACAAGATGGTGGGAACAATACTGGCTGCAATGCCCGGAGGCAGTGCAACACCAGTAAAGTCCCGAGTTTTTTTGAAAGTATATTGAAAGAGAATTCTCACGTGTGAGAGAGAAAATGGAGTTTTACGTCCTCTTGGTCTGAATCAGACACATATGGGACATTTGTAAATACAAATATGGTGGGAACAATACTGGAGGCAATGCCCGGAGGCAGTACGAAACCAGTGAAGTCCCGATTTAAAAAAATTAATACAGATAGCTGTAGCGGTGACCACGCCTCGGTTAAACCTCATCGGCTATGGCACCGCCACAAGTAGTGATGTAGTAATTCTCACGTGTGGCGAAAATGGTGTTTTACGTCCTCTTGGTCTGAATCAGACACATATGGGACATTTGTAAATACAAATATGGTGGGAACAATACTGGAGGCAATGCCCGGAGGCAGTACGAAACCAGTAAAGTTTCGCTCCTCCTCTGACACTCACGTTCTGCAGATCCCTCGTTTCCGTGCCAGAACTCTTGGCGAACGTTCTTACTTTCCAGATAGGTCCCTTCTGCACTCCGTACCTCAAACGCCTCTCTTCTTTCAAGTTAAAACAACTCTCTTCGGCTATGGCACCGCAACAAGTATGTGTGTGCGTGCGATAAAATTCTGTGTGTGTGTGCGTGTGTGTTTTGTTGGTGTGTGTGGAGTTGTGTACGTCCTCTGTGTGTGTCTGTGTGTGTGTGTGTATGGGACATTTGTGTGTGTACAAATTCGTGTGAGTGTTTTGTGGGAACAATTCATTTTGTTAGGCATGATGCCCGCTTAGGGCAGTAAGAAACCAGTAAAGTCTTCTTCTTCTTTTCTTCTTCTTCTTCTTAAAGTCCCGATTTGTTATAATACAGATAGGTGTAGCAGTGACCACGCCTCGGTTAAACCTCATCGGCTATGGCACCGCCACAATCTCACGTGTCTTATATTTTAGCACTTACTTTGCTTTAGTGACTCGCGTTTGATATAGGGGTTTAAACTTGAATGGGACGTTTCACTAATTATTAAATTACCCCCATTACTTTCTGAAACATTTCATTCATTATCGAGTCATTCTTCTTCCAGTTGGGGATGTTTATCCTGCCCCGCGCTCACCGGTCTTCATTCAGATCAATTAATAGCACACAGGATGTGTGCTATGTGAATTCGTGTCATCCATCCCACCGGCACACACGGCTTACTCGTATCGAATGATTCGTCACTTTCATAACTTTTCATTTATTATCATTCATTACTTTCAAATATTTCATTGATTCGTTTCAAAGAAAATATCATACACACCAAGCTATTCACCACAAAAAGCACTCACACCCACACATTCTGATTCTGTAGGTGGCAGCATGGACACAACATAAATATAGCATCTGGTGGCAGCCAGTAAGATTATCAGGGTAACGAACAAAGGGAAATAATCCCGTACACGAAAAAATAGTAGTCGGGACAGAGCTACCTCCCCTGGTCCAAAAACAGAAATCTCAATCGCTTCCCCGTCGAGTGACACCATGAAACAGTGTTAACTAAGATTGACAAATCACAAAATAAATTAATAATTCCAGTATAATTCTCAATCATAAAGGGTAAAAACCCACCTGTTCCTCCGTCATTGAGGCTCCACTCTCTTTCTCTTCTCTCTCTTGCCTTTAGGTCTGTTTCTGCTGTATACCATTTATGTCATACGTGTGTTCGCTTTGCATTGCATTTTTGTTTGAATGCGTTATGAATGCTAACGTGTGTGCGCGCTTTGATTTGATTTTTTATCAAGATTCAGCGCCGTATAAATACTGTATGTTGTTGTTGTTGTTGTTGATTAATAACCAAATAAATAAATGTAAAGTTGACTTTGTTTCAAAATTGATTTCACAAATTGTTGTTACTAGACTACAATTACCCCAATCCCAACATTCTTTAATTAAAACTGCTCTGAAGCAAATCTTTGAAAGTCGCATTTAGTGAACCCACAATCAATGTTTGTTTACTTGAACACTAAATTAAACAAGTGCAACTCCGAGCGGCTGCAAAGTCCCCTCGCAGCATCGCCGAGCTACTCCGAAATCGGAATGTGTCGGTTGTACACATACATAAAAACGCATCAAAACAGCACGTAACTACATAAAAACGCATCAAAACAGCACGTAACTGAATAGTGTTTTTTTTTATATATAGCCTTGGGGTTCGGACCCGTGATTTGAGCGCGCGCAATCATGCGCACACGAGCGCACAGAAAAATTAATGACAACTGTCATCAAGAAATGTGAAAAAAACTGCATTAAAATACATGCAAAACTTCGCGAGATATTAGCGATTATGTGTTTCGGGGGTTGAACCCCGTAACTGGCGCGACCTTGACCTTAATGTAAAACTAAATACATCAGTGGATAGCTTGCATCTTGGCAAACTAGTATACCAAATTTGATGATGATAGACTGAATAGTTTTTGAGCAAAACGGACGAATAGCCGGACGGACGGACGGACGCCGGACGGACGGACGGACGGACGGACGGACGGACGGACGGACCAGACAAAAACAAGAGTTCCCCGAACCTTCGGCTCGGGGACTAATAATAATATACAACAAAACCGACATGACAAAACCATTATGTTCGGATAGCACTATTAACGAGAACCAAATGTCTCTCACATAATGTCTGTGCATGTGTTGACTGAAACAGAAGATTAAATTCTTTCAAAATCAATTCACAACTTGGAATGTGATCAAACCAAAGGGGCAGAAATGATTTTTTTGGTCATTTTAAGCATGGGCACAAACAACTTCACCGCCATATCCTAACACAAGTAACCAAATCAATCAATCAAATCAATCAAATCAAATCAAATTCACTTTATTATCTCCCAAGGAGAAATTTTGTTCAGGTGCCAGAATAACAAAGACATCGACATTCAGCATGCATGAATAGGAGCAACAGTTACACATAATACAGACTTAAAGATACACATTATATGTGGATACATACACGTCTAAGGATAAGCATGCATAGTTTCTTTTAACACGATGAACACACATTTAAACCTAAAAGGATCATGAGTTTAGGAGGTGGATGGATCTGGGGATGAAGGATTTCTGTGCCCTGGAGTTGACTTTAAAAGTTTTGTAGCGACGTCCAGAAGGTAATAGTTCGTAATGTTTGTTCAAAGCATAGGAGGTGTCATTTACAATCTTCTTCCAATCAAACACATACCACCCCGCGTGGGGACACCGGGGGGTCTTTTGTATAAATAGTTCCCCCACCTTCTGGAAGTTCTCTTCTGGAATACCTCTTCCATACCTTCTTATATTCTGATCGCTTCTCGGCCTTTTGGCTAAGACAGTGATTCAGGAACATAAATTTTTGTTTATACCTTGGTTGGTTTGTTCAGCCCGTCGTACATGGCGAAAGCCGATACGCGACGTTAAACTGAACTTCCATCCTGGAAGTTCTGTGCTTGTAACTTCCTCTAATCTCTCACTCTCTTTGACTCTGCCTTTTCTCTTTGCTTACTGTCATCTACTATCTTTCTGCCTTTACCGGGGTCCATTCTCCTGCCTTTTTTTTCTTCCACTAAATACTTTCAAAACATTTCCTCCTCCAGCCGAAGTCGGACTTGCTGGGCCTAACTATTTCTTAGCTAGGCGCCTAACGGCAGCATGACGCATCTGCACTCATAATTGACAGGAAACTGTCTGAGCGATCGAAGAAGAAGAAGAAGAAGAAGAAGACGACACACACACCACGCGATAGCTGTAGGTGTCTAGAAGACTTAAATGTAGTAAAATAAATGTAGTCATTGTTGACAGTTTATGATACTGTGCACATTTCTTTAAAAAACACACCAAAACAAACAAACGTTGTGCACACTCGAAAAGACCCAATCAATGACATGACATTAACTGGTGAATCTTTTCAGGGACGGTATTCATGTCGAGATAGCATGAGACTTAGCATGATGCTAACTTAGAAGCTCTTCCAAAAGTCCTATTAAATCCTATAGGACATTGGAAGAGCTTCTAAGTTAGCATCATGCTAAGTCTCATGCTATCTCAACGTGAATACCGTCCCAGGCCCACACAATGTAAAATGGGCGGTGAATAGAAGGAACATACTGTACTAACTTATTTAATCTACTATTTTTTTGCTGGAACCATTCCTTTTTTGGGGTTGATAAATTTTAAGTCTTTAATCATTAACATTAAGTAACATTGGCTGAGAGAGAGAGAGAGAGAGAGAGAGAGAGAGAGAGAGAGAGAGAGAGAGAGAGAGAGAGAGAGAGAGAGAGAGAGAGAAGAGAGAGAGAGAGAGAGAGAGTTTTCATCGTTTCCTTTTAGAGACACAATTTGTCTGAAGACACGGGAGGTAATCGTAGTGTATCATGTCTACCTGTCTGGGTAGTTGTTTCCCTTTAATCGTAATCGTTACACACACACACACACACCAAAACAGTTTGGAGAACTCATCATACATGGAAGTTTTTGCGATTTTTATATTAAAAACAAATCGACACGAAAACAATAATAATAATAATAATAATGAATATTTATATAGCGCCTAT
>CM065685.1:47174521-47182021 GCA_017654935.2 Phymorhynchus buccinoides | reverse complement strand
AGAATGAGGAGGAGAGAAGGAGGGGGAGGGGGGAAGAAGAAGAAGAAGAAAAAGAAGAAGAAGAAAAAGGAGAGGGCGAGGAGAATGAGGAGGAGAAAAGGAGGGGGAGAGGGAAAGAAGAAGAAGAAGAAGAAGAAGAAGAAGAAGAAAAAGAAGAAGAAGAAAAAGAAGGAGGAGAGGGCGAGAAGAATGAGGAGGAGAAAAGGAGGGGGAGAGGGAAAGAAGAAGAAGAAGAAAAAGAAGAAGAAGAAGAAGAAGAAGAAGAAGAAGAAGAAGAAGAAGAAGAAGAAGAAGAAGGAGGAGGAGAGGGCGAGGAGAATGAGGAGGAGAGAAGGAGGTGGAGAGGGAAAGAAGAAGAAGAAGAAGAAGAAGAAGAAGAAGAGAAGAAGAAGAAGAAGAAGAAGAAGAAGAAGAAGAAGAAGAAGAAGAAGAAGAAGAAGAAGAAGAAGAAGAAGAAGAAGAAGAAGAGGAAGAAGAAGAAGAAGAAATAATGAAAAAAATGAAGAAAACAATGACGAAGAAGCAACGGAAGAACATGATTTAAACAAGGCAATATCTTCTTCTTCTACGTTCCCAGGCCATCTGGCGATAATGGGCTACAATTAGAAACGTATATATCCACTTTTCGGTTTTCAATGGTCTCCCGGCTGCATTCGGTCGACACATTCTGATTTCGGAGGAGCTCAAAGGAGAACATGTTTGTTTTGTAAGCTTTAAAAAAAAGGCAGGAGAATGGGCAAATAAGGCAGAAAATAGTAGATAATAATAACGAGATCAGGAAAAAACACAGTCAACAAGACTGATTGATTAGAGGAAGATGCTAGCACAAAACTTCCAGAAGGTGGGGGGAACTATTAGTACTGAAAGACCCCCCAGGTATCCCCACGGGGTGCAAGGCAATATAAACACAGACGTTTCTCGGCCCAAGAAGCTTCTCTCTGCAGTCCACAAGAGAGACAATGACACCGGGAAGACTGTCGGCAAAAAATGGGTGGGGGTTGGGGTATGTTGACTTCTACAGCGCCAGAGGAAAGACAAACAGTTCCCGATTCCAGATTCCTCGTCTCTGGAAGAGCGGCATGTCTGGAAGGAAGGTCAGCCCTTCTGCTGCCCTGCTCGCCCTTGCTGCCACCCTGGTCCATTTCCTGACCCATCTTGACACAACCCTGGTCCATTTCCTGACCCATCTTGACACAGTCCCCGTCTCCACCCAGCCACATTCCACCTCCAACAACACAAAACACCCCACTTCTTCCTTCCACTCGATCCCTCCATTCTGCCTTGTTTTTGAATTAGTCCTCAAATCACTTCAGGCCATTTTAATTTTTTCAAAAGAGACGAGAGGGAAGGAGAGAGGGAGGGAGGAAGGAAGGTCGTCTACACAAACTGGAGAGAAGAAAAAACTTCCCCGGTCCATTGCTCGCCATTCATTGAGTTCACGGCGCCATTGAAAAAGAGGTTGGGTGTGCAATTGTTGGTGAACAAATTCCCTAATGGAGGCAGGAACTGGGCTGGCGGGGATCGAAGAGGGAGGGAGTGAAGGAACTAAAGGCTCAGGCCCACTGCATTGAACTAGATGGTGTGTGTGTGTGTGTGGGGGTGGGGGGGTGGGGGGACTTTTCTGGAGCTTAGAATGAAATATCTGTGTCCTCAAAATATATATCTCAAGGCTTGGGATATCTAAAATTTCAAATGTTCTCGTGGCTTTCTGTCGATAGAGAACGTTTTAGCGTTAAGCATATTATCAACAACAGCATTAATAACGTAATTTGACAACAATAAGGACGACAACCATGATAGTGAAAAAGCAACAACAACAACAACAAACTACCCCCCAAAAACACAACAACAACCCCCCCCACACACCAACAAAACAACAACAACAACAAAACAAAACAACCCAGCAAAACAACAACAACAACAACAACAAAACAACCCAGCAAAACAACAACAACAACAACAACAAAACAACCCAGCAAAACAACAACAACAAAAAGCCAACAACAAACAAACAAAAGCAAAAACCAAGAAGGAGAGAACCAAGAACAACAACTACAACAGAAAAAAGAGAGAACAACAACAACAACAAAAAAGTAACAGAGAGAATCAATGACAACATCAACACAACTACTAACCAAATATTAATAACCAAAGCAGTGGTAGAAAAGATCAAGGATAAACAAAGAAGTGAAAAGGATAAAAGAGAGAAAAGGAAGACGATGACTAATTAAAAATAAAGTATTGAAAAGGCTCAACAATTTAGAGATACAACGAAAACAATATTGCCTACTATAAAATCATACACTAAAAATATGCTAAAGAGCGAAACAAACTTTGTGAGAAAAAAACAAACAAACAACAAAGACGACGACGACAATGACGATGCCGACGAAGACGACGACGAAGAAGAAGAAGAAGAAGAAGAAGAAGAAGAAGAAGAAGAAGAAGAAGAAGAAGAAGAAGAAGAAGAAATATGATAAGAACAAAAAGCAAAGGATCAGTTGTAGGAAGAAGAAGAGCGAAGCAACAGAGAGAGAGAGGGCGGGAGCAAGAGAGAGAGAGAGAGAGAGAGAGAGAGAGAGAGAGAGAGAGAGAGAGAGAGAGAGAGAGAGAGAGAGAGAGAGAGAGAGAGAGAGAGAGAGAGAGAGAGAGAGAGAGAGAGAGAGAGAGAGAGAGAGAGAGAGAGAGAGAGAGAGGGAGAAAGAGAGAGAGAGAGAGAGAGAGAGAGAGAGAGAGAGAGAGAGAGAGAGAGAGAGAGAGTCTAACAGACAGAAACAGAGTCAAAGATACATACAGAGACAGACAAAAGGAAAAGGAATAAGAGAGATGGAGATAGATAGATAGATAGATAGATAGAGAGAGAGAGAGAGAGAGAGAGAGAGAGAGAGAGAGAGAGAGAGGAAGAGAGAGAGAGAGAGAGAGACAGAGAGAGAGAGAGAGGGAGGAAGAGGAGCTAGGGGGGGGACACACATCCTCTGTTTCACCATAGCGTCATAATATTGAAAAGAGTCCAAACAAGCATTTTTTTAAAAAATTGAAAAAGAAAACGTAAAAAGATCCGGAGCTGAATAATTGTGCCTGTGCAAATCCTCTAAATGGACCCAGAGTCTGTGCCGGGGCCTTCGGCAGATCGAAGAGGAAGCCAAGCCAGCCAGGACAGCATTGAGACACACTGTGAAGAGGGGATTTCTGCATGGCAAACAGCCTGTGTCAGTTTGTCCGTCTGTATATATATTATGTCTGGTTCTCTGTCTGTCTAATCGTGTCACTACTCTTTTCTCAGATATGTATGTACGTCTGACGCATGCTATTTTGTTCCTCTTTGATATGCCTGTGTCTGTAGATTTCTTAGAAGAAAAATAATTTTGTTTTGCTTATACATTCTTTTCTTGATTTTGATATGTTTTACTGGTTTTTATTTAGGTTTTTTTTCCCTTCTCTCTGAGGACTGGACGAACAAAAATATTATGCTCAGTAAATAAAAATGATCTGTTCATTCATTTCTTCTCTCAACGTTCTTGTTTATATCCGTCCGTCATCCTATATTAATTAATTAATTATTAATTAATTAATTAATTAATTAATTAATTCATTCATTCATTCATTCATTCAATGATAGATTGATTGATTGATTGATTGATTCATTCATTCACTCCTTTCTCTCTTCGTCATTAATTCATTTATATCCGTCCGTCATCCTCCATTCAATCATTCATTCATTCATTCATTCATTCACTCCTTTCTCTCTTCGTCATTTATTCATTTATATCAGTCCGTCATCCTCCATTCAATCATTCATTCATTCATTCATTCATTGTCTTTTCCTTCTGTCTTTGTCTCTGTTTTGCCATCCTATCATTTTGGTATTCTGTCTCTCTGTCTTATTTCATTTCCCTGTCTATCACTGTCAGATTATGTGCTTGCGTGTCTGTGTGTCTCTCTGTGTGTGTTTCTCTCTCTGGTTCTGCTTCTGTGCATGTGTCTGTTCATCTCTTCTTCTTCCTCCTCCTCCTCTCTCTCTCTCTCTCTCTCTCTCTCTCTCTCTCTCTCTCTCTCTCTCTCTCTCTCTCTCTCTCTCTCTCACACACACACACACACACAAACAAAGACCTGCATCTTTAGCTCCTAATGGAGTGCTTGCTCAAGCTCTCTCAACCGACTTTGATGTCTTTGAGAATGTTCAATGGTCCTTCCTAACCAGACAGACTGCAATCGATATCCACCCCCACCCCTGATGCAGCCCTTAAAAAGAAATATTTGGCTTCAAGGGCAAAATATGAATGTTCAAATAAATATAAGCTAAATTTATCAAGCATACATTCTCCCATTTTGTCCCGTTCACAGACTTCGAAACTTGAATCTTCATTCCTTGAAAGGCGAGATCTTATCCAAACTTATAATACAATATTTAATGGCATTGATGACATTAATGTTGAGACACATTTTTCCGCTTCAAAGATTAGTATTACTAGAAATTCTGAAGCTAAAATCTACATACAGCATTGCCGTACTAACAAAAGGAAATTTTCTTTATTCACAGAGAGTAGCTCCATTTTGGAATCAGCTAACAACTAACATAAATGTTGCTACTAACACTAATAGGTTCAAGAATCGTTTTGATGTTCATAAATTTAAGTAATCATTTGTTGATTTTGATGAATGATGCCTTATTAGGCTTGTAGTATACATGTTAATTATGCAATCAGATCCCGACAGGAACTGTTTATTTTGTAATGAGGGGACGTTTTAGGCCGCGAGGCCTAGGCTATTGAAAGCCAGTCCCTATTACTCTACTCTACTCTACTTGGAAGTTCTCATTTTCATATTTGTTTTTGCATGAAAGACTCAGTTGAGTTGTTGAATTCGAAGTGTAGAATATTTTACGACAACAAATATTACCACAGTGTGGTTTATAAAACTACAAGTTAATTTGAAAAGGAATATATCAACAATACAAAAGATAAATTATATCACCACCGCTATTGTTAATACCGTTATCTATTATTATTTATATGACTACTGTGATCGTTATTGGTATTACTGGTTTCAATGCTCAGGTTATCCCATGCTAGCACAATTATGTGCATTTATGCTTGATTATGCATTCTTGTTCTGATTGTTGGTCTGCTTATTTTTGTTTATTGATATTTGATTTGTTCAGTTCTTGTCTTTTTTCTTTTCTTTTTTTGTATGTGTGCGTTCTATCCTTTTCATATTTCATTATAAAATGTGTTGGAAAAAAAAGTTAAATAAAAAAGGAGAAATCTCCACATTTAGTGTGTGGTCATATGGAAAAAACCCCCAAACCAAACAAAAGATAAACATGAAAATGGACTGAAAATTGTTTTGCAACGAAGACGAATTTAAAAAAAAGTTAGTTTTATTTTATATTGTTTAGCTTTCAGGAATCGCAACGGCTTAAACATTTTCTGTAATCGCGCCGCAGATTCCTAAGATAGGTTTATAGATTCTCATGCAATATTATTTTCTTACTATGACAATCGACACCTCCTCGAACCGTGCAAGTCTCTTGGACAAGCAAGAGCAAGACAATTGGGTCTGTTATGGATGGGTAGGGGAAGACGGGGTAAAAAGCGCATGGGCGGGTAAGAAGCCCACCCCAATTATCTCATGAAATGAAGCAAATTTCAGTCTGATTTTGCCCATGAGACGAGCGTAAATGTCTAGCATTCGTCTCATGGGCAAATTTGACTGAAATTTTCTTTATTTCATGAGATAATTGGGGTGGGCTTCTTACCCGCCCATGCGCTTTTTACCCCGTCTTCCCCTAGCCTTTACACAGCCGGACTCCTCTTAAAATAATGTCATGAAATCCTGCCAACGGGCAAATCAACAATGCCAAAAAGACAAATTCCCTGGCGGATTTGCGTTTTAGAGTAGTTAGATTGATAGTAAAAAAACCCAACAAAAACTGAAACAGACTGCAACGTCACTGGAACATACAACAAACAAACAACTATACGACAAGTGTAAAGTGACGTTATTTTACTCACAAGAGACAAAACAAAACTACTACTGGATATTTCGGAGAATGCGCTGTAGAGGGGAAGTATTGTTTTTTGATCTTGTTGGTTTTTTGTTTTTTTGCTCCTTTTGTTGCCTGCTTTTTGCTCCTTTTGCTATATTTGCTGTTTGCTGTTTTCTTGTTTGTTTATGTTGATAAAGGCGCATTCGCCGAAATATCCAGTAGTTTTTATTTTATTTTTTTTTTTTTTTTTAAATATCCAGTAGTTTTGTTTTATCTCTTGTGAATCAAATAACGTCACTTTACACTTGTCGTGTAGTTGTTTGTTTGTTGTAGATACGATAGTATTCATAATTATGATGATTTTATTTGAACAGAACATTTAAATCGACCTTGATGCCTATATGTCCTGTTGTATCTGTGGGTTTGGATTGGGGTGTTTTGAAATTGATTGAAGGTGTTTGCAAGCGTTTGTTGTTTGACCCTTTCGCCGCCAAACTTGCATTTTAGCACCACAGTAATTTAGCACCCATGTCACCAAAAGGCATCACCTTGGGGTCTATTATCCACAGACCCTGTTGTCTAAGTTTTGGGAAGTAAGGATAGACCTTATTTCATATATGTCACAGAAGAATCCCCAATACTGCATAGTTTTGGGAAGTAAGGATAGACCTTATTTCATATATGTCACAGAAGAATCCCCAATACTGCATTGTTTTGGGAAGTAAGGATATACCTTATTTCATATATGTCACAGAAGAATCCCCAATACTGCATAGCTTTGGGAAGTAAGGATAGACCTTATTTCATATATGTCACAGAAGACTCCCCAATACTGCATAGTTTTGGGAAGTAAGGATAGACCTTGTTTCATATATGTCACAGAAGAATCCCCAATACTGCAGATGGATTTTGTTCTCTATCCAGGTAAATGTAAGGAACATTTTCGGCTGAAATACGGCTGGCGGTGAAAGGGTTAAGCTTCTTCTTCTCTCCTTTCACCCCCCCCCCCCCCCCCCCCCGTCCCTTCCGATTTCGCAATATGAAAATGTCGGCAAACTTGTACTTTAGACACACCCCTATAATGTTTACGACCCTGAATATCAAAACTCTGCTTCTTTCAGTTGTATGAAAATAATCCTAGGCTGATCCTAACCCTAACGCTATCCCTTTCCAGAGAATGGCAGAATGTTGCTCATCTGCGAAAAAAACTTCAATGCAAAAATGTGAGGCGGGAAAATACAAGATAGCCAACATTTCAAACATGTACATCAGAACTGATCGAACGGGTTTTTACACTTTCAGATACTTTCACTCATACGATCACGGGATCTACACGGCATTAACCCTCCATTCCTCATTCCACCTCTCACCCACAAGCTCCTCTGTGTGCTTTCCTTCTGCCCATTAAATTAAACTTTCACTCGTATCTACACGGCAACAACCCTTTCACCGCCAGCCATATTTCAGCAAAACAATTCCATTAAATTTACTTGGGTAGAGAACAAAATCCA
>CM065685.1:47159521-47167021 GCA_017654935.2 Phymorhynchus buccinoides | reverse complement strand
TTGAAAAGCCAGGGGAGGTAACTTATGATTGGAGTGGTAAAAATAGACCGCGTGCCACAAACTATTGCGATTTCGCGCTTGCTTACTCTTCTGTCTCTTCATCCATTCTCAGTCTTCCGTTATTCTATTTCGCCACTGCACCTCTCTGTCTTTGTGTTTGTATTCCCATCTCTTAAGGGCCAATCACACGTCCACTAAAATCGCACGACTGTACGATACGATTCGATCATGTGATCGCAAAAAACAAATGTCATTCGCGCATCGAGTTCACGTGATCGAATCGCCAGCCACACGTCCACTGAAATAGCACGACTGTACGATGCGATTCGATCACGTGATCGCGAAGAACAAATGCGATTCGCGCATCGAGATCACGCGATCGAATCGTATCGCACAGTCATGCGATTTTAGTGGACGTGTGGCTGGCCCTTTAGTGTTTAGTTTGCAGGCCCTATATAAATATCCTTTGCCTATGCAGAATGTTGTGTTAATTTTGAAGGCTCAGTATAAAAGTAATGTTGAAAGGCTCGGTATAAAAGTAATGTTGAAAGGCTCGGTATGAAAGTAATGTTGAAAGGCTCGGTATAAAAGTAATGTTGAAAGGCTCGGTATGAAAGTAATTTTGAAAGGCTCGGTATAAAAGTAATGTTGAAAGGCTCGGTATAAAAGTAATTTTGAAAGGCTCGGTATAAAAGTAATTTTGAAGGCTCGGTATAAAAGTAATTTTGAAAGGCTCGGTATAAAAGTAATTTTGAAGGCTTGGTATGAAAGTAATTTTGAAGGCTCGGTATAAAAGTAATTTTGAAGGCTCGGTATGAAAGTAACTTTGAAGGCTCGGTATGAAAGTAATTTTGAAGGCTCGGTATGAAAGTAATTTTGAGGGTTCGGTATAATAGTGTTTTTGAAGGCTCGGTATAAAAGTAATTTTGAAAGGCTCGGTATGAAAGTAATGTTGAAGGCTCGGTATGAACGTAATGTTGAAGGCTCGGTATTAAAGTAATTTTGAAGGCTCGGTATGAAAGTAATTTTGAAAGTCTCGGTATGAAAGTAATTTTGAAGGCTCGGTATAAATGTAATTTTGAAGGCTCAGTATGAAAGTAATTTTGAAGGCTCGGCATGAAAGTAATGTTGAAGGCTCGGTATGAAAGTAATTTTGAAGGCTCGGTATGAAAGTAAGTGGAATGGTATGCCTACTTGCAAATAAACAGTCTAAATGTAATTACTAGTCAACTTTTTCCGATGAGATTTTAGTGTGTTTTTTGTGGGTTTTGGTCTCTGCTTTTGTTCTTTCTTTCATTGTTTGGTTTCCATTAAACGACAACTTTGTTGTTTATTTACTCGTTTGTGTTGCAACACAAACGCTTGATGTTTGGGGTGCACATGCTCGAATCTTTCATTGACAAAGTCATAAAATTGCAGCAAGATAGAATGAACGGTTTTGAAAATATGAAGCAAAACGTAAAAGTATGGGTGCAAACACACCCACGGGGTACGGGAAGGGTGATGGTTTCATGCAAAAATGCGAATACGTTGCTCATTCAATACTCCTTTCTTAATTAAACAGGTTTGTATTCGTTGACTTTTAATCCCTTTTCTTGTACGAGGTAGATACGGTGGATGAGTGAAGGGTGTACAAGGTTCTCCCCTTTCTCCTTATCTATCTGGGACGGTATTCATGTCGAGATAGCATGAGACTTAGCATGATGCTAACTTAGAAGCTCTTCCAAAAGTCCTATTAAATCCTATAGGACATTGGAAGAGCTTCTAAGTTAGCATCATGCTAAGTCTCATGCTATCTCGACATGAATACCGTCCCAGATCACCAAAGACACTTTTTTTTGTTTTGGTGGGGTGGGGGTATTATGAAAAAAAACAAGCGCGAAATCGCAATAGTAGTTTGTGGCACGCGGTCTATTTTTACCACTCCAATCATGAGTCACCTCCCCTGCCTTTTCAATAATTTTAATCTCTAAACCAGAATGTTATCTCTGCACCATTTCGTAACTTTTTATATCTTTTGGAAAACATTTAAAACTATGTATCCTACTTATACTCATCGAAAGAAGCACCGCATACTCGTCGTGTCTGTTGTAGTGTCTGTATTACGTATGTTTATTATTTTGCACGCTTTTAAAATACATCATTTTAAAGAGCGGCCTCAATTAATTTTGAAGTGTAGCCTCGATTTGAAGTGCGACATTTTGTCAAAATGTGCGACAATTTTGGACCGACAGACAGACCGACCAACCGACAAAGTGAGTTATAGGTTTGTGGCTTTGAGCCACAAACAAAAAGAATAGGAAAAGACACAAAAAGGAACAATAGCCAAAGAAAATACGCCTACTGTATGAAAGAGTAAAAGACTTGTTCTTCCGTTTTCAGTCACTCAATCAGTCTGCTGGTCTGGTTTAAACAAATCTTTATTCATTTCAGAACATAGTCAAACAGAAAGACAATCAGAGCAACAACAAGCTCGAAGCTTATATACCGTGCTCCTTAACATTTACATTGCACAACTGATTGAACAAATGGAGACTGCATTTAAACCAAGTAATGTAATGATGAACAAAATTAAAGGTATTATTAATCAATGTTATTTAGAAACTTATTACAACTGTGAATACAAAAGAACAATGTAAGAGTGAACAAAATAGAAATAATGATAACACTAAACAAGCGCGAAATCGCAATAGTTTGTGGCATGCGGTCTATTTTTACCACTCCAATCATGAGGCACCTCCCCTGGCTTTTCAATAATTTTAATCTGTAAACCAGAATGTTATCTCTGCACCATTTCGTAACTTTTTATATCTTTTGGAAAACATTTAAAACTATGTATCCTACTTATACTCATCAAAAGAAGCACCGCATACTCGTCGTGTCTGTTGTAGTGTCTGTATTACGTATGTTTATTATTTTGTACGCTTTTAAAATACACCATTTTAAAGAGCGGCCTCAATTTGAAGTGTAGCCTCGATTTGAAGTGCGACAATTTTGTCAAAATGTGCGACAATTTTGGACCGACAGACAGACAGACAGACAGACCGACCGACCGACAAAGTGAGTTATAGGTTTGTGGCTTGAGCCACAAACAAAAAAATCAATCAATAAATTTACAAATTTGTGCCTTTTGGGAGAGACCAAGGGGAAACAAAACACAAAACAATAAATGATCCATATAGCACAACATGAAACGGTCTGGTCTGCCTTTATGTCTCTTTCTCCCCTCTGCCCTTGTTTCCTATCTATACTCCTCACAGAAAGTCAAGCAACAAAATCATGTTGAATGTTTTGTCAGCCCTATGAAAACACAACGAGCCGGCTTTTAATGTGCGATATAAACTCATTCACTCCTGCAGTTCAAAGGTTTGTTGCTTGACCTTTTTGTGAGGAGTATATGTACGTGACTCTCCATCTAATCTGTCTCTTCTCTTCCTTTCGTTATAGCTCCGTCTCACGATCTCCTCGCTCGCCCTGCTCGCTCTCAATGACTCCTCCCTCCCTCCCTCCCTCCCCACCTCTTGTCTTCTGGGCAACACTCATGCCGCTGTGGCGACAAAAACAAAAGGGGACTGTCCTTCCCTAGGGCCTATGGCGGACGAAATGGTATCAAATGCACGTGCAAATTTGCACGTGCTTTTTTGTAAAAAAAATGCACGTGCATTTTAGAAAACGCACGTGCATTTTACTATTTATAGAAAATTGCACGTACATTTATACACGCACATTTTTTTTTTTACCCGTACATTTTATTATTTTTAGAAAATTGTACGTGCATTTTTGCACGTGCAAGTTCAGAATATGCACGTGTCATTTTTGAAAATTGCACGTGTAGTTTATAAAATCGCACGTGCAGTTTAGTTAATTGAAAACTGCGACTGGAATATAACTGAAATATAACTGAAATCTATTTCACCAACGAGAAGGCAGATGTGCCAAAAATACTCTTAAACTTGAGAGGCCGCGAGGCTAGTCGTCATAATTTACCTGACCTGACCTAGCGTCTGGAGCAGCTGAAGTCGTTCCGCGCCATTTTGAAACAAAGACTGAGAGTTATCGTTCTTGGCTTGTACTTTCCCGCAATGATTCGTTTCAGAAAGTCTTCCATTCCTAGTTATTTAAAAACTAAGAGTACACGTGCATTTTACTATTTTTAGAAAACTGCACGTGAATTTATGTACGTGTTAAATTTACACGTGTAGTATAAAATAATGTACGTGCAATTTTCTATAAATAGTAAAATGCACGTGCGTTTTCTAAAATGCACGTGCATTTTTTTAAAAAGCACGTGTAAATTTGCACGTGCATTTGATACCATTTCGTCCGCCATAAGGGCCTACCTGATTTGTTAGGGAACCATATGCTTGGCCTGGCTGGAACCAATGAGGGGGACCCGTCTTTGCGTTGCTGGAATCGGCAACAAGAGAGAGAGAGAGAGAGGGGAGAGAGAGAGGGAGAGGGAGAGAGAGAAAGAGAGGGAGAGAGAGAGAGAGAGAGAAAGAGGGAGAGAGAGAGACAAAAAAAGTTGAGAGAGACAGAGAGACAGAGACAGAGACAGAGTCAGAGACACACAGAGAGAACTAAGCACTGAACACGAACAGTTTATTCCAATAGGCCATAAGTCCATTACGAAGAGGAGGAAACGTTCACAAAATTAACCACACACGCACACTTCAGAGAAGCAAAGGGCAGCAGCAGCAATAACTTGTGGAAAATGGCCCAAACAGCGCGCCCAAATGTACCCCCCATGGCACGAGGTGCTAATGTATCCCTCAGGTTTTCCTCTCGATGTCTCTGTGACCCTCTGTCTCTCTCTCTCTCTCTCTCTCTCTCTCTCTCTCTCTCTCTCTCTCTCTCTCTCTCTCTCTCTCTCTCTCTCTCTCTCTCTCTCTCTCTCTCTCTCTCTCTCTCTCTCTCTCTCCCTCTCTCTCTCTTTTGTGTTATTACTTTCTTGCACAAACAAAAGTATTGTAAGAAAAGTGGCTGTTTTTATCTTTAAAGCTTTGAAAGTTAGGCAAGATTTACGTAGTTGTCAAACTCACTCCATTGTATGGGCACGGCCTCTCTCTGTGTGTGTGTGTGTGTCTCTCTCTCTCATGTGTTCTCTCTGTCTCTGTCTCTACTCTCTCTCTCTCTCTCTCTCTCTCTCTCTCTCTCTCTCTCTCTCTCTCAGGGGTGGGAATATGCTACCAGAGCAAGGGCGCGGAGAGAGAGAGAGAGAGAGAGAGAATGAGAAATACAGAGAGAGAGAGAGCAGAGACAGAGAGAGAGAGAGGAGAGATGAGAGAGAGAGAGAGAGAGAGAGATCGAGAGATGCGGAGACAGAGAGAGAGAGAGAGAGAGAGAGAGAGGAGAGAGAGAGAGAGAGGAGAGAGAGAGAGAGAGAGAGAGAGAGAGAAGAGAGAGAGAGAGAGAGAGAGAGAGAGAGAGAGAGAGAGAGAGCTTGAGCTTGGAGTGAATGCGTGCTGATTTTAGTATACATTAAGAGAGTGGAGGGGAGACTTAAGGTTTATTTGTGTTTGGTTAAAATGCACTGATTTTGTATACATTAATATATTATTATTGTTCTAAGCACTATTGATTTTTTTTAAAATAAAACTTTTCTTTGTTTTTATGTACTTCTATTATACATTTGCTTGTGATATTATTCATATTATTCATATTATTTGTTTTATGCATATTGTCATATTATCATATGCAATCTGTTGGTTTTACTTTTAGCTCTGTGTGTGTGTGTGTGTGTGTGTGTGTTGTGTGTGTGTGTGTTTGTGTGCGTGGTGTCGATGTGCGTGTGTGTGTTGCGTGCGTGCGCGTGTGTGTGCGTGCGTGTGCGTGTGTTTGTGCGTGTGTCGTGTGCGTGTGCGTGCGGTGCGTGCGTGTGCGTGCGTGTTGTGCGTGCGTGTGCGTGATGCGTGCGTGCGTGTGCGTGTGTGTGTGTGTGCGTGTGTGTGCGGGTGTGTGCGTGTGCGTGTGTGTGCGTGCGTGTGTGCGTGTGTGAGTGTGTGTTGTGCGTGTGCGTGCGCGTTGGTGCACAGCGCGGTGTATGCGTGTCTTGTGTGTGTGTGTTACCTTTTTTGGTATTGGTATTTGAGTATATTCTAGTCACAGAGACTTATTATCTCTGTGTAATTCGGGCTGCTCTCATGTGGACGAAGCGGTAATGGGTGTTAAAAGGCTAAGTCTCTAGGGATCACTTTTTAGAGTGTTAATTTTTCAAGTACAAAATTTGCCTTTAGCCCCACTTCTCTAGGGTATGGGAGATGAGCAACTTTCCCGGCCCCTTTTTATCTAATAAATTTATATTTGTGCCCGGGTTCTGGCTCGTATGATTGTAAGAAATACAAGTGGTTGATTTGCTCTAAATGGCAGACAGAAAGAAGTAGGGTTTTACATGAAATTACAAGACTCCCACTCTCATCAGTCTGACCAAAAGGTTCAGAATTATTTGACACTTGTATATATTTACTCACAAAATCTGCATAAGATTATGCAACAATAATAATAAAGCAGCTCAATGGCGCCAAAAACAAAATATGAATGAAAAACAATGAAATCCGAAAGGATTTACAAGACTTTTTTGTCTTTCTAGAAGGTTAGCCCCAAGCAGGAAGGGTCACTAATCTTCATTGTCCAGAGGAAAGTTCAAATGATTGGCGCAGTTCGGTCCTGTGGACTTAGCTGTTGTCAAGTTCCTCCGTAGGGATCGGCGAGTGCTGGGTTGGCTGGGCTTGCTCGTCAGGTGAGAGTAGCTCCCAGTCGTTCCGGTTACGGCTTCGCGGGATGGCAAGGTTCAGGCGTGGTCTCCTCGCGGATTCTGCGTGCGGGGCGTCTTGGCGGCGGTTCCGGTTCCGTCCTTGGTGCTTGTGAGTCAGGGATGATCGTCCTGACCACGATGCCCTGCTGATAATCACAGGAGAAGTTGGATGTAGATCTCTATGGCTTAGAGACAAGGGGCTTAAGTCGGCAGGGAATTAGCACTAATAGTACAATAGCACTAAGAACACATAATCTGAATTTCAGTGACCAAACTGAAATAACACATGACAGGTGTACTGGAATCAACTGGTATGATTCAGTACCCGGCTAGATCAAAGTCTATGATCAAGCCAACATCACTCTCCATCCAACACCTGGAAAGGAATGTTATCATAAAGTGCAAGATTGCAACCCACAGGCTTCCTACTAAAAATATACAAAAGGGTTAGTAGGCATAAAATCCGGTTCTGGTACCAAAAGAGTTAAAGTCAAAAACACACACACAAATAATCAGTGCACATAAATAGAATAGAATGTTTACCACTTCTTTTCAATAACATATCTACTCCTTATTCATCATTGAAACATAGGATCTAGATCAAAAATAGGATCTAACAAAAAACAAATCTCAATCACCAGCCATCAATAATACTCACTAGTTGGGCTATTAGGACTGGCTGGGACAGAGGTTGAGTCTGCAATGTTGCTTCGCCAGGTTTTGCGGAGGTATTGTGAGAGAGAATG
>CM065685.1:47155126-47159021 GCA_017654935.2 Phymorhynchus buccinoides | reverse complement strand
TTAGCATATAATTGTGGAAACTGGCCCCAAACAGGCGGCCCAAAATGATACCCCCCCATGGCACGAGGTGCTAATGTATCCCTCAGGTTTTAACTACTCGATGTCTCTGTACCCGCTGTCTCTGTCTTCATTGTCTCTGTCTCTGTCTCTCTCTCTCTCTCTCCCCTCTCTCTCTCCCTCTCTCTTCTCTCTCTCTCTCTCTCTCTTCTCCTATCTCTCTCTCTCTCTCCCTTCTCTCTCTATTTTGTTGTTTAGTTACTTTCTTGCCACAAAACAAAAGTCATTTGTAAGAGAAAAGTTGGCTGTTTTTCTCTGTCCTGTTTTGGTCTGTTTTTATCTTTAAAGCTTTGATTTTTGATTGTTTTGAATGAAAAGTTAGGCACAAGATTTAAGTTCGTTAGTTGTCAAAACTCACTCCATTGTGGTATGGCAAGGCGCGGCCTCGGCGGGCCTCCTCTCTGTGTGTGTGTGTGTGTGTCTTCTCTCTGTGGTCCTACTCTCTTGGGTGAAGAATGCGTGCTGATTTTAGTATACATTAATATTATTATTGTTCTAGCACTATTGTGTTTTTTAATATAAACTAAACTTTGTTTTTATGTACTTCTATTATACATTTGCTTGTGATATTATTCATATTATTCATTTGATTTGTTTTATGCATATTGTCATATTATCATATGCAATCTGTTGGTTTTACTTTTAGCTCTTGTGTGTGTGTGTGTGTCTAGTGTGTGTGTGTGTGTGTGTGTGTGTGTGTGTGGTGTGAGTGTTGTGTGTGTGTCATGTGTGTACTCGTGGGTGTGTGTGTGCGTGCGTGTGCGTGTGTGTGCGTGTGTGTGTGCGTGCTTGTGTGCGTGTGCGTGCGTGTAGTGTGCTTGCGTTTTGTGTGCGTGTGTGTGTGTGTATGTGTGTGCGAAAATGTGCGTGAGTGCGTGCGTGCGTGCGTGTGTGTGTGCGTGTGTTGTTGTGTGTGCGTGTGCGTGTGTGTGTGTGTGTGCGTGTGTGTGGCGTTGTGTGTGTGCGTGTGCAGTGTGCGTGCACGTTGCGGCGTGTAAACACGTGCGCTTGTGTGTTGTGTGTGTGTGACTTTTTTGGTATTGGTATTTGGTATATTCTAGTCACAGAGACTTATCTCTGTGTAATTCGGGCTGCTCTCTGTGACGACGAGGTAATGTAAGTTTTTTTTTGGTTTGTTAAAGGCTAAGTAAAGTTTAATTTTTCAAAAGGCTACTTTTCTAGGGAATGTGTTAGTGTGTTAATTTTTCAAGTACAAAATTTGCCTTTAGCCCACTTCTCTAGGGTATGGGAGATGAGCAACTTTCCCGGCCCCTTTTTATCTAATACATTTATATTTGTGCCCGGGTTCTGGCTCGTATGATTGTAAGAAATACAAGTGGTTGATTTGCTCTAAATGGCAGACAGAGAGAAGTAGGGTTTTACATGAAAATTACAAGACTTCCACTCTCATCAGTCTGACCAAAGGGTTCAGAATTATTTGACACTTGTATTTTATTTACTCACAAAATCTGCATAAGATTATGCAACAATAATAATAAAGCAGCTCAATGGCGCCAAAACAAAATATGAATGAAACACAATGAAATCCGAAAGGATTTACAAGACTTTTGTCTTTCTAGAAGGTTAGCCCCAAGCGGGAAGGGTCACTAATTATCTTCATTGTCCGGAGGAAAGTTCAAATGATTGGCGCGGTCCGGTGGACTTAGCTGTTGTCAAGTTCCTCCGTAGGGATCGGCGAGTGCTGGGTTGGCTGGGCTTGCTCGTCAGGTGAGAGTAGCTCCCAGTCGTTCCGGTTACGGCGTCGCGGGATGGCACGGTTCAGGCGTGGTCTCGTCGCAGATTCTGGGTGTGGGGCGTCTTGGCGGCGTTCCCGTCTTGGTGCTTGTGAGTCAGGGATGATCGTCCTGACCACGATGCCCTGCTGATAATCACAGGAGAAGGTGGATGTAGATCTCTATGGCTTAGAGACAAGGGGCTTCAGTCGGCAGGGAATTAGTGGATCCCAACCGGCTTGAAGGCTTCCCTTGTACAATAGCACTAAGAACACTTAATCTGAATTTCAGTTAACAAACTGAAATAACACATGACAGGTGTACTGGAATCAACTGTTATGATTCAGTACCCGGCTAGATCAAAGTCTATGATCAAGCCAACATCACTCTCCATCCAACACCAGGAAAGGAATGTTATCATAAAGTGCAAGATTGCAACCCACAGGCTTCCTACTAAAAATATACAAAAGGGTTAGTAGGCATAAAATCCGGTTCTGGTACCAAAAGAGTTAAAGTCAAAAACACACACACACAAATAATCAGTGCACATAAATAGAACAGAATGTTTACCACTTCTTTTCAATAACATATCTACTCCTTATTCATCATTGAACATAGGATCTAGATCAAAAATAGGATCAAAACAAAACAAATCTCAATCACCAGCCATCAATAATACTCACTAGTTGGGCTATTAGGACTGGCTGGGAGAGAGGTTGAGTCTGCAATGTTGCTTCGCCAGGTTTTGGAGGTATTGTGAGAGAGAATGTGTAGGCTAACTTTCCTCACTACTCAAATTTCCCCTCCAATTTCAAACACCCGAGAGCCTGTCATTGGTTCATAGCAGTCGACAAGTCACAAGATGATGTCATAGTATTATGCATAGTAGTACAGAACGATCACGAGCCGGTTACATCACTGGCACGTGTCACATTCCTCCTTCTCGTGATCGGGAAAGGAGATACGGGGGAACAAAGGGAGACCACCAATGTGGGTGTCAGGGAAGGTAAAACGGGCTTCAAAGAGATCGCGCCTATAATCGGCGAACCGGTTTGATGTTGAATTGTAATAGGGCATTTGCCACGAGTTTTCGTGCTTTGAGTAGAAAGAAGGGGGGGGGGGGGCGCGGGGGGTGGGGGTGGTGTGGGTGTAGTTGGGAAAGAAAGGGAGAAAGTGGGGCGTGCGTTTCCACTCCGCCACACTCTCCCCCGGAGAGAGCGTCGCCGCAAGTGCAGCGCCTATCCATTTGTTTGGGGGGGGGGGGGGGGCAGGGTGAGGAGGGGGTAAACCTAGCTATCAATCTGACCATGCCAGGCAGCGGGATTTCTCCCTGCTCTTACCGACTTTCAACTGCCGTGGAATGTTCTTTATGTGCGTAAAGCGCACGGGTCAGACTAGCTTTAAGTCCCCCCATCCGAAGGACGCGACGTTCAGTTCGATTTTCCCGTCGAACTAGAAAGAAAGGGCGAGGAGGCTGGGATTCGAACCCGGGTCACTCACGCCTGCAGTCATGCATTACATTTGGCAGGCGAACGTCTTAACCACTGTGCCACCTTTCTCCCTTATCTTGATGGTTGTTGACTTCACAGACACAGAGTCAGACAGAGAAATGGGCAGGACCCATGCAGAGTTTCAGTCAGTGAAAGTCATTCTCGAAGGAAGATCTTGCCAAATGCGGGAACGATGTTGCTTTTAAACGCAACTGGATTCTGGAAGATCTTAAGTCTCTGCGACTATCAATGCTGAAGGCTTTTAGATAATGTTTTTTTGACGTCATACACGTTTAAATAAACATGTTTTTTTGTGTGTGGCTTGCATTGACTCAACAGACTGAAGAAAAAAAATCGAAATAAAACGAACTGACGAACTGATAGGAAAAATAAAAGGTAATCAAAGAACTACAGTCACCCAGCGAATACAGAGACAGATATATAGAGATAGGGAGGCAGACCGACCGACACACAGAGAGAGAGAGAGAGAGATAGAGAGAGAGAGATGAGGGAGAGAGGAGAGAGAGAGAGAGAGAGAGAGAGAGGAGAGAGAGAGAGAGAGAGAGAGAGAGAGAGAGAGAGAGAGAGAGAGAGAGAGAGAGAGAGAACAAACAA
>CM065685.1:47127626-47140126 GCA_017654935.2 Phymorhynchus buccinoides | reverse complement strand
TGTGTTTTTGTGCATGCAGCGCACACGTTCGGAGGTGTGTGTGTATGTGTGCATAAAGTGTGTGTATGTGTGTGTGTACATAAAGTGTGTGTATGTGTGTGTGCATAAAGTGTGTGTGTGTGTGTGTGTGTGTGCGTGCGTGTGCGTGTATGTGTGCGCGCGCGCGTGCGCGTGTGTGTATGTATGTTTACGCACGTGCATGCATCCTACTTTTGCACACACATGTGTATGCACCTCTTCCAATACATTAAGGCTATGCATGTATTCGTGTGTACGTGTGTATGTGTGTGCGTGTGCGTATATCAAGTCAAGTCAAGTCAAAATGACCTTTATTGACGATAACGTGTGTGCGTGTGTGCGTGCGTGCATGTATGCGTGTGTTTGAGCGTGCGTGGGCGAGCGTGTGTGTGCGTGTCCGTGTAAGTGTTCATGTGTGTGTGCGCGCATGTATGTGCGTGTGTGTGTATGTGCGCGCGCGTTTGTGTGTAAATGCGTGTGTGTATATATGTGTGTGTGCGCGCGCGCGCGTGTATGTGTAGGTGCGTAGGAGTTTGTGTTGCACAATGCATTACATATAAACAATCAATTTCGTATGTTCGTTGTCCTCCTCCTGATCCGCGTGTGACGGAACTGTGTTACAGAGGTTTCTGTGTTGTTTACGAGGGGCTCTGTCACAAAGGGCAAAGTCATAGATTCAGATTATTCTCAACCGCCGCTGGAATGCAACACCAGAATACATCACACGGCTTTAGCCAAGTTAGACAACACCCCCCCCCCCCCCTCCCTCCCTTTCCCAACGTTTTAAAGGGCCACCCTGACGAATGGGTTTTTGTAAGAAACACGTCCAGATCACCAGGAAAACACCCTTTACAGAGTTTGCAACACTCACTAGTGCTCTGGTTTCCTAGAAATCAAACTGTCAAATCAGCGATTCCTCCTTGGCGGAGGTGCTGGAAGTCAAATTATTTCACCCAAAGAGAAGGCGTGTGCCGTCTCTTTTCTAATGGCTAGCTGTGTTTAGACCAAATCGTTTGCACAAAAATTTGCAATACAAGCCTTTTTTTCTTGTTTAAACCCCCAACAGATTATCTAAAGGAGTTTCGCTCACAACAAAGGAAACAGCTCCAATTTTGTTTTACTGCACTACAAAACAAAAAAAGAAAACGCTTCAACCACAATGAGTGACCTTCACCCACCCCATCAAAAATGGCTACTATCTCCGGCATCTCCGCCAAGGAGGAATCGCCATTTTGACGGTTTAATTTATAGGAAACCAGAGCAAAGTGAGTGTTCCGATTCTTGAAAAGGCTGTCTTTCTGGTGATTTCGACGTGTTTCATGCAAAAACTCATCCGTCAGGGTTCACCTTTAACCAGCTTATTGATGCTAAGAAGTCCTGTTTTTTTCTTTCTCTTTCTTTCTCTTTCCCCGTCCTCTCTCTCAGCCTCTCTGTTTGTCTGTCTCTTAGAATTTATCTGCGTTCCTGTGTCTGTCTCTCCCTGTCTCTCTCTGTCTATAATAGTATGTCATTTTGTCTGTCTGTATAATTATCTCTGTTTCTTTTTCTGAGACTCTTTCTCTCTGTCTGTTAATGTATGTGCGTGCGTGCGCGCGCGCGTGTGTGTGTGTGTGTGTGTGTGTGTGTGTGTGTGTGTGTGTGTGTGTGTGTGTGTGTGTGTGTGCGTGCGTGCGTGCGCGTGCGTGTGTGCGTGTGCGTTGTGTGTGCGTGTGCGTGTGTGCGTGTGTGCGTGTGTGCGTGTGCGTGTGTGTGTGTGCGCGCGCGCGCGTGTATGTATGCAGAGACAGAGATAGAGAAAGACTTGCAGACGAACATTCAGACAGACAGGGAGGCACAGACACAGAGATGGAGACTTAACAGCCTAAAGAACCACCCCTCAAAGCAATATATATATATAATATATTATTACATGACAACACGACAAACAAACCATTCTCTTCCCAACAATCCCCAGAAGGCTTTACAATAAACATCAACTTCTCAAAGGCCGAGATCCACACATCCAAGTACAGTCGTACGACCACCCAGCCGCGCGCGACATTTGTGAGGCATGAGTCTAACGAAATCCTATGGCGTACTAAAACGTGTCAAACACTCGATGCAAAAGACTCGATAGTTTTCGAAAAGTATCCATACTTTTCAAACATTATCCCTTCTCCGTATGGCTCGCAACCCAGAAGGATCGACAGAAAGGGATCGACCGTTTCCGAGTTTATTTCGAAATGAACACGTATAAATTTGGAATCGGAAATCGACTGAGGTTGCCCTTGGCCAAGGCAGCACATATTATTTGGTGGGAATCAAAACAACGGACAAAATAGCTGAGGAATGATAATGATAATGAACCTTTATTTTACCACGATAAAAGTATTAATATCGACTGATAGAGTAGCATTTTTCATACTTGCTGAGGAAGCGACAAGAAAGGCGTTAGACATAATCGAGGAGTATTTCATGCCAAGTCATGTTGAAAAATAATTGACGTAATTTCGTGTACCGTTTCGTTTCAAATCCGAACATTATTTTTTATGTGACTCGTTCGGTAGAGTTCGTAAAGGCGCGTTTCGATTCAAAGTAAGGGTATCCTCAAAAAGAATCCATACTTTCGCTAAATTACGGAAAATGTCAATACTTCTGTACCTGTCTGTATCTGTATCAGTTATGTTGAGGGAGCCTATGAAGGCTATTACTCAACGGAAAAGAGGAGAGTGCTTTGCGAGTTTAAAAGTACTGTCCTGGTGGTATGACAGTGAGCTTAAAAGTACTGTCCTGGTGGTATGACAGTGAGTTTAAAAGTACTGTCCTGATGGTATGACAGTGAGTTTAAAAGTACTGTCCTGATGGCATGACAGTGAGTTTTAAAGTATTGTTCTATTGGTATGACAGTGAGTTTAAAAGTACTGTCCTGATGGTATAACAGTGAGTTTAAAAGTACTGTCCTGATGGTATGACAGTGAGTTTAAAAGTACTGTCCTGATGGTATGACAGTGAGTTTAAAAGTACTGTCCTGATGGTATGACAGTGAGTTTAAAGTACTGTCCTGATGGTATGACAGTGAGTTTAAAGTACTGTCCTGATGGTATGACAGTGAGTTTAAAGTACTGTCCTGATGGTATGACAGTGAGTTTAAAAGTACTGTCCTGATGGTATGACAGTGAGTTTAAAAGTACTGTCATGATGGTATGACAGTGAGTTTAAAAGTACTGTCCTGGTGGTATGACGGTGAGATTAAAAGTACTGTCCTGATGGTATGACATTGAGATTAAAATACTGTCCTGGTCGTATGACAGTGAGTTTAAAAATACTGTCCTGATGGTATGACATTGAGATTAAAATACTGTCCTGGTCGTATGACAGTGAGTTAAAATGATACTGCCCTGATGGTATGACAGTAAGCCAATGGGCCATAGACCTTTCTTTTGCGACATCTAGGCAAGACCACTTCGGCTAGCTTGACAAAAGTGCGCGATCCTTTTCACAAAGTAGCGATACTTTTGCAAAAAGGATGGATCCTTTCTTAAACTGATCGTTCCATTTGGAAAATAAATGAATGAGCGTTGTTTTGTATCGATAGTTTTCAAAACGTATCGAGTGTTTGACGCATTTCGTATGTCATAATACCCTACTGACTTAATGAATCTGATGAAATCTTTCTCGTTTAGTTCACTATATTTTGTAGATCCCCATTCTCGAATCTGACGAAATAGTAGCGTGTACTTTTTGTATCAGACATTAAATCAGCAGGGCTCCCAATCGTCCCGCAAAACAAGGGGTCCCAGGAACTCCTTCACTTACAGAATAGAGGGTCCTAGAGGCGGGATAGAGGGTCCCAGTGGCATTGCGAATGCCAAAAAGAATGTTCCTAGTGCATTCCTGCGACCCCCTGCACATTCGTTTAGAGGGTCCTTTAGAATGCTAGTGCTTCATAGACCCCCAAATGGGGGTCCCTGGGAGCCCTGATCAGGTTCGTGTACTGGGAGTCTACATGACTACAGTGATCGAAAGTAGTAGGGTTCATGTAGACAGTAGCATTTCACCAGAATGCATCGCAGACGTCGTTACAGTTGGATAGGTCGTACGACTGAAATTGGGTGTGTGGACCCCATCCTTTGGTCGACAATTTGCTTGTACAATGCAAAAGGAATGGGTTTTTATCGGGGTTTTTTCTTCTGCCGCTGGAGTCTGTCATTCTCATGGAGGAAGTATATTCTGAAGAAAAAAAGGATGATGAAAAACGACAAACAATTGTCGTGAATCGGCTCGGATAATAATAAACAGAGACTACTCATTATTTATACATAAGGAAGGGAAATAGTCAAATAGAAAAAAAAGAGAAATTTTGAATTTGATTTGGAAATTCCCACAGGGGTTTTGATTTTAAAAAAAAGAACCATAAAAGAAAAAAAAAATGATGAAAAATCCCCCAAAACAATTGTCGTGAATCGGCTCGGATCATAATAAATAGAGACTACTCATTATTTATACCTAAGGAAGGGAAATGGTCAAATAGATTAAAAAAAAAAATGAAAATGGGTTTTTGATTAAAAAAAAAAAAGTATAAAACTATGAAAAAAACAACCACCCCCCAAATTCCTCAACAACAACAACAAAACACACACATATTGAAATTACAAAGACCCACATATTATTCTAACGTCCAAAACAGTGTTCAAGACGGTGGACATGCTCGAACACGTGTGCATGCGATATGCGTGTGAATGTGTGAGCGCCTGTGTGTTATATATGTGTGTGTTATATTTGCGAAACCTACATGCGTGCGTGTGCTTGCAATCATTACGAGCATGCTAAAACTAAAACATTATCACGTTTTTCAGAGGTTTAACGTAATTGGCTATAACGATCAACACCTTACGTTCCAAGAACCTTTGCATATAATTCCTTCATCATCTCTCTCAATCTTCACGGGGCGGACCAAATGATTGGGGTGGGTGGGGGGGGGTGGGGGGGTGGGGTGGGGTGGGGGGGTGGTGGGGTTCTGCGGGGAGTCCAGGGACCTGCATATGTCCTGGGTTAAGGTGTAGTGGCCTTGCGGGGGCCCAAGGGGCAAAGCCCCCGGAAATGTTTACAATTTAGTGATTATTAACCCTTTCGCCGCCAGCCATATTTTTTGGCAAATAAATACGATTACACTGAACAGGGTACAAATAAAAATGTATCTGCAGTATTGGGAATTACTCTGTGAAATGCATAACATTAGGCCTATCCTTACCTCCCAAAAAAATTAAGAAAATAGGGTCTTTGGATAACAGACCCTGGTTTGATGCCTTTTAGTGACATGGGTGTTAAATCATTGTGGTGCAAAAATGCGACATTGGCGGTGAAAGGGTTAAAGCAAACATGTAGTCATTTTCTTACTTTTTACCCTTGTATAAGGTTCATGCTTGGGGCAAGGGGTGGGGGGTGGGTGGGTGGGTGTCGAAAACCCTGGAAACCCCCCTCAGATCCGCCCCTAATCTTACTACAGTCAACTGCCACAGAACCTTCTGTTTTCTATATCCCTGGCTGTCGTCTGTCAAGCGTCTTTTTCATAAAATGTTTATTTTGAATTTACCATGATTCCTACATTGCCTTCCCAGAATCCCCAGCCTATAGTCAACTTCCTTCCGTCTCTTTCGTTTCTTTTTTTCTTTTTGTATAAAATCACCACCACAATCTTTCCCCCCCTCCATGCTCAGTCTTGGTTTAATGCCAAATGCAGAACATGAAGCAAGAAGTGTTTAATTAAGTACAATTTCAAACCCTTTCACTGCTGCTGTAGCTGCCCAGCACCACACTGACTTAACACTGATATCAATAGAAGGCTTGACATGACTTTACAATCCCATTTGGTTTTGTTGTTGTTGTTGTTTTTAGCCCTGGTAGGTATAGCTTTGTGATGACTCTGATTCAATGCAAGCTGACATTATGTTTTATATTGCCCCTAAAATTCATGTAGATTAGATTTACTTACTTTTGTTGTGTATTTTCTTTTTTTTCTGTTCTTTTTTCCCTTTTTGTATATAAGTGTTTACTACTGTTGTTGCTTTTATGTTATTATTTTTTCAACGTTAGATTAGTTTTGCGTGTGCAGTCCTTACTGTGCAATTCAAATATTAGAGTACGCTTTATAAGCTCTTAGCTTGTTGTACTCGAAGTTCATAAATGTATTGCTGCTTTGCTATGATTTTCTATTCTTGAATAAATTATTGTTTAAACCAATAGAAGGCTTTTAATTAAGGCGTGTTATCCAGAGCCGTTTTTAGTTCTGAATGTTGGGAGATAAGGATATGTTATTCGCCTTGACTTATAGCAAACCATAAATGTAATGTGCAACAAGCCTGTACATACCTAGCAACGGTTATTTATCGACAAAGAGCGAAACAAACTAGCACAAGTTTCGACATAAACTTCTGTATAAAACTAAATATGCACACAAACACAAGAAACCACCATACGTCCATTCTACACGTCCAATTTGGGGGGGAAAAGAGGAAAAAAAGTAAAAGGAAAAGGAACGGACAAACAAATTATGGCAATGACAGCATGTAAGTCAATCTTAATCACCTTTATCCACAAAAGCGCCACTTAATATATCCACCCCACAGCCCCCAATACCTTGCTCGTCCCCATCTCTCCCCTCCCCCACCCTCTCTTCTGCCCTTTCACAATCCCCTATAATCCTTCACATGTTTTGTAGATACAGGATCACATCGAGGCGGCACACACAACCGCGTGCTTCCAGTCGTTACATTATTATTATATGCTGTAGGGCCGCTCTTGTGTTGGCAGGGCAGGTTTCACCCTACTGCAATACGACAAGACCGGGAGAGAGAGAGAGAGAGAGAGAGAGAGAGAGAGAGAGAGAGAGAGAGAGAGAGAGAGAGAGAGAGAGAGAGAGTGAGAGTGAGAGGGAGAGAGAGAGACAGAGAGAGAGAGAGAGAGAGAGAGAGAGAGAGAGAGAGAGAGAGAGAGATTTCGTTTCGATCACAACGTACTGCAGTTCTTTGAGAACTGGGAATAAACAGAAAACAGCCACCATTTCCAGATGATCCGAAACGCCAACAGGTAACCGAACTCTACACTCGGCAAGCCTCCATGGTTTAGCTAAGTAACTTAGGTCCAACCTACCACCCCACCCCCACTTTCTCCTAGACAGTCTACAAAAATGTCTTGACCACTAAAAAGCCAGACACAATTATTGACCACAGTGTGGTTAGACTCAGAAACTCTTCAAAGTTCGGCGCCAGACATAATACCGACAGTGAACATAATACACTAACGATACTAACGGTGACTGACTAAAGTTAACCTAACCTACACCACGCGCGGTACGGCGACTTTCAGTTGAACAAGACCCAGTCCTATACTTAAACTACGCGTGGCACAAATCACCGAAGCAAACAGTTGAGAATCATGACGCGAGGTGTGATTTGAAATTCGAAGAGGGACGGATCTCACAATGATGGTGGTGGTGGTGGTGGTGGTGGTGGTGGTGGGAGGAGTAAAGAGATGGGGGTGGGGTGGGGTTGAAGGTGAGGGGAAAGGTGAACCAAATGCGGATTATGCTGTTAATAAAGTGTGTGTGGGGTGGGGTGGGTGTCCAGTGGGTTTTAGCAATTGTTTGTGGTTACCTAAAAATCATCATGGATCAACATACAGAGTCGGAGAGAGAGAGAGAGAGAGAGAGAGCGAGAGAGAGAGAGAGGAGAGAGAGAGAAAGAGAGAGAGAGAGAGAGAGAGAGAGAGAATAACGAGCACTGAACAAATTTTAATGAATAGGCCACTGGCCCATGTCAGAGAGTGTGAGAGAGAGAGAGAGAGAGAGAGAGAGAGAGAGAGAGAGAGAGAGAGAGAATAACGAGCACTGAACAATTTTAATGAATAGGCCACTGGCCCATGTCAGAGAGTGTGAGAGAGAGAGAGAGAGAGAGAGAGAGAGAGAGAGAGAGAGAGAGAGAGAGAGAGAGAGAGAGAGAGAGAGAGAGAGATTCTTCTGGAAGACACTGAGGGGGGTTTCTGTGCAACTAACAACTAACAACACACCCCCCCCTCTATAATCCGCCCCTGTGAACAAAAGGCAAGGGGAAACAGAGGGAGAAGGAGGGGAAGGGGGGGAGGAGAGGAAGGGGGATAGCACAAAGGAGAAAGAAAAACAACGATAAAATAAATGACTGTTAAAGCTCGAGTCTTTGTAGTTTTCAATGAGCCCTTCCATCCTTCTGCTTTCCATTATTCTCGCTCCACCTCTCAAACAAACACCGATGCTGGGGCCCCCCTCCCTCCCCCCCAAAAAACCCCCCAACAACAACAAAAAGAAAAGAAAAAAGATGCTTGAATCATAATTAAACATTTTAGCAGATCTTTGATTCTTGTTTATAAAGACAGAAAACGGAAACTGGCACGGGAGGCGGAAGCAAGCATCTGGGATCACGTGTTTATGTTTCGCTATCTGATTGGTTCATTTTTTTTAATGTCTGTTTTGTGAAAGAGGATGTTCTGGATGTTCTGGTGGGTTTCCTCTTATTTGCGTTTGATTTCAAAATGTCTTGGGTGTAGGAATATGGGAATGGATATATCCTTCAGCACTATGTTTGAACAGATTAATGATTTCTCTTTGTTTGCTTGTCTGTCTGTCTGTCTGTCTGTCAAGGACAGATTGGAAGAATAGGCCTCGCCTAAAATTTTAATCCTAGTTAAATAAAGTTTTTCAGTGTTCAGTATCTGTCCGTCTGTCTCTCTTTCAGTTATGCGCACGCGCACGCGCGCGCACACACACACACACACACACACACACACACACACACACACACACACACACACACACACACACACACACACACACACACACACACACACACACACACACACACACACACACACACACACACACACACACACACACACACACACACACACACACACGCACATATAGAAACAAGCACGAAAACGTACCCAAATGACTTTCGTATACCAATATTTTTAAATAAGTTCTTAATGCCCGATTAAAGCTTTTTGCAACCTACGGAATTATTCGAGACAGTTCCTTGCCCTCATCTTCTCATACTGATACCCAGGATCATTGGCCACTGCAACAACCATGTTTTGCTAGAGTGAATGCCCTTGGTAGATGCTTGAGTACTGACCAAACAAGGGAAAAACTCTCGCCAATAACCCTATTTGAGGCCCACTAAATGGCTGCCTTTCGCAAGAGTGAATGCCATTTTCAGAACTGACCAGCAAGGGCTTCACTCTCACTGTCAAGGGCGTTAATAACCCTAGTTTCAGTGGCCAATAGGCTAATCTCAGTTGCCAATGCAATTCGATTATAAAGTAAATAAATAAATAAATAAATAAATAATTGGGGCAAACGAAATGCAAGCTAACAGTTCATTTGTAAATTTCCTTTTGACTTCGCAAGGATAAGTGAAAACAAGCGCGGATTCGCAATCGTTTGTGGCGTGCGACAATTGAAAACGAAACATCATTTTAACTCTTTCACCGCCAAAGTCGCATTTTAGCACCACAGTGATTTAGCACCTATGTCACTAAAAGGAATCAAATTGGGGTCTATTATCCAAAGACCCTATTGTCTTAGTTTTGGGAAGTAAGGATAGACCTTATTTTATATGTCACAGACGAATCCCCAATACTGCAGATGGATTTTGTTCTCTACCCTGTTAAATTTAATGGACATTTTTGGTTGAAATATGGTTGGCAGTGAAAGGGTTAAAGAGCAGCCTCAATTTGAAGTGCAGCCTCGATTTGAAGTGCGACAATTTTGGACCTACCGACAGACCGACAAAGTGAGATATAGGTTTGTGGCTTGTGCCACAAACAAAAAAAGCGCGGAATCGCAATAGTTTGTTGCACGCGGTCTATTTTTACCACTCCAATCATGAGTCGCTTCCCCTGGCTTTTCAATAATTTTAATCTGTAAACCAGAATGTTATCTCTGCACCATTTCGTAACTTTTTTTTATATCTTTTGGAAAACATTTAAAACTATGTATCCTACTTATACTCATCGATAGAAGCACCGCATACTCGTCGTGTCTGTTGTAAGCCATTTTGTACGCTTTAAAATACATCATTTTAAAGAGCAGCCTCAATTTGAAGTGCAGCCTCGATTTGAAGAGATATAAAGAACCGTGGCGGTGCCATAGCCGATGAGGTTTAACCGAGGCGTGGTCACCGCTACAGCTATCTGTATTAATTTTAAAATCGGGACTTTACTGGTTTCGTACTGCCTCCGGGCATTGCCTCCAGTATTGTTCCCACCATATTTGTATTTACAAATGTCCCATGTGTCTGATTCATACCAAGAGGACGTAAAACTCCATTTTCTCTCCTCGATTTGAAGTGCGACAATTTTGGACCGACCGACCGACCGACAAAGTGAGTTATAGGTTTGTGGCTTGAGCCACAAACAAAAACCCAACAGCAACCCCATGTTATAGAAGAAGTGGAAAGGAGGAAGAACAAAAAGAAGCGGGGAGATGAAATATTATGGTATTTTGCAACGTAAAGCATAAAAATGACGGATTAAACTCCTTATCAATTGTTTATGAGAAAGACACGGATGTAGTTAGTCAATCAGAACTCTCTCCCCCCCCCCCCACCATTCACTATAAAGCATTTCTTTCACACTTTCATTCCCACTCTCTCTGACAATAAAATACAGGTGTGTGTGTGTGTGTGTGTGTGTGTGTGTGTGTGTGTGTGTGTGTGTGTGTGTGTGTGTGTGTGTGTGTGTGTGTGTGTGAGAGAGAGAGTGTGTGTGTGTGTGTGTGTGCGTGTGTGTGCGTGCGTGTGCGCGTGCATGCGTATGCGTACGTGCGCGTGCGCGTGCGCGCTGTAGATGACGAGGTGGGGATGGGGGAAGCAAAGCTTAAAGGGGCACCCTGACGGATGAGTTTTTGCAAGAAACCCGTCGAGATGACCAGAAAGGATCGGAACACTCACTTTGTTTTGGTTTCCTAGAAATTAAACCGTCAAAACAGCGATTCATCCTTGGCGGAGATGCCGGAGAGAGTAGCCATTTTGGATGGGGTGGGTGGAGGTCACTCATTGTGGTTGAAGCGTTTTCTTTTTGTTGTAGTGCAGTAAAAAAAAAAAGTGGTGCTATTTCCTTTGTTGTGGACGAAACTCATTAAAATAAACTGTATAAAAAAATAAAAAATAAAAAGGCTTGTATTGCGAAAATTTCGTGCAAACGATTTGGCGGCCATTACAAAAGAGACGGCACACGCCTTCTCTTTGGGTGAAAGAATTCGACTTCCAGCACCTCCGCCAAGGAGGAATCGCCGATTTGACGGTTTGATTGATAGGAAACCAGAGCAAAGTGATTGTTCCTATCCTTGAAAAGGCTGTCTTTCTTGTGATCTCGACGTTTTTCTTGCAAAAACTCATCCGTCAGGGTCCACCTTTAAACGAGTGACTGCACATCTCTCCCCCACAACTTCCCAGCCCCCATCATATTCCCCAATTCCGCCCCCCCCCTCCCCCCACCCTTTCTCTCTCCATACACCCCCCGTAATCCCCACCCCTTCCCTATCCCCGTAACAGATGGAGGGGTTCAAGATGTCTTTCAAGGAAACTTGATCGTCATTGAAAATTCATGGCTTTTTTTTGTCAGTACAATTTTTGTTCTTTTTTTGTTTTTGCTTCCAGTATTTTCCTTTCTCTTAATTGTTCTTTGGTGATTAAGCCGAACCAACTACAGTCCATTGTTATGTTATAAAAACCCATTTGCGCGGGTTCCGTAGTCGTTGCTGTTTCAGTGACCGCCGAGGGATCCATTAAAGAGTTGTTTTACCACTACAAAGGTGTGAAAGGACTTGAATCGGAGACAGAACGGCTGGAGGGGAGAAGAAGAAGGAGGGTGGTGAATGAAAGAAAAAAGAAGAAGAAGAAGAAGAAGAAGAAGAAGAAGAAGAAGAAGAAGAAGAAGAAGAAGAAGAAGAAGAAGAAGAAGAAGAAGAAGAAGAAGAAGAAGAAGGCAATTGCTATCATAGTTTTTAATTACAGTCTTGACATCTGTAGGGTCGCCCTTACCAAAAATGATTCACAATAAGGGGTACCATTATAAATCTCATGTTAACGGACAGAAAGTTACCACTTTCAGATTGCTGTTCATGCATTTTTTTGAAAGGGGTGACTCTACAGATGTCAAAAATATACATGATAGCAATTGGCCCCCCCCCCCCTCTAACGATAATCATCCCTATTTGGGGATCTACCTGATGGTAGAGTAACTTCCCCTGTTTGACCGATTGAATTAGGCAAGATCACTCCCATACGCCATAAGTTAATTATTTGCGACCAATTCCTATTGACACAAGCATGGAGGAAACACGCCACACCAACTCAAAATCTGTATGGAAAATGATAAACGAAGAAGAAGAAGAAGAAGAAGAAGAAGAAGAAGAAGAAGAAAGAAGAAGAAGAAGAAGAAGAAGAAGAAGAAAAAGAAGAAGAAGAAGA
>CM065685.1:47107626-47115126 GCA_017654935.2 Phymorhynchus buccinoides | reverse complement strand
TGTGAATCTGTTCATTTGTTTGGACTTAAAAGATTTTTAGGAGTTTCGATGAAAACTCCAAACGATCTAGTTTACGGGGAGACAAATAGATTCCCAATTCATATAAATTCTGCTGTCAGGTGCATTTCCTACTGGTTAAAATTATTGAAAATGGACACTGAAAGATTGCCACGAAAAGCGTATGATATGCTCTATGATTTAGACTCGAAGGGGAAAAGTAATTGGGTAACTAAAGTACGTGTGTGTTTGTGTGAACTTGGTTTTGGTTTTGTCTGGTATTGTTAGGGAGTAGGTGGGGAAAAACTGTTTATAAGCAGCTTACGTCAAAGACTTACAGATACTAGGTGGCAAGATTGGGAAGGTCATATAAATGCTAGCACTAGATTCGATGTATATAGAATGTTTGCCTCTTCACATTTAGTTCATAGCTATCTTTTGTTGAATATTGATTGGTGTCAGCGAACTGTTTTGACTAAGTTTAGATTCGGTATGTCTGTTATAAAAAAGCATAAGTATCGATACGAAATTGTCCAGCATGCTGATCTGTTATGTCCATTATGCAAAGATTCAATTGAGGACGAGGTACATTTTGTCTTAAAATGTCCTGCTCTAAGTGTTCTTCGAGCAAACCTAATCCCGTATAAATACTACAAATATCCATGTCAATTTCGTTTAACTTTATTGATGGCGAATACTAATAAGAGAACAGTACGTAATCTAACTCTGTATTTGTACAAAGCTTTCCGGTTAAGTGAGACAATTATGTCCTAGTTTGTAATTGTTTGCTAGTATATGCTTGTGTTCCAAAGCGATTTGTTGTCGTCCCAAGTGCTATAATCCACTGATGTATAAATATTGTTAATTATTGCCCCTTATTCATATGGGGCCTTGGCCTTTGAATGAATAAACCATTCGACTTCGACTTCGACTTCTGTCTGTCTGTCTTCTTCATGACTCTTAAATAGGGGGCATGTGCACTGGTTCTTGTGCTGCAGCCAAAGGGGTTAGTTGGCCTTTGGGACTTTCTTCAATGCCAGGTGTCTCAAATCCCTGTATCCGATAGAATGAGGATGTGCCCCGCGGAAGGCTTCTATTACAAACACATTTAGCCCATCACACCGGAATAGCACTCGCCTCCTTTGCTATCTCATAGTCTGGCAGTCATGGTCGGAAACGACAGACAGGCAGAAACATACATACATTTTATGCACATACACATACATACACTTGATACACATACACACACAGACACTTTATACACATACACACACTTTATGCACATACACATACACACACTTTATACACATACACATACAGACACTTTATACACATACACATACATACACTTTATGCACATACACATACAGACACTTTATACACATACATCACATACATACACTTTATGCACATACACATACAGACACTTTATACACATACACATACAGACACTTTATACACATACACATACAGACACTTTATACACATACACATACAGACACTTTATACACATACACATACAGACACTTTATACACATACACATACACACACTTTATACACATACACATACACACACTTTATACACATACACATACAGACACTTTATACACACATACACATACAGCACACTTTATACACATACACATACATACACTTTATACACATACACATACACACACTTTATGCACATACACATACACACACTTTATGCACATACACATACATACACTTTATACACATACACATACAGACACTTTATACACATACACATACAGACACTTTATACACATACACATACAGACACTTTATACACATACACATACAGACACTTTATACACATACACATACTTTATACACATACACATACAGACACTTTATACACATACACATACATACACTTTATACATATACACATACAGACACTTTATACACACACACACATACACACTCACTTTGGTGGTTGCTTTCTTTTGTGAGCAATTGTCTTAAGGTTGTGAGCAATTGTCTTGTGAGCAAGTGTCTTGTGAGCAAATGTCTTGTGAGCATTTGTTTTGTGAGCATATATCTCAACACCGCTGCAGAGAACCGTCCTGGACAATTAATAACCACTCCAAACAGAGTGGTTGAGTTCACCAGGACTGTACAAGAAGGGTGGAACAATTTGGATCAAGAACAAAAATATTTGCTCTGTGCAACAACAACAAAAACCGGCGCCAAAAGATGATTTAGGTATGAGGAGGCCATGTTCGTTACTGATAAAATTATCACGTAATGCAACTTCAGTAACAAAATGTGTGCTAAACGGAAAGGGAAAAGATCGCTTTACTTATTGTTTGTGAAAAACCCCAACCCATGGCAGTATATTTGTTCTTTGTGGGCTGTCAAACTCGAACTGTTTTTAGAGGAAATGAAAGGGAGAAATTCAGTCACCATAATTAAATACAGAACGGAATTAGTCACTTCGACTTGACATTGTAGGTACTTTTTATATTCAGTACACGACAGAGACTCATATTAGTGTCACCAAAAAGGCTAAATGTTACAAAGAGTGATAACGTCGTAGACTACAAACCTTGCAAAAATTGAAGCCAACTGAAAGGTGAACAGGTGGAAGGTGGGAAGTGTTAGTGTTGTTGTAGGCAGTGAGTGAGTTCGCAATGATCCCCAGCTGTAGTGTAGGTGAAAGGGTGGGAGTAAAAGAAACCGGCTTCAGTCAGCTGCGGAGTGCGAGCTCTTTGTATTATTCAAGCTTTTTGGTCTTACTGAGGAAGAATATTAGATGTTTTCTTTGAATTGAGTTTTGTGTTATGAGTTATTAAGTTTTGTTGCTGTGGATTTCAAAGCAATGCTGCTTAACTTCTTGCCTTGAGTTTAGTTTGAGAGTTTAGTCATTCACAAAAGTTTAAGCCGACAAATAATTTCCATCGCTGTAGGAAATACAACTCATCCTCACTTTCCTATTGACCATAGCGCTATCACAACAATAGAAAACAAAACACAAAACAACAAGCTTTCGGTTGTAACTGGGAATTTACGGCTTTAATTTCTTATCAACAGCCTTTGTCAACCAACTGACCAGTCCAGTCTAGAAGAAGATATAGGCCTTATCGTTATAATAAAGGTAATGTTGAACGATGATCAAATCTTGAACGATGATCAAATCCGATTGAGCAAAGGACAAATAATTCATCCTTTAAGGTATCTTTAATTAACTTTTGTCATTCTTCATATCCGTGGATCAGACGTAAATGTGCAAAACAAGTAAAGCGACACTAAGTAGGTTTGTAAAACACGGACGATTGATATTCTTGACTGATTAACCCTTTCGCCACCAAAGCTGCATTTTAGCACCACAGTGATTAAACACCTATGTCACTAAAAGGCATCAAATTGGGGTCTATTATCCAAAGACCCTATTGTCTTAGTTTTGGGAAGTAAGGATATACCTTATTTTATATATGTTACAGAAGAATCCCCAATACTGTATAGTTTTGGGAAGTAAGGATAGACCTTATTTTATATATGTTACAGAAGAATCCCCAATACTGCAGATGGATTTTGTTCTCTATCCAGGTACATTTGATGGATATTTTCGGCTGAAATATGGCTGGCGGTGAAAGGGTTAAACCCCCCACAAACAAAACACAAAAACAAACAAACAGACCAATAAAAGAAACATACAAAACGCAGACACATTCCCATACCCCCTTCTCTTTCCTTTTCTTTCCATGTCTCTGGCTGTCTATCCGTTTCCTCTCTTGCCTTTCTGACTATATCTGAATACATACACTTGTGAGTGAGTGAAATTCTGCTTTTTAACGTCCTCCGGTCTGGAACAGACACATACGGGACAGGCATTAGTAGATATAAAGATGGTGAGAACGATCCTGGAGGCAATGCCCGGAGGCAGTGCAACAACAGGAAAGTCCCGAATGTTTTTATCAATACAGATGTTTCAAGTGCATACACTTGTGCAGAGCAATCCGAACATTGTCTTTTTAAAATGGATCACACACAAAAACCAATGAACGGCATAAAGACATAATGTTGCTTTCTCGTTTTTTAACGCAAAGTCTTTCATTTGCGACCCCATCCGCCCCTGTTTATCCTCGCGGTAGCTAGAAAGCTCAACCACAAATGTAATCATGGTTCAATAAATTCTTATAAATTGAACATCACCGCTCATTAAGAATGGCTCAAGGGAAATAACTCATGCTCTAAACTTGACGTGGGAATTCGTTGGACGGAAGGGCAATTGTGGGGGTGGTTATGAATGCGCATGCGCATGGTGTCTGTGGTCTTGCGGTCTCTACGGACTCATAAGCGGGGTGTAGGACTGTGTCAGGCTGTGTGGAAAATGTGATAAGCTTTTATGACACCAATAATTAGGTTTCATGATGGTGTGTGTGTGTGTGCGTGTGTGTGTGTGTGTGTGTGTGTGTGTGTGTGTGTGTGCCGTGTGTGGTGTGCGTGCGTGCGTGTGCGTGTGCGTGTGCGTGTGCGTGTGCTTGTGCGTGTGCGTGTGTGTGTGTGCGTGTGCGTGCGTGTGCGTGCGTGTGCGTGTGTGTGTGTGTGTGTGTGTGTGTGTGTGTGTGTGTGTGTAGATGGGAGGAGGGGTTGAGAGAGGAGGGGTTGAGAGGGGAGGGAAAAAAGGAAACGTGTTAGGTATTGAATTTTTTTAATTTTTTTTAATTACGAACAGAAACCCATTCGGCAAACACAACATTCTTTATAATAACCATTCGATATGAAAAAACACAGCGAGTCAAGAAAGTGTTGTATTTACAGGGTGCATTTGTTTGGGGGGACAAATGGTATAAAAAAGAGAGATTTGTTTTGCAGATTAATCACTTTGCTAAAAGAGATTAAATACCCGCGAACTCTCAAGACGGTCATTCATTAGCCTCATGGAGCAACCTCGCTTTTGTTGTGCTCAGATCTCTCCCTCCCTCCCCTCCCCCACTGCCTTTTTTGGACAGCCAGTAATAATGATCCTTCCTCCATCATCCCCATCTTTTTATTAGGATCAATTCAGTGTGCCCCCATCTATGTGTGGCACCCTCATTGTGCCCCCGTCTGTGTCTCTGTGTGTCCAATTCTGTATGTGCGCCCGCTCTATGCGTCACCTTCATTGTGCCCCCTCCCCCCTCTCCATATGTCCCAGTATCTTTTTACCATCGTCTCTGTGTGTCACCCTCGCTGTGCCACCCCTCTCTATGTCCCCGTCTCTATGTGTCCAATTCTGTATGTGCTCCCGTCTGTATGTGTCACCCTCATTGTGCCCCCCTCTCTGTATGTCCCCGTCTCTATGTAACCCCGTTCTCTATGTGTCACCCTCATTGTGCCCCCTCTCTATATATCCGCGTCTCTATGTACCCCCGTCTCAATGTGTCCCCCTCATTGTGCCCCCCTCTCTGTATGTCCCCGTCTCTATGTACCCCCGTCTCTATGTGTCCCCGTCTCATTGTGTCCCCTTCTCTATATATCCCCGTCTCTATGTACCCCCGTCTCAATGTGTCCCCCTCATTGGGTGCCCCCCTCTCTATATGTCCCCGTCTCTATGTGTGCCACGTCTGTATGTGGCCCCGTCTCAATGTGTCACCCTCATTGTGTCCCCCTCTCTATATGTCCCCGTCTCTATGTGTCCACGTCTGTATGTGCCCCCGTCTCAATGTGTCACCCTCATTGTGTCCCCATCTCTATATGCCCCCATACTCTATGTGCCCCCGTCTCTATGTGTCACCTCATTGTGTCCCCGTCTCTATATGTCCCACGTCTCTATGTGTCCACGTCTGTATGTGCCCCCGTATCTATGTGTCACCCTCATTGTGCCCCCCCCCCCCTCTCTGTATGTCCCCGTCTCTGTGTGCCCAATTCTGTGTGTCCCCGTATCTATGTGTCACCCTCATTGTGCCCCCACCCCTCTCTATATGTCCCCGTCTCTGTGTGTCCACGTCTGTATGTGCCCTCGTCTCTATGTGTCACCCCTCATTGTGACCCCCTCTCTATATGTACCCCGTCTCTATGTGCCCCATCTCTGTGTGTCCCCGTCTCTATGTGTCCCCCTCTGTATGTGCCCCCGTCTCTATGTGTCACCGTCATTATGCCCCCCTCTCCATATGTCCCCATCTCTATGTGCCGTGCCCCCTCTCTATATGTCCCCGTCTCTGTGCGTCCACGTCTGTATGTGCCCCCGTCTCTATGTGTCACCCTCATATATGCCCCCCCCTCTCCATATGTCCCCATCTCTATGTGCCCCCTCTCTATGTGTCACCCTCATTATGCCCCCCTCTCTATATGTCCCCATCTCTATGTGCCCCTCGTCTCTATGTGCCACCCTCATTCATGTCCCCTCTCTCCATGTGTCCCCATCTCTATGTGTGCCCCCTCTCTATATGTCCCCCGTCTCTGTGTGTCCACGTCTGTATGTGCCCCCGTCTCTATGGGTCACAATCATTGTGTCCCCTCTCTCTATATGCCCCCATATCTATGTGCCCCCGCTCTCTCTATGTGTCACCCTCATTGTGCCCCCCCTATCTCTATATGCCCCCATCTCTATGTGCCCCCGTCTCTAAGTGTCACCCTCATTGTGCCCCCCTCTCTATATATCCCCGTCTCTATGTGTCCACGTCTATATGTGCGCCCATCTTTATGTGACCCTTGGATTAGGGTCAGGGTTAGGAATAGGGTAAGGGATTAAGGTTAGTGTTCATGTTAGGGATGGGGTTAGGGTTAAGAAAAACAAAAAAGGTGTAGATATATGAGACGGGGACACACAGAGAAGGGGGTATGTAGAGACGGGGACACATAGAGATGAAGTTAGGGACACATAGAGACGAGGGCACAATGCTACGTAAACTCTCACTTAGCACACTCTACACCCTCTCTTTCCTATCTCTCTTTCTCTCATTTATGCCACTAGCTTTGGTACTAGAGCCCGGAGTCAGGACCCCAAACTCTCTCTCTCTCTCTCTCTCTCTCTCTCTCTCTCTCTCTCTCTCTCTCTCTCTCTCTCTCCTCTCTCTCTCTCTCGTCTCTCCTCATCCCTGCAGCCTGTCGATCTCCCTCTCTCTCTCTCGCTCCGTCTCTCCTCCCCTCTCTCTCTCGCCCGCCCCTCTCTCCCCGCCCCCTCCCCCTCCCACTAATCCAGAGCGTGCCGTTAACGTTTTCTAATCAACTTTCAATCATTCCTTGACCAACAAAAGCTCTTTGCTTAACTAAGCTGCAAAGGCCGTAGGGGGAGGGAGGTGGGGTGAGGGGTGACGGGGTGGGACGTCGTGGAAGGAAAGGTCGTGGGGATGGGGAGGGGGGGGGGGATCTAGGGGTGTAGTGAGGAGAAGACGGAAAAGAGCACGGCAATGGAAGAAGACGTGTGCAAGCTTGTGCTTTAGACACCCCCCTTCGTGCTAAAGATCCACTGGTTCCCAAGATACGCAGCGCATGGCAGGGACCTAAAGCCTTCTTCGTCATCAGTTTACGATCCTCAATATCAAAGTCTGCTT
>CM065685.1:47090126-47097626 GCA_017654935.2 Phymorhynchus buccinoides | reverse complement strand
CGCGGTCTACTCCATCTTTAATGTGAAATAGGGGATGCGAAAGAACTATGAAAGAGCTTGTAGTGAATGAGGGGGGGGGAGGGGGGAGGGGGGGGAGGGGGAGTGGGGGGAGGGGGAGGGGGAGTGGGGGAGCTGCAGAGTGCGTATGAGTTTCGGTAGTTTTTTTTGTGGTTGAATAAAATAATGACATTGTACGCTAGTCAGTCGTTTCTGACTATGACTGCCAGATAGCAGAGGGGGCAGATGCTATTCTGGCGGGCTGGGCTAGAATTTGTTTATTGTGGAGATGCCTTGCCCAGGGTACATCCCCTCTCTCTCTCTCTCTCTCTCTCTCTCTCTCTCTCTCTCTCTCTCTCTCTCTCTCTCTCTCTCTCGGGCAGAGGGATTTGAGGACACAGCTGGCATTGGGGAAGGTCCCTAAAGGCCAACCCATCCCTCTGGCTGCAGCACCAGAGCCCGTGCAAAGGGCCCCCTCTCGTTTGAGAGTTATAGTCTTCAACAGGAGACTAAGCTGTACTATGATTTTTAATTACTATAGAAAACTATCAATTGTACAGCTCTCATGTTACTGTTGGCCCCTACTACAGGCTATGATGTCAACCAATGATGAAGCCTTTTACTCCTGCGACATATACTTTTTTGTGTGGCTGTCTGTCTTTCAGTCACTCGGATTCTATTAGATGTATGTCCGTCCCCTCTGCATCTGTTTGGGTTATATTTGGTATTTTTCCTTCTTTTATATGGAACGCGCGCGCGCGCGTATGTGTGTGTATGTGTGCGTGTGCGTGTGCGTGTGCGTGTGCGTGTGTGTGTGTGTGTTTGTGCGCGCGTGTGTGTGTCTTCGCCTACACAAATGAATGTCCGTCTGCATACTCTTGCTCACTCAATAAATCGAGCGACACAGCAGCAGCACAAGCAGTAGAAGCAGTAGAAGGAGGAGCAACAAAGCAGCATAAATGAACATGCACAAAATAGTTTCCAAAATCATTTGTGCTAAGAAAAAGACCAAAACTCCTGGGACGGTATTCATGTCCATGAGACTTGCATACTCTTAGAAGCTCTTCCAAAAGTCAATAAATCTATAGGACAGAAGAGCTTCTAAGTTAGCATCAGCTAAGTAATAATAATAATAATAATAATAGTGCAGTAGAAGCGCATTCCTCCAGAAGAGCTCTATGCGCTTAACAACAACAAAGCAAGCAATAAATGAACATCGCTCACGCACAAAATAGCATACACATACACCCCCCAAAATCATTTGTGCATAACACACAAAAGACCATCACCAACTCCTCGGACAACAACACGATGGCTTAGAGTCAAAGCGGAATATCTCAAGATAGTCCATTGACGTATTATTGAACTTATTGCGAAAACTAATAACTTGTATAAAAAAAAAAGACTGCAGAAATATTAAAAGCATAATCCCCATTTTATATTATTTGCAGTCTTTTTAAATACAACTTCTTAGCTTTTGCAATAACATCAGTAATAAGTCAATGGCCTATCTAGAGATAGTCCGTTTTGACTCCAACCTATTACAATGCCAAAAACAAGAAACAGCGAAAGCAATGGCCACGACGACGGTAGTCTTATAAAACGGAAGAAGACAACATAATATCTTCTTAAATTTAGTATACACATCTGTATTGTTAAAGCTTCGGAACTTTCCTGGTGTTGTACTGCCTCCGGGCATTGCCTCCAGGATCGTTCCCACCATCTTTATATTTTTTGTGTGTGAGGTGTGTGTGATTGCAGAAATCTTGTAAAAAATTTATTTACAATTATTTTATTATTCGTATTTTGTATGTAGAATGTCTACGTCTTGTAAACTTTAAATGCTTGTAATGAGGTAGAAGGGTATTTTTGTTTTTGCAAAATTTGTCTATTATAATTAGTCATGTAATTGGTATGTCGATGGCAGTATGATTTTATTTCAAGTTGCAGTATTGTATTCAAACTTGATTGGGAATGTGAATGTGGTCTCTATGTTTCTTCTTAGAATGTTCATGTTGTAACTATTTTACTCTTGCATAATTAATTGTGTGCGAGTGTGCGTGTGCGCATGCATGTGTGTGTATGTGTATGTGTGCGCGCGCGCGCGCGCGTGTGTGTGTGTGTGTGTGTGTGTGTGTGTGTGTGTGTGTGTGTGTGTGTGTGTGTGTGTGTGTGTGAGTAAGGAAGTAAGAGAACGTTGTGTGTAAGCATCGTGCTTATTTTACTTTCTAATGATTAATTATTTGTTTGCCTTTAATGTTCTTGTTATCAATGTAAAGCGCACTGAGCTCATGTGAGAAAGAGCGCTATATAAATTCCGATTATTATTATTATTATTATTATTATTATTTTACTAATATCCCATATGTGTGTCTGTTCCAGACCGGAGGACGTTAAGCAGAATTTCATCATAATAATTATCTTCTTAACGACCACCACACCAAAGCTACTTGTCCCTAAGGGCGGAACGCCTCGAGGGCGTAACATATTCTCTGCAATATAATAATTATCTGAAACATTTTAAGTGGATAAAAAATACATACATTATTCCTGAACTTGAAGAACCTTAAAGGGTCACCCTGACGGATGCGTTTTTGTAAGAAGCACGTTCAGATCACCAGGAAAACACCCTTTACAGAGATTGCAACACTCAATTTGCTCTGGTTTCCTATAAATCGAACCGTCAAATCGGCGATTCCTCCTTGGCGGAGGTGCTGGAAGTCAAATTCTTTCACCCAAAGAGAAGGCGTGTGTCGTCTCTTTTGTAATGGCCGCCTGCGTTTAGACCAAATCGTTTGCACGACATTTTCGCAATACAAGCCTTTTTTTCTTATTAATTTTTTTATATAGATTATCTAAAGGAGTTTCGCTCACAACAAAGGAAACAGCTCCATTTTTTTGTTACTGCACTACAAAACAAACAAACGGGTAAAGGTCAAGATGTGCCACCCCCCCCTGCATTTCTCGGTTAATTCTATTTTTCCGTGTTTGCCTTTCTTACCATACATAAAGCTGTATTTTAGGAACATTTTTAGCTAATAACCTTTTTGGAATACTAACCCTATCCCTAACCCTAGCCCTAAACCTAACCCTACAGCTTTATGTATGGTAAGAAAGGCAATAACAGAAAAATAGAATTAACCGAGATAGGTAGGGGGGGGGGGGGTGGCACATCTTGACCTTTACCAACAAACGCTTCAACCACAATGAGTGACCTTCACCCACCCCATCCAAAATGGTTACTCTCTCCGGCACCTCCGCCAAGGAGGAATCGCCGTTTTGACGGTTTCATTTCTAGGAAACCAGAGCAAAGTGAGTGTTCCGATCCTTGAAAATGCTGTCTTTCTGGTGATCTCGACGTGTTTCTTGCAAAAACTCATCCGTCAGGGTCCACCTTTAGCGAACGATGAAACAAAGTTTGTGTCGTCCAGGTTAAATCCGTTATGTAAACATGCTGATAATCGCATTCATAATCAGAAATGTCAATTCTTCTCCTTCAATTCCTCACCTTTTACCTCATTTCCGTCATCTTCTCTCCTCTTTCTCAACTCAAAATACCTGCGACCTTTCGCAGTCATAGAATTCTCGTTGCCTAAGGGCTTTCGTTCTAGCACGCTCTGATGCGAAAACGTGAACAACTCCCATTTTTGCTCACTCGTTAGTCATAAATAATGTTATTATTCATGTGCTGCAGCTTTGATGCTTTTCCCGATAATTATGCTACCTACCCCCACTACATCTCTTTTATTTGTCTGTCACTGTCTGTCTGTCTACATCTCAAGTATGTCTCCATCAGTCTCTCTCTTTCTTTTTTTATATATTTTTTTTACCCATCTCTCACCTTTGAGCATCACCTTGAATCCCCAAGCGCACATTCAAGAGAAAAAAACAACAACAAAAAGACAAAAAAGAGGAAAAATTCAGGGAAGTGGAAATTCAACTCATAAGCAAAACGGACATAAAACAATGAACACGTCCCCACCCCCCCTATCTCTCTCCGCACACACACAACAACAACAAGAAAGTATGAAATGAAACAATGAGAAAGAAGAAGACAAAGAAAAAGAAGGAATCGGAGAAGAAGGAAGAATAATAAGAAATAAGAAATAATAAGAAGAATAAGAAGAAGAAGAAGAAGAAGAGTTAGAAGAAGAAGAAGAAGAAGAAGACAAAGAAGACGACGACAAAGAAAAAGATGATGTCAGATGAAGGGAAAAAGAAGAAGAAGAAGAGTTAGAAGAAGAAGAAGAAGAAGAAGAAGAAGAAGAAGAAGAAGAAGAAGAAGAAGAAGAAGAAGAAGAAGAAGAAGAAGAAGAAGAAGAAGATTATGATAATGGTAATGGCAATGGTAATGGTAATGTTGATTCTAATGTCGGTGGCAACGGTATGAACAAAAGAACAAACACACACATACACAAATTAATCCCCCGGTTTGCTCTCTCTGGCCCTTTCGACAGCCCTGCACGACCTCCCCTGCGCCTCGGGGACACCCTCTCACCGGTAGACTAGACCCGCAGTGAATAGGAAAAGGCCAGTCTCGCAGAAAGAGCAAAAATGGCCGACTAGACTTTTAGCTTCACGGCCGGGGCCGGGGCCATACCAATCAATGGAGAGCTGATTAAAAAGCGCTCTTTGGCAGAACGTAGAGAGTGGATGATGAGGGGGGGAGAAGAATAGGTGGATGGGGCAGGATTGCCGAAGCTTGATGGAGGATGGGAGAAGGAGTGGGGGTGAAGGTGGTGGGTGGGGCGGGGTTTGTGTGGGTAGAGAATGAAGTGGAGGAGGAGTGCATTCGTTTTCCAGTGGGCGGGTGGAAGGGGGGCAAGTGATATTCCACTGAGATGCCACTTAGCTGATTAGATTCAGACTTTTTAATATAAAAAAAAAAGAGAGCAAAAAAGAAAGAAGAAAGAGAACGAAGTATTGTTATTTTGGTTTCGTTTGTTATTTCTTTTGACATAGTTTTGTGTGTGTGTTGACGTACAGGGGAAAATAACATTGATTAAACAGACACGACTCTTTCTATATACTATTGTGTTTCTCTCTGTCCCATTTATCTGTCCTTTGTATGTCCTTCCATTCCGTCTATTCCTGTTCATATTATACCTGTTTGATCAATGTTTTCATGGAAAAACCCAATCTGTTTATTAACTGAAATGTTTTAACAACAAACGTTACATACTCGAACGAACACAAAATGCTGTCCTTGTATCTTTACAAACTCAAATAAACAATCATCACAGAGACACATACACGGACGGATGGATGGAGGGCAGGATGAAAAAAAGCCTTGTAAGTTTATTCTTTAACCCTCAATAAAGATCATTTTGACTTGACTTAACTTGACTGACAAACCGAAAGACGGACATAGAGACGCATACAAGCGCATCACACAAACACACCTACAGAGGACATAACTTTTAAAATAAGTTTCTCATTCCAAGAGTGTTGTGAATTAAGGCTAGGACACGGGAAAAATAACAAGAAAAAAGAACAAAACTATAGAATAAAAATACAATAGAGAGAGAGAGAAAGGAAGGAGAGAGAGAGATAGAGAGAGAGAGAGAGAGAGAGAGAGAGAGAGAGAGAGAGAGAGAGAGAGAGAGAGAGAGAGAGAGAGAGAGAGAGAGAGAGAGAGAGAGAGAGAGAGAGAGAGAGAGAGAGAGAGAGAGAGAGAGAAGGGGACAGCGGGGTAGGGTCATCAGCAAATATGAAAATAATTAGAAAATACAATCAACAAATGCATGTAAATCGATTCAAACTTTCCAAAAATTACACGAGGTAGAAAAGAAAAGAAATCCAGCAGGATCAGCCAAATAAAAAGCAGATAATTAGAGAGGTAAGTCAGAAGTCATCCATCTTATTTAACGTTATGCTGTGTCAGATGTATGAGTTGATAACTGTTTGTTTGTTTGATTGACTTTACCTCGCTTATCCCACATCTCTCCTATCAGCGGTTAGGACAGCTATTATTGGTGTGCCTCAGATCCCTTTCCACTTGTGGCACTGCAAGGAAAGGAGAGAACATCCATTTATCAGCCTCTTATCCCTGAACCCTCAAAACACTGTGAATGAAGGATGGGCAAAAAAAGAAGGAAATACGTGAGATTGAAGAAGAAGAAGAAGAAGAAGAAGAAGAAGAAGAAGAAGAAGAAGAAGAAGAAGAAGAAGAAGAAGAAGAAGAAGAAGAAGAAGAAGAAGAAGAAGAAGAAGAAGAAGACGATGATGAAAGAGGAAGAGGAAGAATAAGAATAAGACTATATGGAACAAAGGAAGAAGATTAAGTATAAAATAGGAAGAGAAGAAGAAGAGAAAGAGGAAGAAGAAAAGCAGAATGAGAGAGGGAGGGAGACAGAGAGAGGGAGAGAGAGAGAGAGAGAGAGAGAGAGAGAGAGAGAGAGAGAGAGAGAGAGAGAGAGAGAGAGAGAGAGAGAGCAAGAAAGAGAAAGAAACAGAGAGAGAGAGAGAGAAAGAGAGAGAGAGAGAGAGAGAGAGAGAAACAGAGAGAGAAGAGAAGGAGAAACAGAGAGACGTATCGAGATAAAGAGATTCAGAGAGAGAGAGAGAGAGAGAGAAAGAGAGAGAGAGAGGGGGGGGGGGGGGAGAGAGAGAGAGGTGCAAACTAATGGGAATCAAAGTTGTTCATTTCCTTTAGGTGAGTATGAGTGTCTTTTAAGTAAGTCATAATCCCTGTCAGAAGTCATCCATCTTATTTTTTACGTTACACCATGTCAGGTTTATGAGCCAATATTGTTTTACGCATCCCTCATCTCTCCTCATCTCTCCTATCAGCGGTTAGGACAGCTATTATTGGTGGGCCTCAGATGCAGATCCCTTTCCACTTGTGGCACTGCAAGGAAAGGAGAGAACATCCATTTATCAGCCTCTTATCCCTGAACCCTCAAAACACTGTGAATGAAGGATGGGCAAAAAGAAGGAAATACGTGAGATTGATGAGGATGGGTTAAGATGGAAAACAAATATATTAGGTATTAGGTACTTTATATAGTCACAGAGGCGTCTCTGTGAAATTCGGGTTGCTCCAACCTGGAGACGACGTTGCAGCCAGAGGCCACCCAGTTATTATTAATTTTTGTGTGTGCATGCGATTGTTGTGAGACTGATGAGGAAAATAAATGGGGTGAGTGGGTACATTTTGACCAGATGACAACTTTTTCGATGCCACTGGGATTAACTTGTGCCAAGTGCATGGGCTCATGGGACCTCGGTTTATCGTCTCATCTGAAAGACTCCACGTTCAGACCATAAGGCCTAGTGCAAAGTGAGAGGAAAAATCCCCTGTAAACAGGTTCGAACTCGGGCTTACTTGACACTCTACATCCTATGAGATTAAAGAAAAAGATAAAGAAGAAGAAGAAAATAAAGAACTGAGAGAGGGGGAGAGAAAGAGAGAGAGAGAGAGAGAGGAGAGAGAGAGAGAGAGAGAGAGAGAGAGAGAGAGAGAGAGAGAGAGAGAGAGAAAGAGAGAGAGAGAGAGAGAGA
>CM065685.1:47082626-47085126 GCA_017654935.2 Phymorhynchus buccinoides | reverse complement strand
TAGTACACTTAGGCCATTGCCCCCTCGTTTTTATGTCTGTCAGAGTGTCGTGAAGCAGTAGTAAACTGGGCGCGTAACCGTGAGTACGTCTTAAGACAGTCAACACGGGTAGTAGAAGGTAAATGAGGCTAAACGGCCAATCGTTTTGGGAGTTTAGCAGAGCTTCAGATTGTTTTGAAACTTCATGGGTCATATGACCCCTGCTTCCAGAAAATGATGGGTCAATGGGATACTTAGTGGGATTTTTTTCACGCCAGATGGCGTGACACTCGAGTGGGGCTAATCCCCTCTATATTCTTAGTTGGGGATAAAGAGAGAGCGAGATATAGAGAGGAGTCCAACCCTCTCTCTCTTTCTCTCTCACTACGCCCAACTAAGAACATAGCGTGATAAGCCCCTCTCGAGTGGTGAAAAAAATCCCACTAAGTCTCCCATTCCAAAATCCCACTAAGTCTCTCATTCCAAAGTAATGGGCCAGTAATGTGTCACTGTAGTATTACACTTACATTTTGTTAACACTTCATGGGTCAGATGACCCCTGGGTGCACAAAATGAGGGGTCAAATCACCGAAACTATAGGTCAATGGCCCGGGCCCGTCAAAAATCTGAAGCTCTGGTTTAGTCTAATTTACGCACTACTACCCATGCTGACTGTCTAAGACACACTCACGACTACACTCCCTGGTTATGAGGGAAGATGGAAAAACAAGAAGACAAAATGAATGAAAGAATAAAAGATGAAGAAGGATAAGAACTGGGTGGATTATGTTTTTGGGGTGGGTGGGGTGAGAAGTAATAACAAAAAAGAAGAAGATATGAATACGACAAGGTGTGTGTGTGTGTGTGTGTGTGTGTGTGTGTGTGTGTGTGTGTGTGCGTGCGCGTGCGTGTGCGTGTGCGTGTGTGTGAACAACTGGAGGAAGAAGGGTTACGAGGGAAGGGGGAAATGGGATGGGTAGAAGTGATGGCGAGACGATGGCGGCGGTGGAGGTGGTGGGTAGGTTACAGGTGGGATGGGGGTGGGTGGGGGTGGAAAATGAATGGCATTGGTTTTGATGGTGAAGGGTGATGCGGTTATGTCATGTCATGTATTTGTTCTAGGTTAACCTGCTGTTGCACAGTAGAACTTAACCGACATCATCATCATAGTATATTAAAACGTAAAACAATTGTTAGATTGTCTTTGCAATGTGTCATAGTACATTCAAAAATACTTTATGTTCAAACATCCTTTCTAAAAAAATATTGAAGTAGCAATTAAAGAGTTACTATTAGAGACAAATTCTAATTATCAGTCCATGGCTGTTTTCATACATATTGTGCTTGAATATAATGGAAGACATGAATGTAATTATTCTTGGTTTTATATACTTATCATATTTGGATTACACATGCACGTTGCTATTTTCTCATTTAAAGACACACAGACGCGCCACGATTAAGTCTCTGTTTTTTCCCGGGTAGCTGTGACCCACATACAAATGCCCCCAACTTCAAATTGAGACTGCTCTTTAAAATAATGCTTCGTTTTCAAAATGGGGGCATTTGTATGGGAGCAAAACCTCGTAAAAGCAAGATTTATTACCAGCTATAAGAGGGAAAACCCGTGAAACCCGTGATTTTGACACGTGATCTGGTGGGTCTTTAAGATATTAAAAGATATATAAATAGAGGTCCATCAGAGCTTTTACGAATTTTGTAGTTGAGTGGAAACAGTCCAAAATTAATAGTTTTCTTCAATGTAAAACTTGCTTGGTGAAAAGTACATTTTTACAAAGATCTCTAGGCTGTTTAATCCAACTGTTTTTCTTGAAAAAAGAACGACATCTTACTCCAGAAGATCTGTGAAATAGGAGTGTTAAAACATGTGTGAACTAGGTTCCTATTTTTACAGGTTTGTGCCCCACGCGTTTTTTCATTTAGAGGTTTGAACTATATAAGCCGTAGATGGACGTGAGAGATAACCAACCGTTCGCAGTTGACTTTTATTTCGTTTGAAATGAGCGCTTGTCGAAAGCAGACTTAATTCTTAACATAGATAGACTTTTGTTACCCAGTATCTATAATTATACGGTGCTCGTAAGTGTCAAGAAATAATTGCCTTCCCCAAAGGAAGCTAACTTTGTGCCTTTGTTGATGCAGAAACAATGAGCATGGAAGATGAGAACATACAGTAAAGGAGAAGGAAAAGAACTCTCTATTTTAAAGATACGTAACTCCACTCAGGCCTGTATTTTACTTGAGTATATGTGACCTAGCACCACGAAAGGGACATTAAGTCGCTGGGCTAGTTTCTCACAACAAGCTTGCAAAGTCAAAAATCTCATTTTTTATTAATTTTGAATTATTGGTATTTTCATGCACTCTGACATGTTATCTTTCATACCCATAAAGGACAACCTGGGACGGTATTCATGTCGAGATAGCATGAGACTTAGCATGATGCTAACTTAGAAGCTCTTCCAATGTCCTATAGGATTTAATAGGACTTTTGGAAGAG
>CM065685.1:47057626-47062626 GCA_017654935.2 Phymorhynchus buccinoides | reverse complement strand
AAGCGAGAGATCGAGAGAGAGAAGAAAGAGAGAGTCGAGAGAGAGAGAGAGGGACTGAGATATAGAGAGAACGCTGAAAATGTTATTGTCATTATCTCAAAGGTTTGATGACAAGGGGGGAATAGTAATGGACGTGCACTTTCACTTAAAGAGATATGAAAATTTTTCTCAAGTGACGTTTAGCAACTTAGCATAACACATTCAATAATCCAAAGGAAAAATCATGTCATAGAAACAACACAACAGCAGTCACGTGATCGAGAAAAAGAAAATATAAAAAAGTCGTATTTAAGTCTGATGCATAATTATAAAACTCTCTCGCATCTCTCTCTCTCTCTCTCTCTCTCTCTCTCTCTCTCTCTCTCTCTCTCTCTCTCTCTCTCTCTCTCTCTCTCTCTCTCTCTCTCTCTCTCGCTCTCTCTCTCTCTCTTTTTATTCTTCTTCTTCTCTGTCTGTCTGTCTGTCTCTGTCTTCTCTCTCTCTCTCTCTCACACTCAAACTCACACTCACTCTCTCTCTCTCCTCTCTCTCTCTCTCTCTCTATCTCTCTCTCTATCTCCCTCTCTCTCTCTCTCTCTTCTCTCTCTCATCTCTCTCTCTCTCTCTCTCTCTCTCTCGTCTCTCTCGCTCTCTCTCTTTCTGTCAACTTCTCTCTCTCTCTCCTCCTTTTCTGGAAGTCATGTCAACAATCAAATACAGAAAACCACAAAAGGAAATGAGTAAACTCGACCATCCAACTGGATACAATGACAACATTTTATACCTATAATTTCTATTTATAGTCATACAACCCTGAATTTGATTACCCATTTAATTTAACTTGCACTTGTTGTGTATTTGTTTGTGTGGCATTTAATGCAACTGTTAATGATCAGCAATACGTCTCTGTCTTACTTTTAAAGCTTCTGCGATAAATGTTGCTACTGACTTTATAACATATTCATCATCGGATGAAAGTATAGCAACAAGAGAGAGAGAGAGAGAGCGAGAGAGAAGAGAGGAGAGAGAGAGAGAGAGAGAGAGAGAGAGAGAGAGAGAGAAGAGAGAGAGAGAGAGAGAGAGAGAGAGAGAGAGAGAGAGAGAGAGAGAGAGAGAGAGAGAGAGAGAGAACTCGGAACTTTTAATTGTGAAGCCAACGACCTATGCACAAAAGAGTTGCCCAAAATAATACAAACAATGTGAATTGGATAACAAGAACTGAACTAACAAAGAAACTAAAGTATGAGCTAGCAATTTCTCACGTAATATTAAGCATAGAAACTAAACATTGCAACGTCTCTCAAAGAGTTAGTATCTTCAAACTGAATCAAAAAACAAATGGCTTGTTGATGTGGATTTAGACATTGTTTCAGAATGTATTTCTCTCTGACTGATAACATGGATAAATAAAGAAGAGAGAGAGAGACAGAGAGAGAGAGAGAGAGAGAGAGAGAGAGAGAGAGAGAGAGAGAGAGAGAGAGAGAGAGAGAGAGAGACCGAGAGAGAGGAGAGAGAGAGAGAGAGAGAGAGGATAACCGCACATAGGCCTACAGACAGACAGTAGTAAGACAGGCACACAGACAAAGATCGAGATAACAAAAACAACGCAAAAATAAAACTAAATACATCAGTGGATAGCTTGCATCTTGGCAAACTAGTTTTCCAAATTTGATGATGATAGACTGAATAGTTTTTGAGAAAAACGGACGAATAGCCGGACGGATGGACGGAGGCACGCCGGACACCGGACGGACGGACGGACGGACGGACCAGACAAAAACAATAGCTCCCCGAACCTTCGGCTCGGGGACTAACAACAAAATCAACTACAGATACACAAATACACTTAATGCTCGGTGTCCATCTGTGTTCTACCGAGGACCCAGCATGTTTCACAATCGTGTGACAGGTTAGCACACGCCTTGTTGTCACCCTAATGCTCGGTGTCCATCTGTGTTCTACCGAGGACCCAGCATGTTTCACAATTCGTGTGAACAGGTAGCACACGCCTTGTTGTCAACCCTAATGCTCGGTGTCCATCCTGTGTTCTACCGAGGACCCAGCATGTTTCACAATCGCGTGACAGGTAGCACACGCCTTGTTGTCACCCTAATGCTCGGTGTCCATCTGTGTTCTACCGAGGACCCAGCATGTTTCACAATCGCGTGACAGGTAGCACACGCCTTGTTGTCACCCTAATGCTCGGTGTCCATCTGTGTTCTACCGAGGACCCAAGCATGTTTGACAATCGTGTGAAAGGTAGCACACGCCTTGTTGCTTTTGACTTGCTGACAGGTTATGCACACAAGCAGGTCTGCTTCTTTTGGTCTCTCTCTCCCAAGACCTAAACAACATGGGCGACAGCAGACCACAATAATACGCACGCCAGTCGGTGTGAATGACATGGCAGCAGGTGTGACAAAAACACAGAATGAAACGAAACAGATGCTTTGTATTAGGCAGGACACGAGATGTACACCGAGCCTAATACTGCAAGCAGACAGAGCAACGGATAGACCGACAGACACAGGCATACACAGTGAAGATACAGATAAGATAATGTCAAACGGAAAGATTAGCAAAAATAAAATAAAAATAAAAATAAATAAATGAAAGTACCGATTTTGAAAACATTCACCCCACATGTACACACACGGTGCATATACATGCATGCACACAAGCGCGCAAGCAAACACATACATGTCGAGGCGTATATCCTTATGCATATAATTATATGAACACGCGGACACAAGCACATGCAGCACGCACGCACATAGATATTCAGACACAGCACAGAGATCATACATGTATATCGATACAGACACAAAGACCCACAAACATATGGATACACAAACACACAGATAGGCACACAGTGATACAGACACACAGGCAGACAAACAAACAGAGGTAATAACAAAAAAGGCAAATAACAGCAGCATCTCTCTCTCTCTCTCTCTCTCTCTCTCTCTCTCTCTCTCTCACCTCTCTCTCGCTCTCTCTCTCTCTCTCTCTCTCTCTCTCTTAAAAGGCAAATAACAGCAGAATCTTCTCTCTCTTTCTCTCTCTCTAATTAATTCCCCCTCCTCATCCCCCTCTATGCTATGCCTCCTCCACCCCCCCCTCCTCCCTCCCTTTCTTCTCTTCTTGCATGTACTATATATTATTTAGCGTTGTTGTTATGTGATTACTTTATTTCTCCCAGGCTGGGTGAAAAAAGCATGTAACTTGCTTATCTCATGTTCCCTGGTTAAATAAATTCTCTCGTTCTCTCTCAAACAAACTCTCTCTCTCTCTCTCTCTCTCCTCTCTCTCTCTCTCTCTCTCTCTCTCTCTCTCTCTCTCTCTCCCCTCTCTCTCTCTCTCTCTCTCTCTCTCTCTCTCTCTCTCTCTCTCTCTTCTCTCTCTCTCTCTCTCTCTCTCTCTCTCTCTCTCTCTCTCTCCCTCTCTATGTTGTGTGGTTGTGTGTGCGCGCGCGCGCGTCACGCGGAAGGCTTATTGAAGGGCAAGGCGTTCGTTACCTTGACTTGACGGCGGATGGCAACTATTTGTTTTGGGGAAAGGTTTGGAAGTTCCTTGGCATGATTGTATAAGGCAGAGGCAGAAAGCAAGAAGAAGTAAAAAAGAGGAAGAAGAAGAAGAATAACAAAAAAAAAAAAAAAAAAACAGCCAAGAAGGCCAAGAAGAAGAAGAAGAAAAACAAGAAGAAGAAGAAGAAGAAGAAGAAAGAAGAAGAGAAGAAGAGGAAGAAAGAAGAAGAAAAAAAAAGAAGAAAAAAAAAAAAAAGGCCGTTTAGCCATCCACATCTGTGGTCTCAAACGAGTGAAAAAGAAATACCCCCCCCACCCTTTCCTTGAGTTCCTGAACAACAACCCACGAGATAAGACGTATCATTCTCTGTCCCCTCATTGCTAGGCGTTCAAGACTGCACATGATCATCTATGGCAAACATGGAACGCTCAATATGTTTGCAAAGTTTATATTTTGTGTGTGTGTATTTGACGGCGTATGGTTTGGGTTAGGGTTAGGGATATAGGGTTAGAGTCAGTTTAATTTAAGATTGAAAGGTTAAAAGACACACATTCTAAACTTTCGCTGAAAACCGACATTGTCACGCGAGTCACGCGAGTCACGTCACTTTCCATATTTGGAGATGACCATGTGTAGCATTGAACGTCTTGTACTTTCCACCTTTTTAACCCTTTCACCGCCAATGTCGCATTTTAGCACCACAGTGATTTAACACCTATGTCACTAATAGGCATCACATTGGGGTATATTATCCAAAGACCCTATTGTCTTAGTTTTGACAAGTAAGGATAGACCTTGGTTTATATCTGTCACAGAAGAATCCACAATACTGCAGATGGATTTTGTTCTCTACCCAGCTAAATGTTATGGACAATCTTGGCTGAAATATGGCTGGCGGTGAAAGGGTTAACATGGCATTTTACGAATCTTGACGATTCTGAATCGTCCGTTACAACATACGGTTGGCTGTTTATGTACAGTCGTACGATTTTAGCTGACGTGTGGCTGGCCCTGAAGTGAAGCAAGCTAAGCAAGCAAAAAGGCTACTAGACAGAGCATGTATAAAGAAGACCGTTTCGAAAGTTCCATCGACAATCGCAATCAAGAGTAGGGGATTGTTTTGACTAGCTTATAGTGTAGATCTCCATATTGCGACACGCATGTACGTAACCTTTTCTGTTGTGTTGTTGTTGTTGTTGTTGTTGTTGTTGTTGAAAACTAACAACATAGTTTATTCTCTTTCATTAGTAACACATCGGACTCATTGAAAACACACACCCCACACACACACACACACACACACACACACACACACACACACACACACACACACACACACACACACACACACACCCACACACACCACACCCACACACCACACACACACACACACACACACACACACACACACTTTCAGCAGGCGCAACTATCAATGTACGTAACCTATTTGATAAACACTTTTATTTCACATACAGTTGTGCTCAGTGAACATC
>CM065685.1:47045126-47047626 GCA_017654935.2 Phymorhynchus buccinoides | reverse complement strand
GTAAAGATACACGCGCTTACTTGCAAGCGCACGCGCAACCGCATACTGTAACGTGCATGCACATATGTACCTTATAATATATATATATATATTCTATACACACACACTCACAGACACACAGACACACACCTCTACACACACAACCATCCTTCATTCTACCTTTAAAGGCCAACCACACGTCCACTAAAATCGCACCGCTGTACGATACGATTCGATCACGTGGTCTCTAAGAACAAATGTGATTGGCGCATTGAGACCAGGTGATCGAATCGTATCATACAGTCGTGCGATTTTAGTGGACGTGTGGCTGACCCTTTACCATCCTTCTAAACCATTAGTTTTGCCGACATTTTTGTCATTTGCCATTTTTGTTCCTGCCTTGTCGCTATCTAATTCTATTCTCTGGCCGGCGAAACAAGATCATCTTCAATTAGTTCCTGCGTGCAGGCTCCAAGATGCAGCAGCTTAGGGAGAACGAATAAACTCCCATTACCTCTCCGTTCTGCCAACTCCCTTTCTTCATTTAAAGGCACGACCGGACTATAAAAGAGGGGAGGCACTGAGCGCCCTTGACCAATTGGACGATAATCTCAACTTCAGGGAGCGCGCGCCGCATTTGAATCACAGCTGGCGAGAAAGACGGTTCGCCCTTCTTTGTTCCCTGCTGTGCGAGCCACCGCGAGGCAGAGCTTTTCTGGTGAGAACGACCCGATCCTTGGGATCGGTTGTTTTCCCTTTTAAGTCCTCTCTTAAAACTACTCTTTTCAAATCATAGCCTGATATATTTCTTTTCAGAGTACTGTTCCCCTTCCATCCGCGTGTGTTTGTGTACATGCGTGTTGCTTGCTTGTGCGTGTGCGTGTGCGTGTGCGTGTGCGTGTGCGTGTGCGTGTGCGTGTGCGTGTGCGTGTGCGTGTGCGTGTGCGTGTGCGTGTGCGTGTGCGTGTGCGTGTGCGTGTGCGTGTGCGTTGTGTGTGTGTGTGTGTGCGCGCGCACGCGCGCCCGTGTGTGTGCGTGTGTGTGTGCGTGCGCGTGCGCGTGCGTGCGTGCGTGTGCGTTCGTGTGTGTGTGTGTGTGTGTGTGTGTGTGTGTGTGTGTGTGTGTGTGTGTGTGTGTGTGTGTGTGTGTGTGTGTGTGTGTGTCTGTGTGTGTGTGTCTGTGTCTGTGTGTGTGCTTAGTGCGTTCGTGTGTCTGTGTTTAGTGCGTGCGTGTTTGCGTGCGTGTCTATAATATATTTTTGTCGTTTATTTATTTATATTGCTTGCTGGTTTATTCATTTATTATTGTAAGCGCTATGGGCTTTTCTTAAGAGTAGGCGCTATGCATGCTAATTATTATTATTATATTATTATTATATATTATTATTATTATTATTATTATTATTATTATTATTATTCCATTGCACCCCAATACTCCGTACTCATCTTGGTCGCATATCGTTTTGCCTCCCCCCCCCCCACCCCCTCTTGGACGAGAAAATCCGTTTAACGTCCTCCGACCTGGAATGGGTACATGTGGGACATTTGTAACTATACAGTTAGTGGGACGATCCTGGTGGTACTACAATAGCAGTAAAGTCCCGAATTAAAGCACTCTCGACACACCGCTCTCCCTCTTTATTTTTTTGTTTCAGCCTTCTTCTCTCTCTCTCTAAGCAAAAGAGAGAAAGAAATAAAGAAATAACATTTATTCATATTTAAAGAAAATCGCTTAAAACACACATACACACACAAACACACACACGCGCGCGCGCGCGCGCACGCACGCACAAAAAAAATCAGAGTTGATTGACTCCCCCAACGACCACAGCGGTCAATGGACTAAAGGAAAGGAAGGAAAAGACACACAAACTCTAGGAAAAAAATACCATCCCTTTTTGCGCCTACTTTGCTCATCCAAAAACAAAAGGGCAGGTTGATAACATTTTGATATTCAATACTCGCCCCCCCCCCCCCCCACTACCCTCACCATGCATGATCATCCACCCCTCCTCCTTCTTCTTTCATCCACACACTCATTCATTTTCAGCTTTCACCCTGCAATGTCACACCAAACCGCTAAAGAGCTCATCTTTTAATCTCCCTTCCTCCTGTTCCTTCCATCATTCCCTCCCCTTGGAGAACCCACCTCGCACCATGCAGCTTTTCTTCTTCTTCTTCTTCTTCTTCTCAACAACTGTTCTTTAGTCTCTTATTTTCTCCTTCCCTTACCCCCCTTACCCTTTCCCAATCCATTTAACGCCATCTTCATAAAGACTGCTTGCTCTTCAGTCTTTTTCTCTCCCCTCTACTCCCTCTCTCAAGGGTGGGAGAAAATCTTAAGAGCGGTCCCCTATGTCCTTGTCGTCTTGCGTTAGTAATCCGAGTCCGACATTCGTGGTGGGGGCCTCCGAGTCGCGTGGCTCTGGGGGGGAAAAAAAGAAGAAGAAAGAAGCAAACAAATAAATTCACTTATCGTCAATGTTCATTTGGTCATTAGCGTCAGGGAATGGGGCGAGTTA
>CM065685.1:47027626-47032626 GCA_017654935.2 Phymorhynchus buccinoides | reverse complement strand
CTAGACATAATTAAACTGAGAACGGTATTCAATGACATTCCGCTAACATTTAAATTCCACAAACAGTGATTTTTTTTTGCTGCAAAGCCTTAACTTAATTGTTGTTTAAATCTAAAATAGAAGGCAGGTTATAAAGCCACTCTAGATTAAAAAGAAAGTCTAGGAAAATATCTTTGAAGTAAGTAGCTTTTGACATCTTTATCACCTGCTTAAGAATGGTACGTCTGGTACAAGAATGTCTTGCTTCCGCGAAAGTATTGACTGCCTGAGAAATTACCCCCCAAAAACAAAACACACAAAAAAACCACCCCAAAAAACAAAGAAGAAAAAGAACATTCAAAGGTCATTATTGCAAGAATAGCCCCCAAATATGGTTAAAAATGAGGATGATCGATCATAAAGTGCAATATTTATTTACACACACCAACCAACCAACCAATACAAATACTCACATACAATCACAATATCCAAGTATCCACCCACGCGTGTGCAAACATGAATAAAAGATGAATATTATTTTGCTTTCCCTCTGAGATTAGGTAGTTTCAATAATATATATTCAATAATATACAATGATTAGATTAGCCAGTCGTTTCAGACTATGACTGCCAGCCAGCAGAGGGGGCAGATATGCTATTCCGGCGGGCTGGGCTAGAATTTGTTTATAGTGGAGATGTGAATTATAGTGGAGATGTGAAAATGTGAATTATCTGTTCTAGGTAAAGTCTGTCTGTCTGTCTGTTTATCTGTCTGTCTATCACATTATGCTTACACACATTCACACTCACATTACTTATATTACAGGCTTATCGGCACATAAGCTGAGCACAAACACATGTACGTTGGTGGCACGCACACAAAATGGCACACACACACACACACACACACACACACACACACACACACACACACACACACACACACACACACACACACACACACACACACACACACACACAAACACACACTCACCATCATCATCATCATCAACATCATCATCACCACCACAACAACCATCACCACCATCACCATCACCACGACCACCATAACCACCATCATCATTGTTCAACCCCTCACAATTTCCCCCAAATTTCTATCACCCCACTTTTTTTTTCAACTCCACCCCCCAAAAAAGATGATGAACTACCATAACCAATCTCTCCCGACACTGAAGATCACGTCACTTTCCCCAGAACTCAAGAAAGGGAAACATAACTCGCAGGTAAGGAGAAGAGGGGCGCATAACAACTCGGTGGAAATCTAACCTGTCAGCAGTGAAGTGCCGCGGAATGAGGGAAGCTGAAGATGAAGTCCACCATTACTACATAATAATAGCCAGTTCCAGAAAAGTCTTCAAGTAGTTAGTGCTGGCCATAAAACGTGTAAAACGGGCGCTAGGAGAAGTACCGACGTCACTTGCGTTTAGTCGTAAATAGATTGATTGACAGACGGCTCTCAGCTTGCTGGGGAGATGATTGCTCGAGGTTGTGTTTTTCCCTCTAAGTTTTGAGACAGAAAAAGAAGAAACGCAAACGAAAACACGTTTGTTGCTATTTTCGAGGATGGCAGGCCCTACATTCTGTTTGATGGGGCGTCGTTGTCGGCAGGTTAGAACCGCTGTCTCGTAATATTAGACCTTTTTCTGCGTTCCCAGGCCATATGACCAAAATGGGTAAGGTACGTATACTGTTCAAAATTTGCTAAGGATATTATTTTAAACATGCAAAATTATCGAAGATAAACATAAAGCCATTAAAACATTTCTCTTGTTTAGTCTAATTAACATGCCATCTTGACATTTTGGTCAAAACGAAGCCCGAGAATAATTCTATTGGCTTACCTCAAGGAAAGTTTGTGATACTCCTTCACAATGCATAAAACAACCGAATAGAGAGACATTTTGATTTTCAGATTTTTTGTTTTTTGTGGCAAGAAAAGTCACGGATAAGCATGTGCGAGAACCCTTCTGTGCAATTCCAACTTGGAAACGTCATTCCGTGTTCTGGAATAGCTTTTGAAGCTCCTGCTTATCCAGGGTTTTCCACTCCTCTTACAGGCAGTTCATGTAGACTTCTGAGCTGCTGTGAACGGCTGCTAACGGCTGCCTGGAGCATGTTTCAACATTGTGCTATCAAACTGAGGTCTCTGGATCGGGAAGCCTACCCCATATGGACGATGATCTCTTACTGCAGGTATGCGTAAATGACCCTTTCTCGATGAAAAGGTGCATTATCATCGAATAAGATGAGGTAATCTCGGATCATACCAGCAGAAGGTTTGACGTGGACATCGATGACCTCATCCCTGTAGTGAACAGCTATCAGAGACTCTTATTGAAGAATTTGTAACACTGTTTTCCTGACCATGCTTGATACAGGCCCAAATCGTCAAAGACCCATTCTAAGATCTGTCATGCCCTCTGACTCGCGTTCACTGCAACAGTCTCCTGAGAACATTCACACTCTGGCAAGACCATCAGTGAAATAAAGACAGATCCTGAACTCGTTGGTAAAGAGAATTCATCTCCATTCTCATAATGTCCAGATGACGTGGTTCTGAGCTCTCAAAAGAGAGCTCATAAGCTGGAATGAGCAGGATGCCCAAACATGCCCAGAGGGAGTGAAGGCAGCAATTTGGAGTCCGTTCCTCACAGTTTGGGTGGAAATGTTCTGCAATGAGGCATTCAACTAATCAAAATGCTGCCAGAGAGCGTGTGTGAAATAATTTTTTCAGGCCTGAACAAAAGCGGAAAACGGCCAAATTCTGCCACTCTATCAGCAGTACAAAGCTCATGGCAGTGAATTCAAGCTCTGAAAACAACGCATTGCGATATTCCAAACACTCATGACACGTTGAGTCTGTGTACAACTGTTCTCCAGCATGCCGGCACAGAAAGACAACTCTTTGCGTGTCAAATGACGCCATTATCTCACTTCGGCCATGAAACTTTGTCTCTTGTACGACGTATACGATATGAGCAAGAAATGTTGATTCTGACAATATTACTCACTTTTACGTTTTCACTCCATTTCAGCGAAATGACACTTTTATGGGGGGTGGCACTCGAAATTCACGCGATGCGCATAAACAGGAAGTTGAATAAAGCAAGTCTGAGTGAGCTTGTGTCCACGGATGATTGCTCTTTCCGGTCATGTAGGGGAAGACGGGGTAAAACGCGCATGGGCGGGTAAGAAGCCCACCCCAATTATCTCATGAAATAAAGAAAATTTCAGTCAAATTTGCCCATGAGACGAATGCTAGACATTAACGCTCGTCTCTTGGGCAAAATGAGACTAAAATTTGCTTCATTTCATGAGATAATTGAGGTGGGCTTCTTACCCGCCCATGCGCTTTTTACCCCGTCTTCCCCTAATTGTTTTGTTGCTTAGAATTACATCACCTTTTAGCAATAAAGGTTATTAAAGTCTACCCTTAGCAAAGCTTGAGCAGGTTAAATGTGTCCAGTTTTCTTTCGGTTTTCCTTTTCACTTTTCATTGGTCTCCCTGCTGCTTTCAGCCGACATATTGCAATTTCGCATGAGCTTAAAGCAGAAAATGGTTTGGAAGAGTTTTTGGGAAAAAAGGCAGGAGAATGGGCCAATAAGTCAGAAAAATAGTAGATGACAGTAAGAAAAGGAAACGGCACGGTCAAGGAGTGTGACTGATTAGAGGAAGTTGCCAGCACAGATCTTCCAGAAGGTGGGGTAACTACGTGTACTGAAAGATCCCCCCGGTATTCCCACGGGGAGAATAATTGGCCTAAAGAGGATTGCGTTCCCTAGTGTCGAATCCCGGGCCGTTTGGTTCGGTGTTGTGTACCTGGAACTCGTATTATTCCTCAATCTACCCAGGTGCAAAAGGGTACCTGACTTCAGTTGGGAAAATGTAAAAGGCGGTGGAAGGCGGGAGAGCGTTGGGGGTCTGCATTCCAACACCGAGCCCTTGACACACTTAAGCTCTAAGTGCCGTTGCTGTCATCTAATAATAATAATAATAATAATAATAATAATAATAATAATAATAATATAATAATAATAATAATAATAATAATAATAATAATAATACTACTACTACTACTACTACTACTACTACTACAACTACTACTACTACTACTACTACTACTACTACTACTACTACTACTACTACTACTACTACTACTACTACTACTACTAGGGGAAGACGGGGTAAAAAGCGCATGGGCGGGTAAGAAGCCCACCCCAATTATCTCATGAAATAAAGAAAATTTCAGTCAAATTTGCCCATGAGACGAATGCTAGACATTAACGCTCGTCTCATGGGCAAAATGAGACTGAAATTTGCTTCATTTCATGAGATAATTGGGGTGGGCTTCTTACCCGCCCATGCGCTTTTTACCGCGTCTTCCCCCTACTACTACTACTACTACTAATAATAACAATGCGTATATAGCGCATAGTCTTGCTAAGCAACTCAATGCGCTTTCACTCACCATTCAATACATACTCTCAGCAACAAGATACACATTATACAAACATTTCTAAACGACTAGATTTCTGCCTTACTGGTCCATTCTCCTGTCTTTGTTCTATTTAAACTCTTACAAAGATTTTCTCCAGCCTAATCCTGATCGCTTCTCGGCCTTTTGGCTAAGACAGTGATTCAGAAACATAATTTGTTGTTTATACCATGGTTGGTTTGTTCAGCCCGTCGAACATGGCGAAAGCCGATACGCGACGTTAAACTGAACTTCCATTTCTCCAGCAGAAGAACACGGGCATGCTGGGCATAACTATTTCTTAGTTAGGCGCGTAACCGCAGCATGACACATCTGCGCTCATATGACAGGAGACTCTCTGAACGGTCGACGACGAAGAAGAATAAGAATGATCAAACTCCACGTTTATTGAATTCAGTAAGTGTTGATGTATAGCATGGAACTTCTGCTTGGACCATGATCTGACATTTCAAACAGCCCTCTTGTCCTGAAGTCTTAAAGGTGCACCCTGACCGATTGAGTTTTT
>CM065685.1:47015126-47022626 GCA_017654935.2 Phymorhynchus buccinoides | reverse complement strand
AGAGTGGTTCACAGAAGAAAAAATGAACGTCTTTATCAGCAAGGCAATGACTCTGCGTTCTGATGTGGAAAACACCCCCAACAACTACCTGATGAATGCGACTTTTTATAACGGTACGACGTTGTGGAACTGGTGATGTGAAGAAGCTGGTAAGGCCAGGAAACACAGACCAGCTTCAGTTCTACGTCTCTCTTGGGGATCGTTTCCATGGAACACGAGAAGCACATAATACTATTAACGTGTGGTTACGGTAGTGAAAAAAAGAACTGAAAAAGAACTGTCCAAAAAGTATGTGAATGTCACGAGAGATCGGATCCAGCTTGACCTCTCCCTTTGTGAGAACCGCCTGCTGAAAAAGTGCAAGATGAACAAAGGTGTTGCGGTGAAGTTCGTCCTGTCAAAACGTTTCTGCTTGCACAAGAGGACAAGTTGATCTAATGAGGCTTTATACCGAAAATTCTCTGCCCCTGTCTCGCGCCCTGTGATGCGAACGCCACCTACTTAAGATTATCGCCCTTGCCTGTCATGAAGTAGTAGAATATAGCCACGGATAATTATCTGCCCCTGACTCGCCGTTAGGTGGCATGAGCAGTTCGGGCCTACAATTATCGCCCTTTCGTGTCGGCAAGAAGTAGTATGAAGCCCCATTGGCTTTCAATGCCAGCCCGATCGGGACTACAGGTCAGAATAAATCCAGCCTCTGTCTGTCTGTCTCTGTCTGTCTCTGTCTGTCTGTCTGTCTATCTCTGTCTGTCTGTCTCTCTGTCTCACTGTCTCCATCACTGTCTCCACCTGTTTTGTCTATCCCTCTCTCCTATACTTCTCTCTTTACCTGTCTGTCTGTCTGTCTGTCTGTCTGTCTCTGTCTGTCTGTCTGTTTGTCTGTCTCTGTCTGTCTGTCTGTCTGTCTGTCTATCTCTGTCTGTCTGTCTCTCTGTCTCACTCTCTCCATCACTGTCTCCACCTGTTTTGTCTATCCCTCTCTCCTATGCTTCTCTCTTTACCTGTCTGTCTGTCTGTCTGTCTGTCTGTCTGTCATTCCCTTACTCACCCTCTATCTCCGTCATTGTCTTCATTTCACTCAATCTGTCCTTTCGACCCTATCTATACCCATCGCTCTCTCTCTGTCTCTCTCTGTTTGTCGGACTGTCTCTCTCCTCACTCATAAACTCCTCTACCATTTGCTCAGTTCGTGCACTGTAGACTTAATGCGCACCGATGTCCTTGCACATTAATATTAATGAGGATATTTCACGATTTATCCTACTCATTAAGCTTAATGGGCAAAACTGTTACCCAAGACAGACATTTTTCAGCTAAAAATTTACATTAAACTTACCTGGGTAGAGAAAAGATTTTGTCTGCAATATTGGGAATTCCTCTGTGACATGCATAAAATAGGGCCTATCCTTACCTCCCAAAAGTAAGAACATAAGGTCATAGGATACCAGACCCCCATTTGATGCCTTTCAGTGACATGGGTGTTAAATCATTGTGGTGCCAAGAGTCGACAGTGGCGATGAAAGGGTTGTTTAAGCTTAATGCGCAATTAAGCCTATTGGACACGACATATACCCCCCCCCCCCTCTCTCTCTCTCTCTCTCTCTCTCTCTCTCTCTCTTTCTTTCTCCCTCTCCCCCTTCTATTTGACGTCATATTCCCCTTTCTTTGTCAACGCGCTCAGTGGAAACTAAAGTGACTATAACTCAACTTCAAATAAATGATTCTAACACTCGGTGACAATAACTTCTACTTAGAAACAATGTTGATGCCAGTCGATTTTGTTAAAGTAAGTCATTGCTGTTTCTTAATTAAATCAACGGTTAAACCATAGCCTAGTCTATAAAGTCTAAAGAGAGATAATAAGTCTATTCCGGAAGATCACTCTCACGCCGTTACTGGTGACACTCTGAGACCAGAATCTGAATTTAGTGGACAAGCGTAAGACTTCAATACTACAGAACGAAGACTTTGATCTAGTATCTTACTTTCGGCTTTGCTCATTCTGTCTCTCTCTCTCTCACTCTTTAATGACCCATCGCACCCTCTCTCTCTCTCTCTCTCTCTCTCTCTCTCTCTCTCTCTCTCTCTCTCTCTCTCTCTCTCTCTCTCTCTCTCTCTCTCTCTCTCTCTCTCTCTCTCTCTCTCTCTCTCTCTCTCTCTCTCGTCTCTCTCTCTCTCTCTCTCTCTCTCTCTATCTCCTCTCTCTCTCTCTCTCTCTCTCTCTCTCTCTCTCTCTCTCTCTCTCTCTCTCTCTCTCCCCTGTGTCTCTCTCTCTGTCTCTCTCTCTCTCACTTTACTTTATTCTCTCTCTACTCTTTCATATTTCCCTCAAGCACCAACCAGATTACATTTTTTATTTTCTGGCCCAACCCCCCTGTTCCCATTTGACACGGGCAAATGGCCTAGATCAAATAAACCATTTTCAATGTTTCAATGTTTCAATGTACAACCTTCTCTCTCTCACCTCTCTCTCTCTCAGGCTCTCTCTCTCTCTCTCTCTCTCTCTCTGTCCTCTCTCTCTCTCTCTCTCTCTCTCTCTCTCTCTCTCTCTCTCTCCTCTCTCTCTCTCTCTCTCTCTCTCTCTCTCTCTCTCTCTCTCTCTCTCTCTCTCTCTCTCTCTCTCTCTCTCTCTCTCCTCTCTCTCTCTCTCTCACTCTCTCTCTCTCTCTCTCTCATAGGCGTTGCCTAAAATCTATATCCTTGGAAAATTAAAGTTTTCAAGTTCTCTCTCTCTCTCTCTCTCTCTCTCTCTCTCTCTCTCCCCCCCCCCCCCTCTCTCTCCTCTCTCTCCTCTCTCCCTCTCTCTCTCTCTCTCTCTCTCTCTCCTCTCTCTCTCTCTCTCTCTCTCTCTCTCTCTCTCTCTCATATTTCCCTCAAGCACCTAAAAGCTGAATTGACGATGCTAAGCCAGTCCTCATACTGTTTCTATGGTAGCCATTAAGAGGAAGTAGATTAAGACATATGAGACAGAGAACTGGAGGAACTGTCGTCAAAGAAAGAAAGACGACGGTGTTTAGAAACACACATTTTACATTTTGTACGAGGAACCGGAGGGAAGGAGAGGAGGGGAAAGGAAGGAAGAGAAAGAAGGCAAGAGAGATATGAGAGAAAATGGGACAGAAAGAGAGAAAGAAAGAGAGACAAAGAAGGAGAGAGAGAGAAAGAAAGAAGTTTAAGAGAGAGAGAGACAGACAAAGAGATAGAGAGGAGAGAGAGAGAGAGGAGAGAGAGATTAGAGAGAGAGAGAGAGAGAGAGAGAGAGAGAGATATGAGAGAGGGTTGGTTGGGGGGGGGGGGGGCCTCTGAAACTGGGTCAATGAATGGATAACCAAATATATGTTATAGACAGAATCAGTTTTGTCCGTCCTCCACCCACCAATCACCAATCACCCTCTGCCCCACCCTACAACCTCTCTTCATTCATCTCATCTCACACGTCTATTCATTTAATCATTCATAGCCCACGTGCATGAATAAGATTAGTATAAGACTCGTGTGCTTATGTGTATAAATCTGGTTCTCTGGTCAGACTCTCTCTTTCCTCCCTGTCTCTCCTGTCTCTGTTTCACCTCTCTCTCTCTCTCTCAACCTCTGTGTCTCTCTCTCTCACAAATAATCTATTCATCTAATCAGATCTAGGGGCCTCTCATCTAGAGAAGTCATCTCTCTAAAGTGTCCCTAGGGACTCTCTCTAACCTCTCTCTCGTCTCCTGGTCTCTCTCTCCTCTCTATTCTTTCTCTCTCTCTCTCTCTCTCTCTAGTATCTATCTCTCTCTCTCTCTCTCTCTCTTCTCTCCTCTCGGTCTCTCTCTGTCTCTCTCTCTCTATCTCTCCTCTCTCTCTCTCTCTCTCTCATTTCTGTCTATGCCCTGATCTCATCTCTCTCGCCTCTCTCTACTCTCTCTCTGCTCTCTCTCTCTTTCTCTCTCTCTCCTCTCTCTCTCTCTCTATCTCTCTCTCATCTCTCTCTCTAGCTCTCTCTCTTCTCTCTCTTCTCTCTGAGAAAGACAAACAGCGAGCTCTCTCTCACTCTCAAGCTCGGGAGCTTTATGAATCTGCCTCGCAGATAAGCGAGGCTTGATGTAATGTATGAGGATGTCTAATACTTGCTTAGCATGTTGTATTATGCCCCCCCCCTTTTTGGTCACATTGGAGGGGGGGGCTTTCCTTGGTGATTTTGAAATGTTCCCCCTTCCCACTGTTCCCTTTGACATGGGCACGATGGCCCGGTTCATTAAAACGTTGTTCTTGTCCTTGTTCTTGTTATCTCTCTCTCTCTCTCTCTCTCTCTCTCTCTCTCTCTCTCTCTCTCTCTCTCCCCTCTCTCTCTCTCTCACTGAGACAACCTATCTATCTCTCTCTCTACTCTGCTTGCAAGCGGCAAAATGTTCTCTCTATCTCTCTCATTCTCTCTCTCTCAGTCGTTGGACATCTCTCTCTCTCTCTCTCTCATCTCTCTCTCTCCTCTCTCTCTCTCTCTCTCTCTCTCTCTCGCTCTCTCTTCTCCTGTCTCCCCACCTAGGGCACCCCTTCGGCTTTGTCTTCTCTCACCACGGACTTCTCTAGCCTATTCTATATGCACAAGTCCGTGCTCTCACAAACGCACAGAGACACAGACAGAGCAAACAGAAGGAAGCAATTACCCACGCCGCCGTAGAAAGTAAAGAGGTTGTTGCAGAAAACAACATAGATAGTCGGAAGCAGACAGGGAGCGAGTTTATCTCCACTGTTGAACTCTGTTTGCGGCAGTTTACCCTAAACTCGGGGCGGGAAAACACGAAGCTGTTACTAGGGCCAGCCACACGTCCATTAAAATCATACGACTATGCGGTGCGATTCGATCACGTGGTCCGCCTCACAAGAACAAAATCTGATTAACGTGATCGAATCGTATCGTACAGTCGTGCGATTTTAGCTGGACGTGTGGCTGGCCCTTTAAGGCTCGGTTACACGTCAACTAAAATCGTACGACTGTATGATCATTGTTTGAAAGTTCGATTAGATCACGTGGTCTCGAAGCGTGAATCAAATTTGTTCTTTGAGATCACGTGATCGAATCGTATCGGATTTTAGCTGACGTGTGGCTGGCCCTTTAAAGGCCTAGCCACACTGCATACGATTTGACCCCAAAACGACACGATTGTGACCATGTCTGTGAGTCATTGTTCACGTGAAACACTTCCGTCTAAAATTAACTTTACTATTTTCGTTCACTATACTCACGCGGGTGCATCCCATAAGCGCGCGTTTTACCTACTCTCTAAAAGCGCGCGTCCAAAAAATGAAGCTAGAAAGAGCGCAATGTTTTGTCCGATAAGTGCGCACCTTTGGAACCTAAGAAAGATCGAGGATGTCAAAAAGAGCGCGTTGTAAAATGTGATGTCAAATAATCCTGAACCCCTAAAACCCTACTTCTCTCTGTCCCTAACCCTATTTCATTCCATACAGCCAGAACCCGGGCATCCCTAACCCTATTCCCTGAAAAGGGCCCTAACCCTAGTGGGCTAAAGGCAAATTATCTAAAGTCTCCCCTAGGACTTAGCCTTTACTCCATTAACCCTAACCCTATCCCTAACGTGGTGATGTGTTGAATCGTGGACATATCGAAAGTTTCTTTCTCCAAAACAGCAAGAAGACTGAAGTTTAGCAAACAGACGAGTGCAAATGGTAAATGTCTGTGGTGAGAACGATTTCACCTATGCGCGCTTATTAGCACGAAAACCACACATTGACGTGCGCTCTTTTTGGCATGAACACGCGCTCTTATTAGCATGGCAAAATGCGCTCTTTTAGGCGCGCGCTTATTAGCGGTGCGCTCTTTTCGACTGCTCCGACTCACGTAGACCGCAGTACACGAATCAAATAAAATGACTGATACAAAAAATATGATATTTTATCAGATTCGTGTACGGGGAAACTATAAATATAGTGAACATAACTAGTAGGATTTATTGCTCATATTCTGATCGCTTCTCGGCCTTTTGGCTAAGACAGTGATTCAGGAATATAAATTTTTGTTTATACCCTGGTTGGTTTGTTCAGCCCGTCGTACATGGCGAAAGCCGATACGCGACGTTAAACTGAACTTCCATCCAGTAGGATTTCATCCTATTTATTTAGACGGTAGAATTCCACGTCAATCATGCCTCACAAAATGTCCAAATCGGATCGTAGTGAATCGAATCGTATGCAGTTGTGGCTAGGCCTTAAAGGCGGCACCACACATGCGCAAAATCGTATGGGGGATGCGATGCGATTGGGTCACGTGAGTCATGATTCGCGTGAAATAATTCCGTCTATAAATAATCCTGCCATTTTCGCTCACTACGCTCAAGTAGACCCATTAAAGCTTAAAGAAAAACAAGCGCGAAATCGCAATAGTTTGTGGCACGCGGTCTATTTTTACCACTCCAATCATGAGTCACCTCCCCTGGCTTTTCAATAATTTTAATCTGTAAACCAGAATGTTATCTCTGCACCATTTCGTAACTTTTTATATCTTTTGGAAAACATTTAAAACTATGTATCCTACTTATACTCATCAAAAGAAGCACCGCATACTCGTGTCTGTTGTAGTGTCTGTATTACGTATGTTTATTATTTTGTACGCTTTTAAAATACATCATTTTAAAGAGCGGCCTCAATTTGAAGTGTAGCCTCGATTTGAAGTGCAACAAATTTGTCAAAATGTGCGACAATTTTGGACCGACAGACAGACAGACAGACAGACAGACAGACAGACCGACCGACAAAGTGAGTTATAGGTACTGTAGCGTAATCTGGGGGTCGTTTCACAAGGGCTAACGTTACGTTGCGCTCGCTCAAATCGAAAAAAAACCTGGTATAAGAAACACTCTTCGTTTGTGATAGTTCGCGTGGCGTTTTGTTCTTGCCAAACACCGAGCAAGCGGCGAACTATCCGGAACTAGTAGGGGGTGAATACGTTTCTTGTTGTTGATTGGTCCATTGAACTTTGTTTAAAATAATAATTGTTTTTGACCAATCAGACAAGAGCTTGTAATATTCTTCCGCAAACGTTTTCTAAACTATTTCTTAGGCCCCGTTTGGCATAAGCGTTATTCGCGCGGCGACCGTTTTCTAGAGAAACTAAACCCCGGTTTAGAGGAGGCAGCAATGCTTGTTGTTCAAATACAAAACAAAAACAAACTTTGATTAAGGATATTATTTTACCCAAACACAGCAAAATTTAACAAGATTAAAAAAACAATATTTAAAAAATCCGACTGGAAGGAAGGTTACTTGATTAAATAGATTTCCCCCTGCATCTAAATTAATTTAGCTTTTAATAAAGGGACACCCTGACGGATGAGTATTTGCAAGAAACACGTCGAGATCTCCAGGAAAACACCCTTTACAGAGATCGCAACACTCACTTTGCTCTGGTTTCATAGAAATCAAACCATTAAATCGGCGATTCCTCCTTGGCGGAGGTGCTGGAAGTCAGATTCTTTTAGATGGCCGCCTGAGTCAGACCAA
>CM065685.1:46995126-46997626 GCA_017654935.2 Phymorhynchus buccinoides | reverse complement strand
TTAAAACTCTGTGGGCAGTGGCAGGGCAGTGACCCGTGAATTTGAATAAGACGATAGGCCTAGGCCCCTACATGTAGTCAAACAAACATGGCACCTGAATTTGAAGTCTCAGTTTTCAATTTGTACACCTTTTAAAAGTAAATGAAATCTATTTCAATGATTAAAAACATCAACATTTATTATTATTAGAATGCCACCTATTAGGCTAGGTGTAGGTCACAGTCAAAGATACTAGTCCTATCTACCAATGAAATGCTTCGTTTAAAAAAAGTATCAAAATGGCGCGTTCGATAGAGTTTTACGACGAGAAACTCTATCTAGCTGCTCGACAGAGTTTTGAAACTCTATCTAACTGCTAGCTATAGTTTATAAACTGTATCTAACAGTTCGATAGGGTTTTTAAACTCTGTCGAACTGCTAGATAGAGTTTTGTATCTTTGGCGCGCCATAGGAGGGGAAGGGGTCAAAGATTGTATAGGGGAAGATAAGCATCCGGTCTCTTTTCCCTATATGAGTAGTGAGGACAGAAACACTGGTTATGTCCCTTTGAAACGTGACACATTTTACATGTCGATAGGCCAGTTGAATTCTCCGTTCAAGTTCAAGTTCCAGTCTGAGTTTTTGGATAGCCTCCACTGTGAATAGTGTACTGTCCCCACTAACGATAACTCTATCAGCCCGGTTCGCCGAGCTCTTAAGTAGTCCATCTTACCCTTTTAGAATATTTTTGAAGGGGTGAAGGGAGAAATAAATAGAATTAAAAAAAGAGAGCAAAATTACGCAAATAAAAAATACTAAAAGGGAAAAGGAATATAAGTAAAAGCACAAAAAACAAACAAAAACTATGAGAGAGAGAGAGAGAGAGAGAGAGAGAAGAGAGAGAGAGAGAGAGAGAGAGAGAGATGAGAGAGAAGAGAGAGAGAGAGAGAGAGAGAGATTTGTTTTTGTCTTTCAATTCTGAAAGCACTTTTCTACCGCTATTTTGCTTTCTTTTAGTATTTTCTCTCTTTTAATTTTCTCATTTCTGTGTCTCTCTCTCTCTCTCTGTGTCGAGCTCTCTCTCTCTCTCTCGTCTCTGTGTTGTCCTCTCTCTCTCTCTCTCTCTCTTTCCTCTCTGTCTCTCTCTCCCTCCTCTTGCTCTCTCTTTCTCTCTCCTCATCTCTCTCCGTCTCTCCTCTCTCTCTCTCTCTCTCTCTCTCTCTCTCTCTCCTCGTCTCTCTCTCTCTCTCTCTCTCTCTCTCTCTCTCGGCTCTCTCTCTCTCTCTCTCTCCAGAGGGTGTTTTCTCCACCCATCCATCCGATTCATTCATGACATGACTTTCCTCAATCGCATTTGTTTGAAAGAAACTTGATGAAGACAGGTTCTGCCATGATTGTTGCTTTGTAAGAGAATGAGAGAGGGAGAGGGGGGACAGAAGAGAGAGAGAGAGAGAAAGAGAGAGAGAGAGAGAGAGAGAGAGAGAGAGAGAGAGAGAGAGAGAGAAGAGCGAGAGAGAGAGAGAGAGAGAGAGGAGAGAGAGAGAGAGAGAGAGAGCGAGAGAGCGAGAGAGAGAGAAAGAGATCTCTGAAGAGACTTACATGAAGATTGAGAGAGCGAGAATCAAATTACGAATAACTGAGTGAGCTAACAATGAATGATTGAGAGCAATAAAAGACAGACAGACATCCAACAAAGACTAGAGAGCCGACAGACCACACCACACATAAGGCAGACACCTCAAATCACCGAGAAAGAGAGACAAAGACAGACATAGTGCGAACATGGTTGGTGAAAATATGAGACAAAAAGTATGGAGTTCAATAAAAGGGAGGACTGAGAGACGGCTTTGGGTGGAGGTGATGTGAAGTGTGCGTGTTGTGTGTTTGTAGTGTAGGTGTGTGTGTGTGTGAGTGGTGGTGTGTGTGTGTGTGTGCGTGCCTGTGTCTGTGCGTGTGCGCGTGTGCGTATGTATGCTTTGCGTGGGGCGTTCGTGCGGGTCCCCGGATAGTGCGTTCGTGTTGTGTCTTCGTGTTGTTGTCCTTGTGGTTGGTGTGTGTGTGTGTGTGTGTGTGGGTGTTGTGTGCATATCTTTTATTAGGTTTTTTTTAGAAACTGGAGGCACGGGCCATTTTGTCTGAACGCTTTTACTTTCAGCATGGGGTCCAACTTGTTCCAATCCCATGTCCCACCCCTTTAATTCCAGTCTCCCCCCGCCACAACCAACCCCCTCATTTCTCCCATCTTTGCTACTGTTCTTTTTGTTCTTCTTTCAGGGCGAGAGAGAAGAGAATGAAGGGAGAATTAGAAAGAATGGAATGGGAGCAGAGAGAGAGAGTGAGAGAGAGAGAGTGAGAGAGAGATTCAGAGAGAAGAGATAGAGAGAGAGAGAGAGAGATTTATATAGATAGAGAGAGAGAGAGAGATTGAGAGAGTGAGAGAGAGAGGTAGAGAGAGAGAGAGAGAGAGAGAGAGAGAGAGAGAGAGAGAGAGAGAGAGAAGAGAGAGAGGGAGAGAGAGAGA
>CM065685.1:46980530-46984626 GCA_017654935.2 Phymorhynchus buccinoides | reverse complement strand
TATTTCGGATGGGCTGAGAGCGGCCACCTGACTTCTGGGGGAAGCTATCGATGCACGCGACAGTTTGTCGGGGAGCTATCTGTTAATAAAAGAGAGTGTTGTTACACCCAAAACTTGGTCTTTCCTGGTATTACAGAACCTTCAGGATCGATCCACTATCTTTAGGTTATAATTGACCCCATGTATCTTTACCTGTACCTGTATTTGTACATGTACCTGTTTCAGGTGGTAGGACGTTAAACACATGTTCATTCAGAACTTTGGTTTTTCCCACTTTGGTTTTTCCCACTTGTACCTGTACCACTGTACCCCTGTTCATTTCGCCCTTTGAGTAACGGAGCAATAGTGGAAGTGCCGTTTCGCCTTTTCATTTCTTTTGTTTAGGTCCCTCTCTCTCTCTCGTCTCTCTCTCTCACTCTCTCTCGTTCTCACACTCTGCCAATCTCTCTCTCTCTCTCTCTCTCTCTTCTCTCTCATCTCTCTCTCTCCTCTCCTCACTCTCTTCTCCCCGCCCCCCCCATCTTTCTGTGTTTATGCTGTTTCGCCTTTTCACTTCATCTCCCCTTAGTCCTCTCTCCAGTGTCACTCTGTTCTCTCTCGCGTGCTCCCACCCCGTCTAAAGACTTGTCCGAATAATCTATAACCCCCCCTCAACCCCACCACTCTCTCTATCCCTCACACTCTCATCTGTCTCCCACCTCCTTTCCCTCGTTCTCTCTCTACTCCCCATCCCTCTCTCATCTCGGCTCGCCAAAATCGACCGGCTCTCTCCATCATTTTTCTCTCCTCTACTCGTCTCTCTCCCCCTCGTGCTCACACAATCCTCTCATGAAGCATCGCGTCTAACCTCTCTCCTCGCACCTCGGTCGTTCTAGCCGAGTCGTCATCATCCAACTCTCGCAGTCGGGGTGCCTCCTCCCTCTCCTGCGTCTGCCTCGGTCAGGATCGGCGTCACCGTCAACTGCCCGCTGGGCTCTCTCAAATCCTTACACTCTCTGCAATTCGTTTGGGTTAGACCTGGCCGATATCCATGCCTCCCACTCTGCATTCCTCCATCGAAATTCAAATTCTCGATATTCTCTCGCTCTCTCTTTCGTCCTAGGTTGTCCTACCGTCCGAGAGCGTATTCTCCAGCTTCGGACAAGAGGGTGATCGTCTCTCTCTCTCTCTCATCTCCTCGCTCTGCTCTACTCTATCATCTGCTCTCTTCAACACACGGAAGGCATGCTCTCACAATCTCCAGTCTCATCTCGTCGTGTCGGCTCCTCGTTCCCGACATCCTTCTCGCCCACTCCTTCGACCACATCGAACGCACGTTCTCCGGGGAAATTCACGCACGTCAAGCACACACGCGGACCCGTTCTCCGACAGGTCCCCCGTCACCCATCTACGGATCCCCTTCCCCACCTGAAACATCTCTCAAAACCTACTCGTCATCAACTTCACACAGAACTCGGAGCTGTACGGAGACGTACCTCCGGTCAATATCTCTCCTCTCTGGCGAAACATCGCACGATCTCCCTCTCATTGCTTCATGTCGGGAGTCCGCCTCTCAAGTCGTCCTTAATATCCCCGATCTCCACCGTCCCCCCTCCAACCTCGCTCAGCACCTCCTCTCGTCGCATCTCCCGGGGCCCTCTCTCTCGAGCGTCCTCCGCATCTCTACACTGCTCTTCCTTCTCTCTCTCGCTCGGAGGGCATTAGCACTCCGTCTCCTCTCTCGATTCCTCTCCTCGCTCTCATCCCTCCGGCACTCCTGCTCCTCTCTCTCGCTCATCCTCTCTCTTCCCCGTCTCGTCGTCCCAATTCTCTGACTCATCTCGTCGTACTCCTCTCTTCTTCGTCTCCGTTCTCGTCCCTCCTCTTCGGCCCTAGAGAAGTTAAGAAGAGTAGAAGTTATGAGAGAAAGAGTTAGTAGAAAGGTAGAAGTAGAAAGAAAGACAAGAATAGGGAAGTTATGAATTGAGTTGGAAACTGAAGAACAGAAGAAGAAGAAAGAAGAAGAGAGAAGAAGAAGAAAACGGTTTATATTATAAGGAGAAGAAAAGAAAGGAAAGAAAAGAAGAAGAAGCAGAAAAAGAAAAAAAGAAGACCATGGAAAGAAAGAAAAACGAGAGAAGAAGAAAGAAAAGAAAGAAAAGAGAAAAGAGAACACACACATCAAGACAAACGGCGTGCGCGCGCGCGCACACACCCCAACACACACACAAAAGGAACAAAACAACACACACACACAAACACACACACACACACACCACAAAGACACACACACACACACACCCACCCACACACACAAACACACCCCACACACACATCCCCACTTGGCACGTGCAACACGCACACCCCAATGGCACCAACACACACACACGTCAACACCACACAACCACACACACACCAGCACACACAAGACCCACCCCACCCCACACACCCATACACCACAAACACACCCCTTACACACGTACAATTGCACGCCAACACTAACCGCCTCAACACACACCCAACACACACACAATCCACCCACACAGCACACCCACAACATCCTTACACACACAACACAAAACCCGAACCTGCAACACACAGACACACCCACACCACACCACACGCTCGCGCAGCCAAACGTACAGCCCATATAGGGCTACATACATTTCTTTCTCCCATGGACCCACTGAAATCGAACTGAAGTTATGAATTTGAGTGGAAAATGAAGAAACGGTACTCCTTGAAAGGGAGAAATGTACTCCTCGCCTGCTTCCTCCTCCTCGCCTAAGGGAGTCTGACCGGTAGGGAGGCATTACGCACATAGAAGAAAGGTGGCGAGCAGTTAAGACGTTCGCCTGCCAACTGTAATGCGTGACTGCAGCGTGAGTGACCGGGGTTCGAATCCCGGTCTCGCCCTTTCTTTTCTTCTAGTTGTGACAGGGAAATAGAACTGAACGTGCAGTCCTTCCAATGGGGACTTAAAGCTAGTCTAACCCGTAGAGTCTTTACGCACGTAGAATATCCCAAAAAGTTGAAAGTCGGTAAAAAAAGGGAAAAATCCAGCTGCCTGGTTTGGGAAAAAGGCAGAAGCTAGGTTTTCTTCCAAGTGTGTTCAAACCCCCTCTTCAACCTCAGGCCCCCAGGTTTCAATTTTTATAATAGGCGCTGCGCTTTATGCAAAGCAGGGTGATAGCAAGGGGGAATTTCATAGAAATCTTCAGTTTCTTTATAGCTATTTTATAGTACCTGCTACCAAAATACAAATACTGGTAAATAAGATCAAAGAAAGGACGAGATGGGAAAGGGCCAATCGGGACCTACCCAGGTTTGTTCAATTCCGCTACTTCATGCTTGAGGTTTCAATTTCCAAATGGTGTCCTTTATCAACACTCCTTGATAGCTTTGACTTGAGTTCATCTTCAGTCTTTGTTTCTATTTTCTCTCCCTGCTGTGTCATGTCTGTCAGGTTTTGCTAATGTTTCTTTTTTTCTATTATATCTTACTTTGTGTGTGTGTACGTCTCTCTATATGTGTGTCTGTCTGTCTCTCTCATCTCTCCTACTATGTCTCTATACATCTTTTTGTCTTTGCCTTCTGTCATTCTTTCTCTAATTTTCCGTGCGCGCGCTCTCTCTCTCTCTCTCTCTGTCTGTCTCTCTCTCTCTCTGTCTGTCTCTCTCTCTCTCTCTCTCTCTCTCTCTCTCTCTCTCTCTCTCTCTCTCTCTCTCTCTCTCTCTCTCTCTCTCTCTCTCGCTCTCTCTCTCTCTCTCTTACTTGTTTTTTCCCTTCCCACTCCTTCCACCCTCTCTCTGTTTGATCATATAAAACATTTTTTCAACTTGTCTCCCTTTTCAGATTTACTCTCTCTCTCTCTCTCTCTCGGATCTCTCTCTCTCTCTCTCTCTCTCTCTCTCTCTCTCTCTCTCTCTCTCTCTCTCTCCTCTCTCTCTCTCTCTCTCTCTCTTGCTTATCTCTCTTGCTTATCTCATGTTCTCTGGTTAAATAACAAATTTCGTTTTCGTTTTCGTTTTCGTTCTCTCTCTCTCTCTCTCTCTCCTCTCTCTCTCTCTCTTCTCTCTCTCTCTCTCTCTCTCTCCTCTCTCTTGGTTTAAATAGC
>CM065685.1:46968030-46973030 GCA_017654935.2 Phymorhynchus buccinoides | reverse complement strand
CGTGGATGGGGATCTACAAATGATGGTGAACGAAGCGAGTAGTATCAAAGATATCCCCTATACAGTCTTTGGTAGTATTTCGTCAGATTCATGCTTCCCAAATGTCGCATTTGCTTGCCCTGCTCTCATGGTGACCTCAGTTTTGGTCTTCGATCCAGTCTATGCCTTGGTGCGTTCGGGTCAAAGTCATGGGGGTCAGTGTGTTCTGGGGAGCTGTCGGTGGACGGTCGTGGTGCGGTGGCGCACTCGGAGGAGGACCTCACTCACGCCGCTGGCTCCGCGACTAAGATAATAGTGTCGTCAGTAGGGGGGCTTAGTAGGTGGTGTCCTGAACAGGCTCCGCTGAACTCCACCGAAGTGACTCGGCAGCAGTGCAGTGTCTCCTCGGTTGGTTGCCTACTGATGGCCTAACATAGATTCGCTCCCCTTGGACTGCTGGTCTCGGATTCTGCGACCTGAACAAGCCGGGGTGTAGCTGCGAATTGGGATTCGGAGTGAGCGGCGTGGGAGCAACGCCACTGTACGATCCAGAAGATGGGACAGCAAAAAAATAAAAGAAAAAAAGTCATTTAGTCGTGCGACAGCAGTTGGACGTGCGGATTGGCCCCTACAGGGTTTTCATTCAGCCCCTGCTGCATGAAGCGAATTTATGATCATGTCATGCCGTGTTCGTCCTTTTCCTCTCTCTCTCTCTCTCTCTCTCTCTCTCTCTCTCTCTCTCTCTCTCTCTCTCTCTCTCTCTCTCTCTCTCTCTCTCTCTCTCTCTCTCTCAGCTATGTAAGCCCAAAACATTAAAACAGTTCAGTGTTCAGTGTTCTCTCTCTCTATGTGTCTCTGTCTCTGTCTCTCTCATACTAAATCTCTATGCCTCTCTGTCTCTGTCTCCGTCTCTCTCTCTCTCCTCCCTCCCTCTCCCCTCCCTCTGATTCGCTTTCTCTCTCTTATCCTCAGAATATCTGTCTGTCTGTCTGACAATGTCTTCGTCTGTCTCTGTCTGACTGTCTCTCTCTCTCTCTCTCTTCACTTGGCTCTGGTCTAAGATGGGTCATTTATTTTGAGGTTTTTGATTGTAGAAAATTGTGGTTTTTGTTGTTGTTTCAATTCCTCGCCTATCTGCGTATGCACAGACTATGTACAAAAACAAGAACCAGTGTGCTTTCGCGTGATCGAATCGTATCGTACAGTCGTGCGATTTTAGCTGACGTGTGGCTGACCCTTCAAGGTGGGTAGGTAGATAGGGACAGGCTTCAAACTTTGGATTGTCCGGACATTAGATTACAATTAAGACATTTCAACTTTTTTTTATCCTCGTTTCAGTATCGTTGCTGTCTTAATTTTTTAGTCACTTTCACGTTCATCATGAAGTATGCATATTAGGCATTATGTATTAGGTACTTTATAGTCACAGAGGCGTCTCTGTGAAATTCGGGTTGCTCCCACCTGGAGAGCGCGTCGCAGCCAGAGGCGCGCCACCCATTCTTTCTTTTGCATGCGATGTTTGTGTGACTGATGAGGAAGGAAAGGGAGGGGGGTACATTTTGACCAAATGACAACTTGTTCGTAGCCACTGGGCTTAATGTGTGCTAAGTGCATGGGTACACGGGACCTCGGTTTATCGTCTCATCCGAAAGATGGGTGGGGTTGGGTGGGAAGGGGTACAGAGTCAGAAAAAGAAACAAGAAAAACAAAGAGAAACAGAAAGACAGCTCTAGAGATTCACGGACAGTGGTTGTCTCCTGAAGTCGGAGTATGGCCGCCCATGTGGTGGGGCCCTTTTAAAAGCAGCCATACACGCATGTCTGCATGCATTCATGCATTGCATGTGTGTGTCTTTGCGGCACATGCAGCATGCATGCACACTATATTTATAAAGAAAACGTTTAAAGCGCTTAATCTTAAAGCTCAACACGACACCCAAAGACATAGGCCTATGTTTGGTCTTACAGATAAAAATGTTACTAATGCTCGTGCAAAACTCGCCTTCCTTGCTTGTTTGCTTGTATGAGTTTTGATCATAATTTATTTTATTTTATTGTGTACCACTGTATTTTAAAAGCTGTTTTAGTTGCCCTGGCTTGCCCGTCGTAAGTTGAAAACATAAACCGAAATATCGCTATGTTTTCAGTGTTTGTTGTTATTTCATATTGAGATAAGGTTACATCAGGAACTAAATGATGATTTGCATTGCACTGGCGCCATGTCAAACAAAGGCTAGCGAGTTCAACAACAACACAAGTGGAACCGATTGATCGACTTCTTGCTATGCCCACTAGACTGATGGGTCGTTGCCGGCCGGCCCCATGATGAAGCATACGGTCCATCTGGCATCTGGCCCTGCTACTACTACTACTACTACTACTACATACTGGCGACAGACAGACAGACAAGCCACCCTAGCCACCCGACCCACCCACCACCAGCTTCACGAGGCGCACCGCAAGCCTGTCAAGGGCTCTGATTGCCTCACCAGACCCTCATCAACACCCCCATCCCACTACCACCACCCCTCTCTCTCGCTCTGTGTGTTAAGGGACAGACACACTGCATGCGATCAGAGAATCTAAAAAATTAACACGTCGCGATCCGACTGTGATATATGTGAGGCATGATTCTCGTGAAATCCTACTGTCTGAAACGAATCCGATGAAATCCTACTAGTTTTTATTTACTATAATATGTGTAGTGTACACGAATGTGATGAAATACCTATATTTGTTTTTAAAGGTGGACCCTGACGGATGAGTTTTTGCAAGAAACGCGTCGAGATCACCAGAAAGACAGCCTTTTTAAGGATCGGAACACTCACTTTGCTCTGGTTTCCTAGAAATGAAACTGTCAAAACTGGCGATTCCTCCTTGGCGGAGATGCCGGAGAGAGTAGTAATTTTGGATGGGGTGGGTGAAGGTCACTCATTGTGGTTGAAGCTTTTTGTTTTGTAGTGCCGTAAAAAAAAATAATGGAGCTATTTCCTTTGTTGTGATCGAAACTCCTTTAGATAAACTGCTGAAAATTAAAAACAAATACATAAAAAGGCTTGTATTGCGAAAATTTCGTGCAAACGATTTGGCGGCCATTAGAAAAGAGACGGCACACGCCTTCTCTTTGGGTGAAAGAATTTGACTTCCAGCACCTCCGCCAAGGAGGAATCGCCGATTTGACGGTTTGATTTCTAGGAAACCAGAGCAAAGTGGGTGTTGCGATCTCTGTAAAGGGTGTTTTCCTGGTGATCTCGACGTGTCTCTTACAAAAAACTCATCCGTCAGGATGCCCCTTTAAAAAAATATGAGACATTTTATGTGATTCGGGTATTGCGGGTCTACGAAAACAGTAGAATTATTTTCAGACGTAAGAATTTCGCGTGAATCATGACTCACAGACATCGTCACAATCGGATCGCCGTCGTATTATGCAGTGTGTCTTCTTCCTCTTTCACTTGACCCCCACCCCCCTCTCCCCTTCTTCCTCCTCTCTCCCTTCTGTCTGCGCCCTTTTTTGATTAATTAATTCAGTGGGAGGAAGCAAACCCAAACCAAACAACCATCGCCATCGTTTCGGCTGCTGTTCTGGCTGTTGTGTTTATAGCCTTGTAGCAGCTAGTTAATGTCGATTAATGTTGTGGTCCAGGACAACGATGATGATGATGATGATGATGATGATGATGATGATGATGATAATGATGATGATGATTAATGAAAGGAAATAAGAAGAAGGGAAATGGCTATATTGCGCAGACGGGTGATGAGAACTACGAAAATAAAATCGCGACTCCGCCCGTGGGGATACCGGGGGGGTCTTTGTATATATAGTTCCCCCACCTTCTGGAAATTCTGTGCTTGTAACTTCCTCTAATCTGTCACTCTCTTTGACTCTGCCTTTTCCCTTTGCTTGCTGTCATCTACTATCTTTCTGCCTAACCGGTCCGGTCCATTCTCCTGCCTTTTTTTCAAGAAACGCTTTCAAAAAAAGATTTCTTCCAGCTGAAGTCGGACATGCTGGACCTAATGATTTCTTACGTAGGCGCATAACGGCAGCATGACGCATCTGCGCTCATAATTGACAGGAAACTGTCTGAGCGATCGAAGAAGAAGAAGAAGAAGAAGAATAAATCGCGACTGATTGTTGAGTTGTAGGAAAAGTAATGACGTTACAGAAAGCTAGAACAGAATCGTCTCGCGCGCTATGCCTAGCAAACAACGACCGCACCAGCAACAGGAGTAGAGAACAAACATGCGCAAAACGCTATGCACAAAACCGTTTATTTTATAAACAGTATCGTATTTACAAATGTCTTTCAGACAGAACGATGCTAGAATTTGATTTGACTAGGCAAGTCTTTTTTTTCTTTCTTTTTTTAATAAGGAGGTTTAAGAAAAATATCAAGCAAACAAAAGTGTTGCCTCATTCAGCCGGCAAAGTCATGATAGCTTTTGGCAAAGCGAAAAAAAAGGACAACAGTACTTTTGAGAAAGTGATAAAAAACCGAACACAAGGACGTTTTAACAAAGACTTAAAAACACAAGAAAAAGAAGAACAAAAAGAAGAAGAAAAAATGGGTTTAAATCTATTAATGGTTGGCATTAGCCTGTAGTAGGGGCCAACAGTAACATGAGAGCTGTACTATAGATGCTTTTCTACAGTAATGGAAAATCATGGTACAGTTTAGTCTCTTGTGGAAGACTATGACTCTCGAACGAGGGGCGGCCCTTGCACCGGCTCTGGTGCTGCAGCCAAAGGGATGGGCTGGCCTTTGGGGGACCTTCCGCAACGCCAGCTGTGTCCTCAAATCCCTTTGGCCGAAAGAGTAGGGATGTACCCTGGGCAAGGCATCTCCACTATAAACAATTTCTCACCCAGCCCCGGGCCAGAATAGTATCTGCCCCCTCTGCTGTCTGGCAGTCATTGTCGGACACGACAGACTAGCATACAAAAGAAAGACATTGTCCAGGGACAGTATTCATGTCGAGATAGCATGAGACTTAGCATGATGCTAACTTAGAAGC
>CM065685.1:46953030-46955530 GCA_017654935.2 Phymorhynchus buccinoides | reverse complement strand
CCGACCGACCGACAAAGTGAGTTATAGGTTTGTGGCTTGAGCCACAAACAAAAACCACAAACCGGCTTCAGTTAGACGCGGGAGTGCGAGCTCTTTGTATGTTATTCAGGCTTTTTGGTAGGACCCCCAGTCACTGGCCCGAGCGAACCACCACCACCACCACACCATCACTACATGCAGCAGAACAGAGAAGAGAAAACTGGAAACAGAATACTCAGAAGGACCCCAGCGGACTTTAATTTCTAATCAGCTATTAATGATTCAATCTCGTTGGCAGCCGCTTCCCCGTGAGACGAGGGACGGGAGGGAAGGATGGATGGATGGAGGGGTGGTGGTGGGGTGTGGGGGGTGGGATGGGGATCGGGGATCATCACAGAATGATGGCGGCAGAACTGGGTGATCAATTTTTCATGAATTCGGGGTAACAAGGGTGAAAAGGGCTTGATAGAATCTGCGGAAGAAGCTATCGTGGTACGGCTATGATGATGGCGGCGTGGTGGACAGTAAGCTATCTGCAGTATCGACTCCAGCTACTTGCAATTTCATGGGATAACGGCAACGGCAAGCGGCCATTTTGTCTTGACTTTGTTTTCATTTTTAACCCTAACCCCAACCCTAATCCTAACCCTATATCCCTTTCCCGGGCGTTCTATCCTAACCCTATCCCTATCTAACCCTGTCCCGACCCGGAGAAAGGGATAGGAATAGCAGTGAGTTCATAACTTGAAAACAAAAATCGTTGGCGTCGATACTGCAGATAGCTTCTACTGCGTGGTGGACTTTGCGTCGTCGTAAAGGGCTAAGCGCTCGTTGCTGTATGCTGGCTGGCTTACAAAGATGGTAATTCTAATCTCTTCTTCGCGTTGTTGTTGATGGCTTCTGTTGCGAATGATTCCAATGATTGGTTGTTTGGTTGGGCAAGGGCTTGCTCGTGCTCGTGCTCGTGCCCGTGACAAAGGAGCGTGGTCTGTTTGTTTTGTTGTGAATGGGCGATGATTACACAGAACGAGGGAAACTGATGTTGCAGTTATTTTGTTAGAATAGCCAGCTTGAGGACCAATCTCGTTTAAAGGTTTGGGAATTCTTTCCCATTTTGCATATGACAACTCCCCCGAAGTCGGGAGTGTGGCTGCCCATGTGGCGGGGTAACCCCAAAACGATCACACACGTAATGTTCTCATTCCTAGATGATTGCATTTGTGCCCTAGTGTTCAAGTGCTTCGGCTGCTTGGATGATCCCTGGAGTCTTTTAGCCAGCAACGACAACAACATTATATTATAGCAACAATACGTAGCCAGTATGCCAACATACAGAAGTAGGGAGTAGGGTGGAACTGTATTTGATGTCTTTTTTTTAGTGCAGATACCTAATGACTTTGGTAAAAACGGATGAAAAAATCAATGTCCAAAATATATTTTGCATGATTAGTGTTAAGTAATTTACGTTTGAATGCATATTGCAAAATCTAAAACAGCCGATATTTATTTAAGAAAACAAAACTTTCTTTGTGGTCAAACATTTGTGTTAGCAAAAATTATTCATTATAAGTACCCGCTAAAATCATGTAATATGTTATTTGGATCAAGATCTGTCAGTCTCTCTGTTATGCAATAACTCATTTTCTCAAATCCCTTCATTCATATTGTAGGTCCCATTGGTCTGGATGGATGGAAGTTCAGTTTAACGTCGCGTATCGGCTTTCGCCATGTACGACGGGCTGAACCAACCAACCAGGGTATAAACAAAAATGTATATTCCTGAATCACTGTCTTAGCCAAAAGGCAGAGAAGCGATCAGAATATGATACTAACCCATTGGTCTGATAAATTGTCTGCATGTTTATAGTCATTCGTTTTCTCGGTCTGGCTGACAAATCTTTCCATTTGTTTCTCAGTCTCTTCTCAACCACGACGCGAGTCTGTCCATTTAAGAATATCAATTTGTCTGCATGTCTTGGGGCAGTAGGTGGATGCCTCGTGCCTCCATACGGGGAGCTGGACGACCCCGACCCCTCCACGAGTCTCTCCCCGTGGGGATACCGGGGAGAGTGTCGTAAAAATAGTTCCCCCACTTTCTGGAAGTTCTGTGCTTGAAACATCCCCTAATCTGCCACTCTCTTTCACTCTGCCTTTCCCTTTGCTTTCCGTCATTTACCGGTACTATCTTTCGGACTTATTGGCTCATTCTCCTGCCTTTGTCCCCCCCCCCCCCAAATGTCCTCAAAATAATTCTTCTCCTTCGTGCTCCTCCGAAATCGGAATGTGTCGGCTCTACGCAGCGGGGAGACCAGTGAAAACTGAAAACCGGACACATACGTACCTTACCCATTATGTCTGTATGGCCTGCAAACGCAGAAGAAGAAGAAGAAGAAGAAGAAGTCTCTGTGCTCATACACTTTAATTAGCACACGTTAATCCCAGTGGCAACGAAAAAGTTGTCATTTGGTAAAACAAATTGCACCCCTCCCCCCCTCCTTCTTCATCAGTCACACAAAGATCG
>CM065685.1:46925530-46928030 GCA_017654935.2 Phymorhynchus buccinoides | reverse complement strand
TCATCATCACCCACACCCAATGAAAATCGGTATCAAGACGAGACAACCCAGATTCAACTGACAAACAGTGTCTGAGTGCAGGAACCTTTTTTTGTATTTTGTAGTAGCAAATGCTACGCCTACTCAAAAATATATAAAATGCGTTGATTTTTACCATCGCCAAAACTAACAGTTTTAGCTGTTTGATAATAATTATTAAGAAAATGTGTACAGACCCAGCATAGCCAGCAAAGTTTGTCTATCTTGGTAACAACGAGGAATTTGTCAGTAGTTGAAAAAAGTGACAGAACACATTGTTTGACAAGTATAGGTATCACTGACAGACTATCCCGTTTATAGCGAATGAGCTGGAACATTTCCTTTTCCCCTGGGCAAGATGCATTATTCAAGAGGAGAAATCAACAGGTGCGCTTGGGCCATCCGTCGGCTGACTGAACGAACGCTTTATGTTAATAGTTCAGTCTTTGTGGTGTTATTCTTCTGCCATGTCCGCTTGTCTGTCAGTCAGAACACTGTGACATATTGCCGCGTCACCGGACATAAATCTATTGCAAAAATGGAAATAGGGCCAAGCACTCAAAATTAAAAAACTCTGAAATTATTGAGAAATCCAGCTTGCGTCTAGTGCAAGGTTTCAAGGTTTCAAGGTTTCAAGTTTTTTCTATTTCCAAAAAAGCCCCTTGGGGGTACATGGAAAAAAAAGAAAAAAATGAAAAAAAAGTAAAAAAGAACAAACAATAAACGGACAAACAAACCGAAAACATCAAGAAGAACAACATCAAAATGCAAAAAAGATCGGTTTATTTTTTTATCCAATACAACCAACTTCACTTTCGCATTGTTCCATAAATTGTCATGAGATTACCGTACGCCCATAACATTTCCAAAAGAAACTTGCTTGTCCAGTTCAAACACAAACAATGTAAGGAAACAACCACAACAAACAAAACCAAAACATAACCCTGCTCGCGGAAGTAAATCCAAAAAAATGTTTTCGATGACAGGAACAATGGCAATTTTCTCCGACAGTTCAAACAGGTCCTTGACCGAAACGAACGAATCAACATTCCAACGGAAGAGGAATGCAAAATAACCAGCCTTTGACAACGACAAAAGTAAACGCTCATTTTTGACTCCGCATACTTTTGGCATGAGTCTTATCAACGCGGGTCATTTTCGTTTTTGATGGAGAGCAGACAGTAGGGGAAGACGGGGTAAAAAGCGCATGGGCGGGTAAGAAGCCCACCCCAATTATCTCATGAAATGAAGTACATTTCAGTCTCATTTTGCCCATGAGACGAGCGTTAATGTCTAGCATTCGTCTCATGGGCAAATTGACTGAAATTTTCTTTATTTCATGAGATAATTGGGGTGGGCTTCTTACCCGCCCATGCGCTTTTTACCCGTCTTCCCCTAGCATTCTTCAAATAGCCTTCCGCGTATAGACTGGGCTTTTATTGATCAAATCTATCTATGTATCTATCCCTAACGTGTATGCAGTAATTCTCCTGTTGTTGTTTCCTTTTTCATGTTCTTTTCTTTGTTCTTTTACCCTTATTGGTAGTCCCGGTTCTATCAAAACAGGAGTACGATGTAATGGTCAAGTAGGACGATGATTTGACCGCGAGGAGGCAGTCCAACCAGTAGGGCCTTAGCGCGCGATATTCTAGTTGGGCGTGGGCGTGCTGAGTGAGAGAGAGAGAACGAGAGGGTGGGACTCATCTCCTTCTGATGCTGGAAGAGTCTGTTCTTTCTCTCTCTCTTCTCTCTCTCTCTCTCTCTCTCTCTCTCTCTCTCTCTCTCTCTCTCTCAACTCGTCCCCTATCCACGCCCAACTAAGAATAATACTTGTGGTATGTCTTCTTATAAAGCGTGATAAGCCCCTAAACGTGTTGGACTGCCCTCTGGCGGTCAATGTGTTCATGCAGAACGATCGTCCTTTTTTTCGCAAGTTTCCGCTTTTTCTTTTGCTGCCAAGCTCAGTAATAGAGAATCATGTGCAATGTTTCCACTAACACAACATCGTCCACTAAGCTGCCCATTGCTTGACTGAGAAATACAGAAGGAGTTTATTGCGCACCTGTTATCTCTAGTGATCTCTTTTTGTGTAGTAGTGTATTATCTAAGTCCCTAACGTGTATGCAGTAATTCTCCTCTCTCTTTTCTCTCCCTCTCTCTACGATGTAATGGTCAACTTCTCTCTCTCTTAGTTGGGCACTAGGAGAGAGAGGAGAGAGGGGGGGACTCTCTCTCTCTCTCTCTCTCCTCTCCCCTCTCTCTCTCTCTCTTATCGTCCTAAGAATAGCTGCCCAACGGTTTGACTGCCCTCTGGCGGTCAAATTATCGTCCTAGGCCTCTCTCTCTCTCTCTCTCTCTCTCTCTCTCTCTCTCTCTCTCTCATCTCTCTCTCTCTCTCTCTCATCTCTCTCTCTCTCTCTCTCGTCTCTCTGCCCACTGGAACGAAGGCCTCTCTCTCTCTCTCTCTCTCTCTCTCTCTCTC
>CM065685.1:46920530-46923030 GCA_017654935.2 Phymorhynchus buccinoides | reverse complement strand
GCGAGAGAGAGAGAGAGAGAGAGAGAGAGAGAGAGAGAGAGAGAGAGAGAGAGAGAGAGAGAGAGAGAGAGAGAGAGAGAGATGACAATGATTTATTCATTTAGGCCTTTGCCCAGAGAGAGAGAGAGAGAGAGAGAGAGAGAGAGAGAGAGAGAGAGAGAGAGAGAGAGAGAGAGAGAGAGAGAGAGAGAGAGAGAGAGAGAGAGAGAGAGAGAGAGAGAGAGAGAGAGAGAGAGAGAGAGAGAGAGAGAGAGAGAGAGAGAGAGAGAGAGAGAGAGAGAGAGAGAGAGAAAGGTGGGTACGCGAAGGTGTCACATAAACTGATGATGATGCTGGTAATGATGATAATGCTGGTAATGGTGATGATGATGATGATGATGATGATGATGATGATGATGATGACGACGATGATAGTCATGACGATCATGATTTTGACGGTGATCAAGAACTAATTAAGTATTAGCAAACTGCATATTGACGTAGTACAATCCTCCAAGAAGGCAGAACCCAACCGACCACACATGCTTTAGATAAAACTGATCCTAAATGCAAAAGAAAATGTACATCTGAATGAAAACCCAGACTGATATCTATTTTTAGCACTGGACAAGGAATTGAACCCGAAATGTCGTGATTTGTTTTGCTCTGTTTTTTGTTGTTATTAAACCTTTTATTATTTTGGGTTTTAATTTCGACTCTGTTTTAATTTGTTGAAAACCCAAACATACACACACACCCCCCAAAAAGAAAAAAAGGTCAAGTCAAGTCAAGTCAAAATCATGTTTATTGAGGGTTACAGAATAAGCTTACAAAGCTTTTTTTAATCCGGCCCTCATAAAAAACCCACGTCAATCAAAAATATGTGAAAAAATAACATATTTACAGGAACACAAAACAAAGAAAACATTATGGAAAAAAAGAGAAAGAGAGAAAAATAAAATAAAAGAAGAAAGATGAGATGGTTCTTTAGGCGATGACAACCAAATCCTCTACTACATTTTATTAACATAATTATATTCGTAACTTTCTGAGTATTTTTGTTCTCAAGCAAGCAAACAAACAAATAGACAAATAAGACGGATTTGTTTGTTTTTCCGACAGAAAATAAAACAAACAAACAAACAAACAAAAATAAGATATTGACAAATTGAAGGAGACCATTTTTTTCCCACTCTGAATGAATGATAAGTAGGCAGTAACTCATGAAGGAATACAATATTTTTGAAAAATTTGCACATAGAATAAAACAAAATTAAGTACTTAACCCTTTCGCCGCCAGCCATTTTTCAGCACACAAAAAAGCCATTAAATTTACCTGGGTAGAGAAAAAAATCTGTCTGTAATATTCGGGATTCTTCTGTGACATGCTTAAAGTAAGGCCTATCCCCACCTCCCAACAAGAAGAAAACAGGGTCTTTGGATAACAGACCCTGGTTTGATGCCTTTTAGTGACATTGTGGTGCAAAAATGCAACGTTGGCGGCGAAAGGGTTAATGCGGGAAACGTGTGACTCAAATTGAAGCTAGATTGAAAGGAGTTTAAAAAAAAAAAAGCATATTGTTTTAATTTTCAATAGCATTAGCAGAATCAGCAACAGTAGCAACAAAAGAAACATACCGCAACGAATTTAGACTCCTTTGCGGTAAAGGACAATCAGAAGTATCTGCGTGCATACTTTCAACATCTACACCAAAAGATAAGCAAAAACAATTTAGACTACATTCTCCCCCTAGCCCCCGAAATCGGAATGTGTCGGCTGAATGCAGCGAGGGGGGGGGGGGGGGCAGTCACACAAACTGAAAACCGGACACATAACGTATTTAAAACGTATTTTAATCAGTTTTACAAACTCTGAAGCAAAATAACAGTAAAATTCGTAACGATGTTGTCTTTGAAATTAAGCATTTAATTCATTGTATTTTTACAAAAGGTATTGGTATTGAAAGTTTTTACAAAATTTCTTTTTATATTGGTATTGATTTTTGCTGGGTGCCATCTCATTGTGGACTCTTTTGGAATGAGGTTGCTGATAGAGCTGCTAAAAGAGGGGCCTTCAATAACACTAACACATTTTCTAGATGATAAATTGGCATTGTCAACACATGAAACTTACTCGTTGTTGGAAACATCCATTTGTATCAATCCATCTGATTTTAGACGTACTATTTTGATGCATAGCAGATCCATAGTTAGCTTAGTGTACAAGATACGTCTAAATTCATGGAAAACTAAATACATAGAAACTAATTGTCTCTGCACTCAGAGATTATCAATTCATCATTTACTATTAGAATGCCCAATAAATACCTCTCTAAATACCGAATGTTCAATATGGACTTTCTTCATAAGTATAATAATACCAAGGATATCTTAAGTGACGCAGAAATTGACATTGCTTTAATTGCGAAATTAATGCTGTCCACGCCTATTGGAAGCTTACTGTAAATGGTTTGCTTTGTGTGTTGTTATAAATTGGTTTTTAAGCTTGAATGTTTTTTTT
>CM065685.1:46913030-46915530 GCA_017654935.2 Phymorhynchus buccinoides | reverse complement strand
CACAAAAGACAAACATGGCAAGGCATACTATTACGCATACAGAGCTGAATACAAAGGTAGCAAAGCAGTTGATATTATGAAACATAGATAGGCTGAACTATGGGATTATAACAGTTGCATAATTTGTAATACTCGCGCGTGCATACAAGCATGCAACCATACTTACACACTAAGAGAGAGAGAGAGAGAGAGAGAGAGAGAGAGAGAGAGAGAGAGAGAGAGAGAGAGAGAGAGAGAGAGAGAGAGAGAGAGAGAGAGAGAGAGAGAGAGAGAGAGAGAGAGAGAGAGAGAAGAGAGAGAGAGAGGAGAGAGAGAGAGAGAGAGAGTGAGAATGAATTAATAAATGAATGACTGACTTAATTGATTAATTAACTAATTAAATAATTAATTAAGTCATCCATTCATTAATTACTTATTAATTAATTAATTAATGAGTTAATGAATTGTTGTGTTAAGCTCTTTGATACCCATTCACAAAGGGGAAGGGGGGAAAGGTATTATCGATATTCACAAAATCAAATCCTTCGAAACGACAATCCAATGATTTCGTCGCGACATGGATATACAAGAGCATGAAAATGTTCTAGTATATTCTTCAGCTTACGAACAAGAAAATGTTCATAAGATGACGATCTCAAATGATATAATATGATTTGTCCGATATCCACGAGAGAGAGAGAGAGGAGGGGGGGGGGGGGGGGGGGAGGGAGGGGGGGGGGGCAGGGAGGGAGAGAGAGAGGGGGTCATCAGTGAGTGGATATTTGGCGTAAAATGATGCGCAAGAGAGAATGAAAATCACGTTACAGTGGAACCTCCCTTATAAGAACCCCCCGTTATAAGACTCCCTCCCAGTTAAGACCTACTGATTCTCTGAGACATTGCCCTTCTTTGGAAGTATTAAAAGTACCCCCTTCCCCTTATACAACTCCCTCCCATTTAAGACCTCGTGTTGGATGATTTTCGAAGGTCTTATAAGGGAGGTTCCACTGTATTTGTAATCCTGCCGACTACTGAGGGCTAACCAGGGATGCTTTGCGTGCGTAAAGCGCACGTGTCAGACTTGCTTTAAGTCCGCAGAGGACCAACCATCTGTCCATGTGACAAGTAACAGAATAATGTAAAATCTACAACGTTTTTTAAACATCTTCTCGGGATCCTGCAGACCGTATCTACAAAATTCGATTAAACTCGTGGAGGACCAAATTGTCTAAAGATGTAGAATGCGCTTGTGGTCACCCAATAGATAGTGGTGTAGAGTGGCACAGTGGTAGCGCGTTCGCTTCGTGTCAAGTAAACCCGAGTTCGAACCTGGGTACAGGGGATTTTTTCCTCTCATTCTGCACTAGGCCTTAACGGTCTGAACGTGGAATCTTTCGGATGAGACGATAAACCGAGGTCCCGTGTGCCCATGCACTTAGCATACGTTAAGCCCACTGGCAACGAAAAAGTTGTCATTTGGTAAAAAATACCCCCCCCCCCCCCCCCTTCATCAGTGACAAAAATCGCATGCAAAAAAAAAAAAAAAAAAAAATTGGGTGGCGCGCCTCTGGCTGCGACGCGCTCTCCGGGTGGGAGCAACCCGAATTTCACAGAGACGCCTCTGTGACTATAATAATACTTATACTGATTATACCGAATATCGGTTCAACACATTCTTTTAGAATGTCCATTATTATCATTGTTATACAAACTATCTGGGATACAAGTTGCACAAATTGGAACTTTAAAAGATGTAGTTTACAGTCATGAAAATTAATGATCAAAATGGCTACAGTCTTATCCAGATCTGGAATTGCAAGATTACTTTAGTTCATGAGTTAATTAACTTTAAGTTTGTTTTCTTTGTCACTTTTTTGTGTGGCTATTAATTTGTTAGTTGTTTGTTTTTTGTTTTTGTTTTTTACTCCACATTCACAGACATGAAATCATATGCATAGTTACACTTACTCATACACACGCACTCATATTCACATAATACACACACACGCACACACACACACATACACACGCGCGCGCACACGCACACGTTTTTGTTTGTTTGTTTTTTCAGTCTAATATCACCATTGTGTGAACAGACTTTAACCCTTTCACCACCAGCCATATTTCAGCCAAAAATTTCCATTAAATTTACTTGGGTAGAGAACAAAATCTGTCTGCAGTATTGGGAATTCTTCTGTGACATATATAAAATAAGGTCTATCCTTACTTCCCAAAACTGAGACAATAGGGTCTTTGGATAATAGACCCGAATTCGATGCCTTTTAGTGACATAGGTGTTCAATCACTGTGGTGCTAAAATGCTACTTTGGCGGTGAAAGGGTTAAATTAAATCAATCAAATCAATCAAATCTTGTAGACCTCATGGAATACGAATGTCATGGATTCTGCCGGGTGGTTCTTCCGTCTATTTCATAGCAAATCCCAACATTCTCAAAGAGCACATAGTAATTTGATGATGTTAGACCTACGGTAAATGGGCAAATCGCATCCATGAACCCCA
>CM065685.1:46893030-46900530 GCA_017654935.2 Phymorhynchus buccinoides | reverse complement strand
CACTTGAACACTGTGTGGTATAAGTGCATCCGCTGCGGATGAGAACATTACGTGCGTGACCGTTTTCTGATGACCCCGCCACGTGGGGCAGCCGCACTCCGACTTCGGGGGATCTTGTATTAGGTATTAGGTACTTTATCGTCACAGAGGCGTCTGTGTGAAATTCGGGTTGCTCCCATCTGGGGAGCGCGTCGCAGCCAGAGGCGCGCCACCCAATTTTTTTTTTTTTTTTAATGCGATTTTTGTGTGACTGATAAGGAAGGAAAGGGGGGGGGGGGGGGGGGGGGGGGGGGGGGGGGGGTAAATGTTGACCAAATGACAACTTTTTCGTTGCCACTGGGATTAGTGCATGGGCACACGGGACCTCGGTTTATCGTCTCATCCAAAAGACGATGTTGTTGTTATATTATGATTGTTGTGACTGTCGTTGTTATTGTCGGTAGTGTTGGCGCACAATAGAGCAAAAAACAACAACAAAACACCGCAAAATGTACATATTTCACACAAACATATACACGATAGGAGTGTGATTAGGGGAGTGGGGGTGGGGGGTTGGGGGCATGTCTACCCTCACCTCTACGATACCCTCCATATAATTATCTTCTCTACCCACCCCACCCCCTAACCCCAGCCTCACTCCCCCCTCCCCCCCTATATCTCATCCACGACACCCAACGACTCCAATTGCCCCCCTGAAACCTGATTATTGTATATTGTCATCATGGACAAAAGTTGTCACATATACACACACACACTATAATTATACACAATCCCAACAATAGCCTATACCTAGTAGCCGCCACGTGTCAGACTACAATGTTGTATTATCAAGCGTGTACCGGGCCAACGCTGCAGCTAATGACTGTGTGCACTGTGCTATCAGATGTCTCTCGAATAAAATAAAAAACCCACCCCACCACAGACAGAGTGGGTGACAGCACTGTGCCATAATGATTGTTAGGGGAGCGTGGGTTAACCCTTTCACCGCCATCCATACATATTTCAGCCCAAACTTTTCATTAAATTTACCTGGGTATAGAACAAAATCCATCTGCAGTATTCTGACCTATATAAAATAAGGTCTATCCTTACTTCCCAAAGCTAAGACAATAGGGTCTTTGGATAATAGACCCCAATTTGATGCCTTTTAGTGACATAGGTGTTAAATCACTGTGGTGCTAAAATGCGTCTTTGGTGGTGAAAGGGTTAAAGGGCCCAGCTTCGTGTGAAAAAGAAAGAAAGAAGAAGCCCCTACCGATTTTTAGTAGGAGAACTTGTGGTCAAAACTCTAAACGTATTAGGCCGTGTACACACATAAGCGGATATTCCATGCGGAAACCCGTGCGCAATCCATAAATAAGTGAAACAAAGAAGAGAAAAGATTTGCGCACGTTTCGGAATTTCCCCTATATGCGTAAACTTTGATCCTTCTATCTTCCACTTATTTAGGGTTTTCCGTACGGAACTTACGCGTTTAATGCGAACCCGGCCTTAACGTTTCAACTTTTGCATACCCTAATTGTCTACTACTTTTCCACAAAATAATGTCATCGAAATCAGAAGAAAAAGATGCCTCATGCCAAGTTTCATGGTTTTGTCCAGTGTGTCCACTCCTATTGGATATTTTACTGTAAGCTCTTCTACTACAGTGAAACCTCCCTTATAAGACCTCCCATGATAAAACTCCCTCCCCTATAAGACCTACTTCTCTGAGACATTGCCCTTCTTTGTAAGTATTAACATTACCTCCCTTGTAAGACCCCTCCCTTATAAGACCTCATTTTGGATGATTTTGGAAGGTCTTATAAGGGAGGTTTCACTATAATAGCCTCTTGCCTGTCATGCCCGTGGGCAAAATGATGTTGTTGAAAATGGTATTCAAACTTCAATGTCATTGACGCTGGAATGCTTTTGAACACTCAAGATATATAATTATTTTTAAAGACCGTTTTGCCACATTGACTGTAACAGGTATCTTTTTGTTTTCATAATTTAAAAAAAATAATTCTCTTAATTTTTATCAGGCAGCGAAAGGGTTTATGGTAGTGTCTTTCTACCACAGAGTGGGCTCTTTACCCCAGGTTTCCCTATTACAACCGACCAAACACTAGTACACATTATTTTATTTTTTTGCTTGAATTACATTTTTAAAGACCGTTTTGCCACATTGACTCTAACAGGTATCTTTCCGTTTTCATAATTTAAAAAAAACCCACATTCTCTTAACGTTTCTCAGGCGGTGAAAGGGTTTATGGGAGTGGCTTTCTACCCCAGTGTGGGCTCTTTACCCCAGGTTCCCCTATTACAACCGACCAAACACTAGTAGTACACATTATTTTATTTTTTGGCTTGAATTATAATAATTTTTTTTTTAACCCTTTCACCGCCAATGTCGCATTTTAGCACCACAATGATTTAACACCCATGTCATGAAAAGGCCTCAAACCAGTGTCTGTTATCCAAATACCCTGTTTTTATATAATTTTGGGAGGTAGGGCTAGGCCTTACGCTATACATGTCACAGAGGAATCCCCAATATTGCAGATGATTTGTTTTTCTCTACCCAGGTAAGATTAATGGACATTTTTGTTGAAAAATGGCTGGCGGCGAAAGGGTTAAAGAAGAAGAAGGAGTTGTTAGCCTATAGTTGAGGGAGGAGTCAGCCAGTGGCAGGAATAGAAAGGTTTAGATCCCAGTCATTGTTGTGGGAAAGAATGAGCGTTGCATTGTGTGAAGTATGTACAGTAGTATCGAGTCACACTGAAAATGGTCGTTGGCGACGCTAGAGCACACCATCCAGGGGGACCCCTACCCTAATACAGAACTTTAAAAAAAACCCAAACAATTTGGGGCGGGGGTGTTGGTTGTCCTTTGTTTTGTTTGCAAGAATTGATTGAACAAGTTTCAAGTTTCAAGTTTGGTTTATTCCAAAAATAACCCCCTGGGGGCACATGGAAATAAATATAAGTAACAAAAATGCTATAAACAACATATTTAATTAAGAAAAGGAAACAAAAATGCACATAAAGCAGCTAAACACGGTACATAGAGCGACAAAAATCACGTCAAAATCGATCAACCGTTAGGTACCAGAAGAATGAACAATGATACAGACTGGATTGTATTGCTCCTGAACATGACCTGAGAGCAAAAGAAGAGAAAAACAAGGATGAGGTTGATATAATGGTGCATACGCCGATGCCTGCATGCGTGTGTGAATGTGTGACATTGTGTGTGTGTGTGTGTGTGTGTGTGTGTGCGTGCGTGTGCGTGCGTGCGCGCGCACGTGTGTGTGTGTGTGTGTGTGTGTGTGTGTGACTGTCTGTGTGCGTGTGTGTGTAGACCTATTTGTATGTGCGAATACGTCCATGCCTGCGTGCGTGTGTTTATGTGTGACAGTGTGTGTGTGTGACTGTGTGTGTGTGTGTGTGTGTGTGTGTGTGTGTGTGTGTGTGTGTGTGTGTGTGTGTGTGTGTGCATGCGTGCGTGCGTGTGTGCGTATGTGCGTGCGTGCGTGCGTGCGCGAGCGCGTGTGTGTGTGTGTGCGTGAAAGAGAGGGAGAGAGAGAGAGAGAGAGAGAGAGGGGGGGGGGGGAGTGTACATATTGTGTGAGTGCGGGCATATTTGCAAGCATATAGTGTGCTTACGCTTTGTTGTTGTTGGGTTGTTGTTTTAAAAATAATATATTGCATGCTTATTTTTCGTCATTTAATTATCAATCTGTGTTATAGATGGCTTGATGGAAAAAAGCAAACAGTATTGCTTATTCAATGTACCATCTGAAAAGAAAATGTTGACTTTGACCTTGACTTTGACTTTGACACACACACACACACACACACACACACACACACACACACACACACACACACACACACACACACACACACACACACACACACGCGCGCGCGCGCGCGCGAGCGCACAAGCTCAGTAGTTAGCGACACCAACAACATGCGTAGGCCTACATACATACATACCCTCGCTATTTTACAACAAACAGACAGACACTTGGCACTCACACTTGAGACTTTGGCTAACACTTGAGATGTCATTCTGGATCCAGAAAACGGGGTAGCTCTTAGGACTCCTCGTCCACTCACTCACTCACCCACCCCACCCACCACCTTCTCTTCCAATGCTAGACAAGGTGTGCTGGTGACGCGTTGTTTTGTCTAATCCCATTTCTTCTTCTTCACATTAAAAAAAACCAAATACCTTTTTAAAGACCCCGCACATCACGTGTCACATTCCCTCTTATGCTAGCTATAAGAAAGAAAACACGTGACGACCATGATTTTGACACGTGAAGTGCGGGGTCTTTAACTGTAATGTGTATGCCTGCCTGTCGTTTCTTTCTAGGACTGTCCGATAGCAGATGGGGCAGCTGCTATTCCGACCGGCTGGGACAAAATGTGATCCAGCACCACGAAATGGACATTAAGTGTCAAACTGAGCATTCTGAGAAAATTATACATTTTCAAACTTCTGACAATTCTCTTTCTAATGATACAAGAACCATTCTTGTATCGTTTTCGGTTCCGGAGTTATGAGCATTTAAAGTTAGTAGGGTGAGTATCGGCCATTTTGAAAAAAACCCACAGTTTAAAGTCTAACCTAGCTAAAGAAAATGCATTGACCTACTCGTTTTAAAGCACTTATAAAACCATTTTAGAGTCCGTAAAAAAGATTGTTCTTTGTAAATATGAAAGATGATATACTGATACGTTAGAGAACACGAAAATACCCTTAATTCAAAATCGACCAAAAAAATGAGATTTTCGACTTTGCAAGCCTGTTGTGAGAAACAAGCCCAGAGACTTAATGTCCCTTTCGTGGTGCTGGGTCACAAATGTGTGTATAGTGTGGGATGGCTTGCCCAGGGTACACCCCTACTCTCTCATCCGAAGCGATTCGATGACAGCTGTCGTTGGGGAAGGTCCCCAAAGGCCAACCGAATCCGCTTGCCGGCTGCATCACTAAGAGCCAACCCAAACGTCCCCTAGTGTGAGAGTCATAGTCTTCAACGAAAGAGTAGGCTGAACCACGATGTTCGATTACGGTAGAAAATAATTTAATAATAATAATAATAAATAACATTTATAGAGCGCCCTTTCTCTCTTGAGCTCACGGCGCTTCACAATTGTTTAAATAAATACATAAATCATAAATAAGCTACTACAATATCAACTATCACAAACATTCACACAGCCACAACACGCACGCACACACACGCCCACACCCACACACGCGCGCACACCCACCCACCCACAATATGGGGGACATCATTTTAAGGCAGGAAACAGGACAGGGAAAAAATCAGAGGTATTGCCGGAAGAGGTGAGTTTTAAGAGCGGTTTTGAAAGACTGGAAAGATTTAGCAGAACGAAGTTCATATGGTAGGGTGTTCCAGACAGAAGGGGCGCTGAAAGAAAATGATCGTTCACCATTTGTCTTAGTGTTAGTACGAGGAATAGAAAGGATAAGTTTGTCAGAAGAGGAACGGAGAGACCTGGAGGGTGAGTACAGGTGAACGAGATCAGAGAGGTAGGCAGGACTAGATGAATGGACCTGGTCTGTAAGCTGACTGAAAAGGACTGAATAAATCATTAGAATTGAGATGGCCAGAAAGCAAGATAGATTTGAGACAGGTCTGAAACTTTTTAAATCATTGTGGTCTAGTGAGGGCTTTTTGAGTAGAGGTTTGACAATGGCAGTTTTGTAGACATTAGGAAAGAGACCAGAAGACAGCGAATCATTGATTATTTTGGTTAGTACAGGTAACACAACATCCAAACATTCATACAGCAGAGAAGTGGGAATGGGGTCAAGGTCACATGTTTTGGGTGGAGACTTTTTCAAGATCTTCAACACATCTTCTTCGGTGACAGGAGAGAAGTGAGAGAGTGAACTGCCAGTGAAAGGTTTGCCTATATGGCATTCCAAACGTCAAACAATTATTTGCACGAATTTTAGTGGTAAAATGAGGCACTTTCCTCATTCTGTGCACACAATTCATTCTGTGGTGCACACAATTCATTCTGTGGGACATAATTCATTCTGTAGGACAGAATTCATTCTGTGGCACACACAATTCATTCTGTAGGACAGAATTCATTCTGTAGGACAGAATTCATTCTGTAGGACAGAATTCATTCTGTGGCACACACAATTCATTCTGTAGGACAGAATTCATTCTGTGCACAAAAAATTTATTCTGTGGGATACACATTTCATTTTGTGCGCAGAATGAATTCTGTGTCCCACAGAATAAATTTTGTGCACAGAATGAATTCTGTTATCCCACAGAATGAATTCTGTCTGACAGAATGAATTCTGTCCTACAGAATAAATTCTGTCCTATAGAATGAATTCTGTCCTATAGAATGAGTTCTGTGGGAAACACAATTCATTCTATGGAGAATGAGGCTCATTTGCATATGACGTCACTGTGTGTGTGTGTGTGTGCGTTGTGCGCGCGCGCGCGTGCGTGTGTGTGTGTGTGTGGAGGAGGGGGGGGGGGGCAAACTGCCTACCTTCTTCTTGTAGGCGATTGTAGATTGTTTGACAACTCACTCCAAAAAGCGTCGCTACTCTTGACAACGGCAGTAGATCAATTTTTGGTCTTCCTGTCATCGATCGTACACCAAGAAATGTCGGCGTTGCTTTGGTAGGCCAAAATAAGAGGAGTTATACTATTGTTAGCAGGTTTCGTATAATATAATTATTTTCTTTTATTTGAAAAGAAAAGGGGGGGGGGGGGGTCTTAATTACAAAAAAGTTTTAAGACAGTTGCATACATTTCCAACAACACATTTCTAAACTAATGAACACTACCTAGGTACCTACAATCGCCATCATATGCAAATGAGCCTCGTTCTCCATAGAATGAATTGTGTTTCCCACAGAACTCATTCTATAGGACAGAATTCATTCTATAGGACAGAATTTATTCTGTCGGACAGAATTTATTCTGTCGGACAGAATTCATTCTGTCGGACAGAATTCATTCTGTGGGATAACAGAATTCATTCTGTGCACAAAATGTATTCTGTGGGACACATAATTCATTCTGCGCACAAAATGAAATGTGTATCCCACAGAATAAATTTTGTGCACAGAATGAATTCTGTCCTACAGAATGAATTTTGTCCTACAGAATGAATTGTGTGTGCCACAGAATGAATTCTGTCCTACAGAATGAATTCTGTCCTACAGAATGAATTGTGTGTGCCACAGAATAAATTCTGTGCACCACAGAATGAATTGTGTGCACAGAATGAGGAAAATGCCTCATTTTACCACTAAAAATCGTGCAAATAATTGTTTGACGTTTGGAATGCCATATGCCTAGTGGTTGAGAATCTGTTAGCTGTTTATCAAGTTCATTTCTGATTGCTTCAACTTTCTTGCAAAATAAATCAGAAAAGATGTTAGGCAGAGTGGAAGGAGGATAGATAGTGGGCAGTTGGGCAGATTTTGTGCGAGCAGACAAGCTGT
>CM065685.1:46880530-46888030 GCA_017654935.2 Phymorhynchus buccinoides | reverse complement strand
TTTCTGTATATCTATCTCTTTGTCTTTCTCCCATACCCAACTCTCTCCCTGTCTGTCTGTCTCTGTGTGTCTCTACCTTTGTCTCTATGTCTCTGTTTCTGTCTTCTTCTGTCTTCCTGAATGTGTCTGTCTGTCTGTCTGTCTGACTGACTGACTGACTGACTGAATGTCTGTCTGTGTGTCTGTCTGTCTGTCTGTCTGTCTCTCTCTCTCTCTCTCACTCTCTCTCTCTCTCTCTCTCTCTCTCTCTCTCTCTCTCTCTCTCTCTCTCTCTCTCTCTCTCTCTCTCTCTCTTTCTCTCTCTCTCTCTCTCTCTCTCTCTCTTTGGCCTAAAATCTCAATCCTTGCGTAATACAGGTTTTCAAGTTCAAGTTAAAATTCTCTCTCTCTCTCTATCCCCACTCCCTCTCCCCCCTCTCTCTCTAGTCTAGCTCACGCCATTGGCAGGGGAGCAGAAATTTAAAAACAAAAGCATATCGCCTTACTTTTGCCCATTTACTTTTATTAGTGTCATGTTTTGCGGTTTCCCGACAATTTCAGACTCGGTTACAATGCTGCCAACCCTTCTTGATAAAAGATAACACCTTCTATTCTAGCCTTAAGCATTTAGAGGGGCAATACAATAGTTCCAGGCAATACAATCCCACGTCATCAATTCGACTTCTTTTAGTTTGGCAGCGATTTAACCCTTTCACCGCAAAAGTCGCATTTTAGCACCACAGTGATTCAACACCTATGTCACTAAAAGGCATCACATTGGGGTCTATTATCCAAAGATCCTATTGTCTTAGTTTTGGGAAGTAAGGGTAGACCTTGTTTTATATATGTCACAGAAGAATCCCCAATACTGTAGATGGATTTTGTTCTCTACCCAGGTAAATTCAATGGCCATTTTTGGCTGAAATATGGCTGGCGGTGAAAGGGTTAATGCTCAAAAAAAGAGATGATTTTGACCCCAAAAAACAGATGCTTGTGGCAAAAGAAAAGACCATCTAACCCTAACCCTATCCCTAACCCTAACCCTATCCCTAACCATCGGAAATAACCAAGAAATAGAGCAGGAGGGTGTAAATCTACATATTTGCTGAGAAATCGATGTACAAAGTCATGCACTTATACTATTTTTTTGCTGGAACCATTCCTTTTTTTGGTTGATAAATTTTAAGTCTTTTAGTTTCTTCTTTTGCTTTTTGAACTATGTCTTCATTAGCGTCTTTAGGTGTCGACTGGCATCAGGTATATTATATTATGGCCGATGGTGGCTTAAAGGGAAAACAACCGATCCCAGGGATCGGATCACTCTCGCCAGAAAAGCTCTGCCTCGCGGTGGCTCGCACAACAACAGGGAACAAAGAAGGGCGGTTCGTCTCTCTCACCAGCCGTGATTCAAATGCAGCGCGCGCCTAGCGCCTACCCTCTTTTATAGTCCGGCCGTACCTTTAATGTGGCAGGTCAGTGAGAAGAAAATAAAGTGATCGTAGTGGAGATGTTCTGCGCGTTTGAGCGATGAACTATATCGAAAGATATCCACTTGCGGCTTAGCATGATCGATCGATTTCCTTGCGCCGACGAGCGATCCACCGTCAGCGCAAATATCGATGGATATTAGCGTCATCGGTGGATATCAAAAATAGAGCTTTTAAACGTATTCAAATTGTTTTTTAATGATCATCGATCATTATGACAACTTGACAACTTTATTTTTACACTTTCGTGGCTAAAAAAAAAAAAAAAAATTAAAATAAAAAGTTGAAACGTGCTGTACCAACCAACTATACCAACAGCAGCCATATTTATGCTATGGGCTTTATGCGTGTTAGAAATTCCTGAAACCAAGAAAACGTAGCAAAAAACGTCAGCAGAATGAAGTTGGCTGTCGACAGTACAATCGCATGAGGTTGATGTTTGCATCTAGTCTAACCAACGTTTCCGCAGTTTTTTTGTTTTGTTTTTATTTTTTTTAAATATTTTTTTAAGCCACAAAAGTGCAAAAACAAAGTTGTCATCATCATCGATGATCATTAAAAAAACAATTTGAATACGTTTATAAGCTCTATTTTTTATATCCACCGATGGCGCAAATATCGATCGATATTAGCACCATCGGTGGATCGCTCGTCAGCGCAAGCAAATCGATCGATCATGCTAAGCCGGAAGTTAGTTATCTGTCGATATAGTTCGTCGCTCAAACGCGCATGACAGAGATTCTTGAATGTAAATTCCCAGTCTCTGGCATGGAAATTCTATTACTGTTTCCCTTCCATGGAAACAAAAACATGTATATATAGTACTCATTCTGTGGAAGGAAAACTGTAATAGAACTACTACTTCTTTTTCTTCTTCTTCTTCTTCTTCTTCTTCTTCTTCTTCTTCTTTCTTCTTCTTCTTCTTCTTCTTCTTCTCGATCACTCAGAGAGTTTCCTGTCAATTATGAGCGCAGATGCGTCATGCTGCCGTTATGCGCCTAATAAATATAGTTAGGCCCAGCAAGTCCGACTTCGGCTGAAGGAAATCTTTGTTGAAAGTGTTTCGTGAAAAAAGGCAGGAAAATGGACCAGGGTTTTTTGCAGAAAGATAGTAGATGACAGTAAGCAAAGGGAAAAGGCAAGAGTCAAAGAGAGTGACAGACGAGAGGATGTTACAAGCACAGAACTTCCAGATAGGTGGGGGAACTATTTAGACAAAAGATCCCCCGGTATCCCCACGGGGGGTGGGGGTCGGTGGGTGGGTGGGGGGTAAATAGAACGTAGTGTAGAATTTCAAAGAAAACCAACAACAAAAAACAGCAACAATACACAAAACATTTAAAACCAACCGAACAATAATCACTGGATCAACTAAAATATCGATACTGCTTTTTGTTCGATGTTTTAGTACAAATCTTAAAAAAACAAAGAAACAAAAACAAAACAAAGCAAAACCCAGAACGTAGATCAACTGAATTATTGAGTTCCTCTACTCGCAAAGAAATCAGGCAGAGAAGTTTCCACACGTTGTTGTGCGAAGAAATAAATGTACAGCCTAACGATACTGCTGGGCTACTATTGGGCTGAGTTATATCAAGTCCAATGCATGGCTTTAATGGCGACGAGATTGTGGACTGTTAAAGGTGGACCCTGACGGATGAGTTTTTGCAGAAAGACATCCCTTTCAAGGATCGGAACACTCACTTTGCTCTGGTTTCCTAGAAATTAAACCGTCAAAACGGCGATTCCTCCTTGGCGGAGATGCCGGAGAGAGTAGCCATTTTGGATGGGAAGTCATTCATTGTGGTTGAAGCGTTTACTTTTTTTTTGTAGTGCAGTAAAAACAATTGGAGCTATTTCGTTTGTTGTGAGCGAAACTCCTTTACATAAACTGTATAAAATTTAAAATAAAAATAAAAAGCCTTGTACTGCGAAAATTTCGTGCAAACGATTTGGCGGCCATTAGAAAAGAGACGGCACACGCCTTCTCTTTGGGTGAACTAATTTGACTTCCAGCACCTCCGCCAAGGAGGAATCGCCGATTTGACGGTTTGATTTCTAGGAAACCAGAGCAAAGTGAGTGTTGCAATCTCTGTAAAGGGTGCTTTCCTGGTGATCTCGACATGTTTCTTACAAAAACTCATCCGTCAGGGTGCCCCTTTAAGTGCAGTGGGAAAAGTGGGAAAACGTCTGCTGCACTTTATCTTTCAGCATGACCTTGTCATGGAGTTTTAGTTTTTCAGTCTACAAAATACGAGACATGCTCATAGCCACCTCCCCCCCCCCCCCCCCCCCCCCCCCCCCCCCCCCTCCCCTCCCCCCCCCCCCCTCCCCTCCCTCTCATAGTTTTCTTTGGTACAGCTATTTTAGCACTCAGAAAACAGCAACAATATACAAACAAATGAGCGAAACACATGCCCAAAGAAGAGGGGACGAAAGCTCATGGATACGGGAGTGACTTTCTAATCTTTGAGTGTCCACCAAAGTTTGGGAAAAGAAGTGTGTGTCTCATTAATATGCTCTGTGGAATGTAGGTACTCACAAATCAACAGGCTACAGAAATCCCCCCGTGGGCATACCGGGGGGATCTTTTGTGCAAATAGTTACCCCACCTTCTGGAAGTTCTGTTCTTGTAACTTCCTCTAATTATGTCATTCTCTTTGACTCTGCCTTTTCCCTGCTATCTTTCTATCTCACTGGTCCATTCTCCTGCCTTTTTTTCTATATACATTTCTTCAGCCGAAGTCGGACATGCTGGGCGTAACTATTCCTTAGGTGCATAACGGCAGCATGACGCTTCTACACTCATATGACAGGAAACTGTCTGAGCGAACGAAAAAGAAGAAGAAGAAGAAGAAGAAGAAGAAGAAGAAGAAGAAGAAGAAGAAGAAGAAGAAGAAGAAGAAGAAGGAGGCTACATAAGAAAATCAGACGCGGAAGACATGAAGCGAACTGAAGAGTCATGGCCGACGTAAATAATCCAAGGTCTTTGAATGTAAACGTTATAAAGAAAAAACACAGCTTAGTTGATCCAAATACATAAATACAATCTAATTGTTTTATTTTTTATTTTTCTGGGTGGACCGAAGCCAACGTTTGTTTCATTCATCCGCGTGGCAGTAATTTTCTTGCACAACAATCTTTTTTTTCTCTCCGAAAAACAATAATAGTGTTAGCTAGCCTGAGTATGTACCCCCCCCCCCCCCCACCCCCCCACCCCCCCCCCCCGGAAGCTAATACGATTATGTGATCTACGCTTCTATTCTTCTTGTACCAGACAAGGGTGGACACATACACGCGTTATAATAATACATCCGGGTAACGGTAGACAATGGCAAGGTCAAGGACCTTGACGAACAGAAGGAAGAGGCGCCATTAAAAGCCAAACAATTTAGACAGAGCAATCTGTTCATACGTCAGCCAGCGGGCAAAGGTATTAATATAAATTCCAGTTCTGTTCTGCTCTGTTCTGTCCCATGTCTGGCATAAGCTACAGCCTTGGCGCCAGTCATAAATGGTGCCCGGTTTGTTTTTTTGAATAGTGGGTGTTCGATGGATAGTTGTTAGTATCCCCTCTCTCCCTCCTTTCCTATTAACCCCATGTTCTACTCTACTCGTTCTGAAGACGGTAAGGCCGTGTACACACATAAGCGGATATTCCATTCGGAAACCCGTGCGCAATCCATGAATAAGTGAAACAAAGAAGGGAAAAGATTTGCGCACGTGTCCGAATTTCCCCTATATGCGTAAACTTGTATCCTTCTTTCTTCCACTTATTTAGGGTTTTCCGTACGGAACTTACGCGTCTAACGTGAACCCGGCCTTAGGCGAAAATCGAATATTACTTTCTTTATAGATTCTGACGCTGCTGTGGCTGCTAAGGTATAATGAGGCGTTCTAGATCTTAGTCTGTATTAGTAAAATGGTCGATATAAGTTCGATAGTATGTAGGCGATGTCTGGTATATAATCACCTAAGATGGTTGTCAACGAAGAGCCGAAAACTGATATATGAAGCAACAAGTTGGCAGCAGTCAGCAGCAAATAAAACAAAGCTATTCTCTGTCTGTCTCTTTGTTTCGATCTCTCTGTCTGTCTGTCTGTCTGTCTGTCTGTCTCTCTCTCTCTCTCTCTCTCTCTCTCTCTCTCTCTCTCTCTCTCTCTCTCTCTCTCTCTCTCTTCCTCTCTCCCAGCCTAAATTATTTTTTCTTGTAAAATAAAGTTTCTCTCTCTCTCTCACTCCCTCTCTCTCTTCTCTCTCTCTACCCCTCCTCCCCCCCCCCCCCACCCCCCACCTACCTCCCCAAACACCACGACCCTCCCTTCCACCCCAAAAGTCCTTGGGAGTTTGGGGGTAAATGTTATGCTAAAGACAAAACCTGAAGATGCAAAATGTAAAGCAGGAGTAGGAGGAAGAGGCAAGGAGGTGGAGGGGACAGTGAGAATCTGTATGTGTGTGTGTGTGTGTGTGTGTGTGTGTGTGTGTGTGTGTGTGTGTGTGTGTGTGTGTGTGTGAATGCGCCTGTGTGTGCGCGCGCGCGCGTGTGTGTGATAAAGAGATAAGAGGAAGAGAAAAACCGACAGTATCAGGATCTTGTTGTTTTGGCACTATCGGTTCCCCGGAACAGAGAGAGAGAGAGAGAGAGAGAGAGAGAGAGAGAGAGAGAGAGAGAGAGAGAGAGAGAGGAGATGAGAGAGAGAGAGAGAGAGAGAGAGAGAGATGATAGAGAGAGAGAGAGAGAGGAGAGAGAGAGAGAGAGAGAGAGAGAGAGAGAGAGAGAGAGAGAGAGATAGAGAGAGAGAGAGAGAGAGAGAGAGAGAGAGAGAGAGAGAGAGAGAGAGAGAGAGAGAGAGAGAGACGAGAGATACATAGAGAGAGAGAGATAGAGAGAGAGAGAGAGATATATATATCATATATATAGATATGAGAGAGAGAGAGAGAGAGAGAGAGAGAGAGAGACAGAGAGAGACAGAGAGAGAGAGAGAGAGAGACAGACAGACAGAGACAGACAGACAGAGACCGAGGGAGAGAGAGAGAGAGAGAGAGAGAGAGAGAGAGAGAGAGAGAGAGAGAGGGGGAGGAGGAGGAGGGGGGGAGAGAGGGTACCCTATCACTGGCAAAAAAGAGTAGAGAATGTGTTAGTAGGGGATTTGAACGACGACAGAGAGATTAGACAGAGGGAGAGAGAGACAGAGAGAGAGAGACAGACAGACAGACTGACACAGCACAGACAGAGACAAGGATTAAGAAGGTACCGTAATAGTAGCGAAAAGAGTAGAGAGAAGGTGTTGTTAGCCTAGTGGGGGATTTTAACGATCAGGGGGGGGTGGGGTGGAGGGGGGGGGGGGGGGGGGGGGGGGGGGGGGGGGGGGGAGGGTTTGGGGGGGGGGGGGGGGTGGGGGGGGGGTAGGGGAAGAAAGTGGTGGTGCTACCCCCAGAAGCTGTTGTGAGCACAGCTCATTGTTTAGACACAGGCGGCACAGTGGCAGTGCCAGAGCGCCTGTCTGCAGATTTCCAGCGCCGATTATAATCCCCTTCGGTGGTTTTTTTTTTATCCACCTTCTTCTTTCCTTCTTGCTTTTTCTCTCTTTTACCTACTACGTCTGCCAAGGGCGTGGCCTTGGGTGTGTGATTGATAACTAGGCGTTCAAGACTGCACTTGGTCATCTCCAAACACGGAACACTCCGAGGTGATCCTATACTTTTGCTGAGTGAAACTGTCTTAAAATTCGTTTTATCATGGAACATTCCATTTTTAGTAAAGTTTCATTTTGTGTGTATTTGACGGTTTAGGGTTTTGGTTAGGGATAGGGTTAGGGTTAGGGCTAGAGTCAGAATTAATATCAGATTGAATGGTTACAATACACACATTCTAAAATGTCGCTGAAAACCGTCATTGTCAAGCGAATGGCGTCACTTTCCATATTTGGAGATGACCAAGTGCAGCATTGAACGTCTTGTGGGATGATAGCAGCAGTGTCGAAAACAAAAACTAGCGAAACACTGATAGTAGATAGAGTAGAATCAAAGTCTT
>CM065685.1:46865530-46875530 GCA_017654935.2 Phymorhynchus buccinoides | reverse complement strand
TTTCCCCCCACACCGTTCCAAATCAAAGATTGGCGTCCCTGTAGTGGACCGTGTGCATAAGTGGAGACACGCGCCAGTGCCGAGTGCACAATGACCTCTGACGGTGCGACATGCGAACCAAGCACGTGCGACTCTGCTACACGTATGGAACTCTTCCGTGGTTCAGTGGGTACGTCTCTGTCTGATGACAGAGAACATAATAATCATGCTTTTCTTTTAACCCTTTCAACGCTAGCCATTCCTCGGCTTACCTGGGTGCAGAAAAGATTTCATCTGCAATTTTGGGGATTCTTCTGTGACATGCCTAAAATAGGGCCTATCCTTACCTCCCAAAATAAAACAAGCGCGAAATCGCAATAGTTTGTGGCACGCGGTCTATTTTTACCACTCCAATCATGAGTGACCTCCCCTGGCTTTTCAATAATTTTAATCTGTAAACCAGAATGTTATCTCTGCACCATTTCGTAACTTTTTATATCTTTTGGAAAACATTTAAAACTATGTATCCTACTTATACTCATCAAAAGAAGCACCGCATACTCGTCGTGTCTGTTGTAGTGTCTGTATTACGTATGTTTATTATTTTGTACGCTTTTAAAATACATCATTTTAAAGAGCGGCCAGAAGTGTAGCCTCGATTTGAAGTGCGACAATTTTGTCAAAATGTGCGACAATTTTGGACCGACACACCGACAGACCGACCGACAGACCGACCGACAAAGTGAGTTATAGGTTTGTGGCTTGAGCCACAAACAAAAACGTAAGGTCATAGGATACCAGACCCGCATTTGATGCCTTTCAGTGACATGGGTGTTACATTATTGTGGTGCCAAGAGGCGACAGTGGCGATTTAAAGACACACTGATGCGCCACGATTAAGTCCCTCGTTGTTTTTTTGTCTGGGTAGCTGTGACCCACATACAAATGTCCCCGAGTTCAAATTGAGGCTACTCTTTAAAATGATGTTTTGGTTTGAATGTGGGGGCATTTCTATGGGAGTCAAACCTGGTCAAAACAAGATTTTTTACCAGCTATAAGTGGGAAAACCCGTGAAACCCGTGATTTTGACTCGTGATCTGGTAGGTCTTTAATAAACTGCAGCAGTGTGTCTATTTTCGAGTTGTACTATAAGGTACTTTGAGAACCAATATAGTAATTCTAAAATCATGGTGATGCCTATTATGTTTAATAGTCTGTTTCTATCTCGATGCAGTTTGTTGTCCAAGTGTTTGCTTTATATACGCTGAAGGCCGAAGTGCAGCAGTATTGTGTTTCTGTATTCTACGCAGAAAAGCATACACGCAAAAAGAACGCCCGCGCACCACCCCTATTTCCCAACCCCTCCTCTCTACAAAAGTGTATTCAAGCAGGTATGAAAACATGCTCCCACGGTCATGTGAGTCTCGGACGGGTACAAGACTGGGTCTGTATTCACGTTGAGATAGCATGAGACTTAGCATGATGCTAACTTAGAAGCTCTTCCATTGTCCTATAGGATTTAATAGGACTTTTGGAAGAGCTTCTAAGTTAGCATGATGCTAAGTCTCATGCTATCTCAACGTGAATACAGGCCCTGGTTTATAGTTGATTAGGGTATGCCATTTTATTTGCATTAATCCTCTTGCATTTATCCCGCCCCAAACCGCCCAGCCGGAAGTTGCCTCTGTGCAATCAATCTGCCCCAAACCGCCCATAGCTTGCCCCCCACACTGAGACCCCGTCTGATGGCATTTTCATCACACACTAAGTTCTAGGCTTGTTTCCTGATTCTTGTTAATTCAATTTATATTAGTTAAAAAAAAGAGAAAAAAAGTTGTAGGCTTGTTACGAAGAAGCTTCTCACTTGCAATGATGTAATTGTAACTGTACGGCCCTTTGTGTGCTTCAAAAATAAGATTTTCCCGAAAGTGTGTGAACAAAATCTGAACACTAGGAAGAAGTTTTCTCTGTAACAAATGTGAATGCAAGAGGGTTAATTAAATAAGACTAAGGTATCAACACAGATTGACGACGACGATTCATTTTACTAGATGGAAATCCGTTTAACGTCCTCCGGTCTGAAACAGATACATATGGGACATTAGTAGATATAAAGATGGTGGGAACGATCCTGGAGGCAGTGCCCGGAGGCAGTGCAACTCCAGGAAAGTCCCGAATTTTTTACGATAAACATTTTACTACCTGTTTATACGGCGTTTATACAGTGGTGTCGGAGTCCAGAAAAAAAGTAAGATGAAACTGAAAAATGGCACGGGCAAATCGCCAACAGTGTCCTCGGCACTTCAGTAGGCCAACCTGAAAGGGCCTGTCTGTGCCTCTGTCTTTCAAGAAGACCGCCTGCCGCTGAAGCATAGACGGGACAGCAGCTTTGTTTCCCACACAACTGTGGACTCGACTCAAACAAAAATGACAAATCACACAAACATACCTCCCGTAATTCTGATAGAGAATCTGACACAACGGAGAACTGGAAGTTTCGTTTGAAATTCACGTTCCGGTGACCTACAGAGAAGTAATTAAAGCCATTGTCCATAATCACTACCGGTCCGAATTGAAGAGAAAGCGGGGTTCCAAATAGCGGCGTTGATGCTCTTCACCAGCGTCAAAGACACCAGCAAACAATGGTCAACCTAGCTCGCCAATTTGACCGCCACCTGGCAGCCAACTCGATAGGGGCTTATCTCGTGATACCTTTAGTTGGGGGTAGAGAAAGAGAGAGAGAGGTATGGACTCCTCTCTCTCTCTCTCTCTCTCTCTCTCTCTCTCTCTCTCTCTCTCTCTCTCTCTCTCTCTCTCTCTCTCTCTTTATCACCTACTAAGAATAGAGAGAGGATTAGCCCCACTCGAGCGTTATGCCACCTGGCAGTCAAAACATTCAGCTAAGCCGCTCATTCTCTTCCCGGTTCCCGTTTTAAAATCGCCCACACCAACGAATGCCCATGTGGCTCAGGACCTCAGACCCCTGAACACATTCTTCAGCATTGTCTAGCCTACCATGCCCTATATCGTCAAACCCGGCAGGGGGGGGGGGGGGGGGGGGGAGTTGACCTACAGGCACAGCTCTGGGGCAGCTGCACCGACCTGGAGAAGACTGTGGGGTTCATCATGACGACCAACGTAGAAGAAGAAGAAGAAGAAGAAGAAGAAGAAGAAGAAGAAGAAGATGACGATGACGACGACGATGACGACGACGACGCCGAAGAATAATAATAATAAGAAATTCACGTTGCTTTACCTGAGGCATTGTACACAATTAATTAAAACGCATATTCTTCTGTTTGTCTTAGTGTTAAATCCGTTAACCGGAGTTGGATCTCAGAGTGAACGGGACTGAGAAACAGACATTAACAGATCCATGGTCTTTGTAAAGTACTCCCTGAGTTTATTTTGCTAAAATAAAGCTAGGAGTACGTGAATGCAATACACTTCATACACGAAAACACTCCCGTCTAATCCAACCACCGTAACAACAACGGCACCTTCGATTTCTCAGGTAGTTCTGCTACTCCAACTGTCCAAAGATGGCTGCGAACATCAACAGACGACCAGAGAGCGTGTAAAGAAGGGAGACGACTCAGCGGGGATTGCTGCACCGATAATTGTGTTTCCGTCATGAAGAGCTCTTCAAGGACTACTACCACTGCGCCTGCGTGGTGCTCGGGTTTCATGTAGGAGTTATTGTTCTTAGTGAAAGGTGTGCATAGAGAGAAAGAGTTGGATGGTTCTAAGAGGAAGTAAAGTGCAGTTGTGGCATACAGGAAGACGGGGTAAAACGCCCATGGGCGGGTAAGAAGCCCATGCCAATTATCTCATGAAATAAAGACAATTTCAGTTGCATTTTGCCCACGAGACGAGTGTTAATGTCTAGCATTCGGCTCATGGGCACATTTGACTGAAATATGCTTTATTTCATGAGATAATTGTTATGGGATTCTTACCCGCCCATGGGCTTTTTACCCCGTCTTCACCTACGACAGGGACAGAAATGAAAGAAATGATGTTCGATTGCTGAAGTTTAAATAAAGAGAATAAAAAGGGGTTCGAGTGATGATGATGATGATGATGATGATGATGAGCTTGTGGATAGGGATATAAAGAAAGTGGTGGAGGAAGTGTGGAGGACGTGTACGGACAGAGAGAGAGAGAGAGAGAGAGAGAGAGAGAGAGAGAGAGAGAGAGAGAGAGAGAGAGAGAGAGAGAGAGAGAGAGAGAGAGAGAGAGAGAGAGAGAGAGAGAGAGAGAGAAGTCGAAGTCGAACATTTTAACCCTTTCACCGCCAGCCATATTTCAGCAAAACAATTCCATTAAATTTACCTGGGTAGAGAACAAAATCTATCTGCAGTATTGGGGATTCTTCTGTGACATAAGTAAAATAAGGTCTATCCTTACTTCCCAAAACTAAGACAATGGATAATATACCCCAATTTGATGCCTTTCAGTGACATAGAAGTTAAATCACTGTGGTGCTAAAATGCGACTTTGGCGGTGAAAGGGTTAATGAATTGGCCTCAGTGCCCGTATCATGTGGGAGGGTGGGGAGGGGGATTACATGAGGCATAATAACATTATTGAGAGAGAGAGAGAGAGAGAGAGAGAGAGAGAGAGAGAGAGAGAGAGAGAGAGAGAGAGAGAGAGAGAGAGAGAGAGAGACAGAGAGAGAGAGAGAGAGAGAGAGAGCTGCAACGACAGCTAAACAATGTCCTTGCGTCTTTGTCCTTTACTGTGTACGTACCTTTAATACTGACGATGTTCCTATATGGTACGCATGTGCGCGCACGTTCACAGACACGCGCACGCGCGTTCGTGTAGTGTGCGTGATATCATATCATAGCGTCACGCAGTCCAGTCCAGTCTGCTTGCACATCTGCTTCTGATAACCTGCAGCTACGGAATCAAAAGTTCTTTCTATTCACCACGGGTCTAAATCTTTTCTTTTGCCCGTAGGAGTTTGCATCCGATAGAGATCTTGGTCATCGTTTCTCTATCTCCTTTTCTTCCCCCTCTTCTCACGTGTAATTTTCCTCCCGTGCCTCCTTCTTTTCTTCTCCTTCTTTCTCCTCCTTTTCTCCTCCTCCTCCTCCTCCTCCTCCTCCTCTTCCTCCACCCGTTCTTCTTTAGTATATTTTCCATATTTTGTTTTATTTTCTTGTTTACGACGGCCGTGTTTTCTCGTCTTCTTTGTATTGTTGTTCTCGTTTGTCATGTTTTAGTGTTTGTTTGGTATGGTTTGCTTACATTGATTGTTTATTTGTGCGTTGTTGTTGTTGTTGTTGTTGTTGTTTTTGTTGTCCTCCTCTTCCTCCTCCCCCTTCTTCTGAAACAGAAAACAAAAAGAATTAAAACAGGCAGACAGGGTAATTAATAGAAAGGTAAAATACATACTGAGAGAGAGAGGGAGGGGGGGGGGGGCAGAGAGAGACAGAGAGACTCACAGAGAAAGAGAGAGACAGACATACAGAGTTACAGACAGAGAGAGCTAGAGATAGAGACAGAGAGGGACGGAGAGAGAGAGAGAGAGAGAGAGAGAGAGAGAGAGAGAGAGAGAGAGAGAGAGAGAGAGAGAGAGAGAGAGAGAGAGAGAGAGAGAGAGAGAGAGAGAGAGACTCAATGACTCAAATGACTCAAATATTAAATGACGAAAGCCAAACAAGCTCATATCACCACAGTCACGAAAAACACAAATACATGCACATAATAACACTGGCTTCCGGCCCAATCCGAACAAATACAATAAAATAAGGGGCGGATTAACATTGGGATATAATTTTTAGATATTAAGGGGTATAAACGGAAGCCATACCAATAATACAATAAAACACAAAGCAAACTGTATAAACCTAATAATAAATCTATGTTGCATATTCACACAGTATACATAAGACATCCAAAATCGCGCATGCGCGCAGGTACCTGAACCCCCCCCCCACACACACACACACACACACACATACACGAGAGAGAGAGAGAGAGAGAGAGAGAGAGAGAGAGAGAGAGAGAGAGAGAGAGAGAGAGAGAGAGAGAGAGAGAGAGAGAGAGAGAGAGAGAGAGACAGAGACAGACAGACAGACAGACAGACAGACAGACAGACAGAAAGAAAAAAAAAGACTTAGACAAAGACAGATACAGGGAGAGACAGAAAAACCGAGAGAGAAAGAAACAGAGAGACATAAACAGATATTGAGAGAGAGTACGAAAGGGGGGGGGGGGGAGAGACACAAATATGGAGACAGAGAGAGACAGACGGTTGAACAATGTTTCACACAATCGTACCTTCCTAACAGACAGACAATCCTATAGACAAGTAGACAGACTGACAGACAGCAGATGCATACATACTCGTTTGCAGATAGAATCATACAATGGAAACACCCGAACGCCCACTTAAAACCGTAAATATTTCGATTTGTAATAATTCTTTATCGTATACACCCAACCACGAACTGTTGGGTGTACAGATCGTATACAGATATACAGGTATAAATAAAGGGTTGAACAATGTTTCATACTATGTTCTTCCCTTTCTGATATAACAGGCAGACAGACAAATAGACAGACTGTGAGACGTGGACAGATGGATACTATGCTCCTCCGCTCACATACGTACAGACCAGTAGAGATAAGCACATAGTAGCAATGTTTCTGATATGAGACTGCCCCATCTTTGCGGTCACTATCAAAGCAACATGGCTTCAAAGATATCCAGTGTAGCCCTCCCACCGAGCTCCATCAATCTCCCTGTCTTCCTGCTGCTGCTGCTGCTGCTGCTGTTACCATGATTGTTCTCTCTGTCGCTGTCCCTGTCTCTCTCTGTACTGTCTCTCCCTGTGTCTTTGTCTCTCGATCAGTCTCTCTGTGTCTTTCTGTCATAGTTAGTTTTGAAATGTTTGGTCTATCTTTCTGTCTCTGTTTCTGTCTGTTTGTATGTCTGAGAGAGAGAGAGAGAGAGAGAGAGAGAGAGAGAGATACAGACAGATAGATGCAAACACAGAGAGACAGAGACAGACAGACAGGCAGACAGACAATCAGCAACATGCAAACGAAAACATGTGTGTGTGCGACAAACAAGATAGAGTTATAGAGAAGAGATTTAAAAGAGTGTGTGAGAGAGAGAGAGAGGAGAGAGAGAGGGAGAGAGAGAGAGAGGGAGAGAGAGAGAGAGATAGGAGAGAGAGAGAGAGAGAGAGAGGGAGAGAGAGAGAGAGAGAGAGAGAGAGAGAGAGAGAGAAGACTGAAGACTGGTAAACTTTAATACTCAAGGATTGAGATTTTAGGCCAAGCCTATTCTTCCAATATGTCCTTGGGGAGAAAGAGAGAGAGAGAGAGAGAGAGAGAGAGAGAGAGAGAGAGAGAGAGAGAGAGAGAGAGAGAGAGAGAGAGAGAGAGAGAGAGAGAGGGAGAGAGAGAGAGAGAGAGAGAGAGAGAGAGAGAGAGAGAGAGAGAGAGAGAGAGAGAGAGAGAGAGAGAGAGAGAGAGAGAGAGAGAGAGAGAGAGAGAGAGAGAGACAGATAGACAGATAGAGACAGACAGACACAGAGACAATCAGAAAGTTACGAGAGAAGCAGTTGAATGAGTCGATCAATAGGTACAACTAATCCATAAAAACGGATGACGAAAATGTTGGGAATCGATTTCATTTTGGAAGGGGGGGGAGGGGGGGGGGGGGGAGAAAAATTCCAGCAAATTTGCAAAGCTCTCGAAGAGGTGGCGAAGCTGTGTGTATGTATGGACGTATGTACCCGAGATCAAAAGGGGGTGGCTCATACAAGTTCCAAGTTTGCTTCTCTCACCCTGGGTGCCAGAGGCGTGATTCTAGCATTCTCTGGGTCTATGTATGAGTAAGTACACTCCATCATCGATCTGCTTGCTTTCCATAGGCCAGCTTTTAGGCCTTTGGTAGAAAGGAGTTTTGCTTTGTGTGTTGTTGTTTTTTCAAGAGAGGTGATGATCAAAAACAGTTAGTTAGTTAGTCTATTATAGTCCCGTCAACAGCTAATGTCATATCAGGACTGTCACCACGTAAAGTTCGACCACGTAATTGTGACCTAGCACCAAAGATTCTAAAAGGGTAAGATGGACTACTTAAGAGTTACGGCGAACCGGGCTGATAGAGTTATCGTTAGTGGGAACAGTACACCACACACAGTGGAGGCTATCTAAAAACTCAGATTGGAATTTGAACGGAGAATTCAACTGGCCTATCGACGTGTAAATGTGTACTGTTTTTAAGGGACATAACCAGTGTTTCTGTCCTCACTACTCATATAGGGAAAATAGACCGGATGTTAGTCTTTTCTTTTCAGTGTCTTTGCTAGCACCACGAGAGGGACATTAAGTATTCATTTTCATAGAGATGTATGGTGAGGATACGTGAACCAGTCTGTTAGAACTGTTTGTACGAATGGTGAGTGAAAAGCGCATTGAGTTGCTTAGCAAGATTATGCGCTATATAAGCATTATTAATTATTAATCCTTGTTATTATTATTTTAAGTGTCAAAATGACCATTCTGAGAAAATGGCACAGTGGGAAACGTCAGGCAATTATCTTTCTTATGATATAAAAAAAACACATTTTTGTATCCTTTTTTTGTTGCAGAGTTATGAGCATTTACAGTTGGCAAGGTGACTGTCGGCCATTTTGAGAAATCACAGTCTAAAGTCTAGCCTAGCTGAAGAAAATGCATCAACCTTCTAATGTTAAAGCACTTTTTGGAATATTTACAGACCATATTAAACGTTATCCTTTATGTATAATATGAAAGATAAGATGTTAGAGAGCACAAACATACTCATAATTCAAAATTGATTAAAAACAATTTTGTTCATAGCAAAACACACATCAATGAATCTTTTTTTTTTTTTTTTTTTTTTTACAGTTTCCACTTTTAATCGTAATAAGCCTAGAAACAGAAAGAAAACAATTACACCAGAAGAAAATGAGTAAAACGCTGCAGACAAGAAATCCCCCCCCCTTTTCTCCAATGATTTGCACATACAAACAAAAATTAATGCAAACATCATCAATGATTATGAATAGCTTATTAACAATCCAACTATGCCATAACATCGAAAATTGAGCAAATAGGCATAGTGTTTACATATGCATACAACTTCATCTTTTTCATGCACAAACATAATACCTACAAATCAAAGTCTACAAGGATACATTACTCATCATCAATGAATCTTAGCAACGTTCAACAAACAACCTGAAAACATACAAATATAGTACAATTCATAACATGACGCCTCCATTGATTAAAACCTACCAACCAACCAAACAAACAGACAAACATCTCATTGTTAATGTTATGAATGAAAGTTAGGCTTTACGTCCACTTGGTTGCCAAAAAACAGCACATACGAGACGAACCATCAGCCAACCACCATTCATGCTGGGAGCAGATCCTGGAGGTACTGCAATACCAGGTCTGATCCCATTGCTAAAGTCCCAAACGGCCTGTTGGTGTTGTTAATGCCTTTGTCATTATTGCAATTGTAGTCGTTGTTCTCGTTGTTGTTACTGCTTATAATTTGACCTGCTCTACACAACGAACCAAGAGGCAATTCTTTGGACTTAAAGCTACACTGACCTACCACGATGAAGTCCCTTGGGTTTTTTTCTGGGTAGCTGTGACCCATATACAAATGCCCCCAACTTGAAGTTGAGGCTGCTCTTTAAAATGATGTTTCGCTTTGAATTTGGGGGCATTTGTATGAGAGCCAAACCTAGTCAAGTATTTGGGACCATTTATATGGGAGTCAGACTTGGTCAAAACAATATTTCTTACCAGCTATAAGAGGAAAAATACGTGAAACCCGTGATTTTGACACGTGATCTGGTGGATCTTTAAGAGTCAAAACATACAATGATATATCGCAATGTGTCATGAAACAGAACATTATTTAACTCTTTAATTAATTAATTAATTAACAGTGTTCTGTTTCTTTAAAAAAAAAATCTGAATGGAAGCGTAGTTGCGAATGATTCTAGAAGATGGT
>CM065685.1:46843030-46853030 GCA_017654935.2 Phymorhynchus buccinoides | reverse complement strand
ACCAGGCGCAATGGTCAACCTATGGCGATATTTTTCACGCCAGAGGGCAGTCAATGCACTAGGGGCTTATCACGCGATTTTCTTACTTGGGCGTAGTGAGAGAGAGAGTGATGGTAGGACCACTCACTGTCTCTCTCTCTTTCTTTATCCCCAACTAATAATATAGAGAGGATTAGCCCCACACGAGCGTCATGGCCTCTGGCGTGAGAAAAATCGCACTAAGTCTCTCATTGAGGTAGATGTGGACAGGGGAGGAAAGTCCTTGCTTTTGTTTCTGCGTCAAGTTTGTTTGTACTGCTCTATGTGCACACAGGTACTCCCTGTGTGGGGGTGGGGGGGGGGGGGGGGGGGGGTGGGGGGTGGGGGGGGGGGGGGGGTTTATGTATGAGTCGGTGTAATAGTTGGGTTTTTTTTTTCGTTTTGTCCCCCCAAATCTTTGTAAAGCGCTGTGAGGATGGTATGCCATCGAACAGCGCTATATAAGTTTCATTTATTATTAGTAGTAGTAGTATTACATTCCTGGACAGGAGCAATTGAGTAATTTTAAAATAAGCGCAACTGAGAGGTAGCCAACGCCATACCCTATCCCTCCTGCCTCAACCCGTCTCCCTTCTGCCCTTTATCAATCCCCACGTCCCTGCAATGTTGTCTTTCCTTTTTTTGTTTTTTTCCACACGCTTCTTTCTTCTTTTTTTTTTCTTACCCCCCCCAAAAAAAAAAAAAAACTTTGGCAATAATTCGGTCCTCATCCATCTATATTTATTTGTCTATCTGCCACTCTACATAGTTAGCTGTCCGTGGGTCTAAAGCTCGGTGTCCATCAGTGTAGTAGGCAGTACACAACATGTTTGACAATCGTTTGACAAATGGCACCACGCCTTGTTGCTTTTGACTTGCTGACAGGCTATGCACACAAGCAGGCCTGCTTCGTTTTGGTCTCTCTCTCCCAAGACCCAAACAACATGGGCGACAGCGGACCAACTGCGTACACAACGCACGCCAGTCGGTGTGAAAATGACATGAGAGCAGGTGTGAGAAATACACAGAATGAAGCATAACAGATGCTTTGTATTAGACAGGACACAAGATGTACACCGAGTCTAACCTATCTCTCGGCTTGTCTGTCTGTCTGGCTGTTTGTCTCTGTTCTAACTGGCTGGTTAACCAGCCGTGAGGCGAAACCTGGCTAATGTTTTCAAGGCAGTCTGTTTGTTCCTGACTATCTATCTATCTAACAATCTTCTTGTTGAGGGGAGAGTAGTTCCACCTTGGTAGGTTAAGACCCCATCCGGTGCCGAGCTGATGAGACTCCCTAGAGTCGAAACAGCTGTCCTCGGCTGGGTTCTGCCATTGCCTCCCTAATAAGGAGCAGAAACTAAGCTAGCACTCTTTATGTTTTTTAGACCATCTTAGATCAAGATACCAAGTTAGCATATAACTGATTTTTGGTTTTAATGTTCGTTTCAAAGACATACAGACAAAAAAGGTTTAAACAATTTTCCTATCTATCTATCTATCTATCTATCTATCTATCTATCTATCTATCTATCTATCTATCTATCTATCTATCTATCTATCTATCTATCTATCTATCTGACTATCGATGTTAGCACGATAACGTTTGAACGGAGGGACCTACGACGCTCAAAGTTTGCACGCGGATGAGTACTTCAAGATTGTCTAGCTAGCTGTCCCTTCTCCGGGTCCTGTTTCTGTTTCTCTCTTTCTCCCGTTTGTCTGACCATTTGACTGTCTTTTCTTATTCCTCTTCTGAGTTCCCAGGCCATAATGGGTAAGGTACGTATGTGTCCGGTTTTCAGTTTTCACGGGTCTCCCCGCTGCGTACAGCCAACACATTCCGATTTCGGAGGAGCTCAAAGATTGGAAGATGTTTTTGAGAAAAAGGCAGGAGAATGGGCCAATCAGTCAGAAAGATAGTAGACGATAGAAAGCGAAGGGAAAAGGCAGAGTCAAAGAGAGTGAAAGACAAGAGGAAGTTACAAGCACAGAACTTCCAGAAGTTGGGGGAACTAGTTTTACGAAAGATCCCCCGGTATCCCCCGGGGAGTCTCTGTCTTTTAAATCCCCCCCCCCCTCTCTCTCTCTCTCTCTCTCTCTTCCTCTCTCTGCGAGTCCCCCTCCCATCCACCCTCCTTCCTCCTTATCCACCCATCCATCACCTCTATCATTTTCTAGCACCCCTCAGCAACTACTAGCAGCAGCCCCTGATGCTGAGCTATCGGGTATCGCTACCCATCCACCCTAAGCACCCCACCCCATCCCACCTTCCTTCTCCCCTTCCCGTTTTCGCCCCAAAAATGCTGATTAAAAAATCCTGTCGTCTTCATTGCCGATCAAACGGGGGTCCTATTGTTTCGACAATTAGTCTCTCTGCGAATTGCAAAGGGCCTTTAGGGGAGACAGAGTCCATTTTTCCGTCGTAAACTTCAGTCTGTTCGACGATCTAGTGTCAGGGCGTCGTCACTTGTCCCGCTATCGCTACGTATCGATAACACTACCAAGATAAGTCAGTACAGCTTTCACTACGTGTCTATAACACTACCTGGCTAAATCACTACGGCAACTAAGGGTTAAGGTTAGGGTTAAAATAGGGGTTAAACTTAGGTAAGGAAGGGTTAAAATAGGGTCGAAACTTAGGTAAATCACTACGAAACTGAGGGTTAGGGTTAGGGTTAAAAGGTTAAACTTAGGTAAGGAATAGGGTTAGGAATAGGGTTAGAGGGTAGGGTGGGGGGGGGGGGGGGGGGGGGGGGGGGGGCATCCCGCTATCGCTACGTATCGATAACACTACCAAGATAAATCAGTACAGCTTTCACTACGCATCGATAACACTACCTGGCTAAATCACTACGGCAACAGAGGGTTAGGGTTAGGGTTAAAATAGTGTTAAACTTAGGTAAGGAATAGGGTTAGGTTCAGGAAAAGGTTCGATAACACTACCTGGCTAAATCACTACGGCAACTGAGGGTTAGGGTTAGGGTTAAAATAGTGTTAAACTTAGGTAAGGAATAGGGTTAGGTTTAGGAATAGGGTTAGGGTTAGTCTGTCGGCATTCAATCTGACAGACTGACATAGTCATCATCAATGTTGTTTTCTAGGAGTCGTAGTGGTAACAACGGGTAGTTCTTTCGATACGTAGCGATAGCGTTACGCACCCGACAGGGAGCGAGCGACATGGACAGAGAACTACAGGAAAGTGGAGTTCGGAAGGAGGGGGTGGATTGGGGATGGTGAGGGAGCACCGTTTGGTGACAGTGAGTTTAATGCGATGGGCTCATCTTTCAGTCCTTTGATTGTCAGTGAAGTCGTCTCCATGAAAAGGGACTTGTCGTTGCTGCACCGTCTGACTGTCCAAGGAGAATAATAGTTTGGAAAGAAAGTGTGTATACTTTCAGAAGAACAAGCCCCCTTTGTGCGGAAAGTAGTACACTGTATATGCATTTTATCTATATTTAGCTAAATATGTACATATATATATATGTGTGTGTGTGTGTGTGTGTGTGTGTGTGTGTGTGTGTGTGTGTGTGTGTGTGTGTGTGTGTGTGTGTGTGTGTGTGTGTGTGTGTGTGTATGAGTGTGTGTGCGTGTGCGTGTGTGTGTGTGTGTGTGTGTGTGTGTGTGTGTGTGTGTGTTGTGTGTGTGTGTGTGTGTGTGTGTGTGTGTGTGTGTGTGTGTGTGTGTGTGTGTGTGTGTGTGTGTGTGTGTGTGTGTGTGTGTGTGTGTGTATACTAATATGAAGGATAAGGAAGGGGGTATGTAGTATGTGCATGTATGTAATGGGTTGTTTTTAATATGAATCATTCAGTGCAATTGTAAAGCGCTTAGAGTTTAAAGGTGAAGAGCTATATAATTGTTCTTAAATAAATAAATAAACATTGTATTTTGCTATCCTGAATATTCAATAAAACAAAAAAAGTTACGATCTTCAGAAAAATTGTTTTCTCCAAGAGCTCCTGTTGTGATTGTTCATCAATCTGAGGCCTATTGTCTCGACAATCAGTCCTTCTGCATCGATCTGGCAAGGGCTAGGGCCTTTAGAGAAGAAAGAGTCCATCTTTCCGTCGTAAATTTCAGTCTGTCTTCTTATTCTTCTGCGTTCCCGGGCCATAAGGCCACAATGGTTACGTATTAGTGTCCGTTTTTCCAGTTTTCACTGGTGTCCTCACTGCATTCAGCCGGCTCATTCCGATTTCGGAGGAGCTCAAAGGCGAAAACTATATGGAAGATATTCTTGAGAGAGAAAAAAAAGGCAGGAGAAGGGGCCAAAAGTCAGAAAGATAGTAGATGACACAAAGCAAGGGAAAAGGCAGAGTCAAAGAGAGAGAGAGAGACAGATTAGAGGAAGTTACAAGCACAGAACTTCCAGAAGGTGGGGGAACTATTTGTACAGACGACCCCCCGGTGGCAGAAAGATAGTAGATGACACAAAGCAAGGAAAAAGGCAGAGTCAAAGAGAGACACAGATTAGAAGAAGTTACAAGCACATAACTTCCAGAAGGTGGGGGAACTATTTGAACAGACGACCCCCCGGTATCCCCACGGGGACAGTCTGTTTGTCGATCACGTGTCGGGGCGTAGCATGGAGCTAGTGGAGCAGGAACAGATAAAAGGTGAGGGAGTGGGGTAGGGTGGGGTACAGAGGGTACGCCATTAATGTTTGGTGACAGTGAGTTCAAAGAGCAGGGCTAACCGTTCGGTCATTTGATTGTCTGCAAAATTGTCTCCATGAACCCTCCCGTGAGGATACCCGGGGGTCTTGCATAAATAGTTCCCCCACCTTCTGGATGTTCTGTGCTTGTAGCTTCCTCTAATCTGTCACTCTCTTTGTCTCTTGCCTTTTCCCTTTGCTTAATGTCAACAGTACTATCTTTCTGCCTTACCGGTCCATTCTCCTGACTTCCCCCCCCCCTCAAAAACACTTTCAAAACGATTTCCTCCAGCCGAAGTCGGACTTGCTGGGCCTAACTATTTCTTAGTTAGGCGCATAACGGCATCATGACGCATCTGCGCTCATAATGGACAGGAAACTAACTGTCTGAGCGATCGAAGAAGAAGAAGAAGTCTCCATGAACAAGGGTCTGTCAGCAGTGTTCTAGAAAGGAGACATTACGAATACGAATACGAATACGAACTTTTTTAAGGAGGGAAATTGGATAAGCTGAGACAGCTTTTTTACACCATGCCCTCAGGCAAAACATGAGAATGAAAAAAATAATCAATAACAAAATTCATAAACATGCACACAAAAAATTAAAACAAAATGGCATCAAATACAATTCATTATTTACATTCAAAAATTAAAGAACAACTTAATAATCTCTCTCTCTCTCTCTCTCTCTCTCTCTCCTCTCTCTCTCTCTCTCTCTCTCTCCCTCTCTCTCTCTCTCTCTCTCTCTCTCTCTCTCTCTCTCTCTCTCTCTCTCTTCTCCCTCTCTCCTCTTCTCTCTCGCGAGCGCACGCGCACACACACACACACACACACACGCACACGCACACGCACACGCACACGCACACACACACACACACACACACACACACACACACACACACACACACACACACACGCACGCACACACACACACACACACACACACACACACACACACACACACACACACACACACACACACACACACACACACACACACACACACACACACACATATTCATCACACACACCCTCATATGCGCACACATACACGCTTACACCCATATACACGAGCACACCCGTACACACATATCATGCATGCTAGCATGTAGATTGCTGCTCCATGGGCATTACTTCAGAATTACAATAATCATGGATGCAAAATTAATAAGGAAATGCAAAATTGTATATATGAATATCTAGCTATTAGTAAAAAAATAAACACAAATATGCCTACAGGAATTATAGTTGATCAATCAAATATTTATGATAAGCCCTTCTAAAGGATAATAAGCTGGGATTCGTTTTTAGATGGACAGGCATTCGCTCAGTCAGCGTACTATTCTATAGTATCATTAGTTCCCCCGTGAGGATACCGGGGGTCTTTTGTACAAATAGTTCCCCCACCTTCTGGAACCTATGTGCTTGTAGCTTCCTCTAAACTGTCATTCTCTTTGACTCTGCCTTTTCTCTTTGCTTACTGTCATCTACTGTCTTTCTATCTCACTGGTCGATTATCCAGCCTTTTTTCTATAAATTCTTACAAAGAGTTCTTCAGCCGAAGTCTGACATGCTGGGCCTAATTATTTCTTAGTTAGGCGCATAACGGCAGCATGTCGACGCATCTACGCTCATATGACAGGAAACTGTCTGAGCGAACGAAGAAGAAGAAGAAGTATCATTAGTCACCACCATCGGACTGTCCATGGAGATACTACAGTCCATCCTTAGTTGAGTAATAAAGCACGTTTGAAAAAGAAGAAGTTTGTTTTCCTTCAGAAGAACGAGAGAGTAGTATAGTTTTGTTTGGTATCTTAATCAGAAAAAAATAGCATCTTCAGAGGGTGAGGGGTGGGTGAGGGGGGGATATTCTATTCCTCCAAGAGCGTGACACTCCTGTCGTCTTCATTGCTCATCAATCTGAGGCCTATTGTCTCGACAATTAGTCTTTCTGCATCTGGCAGGGGCCTGAGGGGAGAAAGAGTACATTGTTCCGTCGCAAACTCCAGTCTGTTCGGCGATCAAGTGTCGGGGCCGGTAGCACGGAGCGAACCGAGCAAGAAAAGAGTGAGGGAGTGGGGTGGGGTACAGAGGGAGAAAGAATCAGCAGGGCTCGTCTTTCAGTCTTTTTTGTTCGTCTGGAAAATTGAGTCCAATGAAAAAAAGGGATTGCCGGTAATAATATTCTAGTCAGGAGAAATTCGCTCAGTCAGCATACTTTTAGCATCATTACAGCACCAGCCGTTATTTGTGGAAATAACGATCATTCTAGATTTAAGGAAACCCAGAGCGCATTAAAAACATCTTTTAGAAGGTGTGTTATAAAACAAAATCACATAATTAATTTCGGTATTCTGATTACATAAAAATCTTTGGTCGTAACAAATAAACCAGTTTTGATATTAAAGAGAATGGTTACGTCCAACATACTACATTTTTCATTAAACTAGAGTCTAGTATTCTGGCGGGAAATAGTGATTATACTGTTAGTCTTTTTTTAAATTTTTACAGGCAAAGACTACTGCGAAAAAGGGTATTTTTTTCCTCCCTAAATTTTAGTCTGTTCATCAGTCTGGTGTCAGGGCGTCGCAGAGAGCGAACAAGTCACGGGACAAGAAAGGAGGTTGTGGAGGGGTGCATCCCATAAGCGCGCGTTTTACCTACTCTCTAAAAGCGCGCGTCCAAAAAATGAAGCTACAAAGAGCGCAATGTTTTGTCCAATAAGCGCGCATCTTTGGAACCTAAGAAAGATCGAGGATGTCAAAAAGAGCGCGTTGTAAAATGTGATGTGAAACCCTAAACCTATCCCTAACCCTATCCCTAACCCTAACCCTAACCCTATCCCTAACCCTAACCCTAACCCTATCCCTAACCCTAACCCTATCCCTAACCCTAACGTGGTGATGTGTTGAATCGTGGACATATCGAAAGTTTCTTTCTTCAAAACAGCAAGAAGACTGAAGTTTAGCAAACAGACGAGTGCAAATGGTAAATGTCTGGTGAGAACGATTTCACGTATGCGCGCTTATTAGCACGAAAACCACACATTCACGGGCGCTCTTTTTGGCACGAACACGCGCTCTTATTAGCATGCAAAATGCGCTCTTTTAGGCGCGCGCTTATTAGCGGTGCGCTCTTTTCGACTGCTCCGTTGTAGAGAAGGGGTACTGTCAAATGGTGACAGTGGGTGTGATGACTGTGCAGTCTTCCTTCAGTTCTGTGAGTGTCTGGGATAACTGTCTCTACAAAAAATAGGGACTGTCATTAGTTACAAGACCGGATCTAGAGGAGTGGGTTCCTGGTTTCCGGACCGCCCCCCAGCCCCCTTTGCCCCAAACATGTAGGGGAAGACGGGGTAAAACGCCCATGGGCGGGTAAGAAGCCCATGCCAATTATCTCATGAAATAAAGCAAATTTCAGTCAAGTTTACCCATGAGACGAATGCTAAACTTTAACACTCGTCTCATGGGCAAAATGTGACTGAAATTTTCTTTATTTCATGAGATAATTGGCATGGGCTTCTTACCCGGCCATGGGCTTTTTATCCCGCCTTACCCTACCTTGTACAAGGATAGAAAGCAAGAAAATGGCTCGATGGTTGCCTTAATAATCACTAAAATTGTTCCGGGGGTTCGCCCCCTGGGCCTTCAAAAGAGCATTACCGCTTAACCTGGAACCTACTGCATCTGGTAGTATATATCAATATTGAAAAAAAAATCGGGACTTTCCTGGTGTTGCACTGCCTCAGGGCATTGCCTCCAGGATCGTTCCCATCATCTTTATATCTACTAATGTCCCATATGTGTCTATTCCAGACAGGAGGACGTTAAACAGATTTCCATGTACCTGGAACCTACGCAGCTCATTGGACCGCAGGAGGACCCCCCCCCCCCCTCCCCCCCCCCCCCCCCCCCTCCTGACGAATCGCTTGGTCCGGCCCTGAGCCAGGATAAACGTGCTCTGTCATTGTATTGGAATCGGTATAATAGTACAGCACCATTTGACTGTAGTATGGGTCTGAGTTCATCCGACTGTTACAAACATGGCAATGTTATGTTTGTGTCACTACCTTCAGAGGAACACAGAGAAACAGTGATAATGCTATAGTGCAGAAGAAAATAATGCAGTATGGTCCTCCTGTATGGAACAAAACAGTCGTTTTACTCAGAGAAAGTGTCTGCTAGCTATTCGCCCTAAAATGTTATTTTTCAGATTGTAATAATCAAACAATAACTGTTTTTCATTTTCAAAAAAAAAAAAGCAGAGAAAAAAGTTTGTAATCTCTCTCTCTCTCTCTCTCTCTCTCTCTCTCTCTCTCTCTCTCTCTCTCTCTCTCTCTCTCTCTCTCTCTCTCTCTCTCTCTCTCTCGTCTCTCTCTCTCTCTCTCTCTCTCTCCGTGCGTGCGCGTGTGCGTGCGCGTGTGCGTGCGCGTGTGCGTGCGCGTGTGTGTGTGCGTGTATGCGTACACGCGTTCGTATGCGCGTGCATGCGTGAATGTGCATGCGTGCATGCGTGAATGTGCGTGTGTGCGTGCATGCGTGAATGTTTCGGTCTGAGTCTGTGTGTAGCCTACGTGTGTGCGTCTGCGCATATGTGCTCGCTTCGCATGCGCGTTGTGTGTATACGTTTCTGCGTGTTGCTTTGTTAATAAACACGTGATCTAAAAGGAAGTCATCCGCACGAGCACACCCCGCGAAGCAGCCAGTCAGCCGTCCATGTTTACTAAACAGGAGGGAAAACATAGCACACGAACATTGAATTCCCCGCTGAGGGGCCTGACTGGCTTCAAAGACACATAGCATCCACTTACATTTGAAGGACTCCAGACTGCTCGAACGGACGAACAAGGTGTGCGCAGATTGTGAAAGATTATTGTCATCACTTCAGGATTAGCTTCTTAAAGACCCACCAGATCACGTGACAAAATCACGGGTTTCACGTGTTTTCCCTCTCGTAGCTGGTAATAAATCTTGTTTTTATCAGGTTTGACTCCCATGCAAATGCCCCCAAATTGAAAACGAAATATCATTGTAAAGAGCAGCCTCAATTTCAAGTTGGGGGCATTTCTATATGAGTCACAGCTACCCAGAGAAAACCAAGGGACTTAATCGTGGTAGGTCAGTGGGACAGAATCACAACACGCACAATTATCGTCGTCGTTGTAGTCGTCGGCATCATCATCATCATCATCATCATCATCATCATCATCATCATCATCAACAGCAGCAGCAGCATTAACAACTATTGTCGTCAACACGCACAATTATCGTCGTCGTCGTTGTAGTTGTCGTCGTCGTCTTCATCATCGTCATCATCATCATCAGCAGCAGC
>CM065685.1:46828030-46838030 GCA_017654935.2 Phymorhynchus buccinoides | reverse complement strand
GCCCCCCCCCCCCCCCCCCCCCCCCCCCCTCGTTCGAGAGTCATAGTCTTCCACAACAGACTAAACTGTACCATGATTTTCCATGACTGTAGAAAAAATCATCTATTGTACAGCTCTCATGTTACTGTTGGCCCCTACTACAGGCTAATGTCAACCAATGATAAAAGCCATTTGAGTAAAGGGCAGAACACTCCCTGATAAGCTTACAATAATTCAGCATCCCCCTAAAAGCTCAATTCCTGGGCCGGATAAACAATCAACAGGTCCATCAGACCACCAGAGTCCAGTGTGAACCAACCAATGCGTGACAAACGCACCACGTGCTCGCCTTAAAAGCCAGTTCAGGATTGTTAGTATGATGACCCACCACGTCACGTGTCAAAATCACATAAGAGGGAATGTGACACGTGACGTCATTCCCACCCGGATGTGGGGGGGGGGGGGGTCTTTAAAACCCCACTAGGTCCGTGAGTGAAAATCAAGGGTTTCACGTGTTTCCCTCTCTCTTATATTGACCAAGTGTGGCTCCCATACAAATTTCATCATGCACGAAAGCGATACATCACTTTCAAGAGCAGCCTCGATCGTATAATTTCCTCGAGGAAGGTCTGTATGTGGGCCACACCGTCCCAGAAAAAAACACAAGGGACTTAATTGTGCTGGGTTAGTGTGTCTTTAAAGACCCACTGACCCACCACGATTAAGTCCCTTTTTTTCTGGGTAGCTGTGACCCACATACAAATGTCCCCAACTTCGAGGCTGTTCTTTAAAATGACGTTGACATTTGCATGGGAGTCAAACCTGGTCAAAACAAGATTTCTTACCAGCTATAAGAGGGAAAGCACGTGAAACCAGTGATTTTGACACGTGACCCGGTGGGTCTTTAAAACCTTGCCACCTAAACGTGGCCCAACATTCACGTTTTGTTTGGCTCTGTGAGGGAAACGTGATTACAATCTATAATTATGTTTATATCTTACTGGCCTCCTGTGTTCAGAGCGGTTACTTTTTAAAGTTTAAGTTGTCGGAGATTGGCGCGAGTAATAAGATAGAAGCAGTCATAATGAGAGTTTGAGGTTTGTTTCCAACTCGTAAATGATCATAGTGTAAGAATTGTTGTTTGTAAGTTTCGATCAGCTGTTTCCCAATTATTGCATTCAGATTTTGGTGTGTTTCAATCCCCTTGTTTTTGTTTTGCTTGGTTTGGTTTAACCCTTTCACCACCAAAGTCGCATTTTAGCACCACAGTGATTCAACACCTACGTCACTAAAAGGCATCAAATTGGGGTCTATTATCCAACGACCCTGTTATCTTAGTTTTGGGAAGTAAGGATAGACCTTATTTTATATATTTCAGAGAAGAATCCCCAATACTGCAGATGGATTTTGTTCTATACACAGATCAATTTAATGGACATTTTGAGCTGAAATATGGATGGCGGTGAAAGGGCTAAACAAATCTATATTCATTTGAAAACGATCAAACAGAAAGACAATTAGAGTAACAACAAGCTCGAAGCTTATACCGTGCTCCTTATATTAACATCATAGTTGCAGAATTGATTGAACAGATGGAGACTGCATTTAAACCAAGTAATATAATGATGAACAAAATTAAAAGTATTGTTTTGCTTGGTTTGTTACGTTTAATTTAAGAGAAGGAAATGAGTTTGTGTTTGTCAAGAATACGAAATGAATGTCGATGATTGATTAAAAGCACTCGAATTGTGTCACGTTTGACGCCATTTCATTTTCAAGACTCATTTTCGCTCTGTTTTATTATTTTATAGAAACATGAAATTAGTTGATGAGCAATGTGGTTTCTGGGGACGACATATTTAACCCAAATCCATAATTACGTGGGCTAATCTGTTTGTTTCAGTAAATATTACCATTAGCATACTTCACCCCCCTCGCCTTACCCAGCCCAGACCACCACCACACCCACCACCACCCACCCACCCACCCAACAGCAGATTAGACAGCCATCTTTCCATTATCTGTAAAATGTGCATACAATATAAACAAGTGAAGCCTCTCGAAAACGTTCGAAGCGAAATATTCCAGAACCCACGTCCATTTACCTACTATACTATACTACCAGCTCTGACTATTGCGATAAAATGTTTACCTGCATACCGCCTTCCTGCACTAATAGTACAAATAGATCACTCAAGTCATCAGCGCCCATTAACGTCACCCCAGTTGGACACACAAACTCTGCAGGGTTTCTTTAAGTAGAGCAAGTTAAGAGGAATATTTTTCTAACGGCACGTTCAGACCAGAAAGGCTTTACGTAATCGGGTTTCCTTGGCAAGATCAACGGATGACGTAGGGCTGGTCAGTCGGGGGTCCATCTGCAACTTCATCCCCCCATCCACATCCCTTCTGCATCCTTCTCAGTCTATGTCCACCCTCTCCTCCCTTTCCCTCCCTCTTCTGCATTCTCATGTATTTACGTATTCTGATGCACGTGCGGCGGAGAACTTTCTTGGTGCGTGGAAGTAGTGGACTGTCTCAAACCCAGCCAGAGCGTTCTGTGAGGATGATAAGTGCTTCGAGGAAACGACGTTCTTTAGAGTGTCTTAGTCAAAGTCAAAGTCAAACATTCTTTATTGTTAGGAGAAATTACAATGTGGTCTCATACAAGCACCGTACAAACAAGAAAACACATATTCAAACATTAAAAATGAAAACAAGAGTAAGGAAAAGAATGGACAGCCAATCACGATTCACAAAATATTGGACACTATTTGAAGTCGATGCACAAGCATCGTTCCCAACACATTGAGAACCGCTTTCTATCCCCCCACCATTGCTTTCCTGGCATTCTGTTGTTCTTCCCTCCCTACTTCACTCAAATTTAAGAGTCAGGGTCTCAGACCCTGTTAGCGTGTCAAAAGAAACAATAAATTATTGTTCTCTTTTAAATAATAGAAGCAACCAAAATGTGGAGTGTAGTAGGGGAAGACGGGGTAAAAAGCGCATGGACGGGTAAGAAGCCCACCCCAATTATCTCATGAAATAAAGAAAATTTCAGTCAAATTTGCCCATGAGACGAATGCTAGACAATAACGCTCGTCTCATGGGCAAAATGAGACTGAAATTTGCTTCATTTCATGAGATAATTGGGGTGGGCTTCTTACCCGCCCATGCGCTTTTTACCCCGTCTTCCCCTACGACCGTCGCCGTCTTTCTATTAATGTTCACAGTGGCTACAGTTACGTCGTTGTTGCAACACTCGACCATGTTCAGGGACGGTAACTCTTCCAAGTCGAATTTTTTGTCAACAAAATGCATTGTCTTATTTCGTATATTTAACGCATCAAAGTTTGGTTAAACGATAGAATCGGGTTAGGGATCGGGTTAGGAACGTGTTAGAGTGAATGCTAGTAGTTTTTCAAGACACTTGCGCACATGTTTTTGCGTCCCGTGATTGAGACCCGTAACCGTAGCCTGGAGAATGTGGGTTACGGACCCGTAACTCTAGCCTCTGCCATTAATTTTAGTGTGAACTACGTCCGATCTCGATGTATATTGAAATAAACCAATACTAAAACTGCAAGAAGAGGGGTGTGGATATGTCATAAGGTACCACCACAATTAGGAGTAAAGAAGGGCGTCTGCCTGAGGTAAAAATATGTTATCCGGAAAGGGTTATGCAGAGAATGCTACTTGTTTAGATTGATGTTGTGCACATATTCCTAGACAAGACACTAAGCAAAGCACACACTTACACACACGCTAAAATAAATGTTATTTGTAAATATCAAATCATAATTGTTAATTAATGCAGTTTTGCTACATTGTAAACAAGAGGCAAAGCCTTCAAGGCTCACGTCTGATTTTTATTACTATAGCAGGCATGGGAATTCCCATGACAATGGTCAACCTATGGCGATATTGTTCACGCCAGAGGGCAGTCAATGCACTAGGGGCTTATCACGCGATTTTCTTACTTGGGCGTAGTGAGAGAGAGAGTGATGGTAGGACCACTCACTGTCTCTCTCTCTTTCTTTATCCCCAACTAATAATATAGAGAGGATTAGCCCCACACGAGCGTCATGCCCTCTGGCGTGAGAAAAATCGCACTAAGTCTCTCATTCCCATGCCTGTATAGAGAGAATACTGTTATGTAGACACTTGTGCATCTGAAAACAGAATTAATTTTTATTTTACTGTGTAAATTAAATTATTTCTATGCATTAAATTACCCCTACCCCTTTCTTTAAAATTTAATTATATGTAAGTTTATATATGCGCATGTAACATAATGGAGCCCTATTTTTATTTTTGGCAAACAAGTAAAATTGAAAAGCATATTGACCAAGCTTTCAGAAAAAACATAGTGACCAATCCCCCCCCTCTTACTCTTAGAAAATTAATAATTGAAGTTGCGTAATTCGTAAGGCCATACTCCTGATCTGTTACTGTTTTAAACTGATTGTTCATGAGATGAAAACTTGTTCCACATCATCTACATTTCAGTAAGATATTTTATATTAGTCCTAATATTTTATTTTCGTTTTGTTAATTCCCCCCCCCCCCCCCCCCCTCTGCCACAAAGCAAAGGTCAAGGTCACAGCCAGCAAGCTCATCCATGTTTATCTTCCCCTGTACAGTCTTTGCACATGGTGATCAATCGTCTAGGCCTAACAAAGGATTCGTACGTCGAAGGCAGTGAAATCGACGAACCCTGGATTTTCCGTATATTTGTTTTCAAGACTGAAATGAATGTGGGCTAAATGTTAAGTACGTCGTCTTGATTATGAGGTAAGGCGTGATATCTTATTCTCTAGGCCTAGGCCTTGTTGCCGGAAGTGCGGTAGGCTAAGTATTGCATGCGCAGAGATGATGTGCGAATGAACACGAACAACCGTTGTCAAACTCAAATAAAACGAAACAACCGGGCCGTCAACGCACACACTCGGTACATCCATTTGTTACAGAAAATATAAGTTAACGACGTTAAAATGTACCTATTTGTACACACCTGAAGTCTTGTGTTTCTTTTTAAAGAGCGTTTTTGTATATCTAATGGAGAGTCTTCTTTCCAGTATCTCCTACTCGGTACAACACAACAGTAATCTCTGCAACAAATGATTTTCTTTCGATGTATCTGACTGCTTTGATCATCATAACTTGAAGGCTCACGTTCAAAATCAAGTATCCTGCTAACTTTAACCCTCTAACATCTTATGTTTTTTTGAGATAACGACAACGTTAAAGTTTCAGTGGAGAGTGAGAGTCTTCTTTAGTTTGAAGAGTGTGACTGAGTCAAGGTTAAAGGTTGCACAACAGTAATCTCTGCAACAAATGATTATCTTTATTTTGTTCTTTATCAATGTATCTGACTGCTTTGATCGTCGTGACTTGAAGGCTCACGTCAAAATCAAGTATCCTGCTAACTTTAACCCTCTAACGCCTTATATGTTTAGAGAAAATGACAACGTTAAGGTTTGAGTTAAAGTTAAAGGTCGGGGCCACGGACGCAACACACACACACACACACACACACACACACACACACACACACACACACACACACACACACACACACACACACACACACACATACACACAGACACACAACCGAACATGTACGATACTATAGACTCACTTTGTTTAAAAAAACGACGTGAGCCAAAAATGAATGCTTGTCAAACAATGAGACATCAGATTGCGTAGAATATAAATTATGGCATACATATAGGTTCATTCGACGTACTTAAAGACACACTGACGCACCACGATTAAGTCCCTTGTTTTTTTCTAGGTAGCTGTGACCCACATACAAATGTCCCCAACTTCAAATTGAGGCTGCTCTTTAAAATGAAGTTTCGTTTTCAATTTGGGGACATTTGTATGGAAGTCAAACCTGGTCAAAACAAGATTTCTTACCAGCTATAAGAGGGAAAACACGTGAAACCCGTGATTTTGACACGTGACCTGGTGGGTCTTTAAACCAGAATCAGAGCAAAATATTGTTTTTTTCTGGTAATGATCACGAACATTTTCTTAGATTAATCACTGAATTCACCATTTGTATAGCAGTGTTATGGAAGGAGAAACAGTAGGCCTACACCAAAGAAAGAAAAAAACAGGCAGATAAACAAAAAGAATAAGAAAAGAATGAAGAAACAAGAGACGCGTCTACTTAATTAAAACCAATTATTTCGGATGATCCCAAGAACTAACCAATCCCGAACACTTTGTATGTGTCCCATTGCATTTAGGCTTTTAACACCCACAGAGAGAGAGAGAGAGAGAGAGAGAGAGAGAGAGAGAGAGAGAGAGAGAGAGAGAGAGAGAGAGAGAGAGAGAGAGAGAGAGAGAGGGAAGAGAGAGAGAGAGAGAGAGAGGGGAGAGAGAGAGAGAGAGAGAGAGAGAGAGAGAGAGAGAGAGAGAGAGAGAGAGAGAGAGAGAGAGAGAGAGAGAGAGAGAGAGAGAGAGAACGACCTCACACAGTGCCCTCTGACGGTGGCCCAATGCGTGACAGCTCGTGGCAGCCTGTAGAGATAAAACTGAATTAGGCGTTGGGCTTAGCATAAATTAGCTTAGCGGCCGCCATTTTTTTTCTCTGGGGCCAATCATTAGGACCTACCCCGTTTTTTCTCACCGCCTAATTTCCAGACTCTACAGTCAAGCACTACATGCATCACTTTAAGTCTGGCTGCTTGCTGCATGCTGCTGGTGTTATAGCTACCGTTAGAGGGTGCTTTGACAACAATTAAAGATACACTGACCCACCACGATTAAATCCCTTGGGGGGGGGTTTCTGGGTAGCTGTGACCCATATACAAATGCCCCCAACTTGGAATTGAGGCTGCTCTTTAAAACGATGTTTCGTTTTCAATTTGGGGGCATTTGAATGGGAGTTACACTTAGGTCAAAACAAGATTTCTTACCAGCTATAAGAGGGAAAACACGTGAAACACGTGATTTTGACACGTTATCTGGTGGGTCTTTAAACGTAAATCCATTCGCTACGGTCATAGTTAAGTTGTTTTTTGTATTTATTTTTTGTACAACACAAGCATTATTCATCAACACTTCAATCAACCAAAAACACATCACACACTGTTGTTGACAACACTATCATTTAAAACAAAAAATGTTAATGATTATTTTTTTAATTTTAATGAAACCAAAAGAGAGTTTGCAATTGCGCAAAAGAGGACAGTGTGCATAAACAAACAAATGTACAAAAAATAATTAAATGTATCATATTTAGGCATGCTGCTCTGATACGAACAAAGTTAAGTTTAGTGCGTTGTCTTCATTCGCCCCGTCCAAGTCTTTTTAACCCTTTCACCGCCAGCCTTATTTCAGCCAAAAATGTCCATTGAAATTACCTGGGTAGAGAACAAAATCCTTCTGCAGTATTGGGGATTCTTCTGTGATATGATATATCAAATAAGGTCTATCCTTACTTGCCCAAACTAAAACAATAGGGTCTTTGGATAATATACCCCAATTTGATGCTTTTAGTGACATGGGTGGTAAATCATGGCGGTGCTAAAATGCGACTTTGGCGGTGAAAGGGTTAAAGACCAACATTTGGTTTTACTCACCGCGTTTATTATTTATTTAATCCCCATGTGCTGTGTGTGAGTGTAGCGTTTTGATGGTGTTTTATTTTAATTCAATTGTACAAAATTAAACGTACAAGAAGCAGAATGATAAGGTGGTAAGTTAAGATAATAAGCCTATTCGTGTGCTAAATGTTTGGGGGGTTTTATCAAGATTTTCTCAAGAAACATTATTATTTGCGGAGCTCACTTTCCTTAATGGCGGAACTCCATTTTCGTCTGCTTTTATTCCAATTTGTTAAGACCAATTAATAAACAATGAGAGACCCATAAATGTTGATGTCCCTACGTCAGGAATGGTAAAGTAAGCTCTTCTGAGTCTGATCATACTATTCTTTAACTTGTACGTAGTGTTTGTCCCCGTGGGGATACCGGGGGGGGGGGGGGGTCTTTCGTTAAAAAAATAGTTCCCCCACCTTCTGGAAGTTCTGTGCTTGTAACTTCCTCTACTCTGCCACTCTCTTTGACTCTGTCTTTCTCACGTACGTGTCCGGGTTTTAGTTTTCACTGGTCTCCCCGCTGCGTACAGCCGACACATTCTGATTTCGGAGGAGCTGAAAGGAAAACATTATTTAGAAGAATTGTTTTTAACAAAGGCAGGAGAATGGGCCAATAAGTCAGAAAGATAGTAGATGACAGAAAACAAAGGGAAAAGGCAGAGTCAAAGGGAGTGACAGATTAGAGGAAGTTACAAGCACAGAACTTCAAGAAGGTGGGGGAACTATTTTTTTACAAAAGACCCCCCCCCCCCCCCCCCCGGTATCCCCACGGGGAGAGACTCGTGGATGGGGCGGGGTCGTCCATCTCCCCGTATGGAGGCACGAGGCATCCACCCACTGTCCCAGTCTCTCTTTATACACCTGCGATATCAATGAAACATGACTAATACAAAACAAGCAAAGCATACATTGTTTAGCATCGTAACGTATCAAAAGAAACAGAGGAACAAGTCTGAACAGGGGGCCCGGGAGTGTGTGTGTGTGTGGGGTGTGTGTGTGTGGGGGTGTGGGGGGGGGGGGGGGCACGGGTAGGGTAGGGTTTTCAAGAGAGAAAGAAGAAAAGAGAAAGGCGACTTGATATCAAAACCTTGCCTTGGCACCTTGAGACTGAGTTTATGAAAATATTTGTGGTATTTGCAAATTAACTCTCTCTCTCTCTCTCTCTCTCTCTCTCTCTCTCTCTCTCTCTCTCTCTCTCTCTCTCTCTCTCTCTCTCTCTCTCTCTCTCTCTCTCTCTCTCTCTCTCTCTCTCTCTCTCTCTCTCAAAAAACAAACCACACACACAAAAACAAAAACTCTCTCTCTTTCTTTCTCCCCCCCCCTCTCTCTCTTTGTGTGTGTGTTCATTCACAAACACATACACAACAGGAGTGTGTGTGTGTGTGTGTGTGTGTGTGTGTGTGTGTGTGTGTGTGTGTGTGTGTGTGTGTGTGTGTGTGTGTGTGTGTGTGTGTGTGTGTGTGTGTGTGTGTGTGAGAGAGAGAGAGAGAGAGAGAGAGAGAGAGAGAGAGAGAGAGAGAGAGAGAGAGAGAGAGAGAGAGAGAGAGAGAGAGACAGAGACAGAGACAGAGACAGAGACAGAGAGACAGAGAGATAGGAGTGGGAGAGAAAGGGACCACCCGTTTCGTAATCTTACTATCTAATTATGTCTTCCCGGTTTCACCATTATTTCTAATCATAATGAAGCATTCATATAAACAAAACAAAAACAGTGTAGGGGTAGGGTGTTCGAGCAGCTGAAAGAGAACCAGGCAAGACCCTATCAGAGGGATCCACAAGTAGTAGTGGTAGTAGTAGTAGTAGTGATAAGGGCTTAATATGTATTGGTGGTTTACACATTTTCCTACGCTACAAATAAAGAAATAGAAATGGCCAATATTTTTATTTTTCAAATTCCTTATAAAAATAAAAAAAAGGTTCTTTATCCATAAGATTTGTAAACATATTAGTACATACTTGGTGCAAACTTAATGTTAGATGGTATGCAATTCCAAAATTGAACGACTCTGTTAGAAAACGAAACTTGTTGAATGTTAGTCTTAGAACGCTTTTGAAAAAACTTCCTATCACTATTCCTAGTTTTATCTACATAACTTAATACAAAATATTCTTGTAAGTCAATGTCTTCTACATGGCTATTTGTTATACTTGAATGAGATCACCTCTCACCCTTCTCTCCTTTAGTGAAGGCAGTTTCAGACAGTTAAGTCTTTCTTCATAAGTCTTGTAGACACATACACAAGGTGTGTGTGTGTGTGTGTGTGTGTGTGTGTGTGTGTGTGCGTGCGTGTGCGTGTGCGTGCGTGTGCGTGTGCGTGCGCGTGCGTGTGCGTGTGCGTGTGTGTGTGTGCGTGTGTGCGTGTGCGAGTGCGTGTGTGTGTATATATATATACAGTGGAATCCGCTTTA
>CM065685.1:46810530-46818030 GCA_017654935.2 Phymorhynchus buccinoides | reverse complement strand
TCACTTACATTTTTTACGTCACATTTTGCAAGTTCTAACACTTTGTGGCCACTGGCCACACCTTATGTTTATTAAAAAAAAATGTTTGCAAGTCGCTGACTGGCATCCTGCGGTTTCAAGCTTCAACACCATGGTTGCTATGGTTTGTCCGCCTTGGTCAAGGTAAGCAACTCTAATTTTCACGAAACGCTCTCCCCTCGTTGTTGTTTTGCTCCGAAAATCGTCTATTGTCTGATCGGCATGGTGCACTCTGTTAAAGATCCACCAGATCACGTGTCAAAATCACGGGTTTCACGTGTTTTCCCTCTTATAACTGGAAATAAATCTTGTTTTGACTAAGTCTGACTCCCATATAAATGGCCCCAAATTCAAACCCAAACATCAGTTTAAAAGAGCAGCCTCAATTTCAAGTTGGGGAAATTTGTATATGGGTCACAGCTACCCAGAACAAAACCAAGACTTAATCGTGGTGCGTCACTGGGTCTGTAAATGAGAGACTTAGTGCGATTTTTCTCACGCCAGAGGGCATGACGCTCGTGTGGGCCTAATCCTCTCTATATTATTAGTTGGGGATAAAGAAAGAGAGAGAGATAGTGAGTGGTCCTACCATCACTCTCTCTCTCTCTCTCACTACGCCCAAGTAAGAAAATCGCGTGATAAGCCCCTAGTGCATTGACTGCCCTCTGGCGTGAAAAATATCGCCATAGGTTGACCATTTGACAGTTTTTGTGTTTGTTTGTTTCTTTCTTTCTTTGTTTTTCTTTTCATTTTTTTTCTTCTTTTATGCAAGAGCGAAATTTCATTTTTCAACACGAAATGTGTTGTTTTTTCTCCAACGTACTAATATCAAAATTAATTAAAAATGTCATAATATTGTATTTAACAACGACAGAACAATGACCTACGTATGTCGTTTTCTCTCCGTATTTCCTATTATTTCTGCTGCCTTATACTTTTTCAACAATACAGCAAGATATCGTCAAAGCAAACGCTTCATCCGAGCGCACTATTCTCGCTTTTATTATTAGCACTTTCCCATCATCGCCGCATCGTTACTTGTTGATCGTTATCCCCCGTTGGACAATGACCGTGCTGGGACAACAAACCCGCTTTTCTTTGCTTAACACTTGATTTGTCATTGGCGAGAGATTAACGATTCGCGCCTGCCCGATGCAATGTGGCGGAGGCTTTTTTTTTATAGTTTGCATTGACTTCATCAGTAAGCTTAGTATAGGGGAGATCGGCGGGCCGTTTCACAAGGACTAACGTTACGTTGCGCTCGCTCAAATCGGCAAAAACGGTCTAAGAAACACACTTCGTTCGCCGATAGTTCGCGTGGCGTTTTGTTCTTCCCAGCAAGCGAGCAAGCGGCAAACTATCCGGAACTATCACGTGACTTGTAGGGGGTCAGTTGTTGATTGGTCCATTAAAGTTTGGTTAAAATAATACTTTTTGCTACCAATCAGACAAGAGCTTGTCATACAAAAAATTCCGCAAACGTTTTCTAAAGTGTTTCTTAGACCCCTTTTGGCGTAACAGTTGTTCGCGCGGCGACCGTAATCTAGAGAAACTCAACCCAGGTTCTTCACGGCCCTCGTTTGCGAGCAATGATGCGGAAGATTTGGCGAGGTGTGAGCAAAAATAAATCATAACAAAAAACAAGAAGAACAAGAAAGAAACCAAAAAAAAGGAAAAGAAAAATGAAGGAAAAATCGACAACAGGCTATTTTTGATTAGCAGTTCGCTTTCTCGGTGCGGGTTGTTGGAAAGAGATTAATAAGTTGGTTTATGAGGCAGATGATTGTGCCGAATGCGCTGGAATACAAATCTGATTAACGTCCTCTGGTCTGAAACAAACACATGTGGGACATTAGTAGATATAAAGATGCCTTCCCAGGAGGCAGTGCAACACCAGGAAAGTCCCGAATTAGTAGCAATGCACATACTGAAGCGCTAGCGTTAAACCGAATGCGTTGGATGCTCATTATGGCTTAAAGCGTGTGGATTTATTGTATTATTAGGGAAAGACGGGGTAAAAAGCCCATGGGCGGGTAAGAAGCCCATGCCAATTATCTCATGAAATAAAGCAAATTTCAGTCACGTTTTGCCCATGAGACGAGTGTTAATGTTTAGCATTCGTCTTATGGGCAAATTTGACTGAAATTTGCATTATTTCATGAGATACTTGGCAAAAATTAACACTCGTCTCATGGGCAAAACGTGACTGAAATTTGCTTTATTTCATGAGATAATTGGCATGGGCTTCTTACCCGCCCATGGGCTTTTTACCCCGTCTTCCCCTATACGCGGAAAATACAGATGGGTTTCTGTGCGGAAAATGCGGACGGGGTTTGTGCGTATATGTGCAAACGCCTTTAGGTTTCTTATGTCCATGTTGTCGTGTTGTTGGTTTTGCGCGGATTGCGGGTGGTATATGCGGACGGGTTTCCGTGTATACCTGTACACGCCCTAGCTCCTTCTATCTCCCATTAACCCCTCCCCCCCACCTCACCCCGATTGTTTGTGCATACGTTACTTAGTTTTCGTTGTTTGAAGTTTTCTTTGATTTCTTGTTAATTTATTATTATTTCCCCAGGGATGGGTGAGGGGAAAAAAAGCTGTCATTGCTTATCTCATGATCCCTGATTAATAATAATAATAATAATCGTACATTTATATAGCGCTTTACCTCAGATGAGCCCAAAGCGCTTTACAATCAATGATTCATCAACAGACAACAAAAACAGCATTAACCAGCAACAGCGCATATACAAAGCAACTCTCTCTCTCTCTACGTAGGCTATATATACGCTCTGTAGTCATGAGTGTGGCGAAGCCAACTTATCCGGGATGGAAAATGCAAATTAGTCTAAGCTACCAATCCGATTGGCAGTTTAGACTAATTTGCATTTTCCATCCCAGATTAGTTGTCTTAGCCTCGCTCATGGCTACATGCCCAGATGATGTTTTTTCACCCCACTAGGAATTATAATGATCGTTTTTGCTATGCTGCAACAAGGCCCAATTAGTGTTAATAATATGTCCATTGTCATAGCTTATTTCTGCCCATCGTCGCTTAGATTGATCTTAATTAATTAACTCCTGTTCCCCCCCACAACTGCCTCTCCCATTATTGTGAGAGAGTTGGGTTTAACGTCCGCTCGGCTTCAAAAGGGCACACGTGAGACGAACCATCAACCAACCACCACAACCATCATTCAATGCTCGGAGCAGATCCTGGAGGTACCAGGTCCAAGACATTCAGATCCCTGATGCTTTGGCCGTAGGTTGATTAGTCTACAGATAGTTTTCAGATTCATTTTCCAAATGCTCACGCAGGCCCTTCTCTGCATGCTTATTGGTTTAAATGATTTTTATTTACCAAAAAGCACATTACACACATGTTAAGCAAGCATAACGGCAAAAACAAGCTTAAAGCTTATACTGTGCCAACGTACTATGCATGAATTTTTGAATGGCGGCTAGCAAGTACAAGACTAAACAGGTTAAGCTAAACATTATCAAAGAAAAACATTGAATAGGTGTATTTCAAAGCCTTCGTGAAACCAATGAAAATCAATGAAAAAAAGAAAAAAAGATCAATCCAAACTTTGTGAAATATGCTATTGGATACGTATTACATTTTGCGACACGAGCGTGTGGTGATCTACTGAGCAGCTTATTAAACATGTTACATAGTTGGGAGATCGATGCACATTATGTTTCCAACGCGAGAAAGTACACAAAGTGTGAACAACAACAACAAGAAAAAAGCAGGACAACGGGGGAACCCCCCCCCAAAAAAAAGAAAAAAAAAAAAAGAAAAAGAACAACAACAAAAACCCACTGTCAATGTAGACTAGCTAAATGTTAGATGTGACCTTTTATTCTTAAAAACAAAGAGAACAAAGCCGAAATCACCATGATGACTAAGTATCCTTACGAAGACATTGTTATTGATGCTGAAAATTATAATGCGTATAAAAAGTGATAACATCACCTCGCTCAAATGCAGCTATAGAAAACATTCATGATAATGATTAAAAAACAACAATTTTATACGCTATTCAACTATCTTCATTATCACATAATAATTTCATTATCACGCACGCACCCCCCCCCCCTCTCTCTGTCTCTGTCTCTCTCTCTCTCTCCCCACCTCTCTCTCTCTCTCTCTCTCTCTCTCTCTCTCCCCACCCTCTCTCTCTCCCCACTCCTCTCTCTCTCTCTCTTCTCTCTCTCTCTCCCACCCTCTCTCTCTCTCTCTCTCTCTCTCTCTCTATCTCTCCACTCCCTCTCTCTCTCTCCCACCCTCTCTCTCTCTCTCTCCCTCCCTCTCTCTCTCTCTCTCTCACTCTCTCTCTCTCTCTCTCTCTCTCTCTCTCTCCTCTCTCTCTCTCTCTCTCTCTCTCTCTCTCTCTCTCTCTCTCTCTGTCCTTCAATCGGTCCCATCTTCAGTTCAGAGTTCCGCTCAGGATATTTTGCCCTCGAGGACAGGAAATTTCAAGGCTTTGTGTTCTAAAGGCGGGCCAGTGACCCAGCATTGTCATAATCATCATCATCATCATCATCATCAGAAGCGGCCAGGCATCGAGCATTATCTCATTTCCCGCGCCCCACACATCTTGATTTCCAACGAGAAATGACTGATCTCTATTTTATAGACTGCATTGGCATTGATGCTCGCGCAGCAGCCAGATGAGTGGAATTGATTTTTGTCCTTGGGTTTTTTGTGTGCTTTTTTTTTTAATGATGTACAATTTACAGGAAGTCAGAGCCAGAATATGAAACATGATGTGAAACAGTAAGAAAACAAAATATTGACTTGGGAAACCTAGTTCTAAATTTGGTAATACCAGGCAGCAGGATTTATCCCTGATCTTATCGAATTTAACTGTTGTGGGATTTGTACGTGTGCGAAACGCACGGGTCAGACTATAGCTTTAAATCCCCAGTTAGATTTTCCCCGTCGAACTAGTAAAAAAGGGCGAGTCACGGTTTCGAACCTCGGTCAATCACGCATTGAAATTGGCAGGTGAACGTCTTAACCACTCTGCCACCACCTTCTTTTCCTTATTTGTTATTCCTTGTTTCACCACCTTCCTTATTTCTACCTTCTTTAATTGTACCTCGCCTGTTTTCCAACGGGACCAAACGCCGTTTAGTTCTCTTTCATTTACATCATCACACTACTGACTGAACAACCCCCCAACCTCTCCACCCCACACACACACACCAAAGAAAATCAATGCAAGAAACACACCTCCGCCACGTGTGTCCCTCAAACCTCTCTTACTAAAACAACCATAGCAGCGTCGACGACAATCAGTCATTCATTCAAGTCGCACGTGCCAACCTAGTAGTAAATCTCCTCACCTCCTCCTAGAACCCAACCCTACCCCCACAAAACAAAACCAAAAAAAACAGCCACGCGCTAATCACAACACCTCCATTGTTGATCTTCCATTATGCTGCTCCGATCGATCAAATTGCCCAACGCGTTGCTGCTCAAAAGCGTTCCACCGTGAACCGATCTGTCCCAACCCAAATGAAGACAAAATAAAAACCCTGATTGTGAAGCAGCCCAGCACTGTATGGTGAGTGTGTGAGGGTGATAGCTGAGGCAGCGAGCGAGAGAATCGTTAATCTTTCAGCGTAGACAAATCAAGTGCAAAATCGGGCAGAGTAGCATTTTAGACCCCCCCCCCCCCCCCCACACACACACACACACACACACCTCGTGTTTACTATCCTCAATCTAAAAAGGCCGCTTCTTTCATAAAAAAAAAACCCGTCTGTTTCGCTTAGTTTATGAAAACAACCCTAGGCTGGCCCTATCCCTATCCCTTTCGCCTGCTAAATGTAATTCGCATGCTAAATGTAATTCACATGCTAAATGTAATGCGTGACTGCAGCGTGAGTGACCCGGGTTCGAATCCCGGCCTCGCCCTTCCTTTCTAGTTTGACAGGAAAATCGAACTGAACGTCCAGTCCTTAAAGCTAGTCTGACCCGTGCGCTTTACGCACGTAAAAATCCCACGGCAGTTGAAAGTCGGTAAGAGTAGGGAGAAATCCCGCTGCCTGCCTGGCATGGCCAACTTGATAGCTAGGTTTTCCAAGTGTGCCCACACACCCTGCTCACCCTGTGCCCCCGCCAAAAAACAAATTGGGTAGGCGCTGCACTTGCGGCGACGCGCTCTCCGGGGGAGAGCAGCCCGAATTTCACAGAGATAAGTCTCTGTGACTAGAATATACCAAATACCAAAATACCAAATACAATGGGAGAATGTTGCTTCTCAGTGAAAATAGTCAAGGCGAAAATTGGAGGGGTGGTGGTGGTGGCTAAAGCACAAGATAGCCAAATCAGAACGTGTAAAAAAAAATTATTAAAAAAATTCCCGACCAGTGAGTGATGACTATCAAGCGACACGGGCAGGAAATGAAATGTTATTGAAAGCGGACAGCGCAAGCGCAAGCCTGATGCCGCAAGAATGAATGAGTGAATGAAAGAATGAAATAAGAATGAAATCGTTCATCAGCGGTTCCTCCTCGACGCATCCACCAGCCTCGGTCCTGGTCAGACGCCATATTGTTTGAAATGTAGTAGTATAACTAACTATAAGGACCGTGCACGTGCAACGAAGCACGGAGAGGCCGCAAAAACAATAGCAGCTTTAGGGGACAGTTGGTGAGCTGGCTGTTTCGTCATTCCCCAAGGGGGGTAGGATGGATAAGAATGGATGCTGACGATTGATTAGTGTTTTTTCTTCTTTCTGTCCCCTTGTATCGGGTGACATCTCGTTTCAGCAGGTTTCGCTGTCCCCCCAGGGTGCATGAAAACGAACTTCTCTTCGGGTTGGAAGCCAGAAGGTACTATTAGGGAAGAAGAAAAAAAGAAGTGTCACAGTAACCTTCTGGTTGTTGTATCCCTGACGGAATGGGACAGAAATGTCACAAAAGAAGACAGAAAAAAATCGAATGAAAAAACAAACAATCTCCGAGTTGATAATTTTTGTGGTGGTGTCTTAATAATGTCCCCTCTCAGTTGTGTTGGGGCTTTGTAACCTCCGTCATCCTCCGAAGTCGGAGTGTGGCTGCTCACGTGGCGGGGTAATCAAAAACGGTCACACGCGTAATGTTCTCATCCCTAGCTGCTGCATTTGTACCATAGTGTTCATTCAAGTGCTTCGGCTGTTGCGATGATCCCCGGAGTCTTTTAGCCAGGATACAACAACAACAACAACAAACCTCCGTCAAGGATGTCAAGCTTTTTACCCCAGCATTGCTCGGCCCGAGTTGATGAGCAAGAGCAAGAAAGATGACAAGAAAAAACAGAACAAAACCTTCATTTAATAGAAACACAAGTTTATTGACGCAACAATGTCAGCTGAGAGTTTGGTTGATTGCTTCGTTTAGATATCCCATTAATTAACACTGCAAAGAAAAATAGATTTGCTTTTATCTGTCAAACTCAAACAGTCTGTCTATCTTCGTGTCTGT
>CM065685.1:46805530-46808030 GCA_017654935.2 Phymorhynchus buccinoides | reverse complement strand
GATCTTTACTGAGGGTTAAAGACTAAGCTGCAGAGGGGGTGGGGGTTTACAAATATAGCGAACGAAATTAGAAGGATTTAATCAGGCTCGATTTGATAGCAATATCTAATCACATTCTTTCTATCTTTCTTTAGCGTTCGACATTCGTGGTTGCGTCAGACTTGAAGAGCGGTCCTCATGGTGAAGTCAACGGTCTCCAGGAGCTTTCGGGGGCGTCGCGCTCCCTTCGTCAGCATCGTCTGCTGAGAGGCCACTGGCGGTTCAGTGCACAATTGAAACGTTTTTGATCCCATAGAAAATTAACCCTTTCACCGCCAATGTCGCATTTTTGCACCACAATGGTTTAACACCCAAGTCATACAAGAAACCCATCCTATCAGGACCTGTTATCTGAAGACCCTATTTTCATAATTTTGATAGGTAAGGAAAGGCCTAATGTTGTACATGTCACAGAGGAATTCGCAATATTGCAGATTTGTTTTCTGTACCCAGGTAAATGTAATGGTATTTTGTGGCTGAAAAATTGCAGGCGGTGAAAGGGTTAAGGAGTACAATCGCAGGCTTGATAAACCAATTAAACACGCACCACATAAGACACCACAGAGTGATAAATAAACATATATTATTATTGTTAAGCAATTAAAATAAAAGAGGTAAATGAATCTACGTATAAAAATATATACAGTTCACTCACCCATCCCCCCCTACCCCCCCCCCCCCCCCCCCCCCCCCCCCCCCGTACCCACCAACCAACCAATCTCTCCCACAGAAGAACCCGAAGGTTCGACCGAAATTGGATGTGTGAAGCCATACAAGGACCTTTACCTGCTGCGCTCGTGAGTGCCGGTGTGGCATTCTCAAAATGGATTTGTTGTCAACATGTCTGCGCATGTGCGACATTATTTGTTGTGTATTTGGCGGTTTCAGGTTAGGGTTAGGGATAGGTTTAGTATCGACTACACAAAAAGATAAAATGTGATGGTACGTCATGATCGATTTCACACATGCGCAGACATGGTGATAACAAATCCATTTTGAGAATGCCACACCGAGCCCAACTACACAACCCGTTTTCATTTTGTGGTCGGAAATCAAGGCGTGTCCGCTCCAGAAATGAGATAATGCTCCAAGGCTGGTCCTCTTCAATGGAACTAAGCCTGGAAATTTCCGGCCTGTCTTCGTGATCTATAATAGAGCCTGAGGGGGTGGGAGTGGGGCAAATATCCTGCACGGATGCACGGCTGAGAGAGAGAGAGAGAGAGAGAGAGAGAGAGAGAGAGAGAGAGAGAGAGAGAGAGAGAGAGAGAGAGAGAGAGAGAGAGAGAGAGAGAGAGAGAGACAGAGAGAACACTGAACACTGAACACTGAACTGTTTTAATGTCATTGGCTTACATAGCTTAGATGACATGGGGGTGCGAATAGAACAAAATAATGGAAAATGAAATAAAATCAATCAATGGCATAAAAATAACATGAAATAAAAACAAATGTCTGTCTCGACCATCCAATCATATTCAAATTAAGTATATCAGATTCCTACACTTATATCCTAATACAATATTCAAGACATTCCATTAAGAAGTAATGTTCTGTCTAGTTCTTCTTGTATTTGCTTTTCCTTAGTTCTAATATTCAGAGCTTCTGCAATATATTTAGCTAGGGATTTTATAGATTCATCATCATAGTCCATTCTCAAAACTCCAACTAAATCCAAATATACAGCAACACTTTTTTTCAAAATTTTTACACTTCTTTCTAATCACATCATATTTTTTACAACTAAATAAAAAGTGTATATCACCTTCTTTATGAAAACCACACATTGGGCATGGAGCAATTAAAGATATATCATCATCATGAAACCATTGTTTGTGTGCATTCAAGCCTATGAGAGAGAGAGAGAGAGAGAGAGAGAGAGAGAGAGAGAGAGAGAGAGAGAGAGAGAGAGAGAGAGAGAGAGAAAAAAAACCTATGGGTGACACTGCACTAGCAGCAGCACGCTCTCCAGATGCGGGCAGACTGAATGTTCAGGGATGATCATATAGAAGATAATAATTAGGGCCTAAATTCTAACTACAACATCACATCATATCACGCACGCTAGCTTGTTGATGCTCTCTTTTGCTTTCTGTTATATGTGTTGGTTGGAAATATTAAATATTTGTTTAAACCATATCAATATTTTCATTACAAGACAGCATGATATCCGTTTTCTCTGCTTTCTGAAGACGTGCACCGTAAATTATTTCATAAAAACACTTTGCTTGAATTTTGAGACTTACTTTGTTTTTTGTTTTTTTAAATCTTATATTAATTTAAAAATAAAGAAATATTGAAGGTATAATTTTGCTAATGGTTAAAAAATGAACATGAAAAATGAATAGCGACAGCTTGGTCTCCAGTGTCCTGACGATGATGACTCAAATGATAATCGGTATAAATGAGTTCGATTTTTGGGGGAGAACAATAATTCAATTATAGATAGATTTATGCGACTTTT
>CM065685.1:46790530-46795530 GCA_017654935.2 Phymorhynchus buccinoides | reverse complement strand
CAATTAAACTCCTTTGCGATCGTAGATCGGCAAAGGACAATAAATAAAGGAAACAGGTACACGTAGTCTGGGCAATTATCTGCTACACCTATCTGTATTGTTCAAAATTCGGGACTTTACTAGTGTTGCACTGCCTCCGGGCATTGCTTCCAGTATTGTTCCCACCACCTTTGTATTTACAAATGTCCAATATGTGTCTGTTCCAGACCGAGAAGACGTAAAACACCATTTTTCATTCGGACATTCTTTGCAGTAGTAATTTTATTAATGGAATTACGTGGCAGTACCATAGCCGATGAGGTTTAGCGGAGGCGTGGTTACTGCTACACCTATCTGCATTGTTAAAAATTCGGGACTTTACTGGTGCTGCACTGCCTCCGGGTATTGCCTCCAGTATTGTTCCCACCATCTTTGTATTTACAAATGTCCCATATGTGTCTGTTCCAGACCTAGAAGACGTAAAACACAATTTTTCATTCGGACGTTCTTTGCAGTAGTAATTTTATTAATGGAATTACGTGGCAGTACCATAGCCGATGAGGTTTAACCGAGGCGTGGTTACTGCTACACCTATCTGCATTGTTAAAGAAATCGGGACTTTACTTGTGTTGCACTGCCTCCGGGCATTGCCTCCGGTATTGTTCCCACCATCTTTGTATCTATCTACAAATGTCCCATATGTGTCTGTTCCAGACCGAGAGGACGTAAAACACCATTTATCATTCATTCACGTAGTCTGGGCCAATTGGAGGCATAGTAGATGAGGCGTACAACAGGGATTGCAGCTAAGAAAACTGAAAAGAGGAAATGGCAAAGTTACCAGTTCCTCATAACTGCTTTTTAGAGATAAACGTAAATGTGTTGATTCCTTTTGATTTGTCATGCCCTTTTTTGTCACCTCAAGCAATTGAACCCTTTTGCTCTTCTTTTCTTCTGTTCATACGGGCCAGATGGCCTTGGCAGAGAGAGAGAGAGAGAGAGAGAGAGAGAGAGAGAGAGAGAGAGAGAGAGAGAGAGAGAGAGAGAGAGAGAGAGAGAGAGAGAGAGAGAGAGAGAGAGAGAGAGAGAGAGAGAGAGAGAGAGAGAGAGAGAGAGAGAGAGAGAGAGACTGAGAGATGAACCAAACATTAATATCTGCAGGCCACCTGTCCTTACAAAGGTCAAGGTCATTGACATAAGGAACCTACGGTTATCAAACACTGTTCATAGTTTGAACCGAATGATCTTTGGTAATGTAGGAATATTAACCCTTTCACCGCCAAAGTCGGATTTTAGCACCACAGTGATTTAACACCTATGTCACTAAAAGGCATCAAATCAGGGCCTATTATCCAAAGACCCTAGTGTCTTAGTTTTGGGAAGTAAGGATAGACCTTATTTTATCTATGTCACAGAAGAATTCCCAATACTGCAGATGGATATTGTTCTCTACCCAGGTAGATTTAATGGACATTTTTGGCTGAAATATGGCTGGCGGTGAAAGGGTTAACAGCCGTCAGAAGACACACTAAGTTATCAATGGACACGATAATAATTATGCTGTATGTTTTCCACAGACTATATGTGACCCAGCACCACGAAAGGGACATTAAAATGTCAAACTGACCATTTTCAGAAAAATTATGCATTTGAAAACTTCAGCCAATTCTCTGTCTAATGATACAAGAACCATTCTTGTATCTTTGTTTTCCATTCTAGAGTTGTGAGCATTTAAATTTAGTAGGGTGAGCGTCGGCCATTTTGAGAAAATACATTCTAAAGCCTAGCCTAGTTGAAGAAAATGAATTGACCTGCTTATAAGACCATGTAGAGATCAGATTGTTGTTTATAAACATGAAAGAGAAGATGCCAGAGAACACAAAAATGCCCATAGCTCAAAATTGACCCCCAAAAAGAAGAGATTTTTGACTTTGCAAACCTGTTCTGAGAAACTATCCCAGCGACTTAATGTCCCTCTCGTGGTGCTGGGTCACATATAGCTAGGAGAGAGAGAGAGAGAGAGAGAGAGAGAGAGAGAGAGAGAGAGAGAGAGAGAGAGAGAGAGGCAGGCACTCATGCAGACATACATAAAAAAAAATGTGCATAGGGGGGTGGGGGGTATTAAACAGACAGAGGAAGACAGGTGTGTAGCGCCAGGGAAGACATAAAAGTGCACTGTGCAAAACATTGCATTCCAAGTATTATCTAGTTCTTAAAATATGAAGAAAACATATACACGTGGGGCGATGAGGAACTATCAGTGAGTGATAGAACCAGCAAAAAATGGTACTGGTGGAACAGAGCTAAACCTGGGTAATAAAACTCTAATATGGAATAAGTATACAGGGGTAGGTAGGAGAAGAGGGGTGGTGAGGGGCACGGAGAAAAAAAAAGAAAAACCCCCAAAAGGAACCGGAAACGAAAGCAGCCTCATTCTCAGACCGTCGATTCTATCCGGTTCCTGTTGTAAGGGTGTCGGTTTCTGGGCTTCCGGTTGCTTGCAGTTCGATCGCTCGATCAGCCGGGCTCCGGCTACTCCCTTTGTTGATTCTGGGAAAGAAAGAACAAAGAGAGAGAGAGAGAGAGAGCGAGAGAGAGGAATTGGTCATAGAAATCAGAACGGAGTTTGTTCTTACGTGTGTCAATAGACTCCCTGGTCGTTAAAACCGCCCACCAGTACCATGGCGAGTTTTTGTCCTTTGCCGATCTACGATCGCAAAGGAGTATGAATTCGTTCGTGAATGTTTCTGTCTTTTTTTCCTTCTTTTTTTCTGTCTGTCCCAAGGATATCTCCCGAACCGCTTGACAAAAACGCTTCAAATTTTGTGTGGTGGTGTGTCCCCATCAGAGGAAGGCACCCGCGCATAAATTTATCGCCGTCGTGACCTTGACCTTGTTATTTTATTTTATTGCAAGTATTGATTTCATTACTCGCCATGTTACATTACCACACATTATTTGAAGCCATTCTTTTACCTACTGGTTCATGAGATACAGCTCGGACATGAAGGAAGGAAATTTCAGTTTTGGCGGAGGTTTGCACTGGCGGTTCAAAATGCAGGATCTGAATAGGTTGTAACATGATGATCAAGAATATATTATATGGGTATGGGAGACCCGAGGCTTATTGTAGATCATGGTATCCGAGAGAGGAAAAATGTTCGCGAAAGGAATGAACACGCACGCTTTAAAAAAAAAAAGTCATTTTAGTCCGAGCAGGGTACGGGTAAATCTCTTTGGTCCGAGTTCAAAACATGTTACTTACAGATTGTAAAGAATCATAAACTCCTCCATCACCAACAAAAAGTGCAATGCTGGACATATTATGAACATCCCAATTCACTCGTAGCTTACAAACCAGGGCCTGCATTCACATTGAGATAGTATGAGACTTATCATCATCATATCTTAGAAGTCCTTCTAAAGCAGTAGGATTTAACAGGGCTTTAGAAGGACTTCTAAGATATCATGACGATGAGTCTCATACTCTCTCTGTGCGAATACAGGCCCTGGAGACTATTTATAGTTGACGGCATTAATCAAATTGCATCTCTTTTGTAAAACTATGAGTTGGGTAGTGCATAAATTATTTAATGCAGTTTGACACAGTAAAAGCGTCAATGTTTGTAATTTTTAAAAAAAAGAGGAATTAATTTAATCTTGATTCATGCTAGAGGGTAGAGAGGTAAGGGATAGGGCCTAAAGGAGGACGATGGAAGTCGTTTATTATTTTGAACTTGTAGATGTTCTACATTGAAGATAATGAGTCAGGCAATTATGACTTCTTTTTTGTTCGTATGAATTGCGTAACAAAAAACAATAATTCGTTTCCACAGGATGCGATTTCAAATTCCTGGGGCATTTTGTAACGAAAGGATATGATGAAATGCAATCATCACACTTTAAGCTCAATCTTAGGAATCGAAGCAATAATCTCAAATAGAAATAATGGTGCGAAATGGAACACGACAAATTACTGCCAGAAAAAAGGAGGAATGGGATTGTAAGGCATTTTCCAACTTGCACATGGTCAAGTTTTAGCAACCCGTTAAAATAAACTAACAGCGAATGATGATGCTATAAAAATGCTAATTAATAATATTGCGCATCTTTTATACCATTTAATGCTTAACCCTGATAGTAGTATATTAACGAATATCCCATTTTGTGTATTGTTGTTTTTCTTATCCCCCCACAAACACGCGTTTTAACAGAAATAAAATCTATTCACAACTGAACATTTTAAAGTTGGCTTTCTTGTCTACATCTGAAACAAAAGATAATAAATTGAAACATAAGCAGCTAACATGGTTGATTTTATTCATGCAAATTATATGCTTTTGACATCGCATATATTATTATGCGTGAGGTCTGCATAATTTCTTGCCCCCAAAAATATTTTTGGTAAAGATAAATCACTGCAAACCAAATATAAATGATTGTAGGCTATCCCAGATAGGCAGACAATGACAAGAGAAAAACAAAAGAGAAAGAACATAGCGTGTTCTTTTCTTTGTTCATATGTTTACCTAAAGATATAAGGACAGACAGCAGGACATACTGCTCAGAGAGAGATAGAGAGAAAGAAAAAGAGGATGGAGGGGGGTGAGGGAAGGGGGAGAGTGTCAGAGAGAAAGAGACAGAAACAAGCGCGAAAATCGCAATAGTTTGTGGCACGCGGTCTATTGTTACCACTCCAATCATGAGTTACCTCCCCTGGCTTTTCAATAATTTTAATCTGTAAACCAGAATGTTATCTCTGCACCATTTCGTAACTTTTTATATCTTTTGGAAAACATTTAAAACTATGTATCCTACTTATACTCATCAAAAGAAGCACCGCATACTCGTCGTGTCTGTTGTAGTGTCTGTATTACATATGTTTATTATTTTGTACGCTTTTAAAATACATCATTTTAAAGAGCGGCCTCAATTAATTTTGAAGTGTAGCCTCGATTTGAAGTGCGACAATTTTGTTAAAATGTGCGACAATTTTGGACCGACAGACAGACCGACCGACC
>CM065685.1:46783030-46785530 GCA_017654935.2 Phymorhynchus buccinoides | reverse complement strand
GGGGTGTGATTATGAAGACGGGGACCACGCAATGTCGAGCTTCATCCGCTAATAACGGATGCGATTCTGAGAGCGTTGATCTAATTTCAAGACCAACACTGCAGGTGTCTGTAGTTCTCGGGCCTGGTTAACGCCGGGATATCATTATGAAAGGAAGCGTAGAATACAGCCCTGTCATGTAGTCTCAGACCGATACGGAACTCCATACATATCTTCATCATCATCATCGTCGTTGTCATCCGCCTCATTTCCATCAGTCATCAAAAAGAAGAAACAAAGTATCAGATTCTGTGGCTTCGCTTGCCCTGCTCTGATGGTGACCTCAATTTTGATGGCTCGTTCGGGTCAAAGTCATGTGGATCAGTGTGTTCTGGGGAGCTATCGATGGACGGACGTGGTGGCGCCCTCGGAGGAGGACCTCACTCACGCTGGCTCCGCGACTAAGACATTATTGTCGTCAGTAGGGGGCTTAGTAGGTGGTGTCCTGCGTGTGTTAACTCAGAACAGGCTCCACTGAACTCCTCCGACCGGTGACTCAGCAGCAGTGCAGTGTCTCCTCGGTTGGTTGCCTCCTGACGGCCTAATATAGAACCCCCACTCCCCCCCCCCCCCCTGGACTACTGGTTTCGGATTCCACCGACCTGTCAATCCAGGGTGTGGCTGCGCGTTGAGATTCGAATGAGCGGCGTGGGAGCAACACCCACAGTACAGCCCATAAGATGGGACATCAACAACGACAACAGAGACGGGGGCACAATATAAAGACGACATTGTTGAACACATAGAGATGACGGCAATCAGTACACAACAGGGAAACACAGATGTAGCTGTACAATAGACTGTCCCTTTTGATGGTCAATTCTGTGAGAAACACTGATGGGGAAGTGGTCATCTGTAGATGCCAGTGGTCAGAAACAGGACGAGGCGGCAGCTGAGAGGGACAGGAATAGCCGGGAGAGAGAAATTAATGGTAGGTAGGTAGGTAGATATGGACAGGCTTCAGCCTTCAAGCCTCGCTGCTTATAAAACGTCCCATCCATTTGAAGTTTATTTTACATGTTTGCATATTATTGCATGCGGTAAAAAGTACGATTTCAAATCAATCGTCAAAATCAAGAAATATTTCACTAAAAAGTTTGTTACTGTCCAGGATATTTTGGAATTAATGATCGAAGAGTGTCACAGGAAGGTCGTCCCCTTTTCCATTGTTCATTCTTCAGAAATGTTGTACAGTCCAGATGGAGATGAAGAATTGTCCCCCCCCCCCTCTCTCTCTCCTCTCTCGCTCTCTCTCTCTCTCTTCTCCTCGTCTCTCTCTCTCTCTCTCTCTTTCTCTCCCTCTCTCTCTCTTTCTCCTCCCTCTCTCCCCCCCTCTCTCTCTCTCTCTCTTTCTCTCCCTCTCTCTCTCTTCTCTCTCCCTCTTCTCTCTCTCTTTCTCTCGCTCTCTCTTTCTCTCTCTCTCTCCTCTTCCTCTCTCTCTCTCTCTCTCTCCTTCTCTCTCTTTCTACTCCCTCTCTCTCTTCCTGTTTTTTCCCCTCTCCCTCCCCTCTCTCTCCTCATCGCTCTCTCTCTCTCTTTCTGCTCCCTCTCTCTCTCTCTCTCTCTCTTCTCTATCTCTTCTCTCTCTTCTCTCTCTCTCTCTCTATCTTTTCTTCTTCTTCTTCTTCTTCTTCTTCCTCTTCTTCTTCCTCTTTGTTCATTCGTCTTGCTTTTTCTTCTTCTTTCTTCTCGTCTTGTTTATGTTCAAATCTGTATGTGTACTATCCATGCTTGCCCATGTTTGTATTCTATGGTCGTATAGTACCAAGGACAGATTGGAAGACTAGCGTGGTCCTAGCCTAAAATCTTTATCTTGAAAAATAAAGTTAAAGTTTTCAAAGGTTTTCAAGTTTTCTCTCTCTCTTCTCTCTCTCTCTCTCTCCTCTCTCTCTCTCTCTTCTCGCTCTCTCTCTCCTCTCTCTCTCTCTCCCCTCCTCTCTCTCTGGTCCGTCCCTCACACACCCCATTCTTCCCACGTCGTGATGAGGCGGAAGGACAAGTCACCCAGTCCCCTCCGCGTCTCCTCCTGAGGACGGAAGGGAAAACCAGAAAACCGGAAGTCCAGACTGTTTATACCCCTTCTGGGGGACATGGATTGGATTTACCACTACCGCCATCTACGGTCGAAAGTTTTGATGTTCGGGGAGTTGGGGCGCGGTTTGGGGTCTTGGGAAAGATGGCCAGTAGAAATAATTAAAGAGAAAGGGGTGTCAAAGATCGGAATGTCGAGGGACGACATAGCTAAGACACGATCGTGTTTGTGTGGTCTGTCGATATGTCTGTCTGTCTGTCTGTCTGTGTCTCTGTATGTCTTTCTATTTGTATGCTTGGAATAGGTCACACTGAAAATAATCACCGAATAGAAAAATGAGAGACGAGAGAGAGAGAGAGAGAGACGATGTCCACCGAGGAGAGAGAGAGAGCGAGAGAGAGAAGGAGAGGAGAGACAAAGAGAGAGACA
>CM065685.1:46770735-46775735 GCA_017654935.2 Phymorhynchus buccinoides | reverse complement strand
CTCTTATCTTCTCTCTCTCTCTCTCTCTCTCTCTCTCAGTATAACTTAGTCATGGCAAGGTTAATTCCTGTTGAAATGGTTCTGCGGTTTGTTATATTTTTGTAACCGATCACAATGATAAGGGTCAATGGCCTGCTCAATAAACGATTTCAATGTTCATTGTTCAGCGTTCTCTCTCTGTCTGTCTGTCTGTCTCTCTTTCTGTCTCTCCACCACCACCACCTCTCTCTCTCTCTCTCTCTCTCTCTCAATCCCTCTCTCACTCTCTCTCTCTCTCTCTCTCTCTCTCTCTCTCTCTCCAAGGATTCAACCAACCCCCTCCTCTCGCTCGATCGCTATCTCTCTCTCTCTCTCTCTCTCTCTCTCTCTCTCTCTCTCTCTCTCTCTCTCTCTCTCTCAATCTCTCTTCTTGTCCTCTTCTCTTCTATTTTTTGTGTGGTCCCGACAAACATACAGGCCGACACACAGACAGACAGGCAGACAGACAGACATGCAGACAGACAGACAGACATACAGACAGACAGACAGGTCTACAGACAGACAGACAAACAGGTCGATGGACAAGCAGGCAGACAGACAGACAGGCCTACAGACAGACATACATGCAGACAGACAGACATTCCTAGAGACAGACAGGCGGGCAGGCAGGTAGACAGACAAACAGGTCGATAGGTATTAGGTATTATTAGGTATTAGGTACTTTATTGTCACAGAGGCGTCTCTGTGAAATTCGGGTTGTTCCCACATGGAGAGCACGTCGCAGCCAGAGGCACGCCACCCAATGTTTTTTGGTGTGTTTTTTGCATGCGAGTTTTGTGTGACCGGTGGTAAATTTGGTAAATTCGTGGCCACTGGGCTTAACGTGTGCTAAGTGCATGGGCACACGGGACCTCGGTGTATCGTCTCATCCGAACGACTCCACGTTCAGACCGTACGGCCTAGTAGTGCAAAGCGAGAGAAAAAAATCCCCTGTACCCAAGTTCGAACTCAGGGTTTACTTGACACGAAGCGAACGCGCTACCACTGTGCCACTCTACACTCCACTCTAGACCAATGGGGATACTATAATATATTTTAAAAAAAGGTTACAAGCGGACAGACAGGCAGACACTGCCAGACACTGCCAGACAGACAGACAGGCACTGAGACAGACAGACAGGGAGCCCCTGAACATAGCACAAAACGGCACAGCAGTAGTAGTGACAGCACTAGTGGGTCGCCAGGATAACTGAAGGGCAGCCAAGCGTGCGGCGTGTTGTCCGAGCTATGGGTGCAGTCGCCCGTCCAGGCGTGCTGCGTGTTTGTACAACGCTTGTGCACTGGCCGGGAAAACTAGGAACTATAGTAGGGGGGAACCGACCCACACAAAAAAAATTAATAATAATAAAAGTATGAAAAAAGAAGTGGGTCGAGGTGGTGTGACAGTGGGGGTGGGGGGGGGTGTGGGGTGGGGGTGGGTGGGGTGCTACTGGGTTGGGTTTGCGGGTGATGGTGGGAGAAGAAGAAAGAAGAAAAATCTCCGGTCTGAAACAGACTCATAATTATGGGACATTAGTAGATATAAAGATGATGGGCACGATTCTGGAGGCAATGCCCGGAGGTCTGAAACAGACATATGGGACATTAGTAGATATAAAGATGGTGGGAACGATCCTGGAGGCAATACCCGGAGGAGGCAGTGCAACACCAGGAAAGTCCCGAATTTTGTAACATTGCAGATATTATTTTGACGAACCCGCTGATGGTGGGAGTACGTGTACGGGTTATTTTGTACATTACCACCCACCCCCGCTCTCCTTTTCGAATTATTGCACTGAAACATTTTTTTCAATGAGAAGCGACAGTCTGCCTTTCTGGGGAAAGGGAGAGAGTTAGGATCAGCCTAGGATTGGTGTAATAAAACTTGAAAGGAGAAGACTTTGAGATTGAAGGTCGTTAACATGAGGGGGGGGTGACTAAAGCATAAGAAGGGGTGGGGAGATGTATGATTAATGTGTGTGAGGTTGATGACATATCTGGCTCTCTCTGTATGTTTCTTTTGATGTGTGAAGCTAGAAGTTGGAAAGTTTGAAATTTTGAAATTGTCCTCTAGGGCCTACTTGTGGGCTCATCCGTCTCTTTAACCCTTTCAACGCCAAAGTCGCATTTTAGCACCAGTGATTTAACTCCAATGTTACTAAAAGGCATCAAATTGGGGTCTATTATCCAAAGACCCTATTGTCTCAGTTTTGGGAAGTAAGGATAGACCTTGTTTTATATATGTCACGTAAGAATCCCCAATACCGCAGACAGATTTTGATCAACTGAATGATAACCTACACAATATTCGACATTCTTTTTCTGTCAAGCGCGCGCGCACGCACAGAGAGAGAAGGAGAGAGAGAGAGAGAGAGAAGGACGAAGCAGATCGACGAGAGAGAGAGAGAGAGAGAGAGAGAGAGAGACCTTGGACGAGAGAGAGAGAGAGAGAGAGAGAGACGAGAGAGAGAGACTTTGAGAGGCGAAGAGGACCACGAGAGTTAGAGTGAGAGAGAGAAGAAGAAGAGAGAGAGAGAGAGAGACGAGAGAGGAGAGAGTCAGAGAGAGAGAGAGAGAGAGAAGAGAGAGAGAGAGAGAGAGAGAGAGAGAGAGAGAGAGAGAGAGGAGAGATAGAGAGAGAGAGAGAGAGAGAGAGATAATTCCTTTGTTCCTTTTAGTTTTAGTTTACCCTTTATTAATCTCTTTCACACTAAACATGAACCTGTGTTGTTTTTTTCTCCAGTTTCTCTCAGTTTTTGTTTGTTTGTTTGTTATATTTTCATGCAAGTAAAGCAAGCAAACTCTCTCTCTCTTCTCTCTCTCTCTCTCTCTCTCTCTCTCTCTCTCTCTCTTCTCTCTCGTCTCTCTCTCTCTCTCTCTCTCTCTCTCTCTCTCTCTCTCTCTAACTGCTTTATTATTATGATTGTTTATGTATTAATGTCAATATGCATTGTATTACTTGACACCCCTTCAGTGAGGGGCCAAGGCCTTAACTGAATAAAATATTCGCATTCGCACACACACACACTCTCTCTCTCTCTCTCTCTCTCTCTCTCTCTCTCGTCTCATGTTCATTTTACTTAGTATTAGTTATGTATTGCATGCTTAGAACCAAGGACCAGAATGGAAGACTAGGCCCAGCCTAAAAAAAATTCTTATCCTTGTAAAATAAAGTATCTGAAGTCTGAAATCAATCTCTCTCTCTCTCTCTCTCTCTCTCTCTCTCTCTCTCTCTCTCTCTCCTCTCTACTCTCCTCTCTCTCTCTCTCTCTCTCTCTCCTCTCTCTCTCTCTCTCTTTCTCTGTCCCCCCCACTCTCTCTCTCCACCTGGCTCAAGCACTCTTTTCTAACGTTGAAGTCTTCCTACTTACTAAGTCTCAAGACTAACACAGGTGTCCGTCTCTCCGCCATAGTTGCGCCGCTTATGCTCGGTGTCCATCTGTGTTCTACCGAGGACCCAGCATGTTTGACAATCGTGTGAAAGGTAGCACACGCCTTGTTGCTTTTGACTCGCTGACAGGCTTATAGGCCTCTGCAACTAGGGTTATTACGCCCTTGACTGTGAGAGTGATGCCCTTGCTGGTCAGTACTGACAAGGGCATTCACTCTTGCGAAAGACAATAAATAGGGTTATTGGCGAGAGTTATCCCCCTCTTTGGTCAGCACTGAACCATCTTCCCCCACCCACCAAGGGCATTCACTCTTGCAAAGGGTGTTCGTTGCAGACCCCAATACACACAAGCAGTTCTCCCCCTTTTGGTCTCCCTTCCCCAAGACCCAAACAACATGGGCGACAGCGGACCGAATACGTACACAACGCACGCCAGTCGGTGTGAATAACATGGCAGCAGGTGTGAAAAAACCCACAGAATGAAACAAAACACACGCTTTGCATTAGTCAGGACGCAAGATGTACACCGAGCCTTAGTCTTACTACTACTACTACTAGTAGGGCTCCCAAAGGCAGAGCAGTACCAACAAAATGATTGGTGAATTAACTCCCTTGGACCATCTTGCTTGTTCCTGAAGGGTCATCAGCATTTTTGTGTGTGTGTGTTGTTTTCTGGGCCCCAGTGGACGATTTATGTTCAACGGTGTTGTGTACAGTGCATCTCAATTGCGCCAAATTAAGATTTTAATTAAGATAACGCTTCATTACTCTGCTTAGCCGTCCGTCACTATTATTGTCTGTGCACTTCTTTTTTTTTAAGATAGAGCTTTACCTTTAGCATTTTGAATTGTGCCTGTGTCAAATGCGCCCGGTGTAGTCATCAGCTGCACCCGTTGAAATGGTTGAAATGGTTGAAATGGTTCTCGAGAAAAGTGCCCCTTCTTCTTTTTTGGCTAAAGCAAACCATCGTCATCATTTTGACGGTTCTGTCGTTGGAACTGGGGGGGGGGGGGGGGGGGGGGTGGGGGGGGGGGGGGGGGGGGAGGGGGAGACTCAAACACGGCAGAAAAGCTAACGGTGTCTTGACTGCCCGGATGTTCGGCCTTTATGGGTTGGGGTATGGTTGGGAAATGGGGGAAAGGGGAGAGAGGGAGGGGTGAAAGACAGGGTTGGACGGAGGTAGTGGGGGGGGGGGGGGGGGGGGGGAGGAATTGAGGGGGTTGGGGGATAGTGCTCGCCCGAGGGGGAGAAAGAGGAGGGGCATTGCTCAGATCCGGGACTTGAAGCCCTCCACCGCGAGGCCGATGTTACTGGTGCCTCTGGTGGGAGGGCGTTCCGTTCACGGGTGGACCTTAGACTAGTTAGTAGACATAATGGAAGTATTGCATAAATCGTAAGTTCTGTTTCAGAAGACAGAGCTAATAACATCCCTTGCAAATAATTATACAGAAAACGGATTTCAAACAGCTTTTCTATGTTTGATAATTTCATGGTCATCTGGAGTTTGATTTACAAAATACATCAATGGCGGAAATCAGGCGCAATTGATGCACATACCCGGAGAGGCGCAATTGAGTAATTTTCGCACAGG
>CM065685.1:46763235-46765735 GCA_017654935.2 Phymorhynchus buccinoides | reverse complement strand
AGAGAGAGAGAGAGAGAGAGAGAGAGAGAGAGAGAGAGAGAGAGAGAGAGAGAGAGAGAGAGAGAGAGAGAGAGAGAGATTTGTTTCTGATGAAACTCAAGCCCTGTCTAAACTGAGATAAGATTTGGACACCTAAACTAAGAGAATATCAACATAGGAGATAAAATACGAAACATGCTCAACGAACTTTAGACAGACAGTTGTGCATATCCTAAAAAATCAGTAACGATATTTGGGCCTCCAAAACCTTTACAAAGAAAATGTTAACTAGCATGAACTAGCCATGCCAAACCGGAACATTCCGAAACAAATCTTAGTCATGCAAAATAAACACACACACATAGGGCCTAATAAAATTTAAAAAACAAGTGCAACTCCGAGCGTCTGCAAAGTCCCCTCGCAGCATCGCCGAGCTACTCCGAAATCGGAATGTGTCGGCTCTACACACAGCGGGGAGACCATTGAGAACTGAAAACAGGACGCACGCATGGACGGATGGACGGCCAGAAAGAAGTGGGACATATCGGGCCTGTGACACAAAGAGCCTAGGCACGGACGTTCAATTGGGATCATTTAGTTTCCACCTATGCACTATCGTGAAACCCACTCACCTCCTCCCCTAATGCATCTCCTTCCCCCATCCAGCCTGTCACTGAGGCAAGCAAGACTCGGCGATTCCAGCAGGCTAGCACACGCGCACAGGAACTCAGTAGTCAAGTGTGAGCCACAGTGCTACAGCCAACTGTTTGCTACCCCCCCCCCCCCCTCTCTCTCTCTCCCTCTCTCTCTCTCTCTCTCTCTCACCGCTCTCTCTGTGTCTCTGTCTCTCTCCCTCACCGCTCTCTTTCTCTCTCTGTCTCTTTCTCTGTCTCTGTCTCTGGGTGTTTCCAGCCGTGTTGGTAGAGTCTAGGCTTACGGGTTCACTTGTAATATTTACATCAAATCATCAGTCAACAGATAGAGTTTCAAACCATGAAGTTTCCAACAATGCTTTGTGAAATTTTCAAGTCATAGCCTTGGGGTTCGGACCCGTGATTTGAGCGCGCGCGATCATGCGCACACGAGCGCACAGAACAATTCATGACAACTGTGTTATAGATAGACCATTCATCAAGAAATGTTGTGACAAAAACTGCATTGAAATACATGCAAAACTTCGTGAGATATTAGCGATTATGTGTTCTGGGGGTTGAACCCCGTAACTGGCGCGACCTTTACCTTAATATAAAACTAAATACATCAGTGGATAGCTTGCATCTTGGCAAACTAGTATTCCAAATTTGATGATGATAGACTGAATAGTTTTTGAGAAAAACGGACGAATAGCCGGACGGACGGACGCCGGACGGACGGACGCCGGACGGACGGACGCCGGACGGACGGACGCCGGACGGACCAGACAGAACGAACCTTCGGCTCGGGGACTAATAAACATGAACAATTGCTGAAAGCTGAAAGGCATTTCGTTTCTAGAAAACATATTGGGTTTAAAAGTACACAGTTTACACGCAAAAGTGATCAGTCGTGTCGTATTCCTTTCCTTCTAACCTCCGATCACATTTGGGTCTCGTGTCGGACCATGACCCCACTTCAGAGGAGGCAATTGCTATTCTGGAGTGCTGGCTGGAATTTGTGTATACTAGTGGAGAAGCCGTGTTTAGGAAACACCCCCAGCGTTGGCCAAAATAACTTTAGGATAGCTGGCGTTGCGAAAGGTCGCCAAAGGCCAACCAATCCCCTTGACTTCAACACTATTGTATGTCTGTAGAAACCCACTCACCAATGATGAGGGGTAACCACCGCAAAGGTATACACGCCATCGCACACCTATTATTGCGTCCCTTGCGTATCCCTAACGTATGACAACTCTAGCGAAACGATAACTCTGGAGTAACTCTAGGAAAACGCAAAGAACAATAACCCCGTAGAACCCCAAGAAAACGCAAATAGCAATAATCTTGTATATTCTCTAATAAAGCGCAAAGAACAGTAACTCTGGATATGGCTTCAGGTCCCTGAAAGTTTGCAAACACAAGAAAAGAGGAAGGAATGGAGAAAGGGGGTGGAGGTGGGTGGGGGTGCAAAATGGGAAAGGGCGAAACGGGGAGTTGTGAAAGAAAGATAGAATGTAGAGAAGGTCAAAAAAAGACTGAGAGAAAAGAGATAGAAAGAATGTGTAGGAAGTTGGAAGCGGGGGGGGGGGGGGGGGGGGGGGGTGGGGGGGGGGGAGGGGGGCGGAGAGGATGGGGGGGGGGGGGGGGGGGGGGGGGGGGGGGGGGGGGGGGGGGGGGGTGGGGGGGGGTCGGCGGGGGGGGGGCGGGGGGGGGGGGGGGGGGGGGGGGGGGGGGGGGGGGGGGGGGGGGGGGGGTGGGGGGAAGTTGGAAGCGGGGGGATGGGGGATGGGGGGGGGGGGGGGGGGGCGGGGGGGGGGGGGGGGGGGGGGGGAGGCTATTGGATGGCGAACCACCATTGTACACCGAATCAGAGAAAGGTCTAGTGC
>CM065685.1:46733235-46743235 GCA_017654935.2 Phymorhynchus buccinoides | reverse complement strand
GTCCTTCTCTCTCTCTCTCTCTCTCTCTCTCTCTCTCTCTCTCTCTCTCTCTCTCTCTCTGTCTTGTGTGTGTCTCTCTCTCTCTCTATGTCTGTCTGTCTCTCTCTCTCTCTTTGTCTCTCTCTCTTTCTCTCTGTCTCTCTCTGTCTCTCTCCCTCTCTCTCTCTCTCTGCCTCTCTCTCTCTCTCTCTCTCTCTCTCTCTCTCAGCTCCGTCTCTCTCTCTCTCTCTCTCTCTCTCTCTCTCTCTCTCTCTCTCTCTCTCTCTCTCTCTCTCGGTGCACCCACTAGGTTTTTTTTATATAAACGTTCTCCTTCCACTTCTACCTGCTATTGTCCAAAAACCAAACAAACCTAAAAAAACCCATCTGGTGCTTATCTAAAACCATCCAACCCCCCTCCCCCCCCCCCCCTGCCCACCCGCATACTCAAGGCACATCCCTTCCCTATTTTGCCTTGCATTATTTGTTTTTGTATTATATTTTTGTGTACGTATTAACAACATTTTCCAGGATCTCTTTACGACTACGTCTGTATCTCCTGTTTGCATCTTCAGTCCGTTTACTCAAGGCAGGTTTTTTTGTGTGCGTTTTTTGTGCCCCTCTCTCTCTCTCTCTCTGAGATGTGCCATTTGAATCAATTATTGTACCCTTTCCCGCCTCCAAGCCCTCTCCCCATCACCTTCTTCCTATATTAGTCTTGTACATGGATGATGTATATAGTATTGTGTTATGTTATTTTTGAATATTTACTTTTCTTGAATGCTTTGTAGTAGTATTCTTTGTTACGCAAGCGCTTCTTCATTTTTTTGTATATATTTTTTGTTAACCTTTGTTTTGCCTCAGGGCTGAGTGTAAAACAAGCAAATTGCATGCTTATCTTACAACCCTGAATAAACAAAATTTCATTCGTTCGTTCGTTCGTTCGTTCGTTCGTTCTCTGTGAAAGAACAGCAGAGGGAGGAAAAGGTGATGGGATTGAAACGGAATGGTGGGTGGTGGAATTAACGACCCACCAGATCGCGTGTCAAAATCTCGGGTTTTACGTGTTTTCCTTATTTTCCCACATGCTACCGTGGTCAGGTAAATAACAATGCCCATTGACATGTGTATGGACAACCAGCATTATTACGCATACAGGGTCTCGAATAACGCTTACGCCAAACGGGGCCTAAGAAACACCCTAAACGTTTGCTAAGGTCAGATAACTCTTTAAACTTACTCTTCATTTTTGGGAGAGAGAAAAGGGTTGCTATCATAAGGGAGATAAATCATACCTCTTTGTCAGTTTGTACAAAGTTTTCGATTTCACCCACGTCTATCTGTGTGCAGAAAATTAAATTTGCACAATATTATGCTATCTAACATGATGAAAAATTAAGAAAGAGCACACTCCAAAACACTTGCGTTCGTTTAATTTGCTAAAAACAATCCCGTATTTTTTTCACGATAGACTGAAGAATCTTTGCTGTGGCAAGTTTGTTGTTTTGGTCTTCCATTTTTAAAGTTCAAGTATCGTCACGCGAGATATAAAAAAAAACCTCACCGGAAGTATTGATATTTCCCATGATCCTTCAAATAGTTTATCGCTTGCTACCTCGATAGCAGCCACAATTGGCAAAAGAGGTGTTTCTTAGTACCGTTTTTGCCGATTTGCGGTAACGCTACGTAACGTTAGTCCTTGTGAAACGGCACCCAGGTTGGGGGTTGGGACAGTGACCATTATATGAACGCTGCAGAGATAAGAATCACGATCTCACGTTCTCTACGCAATGCGCGACGGGACATGCTAACTCCAGGAAGTAACAGAAATGCGTAATCTGCATGCAGAGGCCATGTGTGAGTTTGTCTGAATGTATGGAACCATTTTCTTGTCAAGGGCCTATATCTGTTCGAATTTGTTCTTTTTGTGTGTTTTTATTATTGTTATCTCCGTCGCCTTTTAATTACCTTTAACCCTTTCACCGCCAATGTCGCATTTTTGCACCACAATCACTTAATACCCGTGTCATTAAAACCCTTGAAATCAGGGTATGTTATTCAATAATATTGTGTTCCTAATTTTGGACAGTAAGGATTGACCCTATTCTAAATGTGTTACAGAGAAATCCCACAATATTGCAAACAAAATCTTTTCTGTACCTAAGTAAATCTAATGGAAATGTTTGGCTCAAAGATGGCTGGCGGTGAAAGGGTTAAAGTGAAACAGACTGCAAAAGAGTCATCATGCTACGTATTTGATATCTATTTATATAATTATACTCTCGCTTAGATTTTAATAATCCCCTGCCAAAACGGATTATCTGTCTTCTGTACTCTTCCTTTGATTGAGCCTGTTGTTGTTGTATGTATTGTTGTTGTTATTGGCAAATATTATTTTGCGAACAGTGCATGCGGTCGAGTTGTATGACACACTAAAACCACCATAACACGCAGAGTTACTTACAATGGTGACAGCGCATCACTTTCGATATCCTACCCTTTATTCTTAGTGATCACATAATTAGGCAAGCGTGCTGAACGCTAAGAAGAGAACAGCGCGACAGACATGAACTTAATAATAATAGTAGGATGTTACAACTTCGTCTACTTCAGACAGTTATCGTCCGTTTCAACATATTCCGGCTTGTAGATGCAGCATCTGAGCCATATGTTCAATCCATGAATAGAATCGACCAATCAGAAAGCAGTCAAACAAAAAACTGGATCCGGTTTTCTCATGAATATTCATCGGAAAACGGCTGCAAATAAGTCATACGTCTACAAGGCAATTTCGTCCATGCCCCACAATTTCGTCCAGATTTGGCATGCACTTTCGTCGTAAGGCAAAGAGCAAAACACAGTGAACTGTAGTTTGAAATAAATGAATAGAACAGCTGTTTATGTGTTTGTCTTCTTCTATTTATTAAGATGATCACTGAGTGTGACGAGAAAACAAAAGAAAAGGCCTTTTCGAAAATTTTATCAAGAGGGTCAAATATCCACTGTGGCACTTGTAAGCCCTACAGCTGTGCAACATTGGACGAAATTGCATTGATGCTTGTATTTATGCAATACAATTTCGTCCATTTGATTTGTCATAAAAACGTTAATCTAAATTTTAAAGAAAGGTCCATTGGTACCATTGGTCCATTCATCTTAAAGTACATATGATACAATCACACATATTGTTGCGAAAACAAAGGAATATTGACAATTGTTTCTCGACACCTATTTCTGTTTGATTTACAGTTTTATGATATGTGACTGTTTTGACGCAGCTGGTAAGATTTTGGTCCAACTTCTAATCCTGATCACACAAACTGAATTATATTGAATAAACTGATAAATACACTGTTTTATTATCATTGGGATTCATGTTAAGGTATTCAACATCTATATGTGTTTATTATCCTTTAGAATAGATAAGACACAGTAGTTTCAAAATGAGTAACCATGCAAATTGGACGAAATTGCATGGTGGACGAAGTTGTCACGGTCTGCGCCTTAGCATGGCTGAGTATGTCAGGAACAAATTAAGCGCGTGCAGGCACGTGCATGTATGACAGCCCTCCGCTATATCCCGTCACCCACCACTCTCCTCTCTTTCAAGGCGTATTCCCTCTCCCCTCTCCCCTCACACACACACACACACACACACACACACACACACACACACACACACGCACGCACGCACGCACACACGCACGCACGCACGCACGCACGCACGCACGCACGCACGCACGCACGCACACACACACACACACACACACACACACACACACACACACACACACACACACACACACACACACACACACACACACACACACACACACACACACACACACACACACACACAGCTACCCTCCAACCACCCCTACCGCCCCGCTGCACCCTTTTAGCATTCGATTTCTCCTATGGGGCAGTGGGTGGATGCCTCGTGCCTCCATACGGGGAGCTGGACGACCCAGCCCCCCTCCTCGAGTCTCTCGCCGTGGGGATACCGGAGGGTCTTTCGTAACTATAGTTCCCCCACTTTATGGAAGTTCTGTGCTTGTAACTTCTTCTAATCTGTCACTAGTCTTTGACTCTGCCTTTTCCCTTTGCTTTCTATCATCTACCAGCTTTCTGACTTATTGGCCCATTCTCCTGCCTTGTTTTGAAAAAAAAACCTTCCAAATAATTTATCTCCTTTGAGCTCCTCCGAAATCGGAATGTGTCGGCTGTGCGCAGAGTGGAGACCAGTGGAAGCTGAAAACCGGACACATACGTACCTTACCCATTATGACCATAATTATGGTCTGGGAACGCAGAAGCAGAAGGTTCACCTTCTTCACAGTAGTACACATATCTTTCTTTCTGGGTTTTTTCTTCTTTCTTTTTTCTCTCTCCTTGTCTCTTTCTGTGTCTTCTCTCTCCCACTCTGTCTCTCTGTCTGTCTTTCTTTATGTCGATGTCTGTCTGTCTCTAACTCACTGTTTGTGTCTGTCTGTCCGTCTCGACGTCTCTGTCTGTGTATCTGTCTGTCTGTCTGTGTGCCTGTGTGTCTGTCTCTCTCTCAATCTCTCTCTCCCCCCCCCCCCCCCCTTCTCTCTCCCCCTCTCTCCTCCCCCTCCTCCTTGTCCCCCACCCCCCTCCTCCTCCTTCTCTTCCAACCGCACGCGTATCTTTCTCTTTCGTGGTGACGCATGGTAGAAGATTTATAAAAAAACAACACCAAAAAACCAAAACCGTGTATAATTAGGGGTATAGTAAAAAATATAAAAAATAAAAAGACGACGAAGAAGAAAATATATTTAAAAAAATTAGAAAGAAAAGAAGTCAGGTATCTCTCCCCAAATAAGGATGCTTATAGTCGAGTCCCAGCAACATCTCATCACAGTCTGACAACAGGCCCTTTTCTCAACAATAGAGGGGTACCCCCTCCCTACGAAACTACAGTTGTTATACTGTCGACGGCCCCGTACACTAGTAGTAGTATACCCTTATCCTTCGCTTGCTTGGTAGCAATTTCTGTGGGGAGTTGAGAAGGGGTATCTTTCGGTACCCGAAAGTTAGCCGATATATGTTTGTGTGTGTCTTTCTTTCTTTCTTGTCCTTTCTTTTCTTTTCTTTATTTTTCTTCTTTCTTTCCGAATTGTTTTGGTGGGTCTTTCTGGCTTTGTTTTTCTTTTTAGTCCCCGAGCCGAAGGTTCGGGGAGCTATTGTTTTTGTCTGGTCCGTCCGTCCGTCCGGCGTGCCTCCGTCCGTCCGGTTATTCGTCCGTTTTTCTCAAAAACTATTCAGTGTATCATCATCAAATTTGGTATACTAGTTTGCCTAGATGCAAGCTATACACTGATGTATTTAGTTTTACATTAAGGTCAAGGTCGCGCCAGTTACGGGGTTCAAACCCCGAAACACATAATCGCTAATATCTCGCGAAGTTTTGCATGTATTTCAATGCAGTGTTTTTCCACAACATTTCTTGATGAATGGTCTATAACACAGTTGTCATGAATTTTGTCTGTGCGCTCGTGTGCGCATGATCGCGCGCGCTCAAATCACGGGTCCGAACCCCAAGGCTATATATATAAAAAAACACTATTCAGTTACGTGCTGTTTTGATGCGTTTTTATGTAGTTACGTGCTGTTTTCATGCGTTTTTATGTATGCGTACAACCGACACATTCCGATTTCGGAATAGCTCGGCGATGTTGCGAGGGGACTTTGCAGCCGCTCGGCGTTGCACTTGTTCTTTTTCTTTCCGAATTGTTTTGGTGGGTCTTTCTGGCTTTGTTTTTCTTTTTCTTTTTCTTTCTGTTCTTTTTTTTTCTTTCTTCTTTTTTTCTTCTTCCTACTTCTTGTTCTACGAGAACGGGAGTACATCAGGATGGTAACGAGTGTTGTGCGTCTGTCTGTCTGTCTGTCTGTCTGTCTCCCTCTCTATGCTATATGAAATCTTGATGTACCGCACGTGACGGGAGGAGTCCTGATTACATACAGTCGAGTCGAGTAAGGGCAAAGTAGTGACAGCGGTGCTCTCCAGGTGGGAGCAACCCGAATTTCACAGAGACGCCTCTGTGACAATAAAGTACCTAATATCTAATAAAAACGGCAAGTCATAATAATAACCATGATTGTTTCCAACGAGATCAATATTTTGACAAAGTCGCAATTGAAAAAAAAACCTCCAACAAATTTTCAATGCAACCATATTTTCGCAATGAACATTTTCCCCGAGAAGCACAATTCTACCGTTACCGGGAAATGGATACGGTTAGGATCAGCCCATGCTTATTGTCATAATAATAACCATGATTGTTTCCAACGAGTTCAATAGTTGATTGACAAAGTCGTAATTGAAAAAAACCCTCCACCAAATGTTCAACGCAACCAGATTTTCGCATCGAACATTTTCACCGCGAAGCACAATTCTACAGTTACTGGGACAGGGATACGGTTAGGATCAGCCCCAGGGGCTATTGTCATGGAACTGAAAGAACCAGACGTTGAAAGTGAGATTCGTAGACATGCGGGGCTGTTTAAACTACAACTTAAAACATTTTTTTATTTTGTTGTTGTTGTTGATCTGGGAATACGTTTAACTAACTTTGCTATCTTGCTAGAAATGTTTTTCTCTCCCTGTTGTTGGTTCTAGCCCTCTTTTTTCTTACTAATTTTTAACCCTGATTTTTCAATTTATTTTCTCCTCCAGATTCTTTTTTTTCTTCTCCCCTTTCTTGTCTCGTCTTGTCCCGTGGTTTTTTGTTGTCCTGATTATGATTTTCTTGCCTTAACCTATGATCCCGAATTGAAGGGTAGTATTGTGCATTGGGTATAAGAAGACAAGCCCCGCCCCCTCCTTTCCCCCGCCCCCTCCTTTCCCCCCCCCCCCCCCCCCCCCCCCCCCCCCCCCCCCCCCCGAAAAAAAATGTCACCAGGAATTATAAGTATGGGTGTCGTTGACTCGTGAGAACTTGTGGTTTGTGTTCTTGTGTAGCAGAGGAGTACTGGGTTTTAAAGCTGACAGTTCAAAATAAAAGACAAAGGCAGACGTTGTAAACACACGGTACCATCCACGTCGCCAGTCTGAGCGTAGTGTGCGTACATATACGCCGCAAATGCACGCGCGCGCGCACACGCACTCACATGAGCAAGGAAGCACGCAGAGAGAGAGAGAGAGAGAGAGAGAGAGAGAGAGAGAGAGAGAGAGAGGGAGAGAGAGGGAGGGAGAGAGAAAGAGAGGGGGAGGGAGGGAGAGAGAGAGCGAGAGGGAGGGAGGGAGATAGAGAGAGGAGAGGGGGAGAGAGAGAGCGAGAGAGAGAGAACACTGAACACTGAATGTTTTTATTTGCACATTGGCATTAGGCCACAATACAAAAGAAGGGTTAGTAGGGCTACTTAGAAACTTAATTGTTGACACATGAATATAAAAAAATAAATAAAAACAACAGCGAATCAACAATGTAAGATATGAAGAAACATGAACAGCCATCGCTATATGAATTAAGAGAGAGAGAGAGAGAGAGAGAGAGAGAGAGAGAGAGAGAGAGAGAGAGAGAGAGAGAGAGAGAGAGAGAGAGAGAGAGAGAGAGAGAGAGAGAGAGAGAGAGAGAGAGAGAGAGAGAGAGAGAGAGAGAGAGAGAGAGAGAGAGAGAGAGCAAGCAAGAAAACACAACACATTCACTACTAAAACTTCATGCACACATTTTCATTTTTGTTTGTTTTTTGTTTGTTTATTTTTCATCTGCAGACATTTTGTGGTCTTCACACATCCACACGCTAGAGAAAATCAAAACAAATGTGATTATGATGAGCAAACGAGGGAGAGAGAGAGAGAGAGAGAGAGAGAGAGAGAGAGAGAGAGAGAGAGAGAGAGAGAGAGAGAGAGAGAGAGAGAGAGAGAGAGAGAGAGAGAGAGAGAGAGAGAGAGAATTGACAACTGACAATTTGATATTTATTGTCACTACCAACATAGGTCTTAGAGAGAGAGAGAGAGAGAGAGAGAGAGAGAGAGAGAGAGAGAGAGAGAGAGAGAGAGAGAGAGAGAGAGAGAGAGAGAGAGAGAGAGAGAGAGAGAGAGAGAGAGAGAGAGAGAGAGAGAGAGAGAGAGAGAATTGACAACTGACAATTTGATATTTATTGTCACTACCAACATAGGTCTTAGAGAGAGAGAGAGAGAGAGAGAGAGAGAGAGAGAGAGAGAGAGAGAGAGAAGAGAGAGAGAGAGAGAGAGAGAGAGAGAGAGAGAGAGAGAGAATTGACAACTGACAATTTGATATTTATTGTCACTACCAACATAGGTCTTAGAGAGACACAGAGAGAGAGAGAGAGAGAGAGAGAGAGAGAGAGAGAGAGAGAGAGAGAGAGAGAGAGAGAGAGAGAGAGAGAGAGAGAGAGAGAGAGAGAGAGAGAGAGAGAGAGAGAGAGAGAATTGACAACTGACAATTTGATATTTATTGTCACTACCAACATAGGTCTTAGAGAGACACACACACAGAGAGAGAGAGAGAGAGAGAGAGAGAGAGAGAGAGAGAGAGAGAGAGAGAGAGAGAGAGAGAGAGAGAGAGAGAGAGAGAGAGAGAGAGAGAGACAGAGAGAGAGAGAGAGAGAGAGAGAGAGAGAGAGAGAGAGAGAGAGAGAGAGAGAGAGAGAGAGAGAGAGAGAGAGAGAGAGAGAGAGAGAGAGAGAGAGAGAGAGAGAGAGAGAGAGAGAGAGAGAGAGAGAGAGAGAGAGAGATAGAGAGAGAGAGAGAGAGAGAGAGAGAGAGAGAGAGAGAGAGACAGAGAGAGAGAGAGAGAGAGAGAGAGAGAGAGAGAGAGAGAGAGAGAGAGAGAGAGAGAGAGAGAGAGAGAGAGGGAGAGAGAGAAAAAAGAGAGGAGGGAAAGACAGCGGGCGAGAGAGAAACAGATAGAGACAAAGACAGAAAATGACAGAGAGAAAGAGATATGATGAAGGAGGCATTCAGAGAGACAGAGACGTACAGAGATGAAAACAGAGAGTATCAAATCAGTATTAAACATGACCATAATGAAGGAAAAACAACAACGCACTCTTAGCATTATGTTCCCCATCCAGAGTTTGTCATAATTTACTGTACAATACATACTATAATATAGTATAGGAAAACTACACAAAACCGCTTCACATAGGATGCAACATTATGACAATTGATTCCCTTACTAAAAAAAAAAAAAAAAATAAAAAATAAAAAAAGTACTAAGGAAAAGTCAGTTTCATTCTTTTACTTAAGTCGAATTAGTCGGGTTAAGCCCGAATAAAAATAAAATAAAAAAGAAGTCGAGGTACAATAAACACACAGAGTACACACACGCACACGCGCGCACGCACATACGCTCTCACACACACATACCCCCCCCCCCCCCTCACACACACAAACACACGCACGCACGCATGCACACACACACAACTGAAAACGTTGTCTTTTCAGTAGTCTCAAAAAATATTCATACACTTTTTCTTTAATTATCATCGTTCACTGGCTATTGCCGGTACAATCTTTCTTCTTTCTTTTTTTTGAAATAGGAGAGAAAGATTAAGATTAAAATTAAGATTAAAATCATAGCCCTGTCGACAACAAAGGCCATGCCAGGGCTGTCACCACGTTACATCTTACCACGTATTAAAAAAGGGATAAAAACACATGGTAAAACAAAATCAAAGTGGTTTTTTGTTAAAATACTTTTGTTAAAAAAAAAAGAATAAAAAAAAGAGAGAAAGATGATTTGTATTAAAATAAGGTAAAATCGGGAATTCATTCATATATAGATACGAAAGAGATGAAGGGGCAGGTCGACTGATAGACAGAATAAGAGCCAGAAAGACAGTTGAAACCGGTAGCGCCCCCTTTTTCATAGTTAACAATGGCCCGTAATGTCTTCGAGTCAAGAGGACGTCAAAGTTTAAATTTCGAAAACTGGTAGCGCAACGAATTGAATCAATCCCTTAATGTTCTGTTTCCTACCACACGTATGTAAGATCATGGACTCAGAGACACACAATGAGAGACACACAGACA
>CM065685.1:46723235-46730735 GCA_017654935.2 Phymorhynchus buccinoides | reverse complement strand
ATTTTCTCAGTTTATTTTTGTGTGAGGTGTCTATTAATAAAACAAATTCTTATCGTCTCTGTTGATTCTGATTTCTTGTGCTTTTTTCTGGTGTTGTTTTTCTGGTTACAATTTTCCGGACTGTTCAGGGTGTCACTTCTATTAAAAAGGAAATCGATCTCCAAAAGAGGGTGAAGGGGTTTGTGTGGTACAACAGAAGTCTTTCCAACCAAGTCACAGCCATCGTCGAACTGTGGATTCATGAAATGTCAAAACCAAAATACAGTTCGCCTTACTGATCAACGGCCACACAACTAAAACAGAACGAAACAAATTCCCCACACGCTGGTTCGGTGATTCGTTGTGTCGTTCTTGTTTTCATTCATTTTATCTTGTCTAGTTGTCTCCCCATTGTTAGGGGGGAAGGGGCGGGGGGTAGAAATTGGGGCGCAGGATCGAAGACTCTCGACTCCTTTAGTTTGTTTGTTTAATATTATACATGCACAACCATACCACACGCAATATTTCTCATGAAATCGATCATTTGTTTTTAACGGAACAAAATCCTGTATCCTGCCTGATGCACAACTGCACAACGCTATTATGAAGTCAAATCGGTTTTGCAATACCACAGCATATCGGGGTGGGGGTGGGAGAAAAAAAGAATAATCATACAGAAGTACACATAAGAGTTAGTTGTTGAGTTGAAGCGTTCTTTTGTCTGTATAATAATATACATAATATGGTTCACAGACAAGTCTCCATATAATGGAAACTGGGGGGTTTAGGAACGAGATTTCACATCTGAGATCCACGAAGTTCCTAAAAGAGAGATATAGTCAATCACCCGCCGGTAGTTTTTGTTTCACTTTTTCTCTTCCCGATGTAGTAGATGTCATGGTACACGCTGCTCATCAAGACGACGAAACCGACGAAGAGGAACGGGAGGGAGAACACGACGAGGCGTCGGAGGAAACGGAAATAGTAGCAACAGGCAGGGCACGGGCAGACAGACAGGCGGAAACGGAAACGAGGTTCTTCAAGTTCCGGCGGAAGTCGGCGGAGGCGTCCCGGGCGAAGAGAGGAGAGGACAACAGCCGGAAGTGGCGTCACTGGGACAGGGGGCTGGACATGGTTTCCGACGGGGTGCCGGGGAAGTCCGAGCCCACCGAGTTGGGCATGTCGTCGTGGGGGTGGTGAGGCTGGGGTGGTGGGGGCGGAGCGTGGTGGGGGTGGTGGGGTTGGTGAGCGTGGTGGGGGTTGAGCGAGTTGGGGTGGTGGGGGTTGTTGTGTGGGTGTGCTGGTGGTGGTGGGGGTGGTGGGGGGTGTCCGTGGGGGCGGGAGGGGATGGTGCTGGGGGGTGATGGTAGCCCCCTCCTCCTGGGCCTCCACCCCCGCCCCCTCCTCCGCCACCGCCCGGTCCCATCATGAGGTCCCCGTGGGTGGGGGAGCCGTGGCAGCCCGGGTCCATGTGCTCGAAGGTGTTCATCTGCACACACACACAAAGGGGAGAAAGGTGGTGAGTGCATAGGGTTTCACGGACAAGTCTTCTGTGACTAAAAATATACCAACATTCAGTCAAACCTCTATTTAAATACTTCCTAAAAGTCAGGAAAAATCGGTAATAAACTGGAGGGGTCTTGTTGTTTATTATAAAGTTGGTCATTTGTATACATAAACAAGTTTGAAGACTCTAAGACCAACGGTGTGGAAGTTATGGCCCCTTAAAGATTTTCGGTTTTCGAGGTCATACGCCCAGGTCAAGGTCACGATGGCGATAATGTATGCGCGGATGCCTTCCTCTCATGGCGACACACCACCACACAAAATGTGAAGTGATTCTGTCAAGCGGTTCGGGAGATATCCTTGGGACACTCACAGGCAGAAAAAAAGAAGAAAAAACAACAACAAAGAAACATACACGAACGAATTTAGACTCCTTTGCGATCGTAGATCGGCAAAGGACAATTATAATAGATACATTACATCCGTTCCCAAAAAATGTTTAGTCTTAAACGAGAAGGTCTTTTAATGGAGAGGGTTTTTCAATAGTGGTTTGACGATACCAAATACCAAAATTAATAATATAGTGTGTTTCGCGCACCGGAGGCTGAGATATAGGAGATAAAAAGACTAGACAAACCGTGAGAATCAATCACTCAATATTTTTTTTATAATCGTTTTTTAAATTTTAAATATATCATGTTGACGATACAAATGCCTATGAAGCATTAATAATCATTTATAGTCGAATAATTAATATTATTATCAGTCGTCGAACCATATTTTTCTATGTAACGATGGCACAATATAAGCTTCTAGCTTGTTGCTGCTGATATGTTTATTATCTATGTTTGTTCATGTACTGTGGACCGAATAAAATTGTTTAAACCAAAAAGGTAAAAACAACAACATTATCATTCTGCTAATGATGTTCTTGAAAATATTAAGTTTTCAAACAAGTATTGATGACGATGATATTAACAACAATACTATGAAACACATCTCTTAATTGGTTTATCAATAATAATGAAATGCAGAGACAAATGTTGACGGTGTTGTTACCGACGATGATATCATTTGCTTTTCATCGGAGAATATATAATAGTAATGGATCTAAAGAACTGAAGTATTATTGTTGGATTTTTTGATAATATTAACTAGTTAAAATAAGACGTTGACGATGTTCGTGATGACGACGAAATAACTAAATGACAATGACATGCACCAGTATAATGGTGTCGTCAATGTTTTAACCATTCGTGTCACCCGAAAAACTCTGGTTTTCTTATGACAATAAAAACGTTGTTCTTGTTCTTGTTCTTCTCAGTATAGTAGTGACAGATGAAGATAGAATAGAAGAAGAAATCGAGAATGCTAGAAAACGATAGTAAACGGTGTGTTGAAACGAACAAACAAACAAACAAATAAATAAATAAATTTTTAAAAAAATTATTTCAAAAAAATTCGCGCATTTACAAATTAAAAAAACCTGTGTTCAATAAACATTCATTCAAATGTCCTGTTTCCTTAAACCTGTTTTTTCTTTTCTTTTTTGACAAAATAAAAAGATAAGAGATTGCATCACATTAAAGAAAAGGTCAACGATTTAAACAATCTTTTGTTTGTTCCTTTATCAAATAAATCAATACACTATTCATTAATTCATGTATTCGTTCATATATTTATGTATTTATTATTGTATGCATATATTTATTTGTGTATTTATGTATTCATTCATTCGTTTATTGATTTTGTTCTGTTATATTTTTTATTTATTATAAATTATATTCAATTACGCCTTCCTTTATTCGCTTTTATTTGTTATTATTTTATTAAGCTATCTATTCTTTTTTAATTTTTTGTTTCTTTACTTGCTGAATTTGTTTGCGAACTAAGCCGCGAGACTAATGAAATGTGCTTAAAAACCAATCAACAAGATTATTTTACCATTGACGCAATTTCCTTTAGGCACCTATCGTTCAACACATTGCTATAAACAATTTTGGTAATAATTATGCGTTTCACATTCTTTCTTGTCCATCTTATTTTGATTTATTTTAAGCTATATTATTCTTATCCTGCTTTCGAATATAAAATATTACTATTACCATTACTACTACCACGAAGGCCTAGTGTAAGTAGCAAACCAGTAACGTTTGTTTCGGTTAATTTTGGTCTCCCATACGTATTCGTCTCCAACAAAATAGGCCCTATATAATTATAATTTGTTTATTTTGCTGATTTCATTTCGCAGCTACAATTGTTTGCAGATGATGATGATGAAGCTGGTTATAATTATTATGATTAGAAGAAGTAGAAGTCGTTTTAGTAAGTAGCAGTATCATCTTCATGATCATCATCACCATCAGCAGCAGCAGCAGTAGTAGCAGTAGTAGTAGTAGAGTAGTAGTAGTAGTAGTAGTAGTAGTAGTAGTAGTAGTAGTAGTAGTAGCAGCAGTAGCAGCAGCAGCAGTAGTAGTAGATGTAGCTACCTGCTGCATTGGGCACCGAATTTGCGAAAAGTGTGATCATTAGTTTAACCGATTTATATTTAGTAGTAGTAGTAGGCCTACTACTAGTAGTAGTAGTAGTAGTAGTAGTAGTAGTAAAAAAAGTAGCAGTATTTTTGCTACCGTGGCGATTGTGGCTGATATATGATTAAGAAACAAATATAATGAGTGACTTATTTTATTTTATATTATTTTTTCCCCCAATCATTTTGATTACGAAATGTGATTACCCATGAACTACACTCTTCTGTACACCCTCCTCCTTCCGCGCTTTATGTTTACTAGCGCAACGCCGAGTACCAGTAACGCCTAGTAACGGTAACGCCTAGTAACGGTAATGCCAAGTACTGGTAACGCAGAGTACAGCAAATTTGAAGCGATTTGGTAAAGAAACGGTGGAGTTATAAGGCCCCGTTTCGCGTTGGCGCTGCTCTGAGAGTGATGCGCTCTCCCTAGTAACGGTAATGCCTAGTAACGGTAACGCCAATTACTGGTAATGCTGAGTACAGCAAATTTGAAGCGATTTCGTTAAGAAACGGCAGAGTTAAAAAGCCCCGTTTCCCATTGGCGCTGCTCTGAGAGTGACGCGCTCTCCCGATTTTCTTCAAATTTGCTGCCAGGCTTTGCCCCAGTAACAGCAAGCCTGACAGCAAATTTGACGCGATTCGGTTGAAAACCGGCGGAGTTATAAGGCCCGTTTTGCATCATGCTGCTGTTATGCGCCTAAGTAATCGATTCACTTCCGGTTTGGCACATCGATAGTCACCGTCCCCAGTCATCTATCTGCCAAATTCGAAGGCAATCGGCCCAGAAACGCCGGAGATACGGGCGCCGAGAGGCCGGCAGATGCGCGTTTCGCGCATTTGCGAAACCGCGCAAATGATACGGCCGCCTCGGTTGCCGTTGCCATCGCCCCGTTAGGGCTCACAGCAAATTGGAAGCGATTCGGTCGAAAAACGGCGGAGTTATAAGGCCCGTTTCGTGTTTCAGACACACACACACACACACACACACACACACACACACACACACACACACACAGACACACACGGACAGTTGGCTTTTTACTATATGATTGATCTGCTGCCCATAAGAGTATACATGGTTTAAAAGGAAGATGAACGAACAATAAAGAAACACGAAGAGGAACACAGACAGACAGACAGACAGACAGACAGACAGACAGACACACACACACACACACGCACGCTCGCACACACACACACACTCTCTCTCTCTCTCTCTCTCTCTCTCTCTCTCTCTCTCTCTCTCTCTCTCTCACACACACAACACACACACACACAAACACACACACACGTTTTCTCTCTCACACACACACGCACGCACGCACACACACGCACACGCACACGCACACACACACACAGACTCAAACAAATACATTATAAGGGGGGGGGGGGGGGGGGGCACACACAATATGGCCACCAAAATAACAATAGAATATGGAAATGTCTCCGTGAGGATTTTGAGCAAACAACCCGTGAATTAATTTTGAAGTGTGTTAAGCAACCCACCAAAACGAACAAAAACCAACAACAACAACAACGACAACAACAACAACAACCAAAAACTAAACCTAGAACAAGGGACAAACAAACAGAAGGTAAACAAAACAAATGAAAGCAAGCAAAAACAAAACGTCGCCCCCCAAAAAAAACAAATTCGCAAAATTATATATAATTATAATGACGAGATGCAACACCAGAGGGTTTGTTTAAGCCCCGCGTCATGTTGACGTTAGCGAGGTGAATGATCAGGGAAAAGAAAGGAAGGATAATAATTAATTTAATTGCTTTATTGGAAATTATGACAAGCTCTTCGAAGTTTGATTTTGCTCCAAATATGCAAACATAGGAATTAGGGGCTAAATCTTATTATTATTATTATTATTATTGCTATTATTATTATTATTATTGTAGTTGTTGTTGTTGTCGTTGCTGCTGCTGATGCGGTTGTCGTTATGTTTTAAAAAAAATGTTTTTATTAAGGGTTTTCAATACCTGTAATAAACTGGATAAGAACGTTTTCAGTTAAATGAAACAAACATACGACAAATAATAAGAACTCAATTAAACAAAAATGGCATTGCATCAACGTTTTATCTAAATCATAAATACGGACGCTATCCGGAATGGAAACCAAAAAAAGAAAAGAAAAAAGAACAACAAAAACGCATTGATATCATGTTAACAGATAAATTCAAATAAAAGGCAAAAACGTCGGTTAAACTAATGATCACACTTTTCGCAAATTCGGTGCCCACTCCAACAAGCTAAGGTTGTTTTTGTTTTGTTTTGTTTTTTTATAACTTCCTTTGCTGGAAAAAGAAGTCATGGAAAAAATATCCCCAAACACGTGCAAATCATATAAAAATATAAAAGCAACACGGTAATCGGACTATTCTTTTTCTTTTTAACACAAGGAATACAGGCCAAGATTGTCTAAAACTGAAAGAAAGAAACGAAAATACAGGCACCTATCGAAATATATCATTGCTAACCAGTTCAAAAGGGGGGAAAATAAAACAAATAAAAAATAATAAAACTGTTCAATCCAAAAAGTCGCTTTATAAATCCTACCAATGTCTTCGGTTATATATTGGGGGTCATTAACCAAAATATATATGTGGGATTGTTAATCAAAATATGAGATAGCAAATTTTCTTTCATACGAAAAAGCTCAATACTGTCTAGCATAAAACAAAAAAATAAATCTAAAGTAATATTCCATTACGCGTTCAATCTGGGGGTTTTAGACAAGGTAAACAAAAGTGAACTAAAGAGAAGAGAAAATAACCCTTCTTTAGCACAACAAAAAAATTCAATTAAGAGGAATGGAACTGATAAATTACAAGTGGGATACATGATGATTGATAACAGAAAATAAAACATCGAATTAGTCCGATTACCGTGAGGCCTTTGGGGGGTAGGTAGGAAGCAAGAAAGGTTTTCCCGCTTTCTTGTTCGTCTGCCAAGACTGATGGTAGGAGAGATGATGAGGACGGTGAGGAGGACTCTGACTCTTTTCTTTGCATCCACAGCCCAGGTGCTGAAGACTGGGAATTCGTTTGATCGAAGACCTTTTACTTTTGTCTAAGGTGGCTTGTGTAGTCATCTTCTGTGACCTAAGCTTCCCCCTCCCCCCGTTCTGAGTAAGATACTAAGCATACGCTACCACCTCATATTATATTTGTTGGTATTACATGAATAGATAGATGCAACGAGCGTTGTGCTGTAGAGAATCGTGATCTACCTTTTTCAGTTAAAAAAAAATCGATCATCTTGGACATAACAAAAACCCAAAAGTAGCATGAATACAGTAACCGACGTCTCTCTCGTTACACTTTTGAAGCACACTTGAACGAATCAAGTAATTCTCCGACGGTGATACTCTCATTATCCTGACAGAAGTAATAGAAAGTTAAATGACTGGTCGAGTTAAAAAAAAAAAAAAAGTGAGTTCGCCAAACCCAAATTCAACCACTCAAAAT
>CM065685.1:46710735-46718235 GCA_017654935.2 Phymorhynchus buccinoides | reverse complement strand
CACGCATACATACTATCTCTCTCTCTCTCTCTCTCTCTCTCTCTCTCTCTCTCTCTCTCTCTCTCTCTCTCTCTCACACACACACACACACACACACACACACACACACGCGAGCGTGAACGCACGCACACACACACACACACACGCACGCACACACACACACACACACACACACACACACACGCGCGCGCGCGCGCGCGCGCGCGCGCGCGCGCACTCTCTTCTGTTCTCTCCCACGAAGCTTCTGACCGCAGTATGTTGTGTGAAAAGCCTTTGGGGGTGGACACAAGGCAGGATGGAAAGAGGGCCAAAGTAACGGGAATCTTTCTTTAAAAGTAGGTGAGCAGTAATGTAAAATATCGATTCCTCGCCCACCTTTTCTTCTTGTTCTTTCTTCTTCAGAAAGTATTTTTCTTCTTCGTTTTTGGGTTTGTTTTAAAATTCTGTTCCTTTACTTTCCTACCCTCCTTTCTTGCTTCATCCGCTAAGAATGACATCTGTAAACCAACACATTTCCTGAGAGAGAGAGAGAGAGAGAGAGAGAGAGAGAGAGAGAGAGAGAGAGAGAGAGAGAGAGAGAGAGAGAGAGAGAGAGAGAGAGAGAGGAGAGGGAGAGGGAGAGAGAGAGAGAGAGAGAGAGAGAGAGAGGGAGAGAGAGAGAGGAGAGAGAGAGAGAGAGAGAGAGAGAGAGAGAGAGAGAGAGAGAGGAGAGAGAGAGAGAGGGGGAGAGAGAGAGAGAGAGAGTAGAGAGAGAGAGAGAGAGAGAGAGAGAGAGAGAGAGAGAGAGAGAGAGAGAGAGAGAGAGAGAGAGAGAGAGAGAGAGAAAGAAGAAGAAAAATACTTTCTGAAGAAGAAAGAACAAAAAGAAAAGAGAAAGAGAGAGAATAGGGGAAAAAAGTGGAGCCTGAAGGAGGGTATCAAAAGGTGGAGGAGGTCACAAGAAAAGATAAACATATGAGAGACTACACAATGTAAAGAACTATGATTCAAATAGAACAAGAAAATAGTTGGTGGTGGTGGTGTGGGTGTGGGGTGGGGTGGGGGTGGGGCTTCGAAGGTCAGTAAAAAATAAAAGGGTTGCAATGGTGGGTGGGATGGGATGTGGGGTGTGGAAAGGAGGGCGGGGCAGGCGGAGGAAGAGAAATGTTGACAATGGTCGTGCTCCTCATTTTCTTCTTCTCCTGTCCTCTGAACTACCTACTACGTACATACAGGCTAGAATAAAACGAATATGAATATTGTCAGCGATCGTTCTTGCCCACAAAAGACATCCAACCCTTGAAAAGAAATGTCCATTACTTCACTCACTGTCGGAGCAGGGAGAGAAAGAGAAAGAGAAAGGAGGGAAGAAGGTGGGGGGCGCGATAATGACAACAAAACATAAAACGATGACGATGACGACAGTACTGCTGCTACAGATGATAATGCTGCTGCTGCTGCTGCTGCTTCTGCTGCTGCTGCTACTGATGATGATGATGATGACGACGACAATCATGGTGATGATGACGATGCCGCGCGTTTATCATGCACCGACACACTAGGTATTGCACAGTATCACAACAACCCACGACCCTACTAATTTTATTGGGTGTGAAAAAAAGGGTTTGAAATGGGGGAGTGAAAAGTCGGATCGGAAATCGGGGGTCAGGTTGGACAGGTCGGGAAAGGTCGGAGATGGTGATGCTGTGGATGGATGGTAGGACAGACGGGTGTATATGAGGAATAAGGGGAGCGGAGTGGAGCGGCGTGGGACCATTCCGCAGCTCCGAATTACAGACTTGAGGACTCCAGCAAATGAAACGCCCCAGCACTAATTCCAAGAATTGAGAGAGAGAGGAGAGAGAGATGAGGAGAGAGAGAGAGAGGAGGAGAGAGGGGAGAGAGAGAGAGACGTGGAGAGGAGAAGAGAGAGAGAGGAGAGAGAGAAGGAGAGGAGACAGAGAGAGAGAGAAGAGAGGAGAGAGCGAGAGAGAGAGCGAGAGAGGAGAGAAGAGGAGAGAGAGGGAGAGAAAGAGGAAAAAGAGAGAGACAGATCGAGAGAGATAGAGTTAGAGAGATAGAGAGAGAGAGGAGACGAGAGAGAGAGGGAGAGAGGAGAGAGAGAGAGAGAGATTTTTGGAGGAGAAGAGTTGGAGAGAGAGAGAGAGAGAGAGACTTTTTATTTTTTTTCGGGAGACGAGAGAGATGTAAGAGATGAGAAGAGAGATGATGAGACGGGAGAGAGAGAGAGCGAGGAGAGTGGACTGAAGAGAGAGAGAGAGAGGACGATTGAGAGAGCAGAGAGAGAGGAGAGGGAGGATAGAAGAGAGCGAGACTAGTACTATGAGAGAGATGAGAGATTGGAAAGGTGGGGGGATGCATGAGACAGGACAAACAGAACCTCCTGGATTCATGGGTCAGGGATGAGAGAGGACGGGGTACAGAAGTGAGTTCAAAGACTGGGTACGAGTCCTGGGGTTTCAAGAGGGGGGAGAGAGGTTCGAGGAGGAGTTTGAGAGAGGAGTGATAGTTGAGAGAGAGTCAGATGGTGGGGGGTCTAGAGAGAGAGGGAGACTAGACCGGATGGATTGAGAGAGAGATGAGGTGGACCGAGATTGAGGAGGACGCGTGGCCAGGGTCAGGTTGGGTCAAGTGAATATATGGGTCCTAAAAATGGGTACGAAGGGGGGGGGGGGGGGGTAATAGGGAACATAGTGATATGTGTGTCGGGGGTTTATGGAGGTTCGTGGGGAGTTGTAGTTTGAGTGGGCCGTGGCGAGGGAAGGGAGGGGGGTGGGGGGGGCTTGCATAAAACAGTACGGATTCGACGAAAGCCGGAAAGACAAGGGGAATCGGGAACGCACAGACAACACAAGAACCGACGACATCAGCGAGAGGGGACCAACACGGGTACTTTTGGCAAGACAATGAAATCGGATAATATCTCTCTTCTTTCGCTACCACCCTCCTATTCCTACCTATTTCTACTCTCCTCATTCCTGACACCAACAGACCCCCCCCCTACTCGCGCCCAACCCCCTCTCTCTCGCTCCTCCTCTCATGTCCCCTACCATCGCTCTCCCCCTCTCTCGTCTCACAAAACTCCCTGACTACAATTTACCGTTTATTTTCAAAATAATGTATTTCAAGACCACAAAGTCTAACCCTCCCCCAGCACACAACGTCCTTCCCCCCCCCCCCCCCAGTCCCCCGCGCCCCGCCCCCCCCCCCCACCCCCCCCTCCTCAATGCAAGGCATTCCCATCATATGCGCAGGTAGGCCTAGTAGCAAGGTTTCTACTGCTAAAACAGTAGCTCCTTCGAAACTTGCATCCCCCTTTTGACCTCCTGCGACGACGACCTGTATTTTGCCACTACTGCTACTACGTTTACTGCTACTGCTACAGCGATATACACACAATTCGTTGGCTACAACTCCTGCTCCTGCTGCAACTACTGTCTGCATCTTCTCGCTCACTACTACTATTGACTTACTACTACTACTACTACTCTCTACTACTACTACTACTCACTACTCTGATTGGCTGTCTTTTTGCTTTCTTTAGTTATGTTTTTCATTTTTTGTGCATGAATATGTGTTTTGGAATAGACACTTTACCTCTCCGTTCTGCCAGCTCCCTTTCTTAATTTAAGTCTTCTCTCAAAACTACTCTTTTCAAATCATAGCCCGCTATATTTCTTTTCAAAGTACTGTGCCCCTTCCATCCGCGTTTGTGTGTGTGTTGTGTGTGTTTGTGCATGCGTGTTTGTGCGTGGGTGCGTGTCGTGTCGTGTGGTGATGTTCGTCGTGTGTGTGTGTTCTGTGTGTGTGTGTGGTTTGGTGCGTGTGTGGCGTGTGTTGTTTTAGTGCGTACGTGCGTATGTTTCGTGCGCGCAGACGTATCGTGTGTGTGTTAATTTATATTTGTGTCTTGTCGTCTATTGATTTATATATTGCTTGCTGTATTTTGGTTGGTGTTTTTTGCAATTATTCATTGTAAGCGCTTGGAGCTTTTTTAAAAAAGAGTAAGCGCTATAAATGCTTATTATTATTATATGATTATTAGTATGATTCTATGAGATTATTTATTCATTATATTCTTCTTTTCGCGCTAATGTGCTTGTGTGAGACCATACCGTAATCAATATGTTTTTGACTTTGACGACTACTGCTGCTGCTGCTCTGCTACTGTACTACCTACTGCTACTACTACAGTTAAATTAACTACTACCTACTAACTACTTACTACTACTACTGCACTACTACTACTACTACTACTAATACGAACTACTACGGTGGCCCAGTCGCAGGGCACAGCTCAAACTACTACAGATGGGCGAAGCGATGTTTATCAGGGGCAAGGGCAAAACCCACATCCCCCCTCCCTCCGCCTTCCTAGCTCCACTCTGGTGACGGCATATATGATTTACCTCCCCCTTTGCCCTGTATGATGGCGGGTGTCCACTCTTCCACGGGGAACCACCACATTGCAGGGTACCGAGAAAACCGATGATCAGAGGATAAGGATGGAGGGTGTAGGGGTGTACGCGGTGGGGGGTGGGGCAAGTAGATGGGAGAGAAGGGTATCGGGGGTTTGACAAAAGGTCTATCGTACGTCTGAGGAATAGAGGGTTTAGGAAGAAACAAAAAGATCAAGATGGCAGTTTTGTAACAAAACTTGAAAACAAATGTGATGTGGCCATTGCTTGCTATCTTAGAATGTTTCATACTAACTACTTTTTATTGGGCTATGGTTAATTGTGTGTAATTGGGAGGGATAGGGAGGGGAGAGGAGGGCGAGGGAGTGAGAGAGACGAGAGAGAGAGTGTGAGAGAGTGAATGTGAGACCAACCGCCCAAGAGACGATTGAGACGTAAGAGGAGAGAGAATTAAATGACTTTGAATGATATAGAATGGATTTGCTTGGAAAGCCACTCTTATTGTATGGCTGCCCCCAACACCTCATTGAAGAAGCTTCAAAAAGTCCAGAACTCTGCTGCCAGACTTGTCCTCAAGGTCTCTAAGTATCATCATGTTCAACCACTCCTGATATCCCTTCATTGGCTTTCCATCAAAGCACGTATTGACTACAAAATTTCCACTCTATGTCATTCTTATTTCTCTGGAAATGACCCTAGCTACATATCTGACATGCTTTCTGTCTATACTCCATCAAGGCAATTGCGGTCATCTTCAGATTCCAAAATTCTCTGTGTTCCTAGTACACGAACAAAAAATGTTTGGTGAGCGCTCCTTTTCCTTTTCGGCCCCATCAGTTTGGAACTCCGTGAAATTACCACGCGAAATCCGCCATATCCACCTTTCCTTGCAATGTTTCAAATCAGCTCTCAAAACCCACCTGTTCAAGCTACATCACAACCTTTAGGCCACATTACTTCTGGACTCTATTCTCACACACACACTCCCCTCCCCCCATTTTTTATTATGATTATTTATGATTATGATTATTATTATTATTATTTATTATTTTTAGTTTCACTGTGTGTTGACTGCAATGTGTACGTCAGCTTTGTTGCGAGAGAGAAGAGGAGAGAGGGAGAGGAGGTGGAGAGAGAGAGAGAGAGAGAGGAGGAGAGAGACTGAGAGGACCGGAGAGAGAGAGAGAGAGGGAGATTGATTGATTGATACGATTGAATAATTTTATTTATAGTGGAGGGTAATAGAGAGAGAAGGAGAGAGAGAGAGAGAGAGAAGAGAGAGAGAGAGAGAGAGAGAGAGAGATGAGATGAGAGAGAGAGAGAGTGTGTGTGTGTGTGTGTGTTGATGCTTTGTTCAACTGATTGTATTTTGTATTGTGTTTTTTGGGTGGGGTGACTGGTGGTGATGGTAACGGTGTGTGTGTGTGTGTGTGTGTGTGTGTGTGTGTGTGGTGTGTGTGTGTGTGTGTGTGTGTGTGTGTGTGTGTGTGTGTATGTGCCAGGGTAAGTGCGTGTATGTGTGGGTGGGGTGTGTATGTGTATGCCTATTTGCATGTGCGTGAGCGATTATTTCGTGTTGTTTGTTGAATTTGTTGCTTCTTAATTTTTTGTTGTTGTTAAGCGCATAGAGCTCCACATTGGTGGAGGAATGCGCTATATAAATGATTCACTATTATTATTATTATAAGCCATTAAGCAGAGAGAGAGAGAGAGAGAGAGAGAGAGAGAGAGAGAGAGAGAGAGAGAGAGAGAGAGAGAGAGAGAGAGANGGGAGAGAGAGAGAGAGAGAGAGAGAGAGAGAGAGAGAGAGATGAGAGAGAGATAGAGAGAGATAGAGAGAGAGAGAGAGAGAGAGAGAGAGAGGAGAGAGAGAGAGAGAGAGAGAGAGAGAGAGAGAGAGAGAGAGAGAGAGAGAGAGAGACTGCCGAACGTTTTCATTCATCATCATCATTCATTAGCACCACTACCCCTTCTAATTTTGTCTTATCTCCGCATATATCTTTAGAGTGTGGGTTGGTTATGATTGTGAAAAGGTGTATTCGTTTGCTTCTATCTTTGTTTTCCTCCCCCTTTTTTCATAGCTTTAGGCCGTGTACACGCGTAAGCAGATATCCCATGCGGAAACCCGTGCGCAATCCATAAATAAGTGCAACAAAGAAGGGAAAAGATTAGCGCACGTGTCAGAATTTCCCCTATATATACATACACTTTTATCCTTCTTTCTTCCACTTATTTAGGGTTTTCCGTACAGAACTTACGCGTCTAATGTGAACCCGGCCTTAGTGCTACAACAACATTCAAATACACAAAACTTTCGTGACCCCTTCTTCTGTCCCTAGTAGATGACTTTTGTTTCATTTCAGTAATGCTAAACTGACTTTTCGTTTGACATACAAATGAACCATCAGTCTTGCATCCACAAAAATATAATTCATTCACCTCGTCAGTCTTTTTTCAAAAGACGAAAATATGGTTTTATTCACCGCGGTTATTATTTATTTCATCTTCGTGCGCTTGTGTGAGGGTGGCGTTTTGATGCACTTTAGCTCAATTATCCACAAAATATAAGTAAATGTATTTTCCTTTTTTGTTTTGTTTTCCAGCTTGCTCTCCCTCCTGCCCCAAATCACCCAGCAATGTTTTGCTTCTGCGTTAGTTGATTTGTTTTTGTTTGTTTGTATTCCCTTTTCCTATTTTGTAACTAACCTTACTCAAGAATTCATATAATAAATTGTCATCAAATCCAGTGGAAGTCAAGTATCACCCACGGAATAATGAAACGGCTAAACTGTGTAAAACGTCTTGCACTGTCATTCGTATTCAAAACTTCTTTGTGCAAGTTCGGAGGGAAACAAATTGTATTCCTCAAACCTCTACTCTTGATGAAAGTTAGGTTTTACGTCCACTTGGCTGCAGAACAGCACACATGGGACGAACCATCAGCCAACCGTCATTCAATGCTTTGAGCAGATCCTGGAGGTACTGCAATACCAAGTCTGATGAAACCTCAACTCTCAGAAGCCGTGCTATGAGTAAGTCTCTCTGGTTAGAATGCTGCGGCGTGTTATTGCTTTCTACCTGA
>CM065685.1:46703235-46705735 GCA_017654935.2 Phymorhynchus buccinoides | reverse complement strand
GCACAGAATTTGGGGACAGATGAGGCAGAGGAACAGAAAAGAAGGGGGAAGTGGACGGTGGGTAGAAGGGCGGGGGTGGGGGTGGGGTGGAGGGCTAGGGTGAGGGGGGGTGGTGGTGGTAGTGTGACACGTGGCGTGTCACCTTGTCTCTGTCATCACGCTCTGACCACCAGCAAGCAGAGATGGACAGCCCAGCGCTCCCCCCCCCCCCACCCACCCACCCCTCTCCCCTGAGATCCATCTTGAGCACCCAGAAGGTGAGGAAAGTGCACTGACTGAACACCACAATCCACTCACAACTTCAACCCACTCCACAACGTCTATTATTATTATGATTATTCTATCTCTCGCATCTCTACCTTTCTAGACTTCTTGTCCCACGTCCGAGCAGGATTATAGGCAAAGCTGGGGGACAGGGTGGATGCCTCGTGCCTCCATACGGGGAGCTGGACGACACCCCCCCCCCCCCCCCCCCCCCCCCCCCCCCCCCCCCCTGTGTGTGTGTGTGTCTCTGTGTGTGTGTGTGTTGTTGTTGTTGTTGTTTTTTAATTTAACGTCTTTTCACTTAGAAGTGATATTAGACATGAAAGTGTGTGTGTGAGTGTGTGCGCGTGGGAATGTGCATGTGTATCTGTGTGTGCTTAAAGTGCATATTTATAAGTAACATTAGGGGATGTATGCTTAGTTAAAACAGTTTTAAAAAAAAATTAAAACACAAAAAAACATAATAATAATAAAGATAAGAAAATAAAATAAAAACTCCAGAATTGAACTATTAGAAAATAAAAATGCAAACATTCTATCAACAAAAACCCAACAGCAATCATAGAAACGAGCCAAATGGACTTAACATTAAAGTTTGTACAAAATTCAAAAGAGATACGGCATCTTGGAATATACATTTGGATTCATCTTTTCTGAATTCTGAAAGGGCCGATTCAAAATAAGGGCAATAATATAGAATGTGTGTTGTTGTACAATTATCAATAGCACCGCATACACATTGAAGATTTTTTGTGAATTTAGTTTTAAAAGCATTTAGCTTAAGTCTATAAAGTAGTGAAACAAACTTTTTAAGGCGTCTTGGATGTTTGTTTACATTTCTATTAAGAAATACATAATTTACTAAGGAATCTCTTTTCTGAGACTTCCATGATCGGGAGTTTAAACAACACTTTATGGAAGATTCAGGTTTATGTATTTTGTGAAGCATAGATTCTTTGTAGATTTTATCAAAATGTTCAAAAGAAGCTCTTTGTAAGAGAGAATAGCCTTCTTGCAAACTCCAGGGAATGTGAATATCCGTAGAATTAGCAGATTTGTTTGCCCCTGCCCGAGCAGTACGATCAGCCCATTCATTTCCAGAAATCGAACAATGAGATGGGATCCAACAAAAGTCAACTGTGATGCCTCTAAGAATATAAGAATATGGATAAGTATTCTAATTTCCGTAATGATTTCAGCCCTGGTTTTTGGACTTGTTGATTCTAAAGCTTGAAGAACAGATTTAGAATCTACACAAAAAAAGAACACCGTAGAAGTTAAATGGAACATCTACAACATACTGAATAGCCATTAAAATTGCTACTAATTCAGCTGTGAAAATGGAGAAGTCTTTACCAAGATAAAAAGATTTTTCGATTTTTAAAGTGGGAATGACAAATCCACAGCCTGCATTATTGTCTAGTAAAGAACCGTCAGTAAAATTTTTGAAATGATTGGGATAACAATTGTTGATATGAGATTTAGCCTCACAGGCAAGAATGTTAATGTTATCATTTTTAGATATAGTTGTGTAGTTATAATCAAATTTTGCCTTGCAAAGCTCCCAGTTTGGAATGGGACTTACTGGAAAACGCACAGCCAAGTTCTTTTGATTTACACCTGATTTTGTCAACAGTTTAGAAGAAAATGTTAATATAGTTTTATTAGAACGAATGCGTCTAGCACGTTTAGGAAAATGGATGTCAGACCTTATACCGAGTTCCGTTTGATTTGAATTTTGAACTGTAGAGCATCTTAAAATGTATTTAGCACACGCTAATTTGCGATGATCTTCAAGAGGTAAAACACCTGCTTCATGGTAAGTTCCTAAGATCGAACCATGAAAGGGAACGCCAAGGGCTAATCTAAATGCCTTACAATCTATGCTTTGAAGTTTTTTCAGTAAATATTTGGGGGCATTAAAAAAGACCTCTTGTGCATATGATAATTTAGATCTAACTAATGCGGAAGACAAATGAATTAAGGTTTGTGTGTCTTGGCCCCAACTTTGTTTACTAATTACTTTAAGAAGATTAAGTGATTTTCTTGCTTGATTTACAGCATGTTCCAAATGTAGATTCCAAGAAAGCTTAGATGTAATATATACTCCAAGAAATTTAATATCTGTAGCATAATTTAGTGTGATGTTATTTACTTTAAAGGGGAGAGCCTTATGAACAGATCCTCCTGCATCAAATAGCATCATATGAGATTTTTCAGGAGAAAGACATAAACC
>CM065685.1:46690735-46693235 GCA_017654935.2 Phymorhynchus buccinoides | reverse complement strand
TATTGCAACAACAAAAATCGGGACTTTACTGGTGTTGCACTGCCTTCGGGCATTGCCTCCAGCATCGTTCCCACCATCTTTACATCTACTAATGTCCCATATGTGTCTGTTCCAGACCAGAGGACGTTAAACAGATTTACTACTTGTAAGATCCTATTGAGAAGCGTACATCTATTTTGCCGTGCTCCATCCAGGAAGAGGCAAAGCATGTATTATGGGGAAGAAACACAATTATTCTTTATAATGTGTGTACATAGTCCAACAACAACAACAACAAAGGACAAAAAACGATTAGATACGGGTAGTGCTTTTAAAGGAAATGAAAGTTTATGTTTAACGTTCTCCCGGTCACGCAGGACACATATGGGACATTACTATCAGGTGGGAGCAACCCGAATTTCACAGAGACGCCTCTATGACTATAAAGTACCAAATACCAACACCAAGTACAGGTTTTTTTAGAAAGAGTAATTTTCTTATTACTAGGGTTCTGATATGATTTATGTGTTTATACAGATATTGGTGCTTTTAAAGTGTGGGGGCATTTTTATGTATGCATTACATTGGCACCGTCTGCAGCCAGTGATACCCAGGTCAGTGATGCCGAGAGGTGATTGCTGGAGCAGGAGGCTGCTGCTGCTGCGCGGATGTTATTCCCTGCTCTGGGTTGACACATCACGCCAACCTTTCCGTGCACGTCCATGGAACGACAGACTTAGTATGGCAGATTTATTTAGATTTTTTAGATTGTTTAACACGTTTGTTTCCCACAGGAAGACACAATAAAAAGACAAACTCAGGGAGCCGGAGAGGAGGTAAGGGTTGTTTTATGGTGAATTTTTTTCAATCAAATGCGTACGCAAAACCAACACTACCAGTGTTCCAGTTTTCTTCCTCCAGTTTTTAACACCAGCCCTCTGCACTACTTTCCCCCACCCCCATCCAACTATTATCCCTTGTGCCTTCTCCCTTCTCCTACTCTCTCTCTCTCTCTCTCTCTCTCTCTCTCTCTCTCTCTCTCTCTCTCTCTCTCTCTCTTTATCCCTCTCTCTCTCTCTCTCTCTAAACCCCCAAGTGCTCCCCAGAATCCTTCTCAATGCAAACAGACACAACCTTCAATCTTCTGCAGAGAAGGTACCGGAATGTCCTCCCCCCCAACGAAAACCCTAGAGGGTGTGACAGGATCTGCCATGATCACCATTATCATCATCATTCCCATCCGCTTTCCCATCATAATGAGCATCATCAACATCATCATCATCATCACTATCATCATTTTCCTCATCACAACAGCAGCCCTATCTTTTCAGCTTCCGTAGCCAGAGCCAGAATAACTGGAAGGAACGAGGGACGGGACAGAGTAGGGAAGGGTAGGGTGGGGTGGGCGGTGGGGATCGAAAAGAGATGGGGATGTTTGGGGTGAGGGTGGAAGGTAGGTCCAGAGTGGGTGGGTGGTGGGTGGTGGTGGTGGTGGATTGTGGTGAGGAAATGAATGAAGGGGTGAGGGGTGGGGGTTAAAGAGAGAAGAGTGGGGGCAGAGTACAGGTCAGAAAACATCCAGAGGTTGACAAGCAATGCCAGACGATGTCTGTGTTCGGGGATATGTCCTAGAGGGTGGGGACGTTTTGTGTGTCTACTTGTCTTCCTTTGTTTGTTTTCCATATCCCTCCTACCCATCCCAGACTGTTTACAGCCCTCTCTCTCTCTCTCTCTCTCTCTCTCTCTCTCTCTCTCTCTCTCTCTCTCTCTCTCTCTCTCTCTGTCTGTTTGCAGTCACATTTTAATGGTTTTATTTTATCCATGGACAGATTGTAAGAATAGGCTTTGCCTAAAATCTTCATCCTTGCTGAATAAAGTTTTTCAGTGTTCAGTGTACTCTCGCTCTGTCTCTCTCTCTCTCTCTCTCTTTCTCCCTCTCTCACTCTCTCTCTCCCTCACTCTCTCTCTCCCTCACTCTCTCTCTCTCACACACACACACACACTCTCTCTCTTTGTATCTGCCTATCTCTCTCTATATATATCTATATCTATCTATCTATATCACACACACACACACACACACACACACACACACACACACACACACACACACACACACACTCACACTCTCTCTCTCTCTCTCTCTCTCTCTCTCTCTCTCTCTCTCTCTCTCTCTCTCTCTCTCTCTCTCTCTCTCTCTCTGTATCTGCCTATTTCTCTCTGTCTCTCTTCCTCTTTCTCTTTATTTAAAAAAAAACCAACGAAAAAAAAGAGACTAGAAAATATACATAAAACGGAAGAAAAACAGTTTGCGCAGAAGGAAACGTAAAGCGAGAAAGAGATTAACGATACAGATAGACAGTCAGTCAGGATTACATTCGGAAAGAGTCTAGGGGTGAGAGCTTGTCAGAGATATCAAGATGCCGTGAATGCATATTACGAGGGAGGGAAAGAAAAGAGAACGAAAAGATAAATATATAAATATAAAGAGATAAATAATATATAAAGGCATTGAACGTAC
>CM065685.1:46678235-46685735 GCA_017654935.2 Phymorhynchus buccinoides | reverse complement strand
GGGGGAAAACACGTGAACCCGTGATTTTGACACATGATCTGGTGGGTCTTTAAATCAGGGGGGGTGGGTCTTTGGGTGGGGGGGGGGGGGGGGGTTTGGGTGGTGTTAGGAGGGCTTTTTTAATATCAGGGTGGGGTGGGGTGGAGGTTAAAGCAAAAAATACATATGTATCGCAAACACATTCGGGACTTTCCTGGAGTTGCACTGCCTCCGGGCATTGCCTCCAGGATCGTTCACACCATCTTTATATCTACTAATGTCCCATATGTGTCTGTTTCAGACCGGAGGACGTTAAACGGATTTTCACGTGGAGGGAGGTGATGTTAGGAGGGTGTCCAAACTACAAAGTGAGCACCAAAAAACACACCACAAAACCCAACAACAAACAAACAAAAAAATCTCAGACCTTTATTACCTTTTCCTGCTGCTGCTGGATCTGCTTGAGCAGGATGGACCTCTTCTTGTCCTTGCAGCGCTTGTTCTGGAACCACACGCGGATCACCCTGGGCGACAGGCCCGTCATCTCGGTCAGCTGCTCCTTCATCAGGGCGTCGGGCCGCGGGTTGGCGTTGTAGCACGTGCGCAGCGTGTGCAGCTGCTTCTCGTTGAGCACCGTGCGCACGCGCGTCGTCTTGTGCTCGCCCTTGTGCAGGCCTCGCTTGCCTGGCTCGCGACCTGGGTTTGCGAATATAAAAGAGAGAAACTAAAGTGTAGAATTAATACAAAAGAAAATTGTTTTGGAATGCTTAGAAATTTGTTTTTGGGACATGCGGATGTAGAGAAAATCTAGGAAGAGGTGGGCAACAGAAGGTCTTCAGAGAGGGTCTTCGACTAAAACGAAAATGGACCTCATTGCTTTGAAACTTGGATTTGAACGTGGGCAACAGAAGGTCTTCAGAGAGGGTCTTCAACTAAAACGAAAATGGACCTCATTGCTTCAAAACTTGGATTTGAAGGTGAGCAATAGAAGGTCTTCAGAGAGGGGAACGAGATCAGAAAAGAAAACTGGAAGCAAATTCAAGAAGAAAAACACGAAAACAAACAAAACTCAAACCAAACGAACGTACAAACAATGAAGACAACAACGAACTACTCAAAATATCCACCTTTCTCGTTATTAGTTCAACCTTTCACTCTCACCTGAGAGAGAGAGAGAGAGAGAGAGAGAGAGAGAGAGAGAGAGAGAGAGAGAGAGAGAGAGAGAGAGAGAGAGAGAGAGAGAGAGAGAGAGAGAGAGAGAGAGAAAGAGAGAGAGGGAGAGATACAGACAGAGACAAAGACACACACATAGACAGACACAGACAGACAGGCAGACAGTTAGAGATAGAGATGGAGACAAACAGTCAGAGAGCGTGCAAGGCCACTAATAACAGTCTAAATTTCATTTCCTTGATCATACACATATCCTCAATATTTACGGAAGCAAAAAACCCGCGTCTACCTTCCGGATGTCCCCCTACTCCCTCCCTCACCATGAACATAAACCATAATCAAATGACTAACCAACCAATCAAAGGCGAAGAACCATCCTCACCACGCCTTCGTTCGACCACTGCCTATCCCCCACCCTCCTCTTACCCCTTCACCCCTTCCCTCCCTCCAACCCTCTCATTTCTTTTGTCCTGCAAAGGGGGTGCCAGCCCTTCCATTCTTCCGTGACCTTCACGTCTTCCTGGATATTTCTTTTTCTTATTTCGTTCCCACCCCTTTTACTTCTCTTCCCTTTCCTTGGCTTTCGAAATCCTGCCAGAGCAGTGGTTTGCCAGAACCAGAACTATCTCGCCATCAGCGTTCTTCTTCCAGAGAGAGAGAAGCAAAGAGCATGGTCGGCTTGGTAGTAGCCAGGAGATAACGATCAGCAAGCACTGTCTTCTCTGTCTTGTCTCTGTGTGTCTGTTTGCCATCCATACTCTCTCTCTCTCTCTCTCTCTCTCTCTCTCTCTCTCTCTCTCTCTCTCCTCTCATCGTCTATCTCTCACTCACTCCTTACACTCCCCACCCCACCCCCACCCCACCCTCTCTCTCTCTCTCTCTCTCTGGCATCGCAACGGAATGGAATGAATAGAACTAGAAGAAGGAAAGCAAGCACACAACCAGGAGGAGACGAGACGGATCGATGAGAGCATGGGAGGGAGCAACAGGCCTTTGAGCCACACTGTCTCTCTCTAACTATCTCTCTAGCTCTGGCACCTTCTTCTAACTGAGAGAGCTCTTTCTCCGTGTCTTCTCCCCTCCTCCTCCACCTCCTCTTCTCTCTTCCTCCACTCTGAATGGCTGGAGTGGCCACGCCTCTGGGGAGACCGGCCAGCAACGCAGCAGACCAGAAGCTGGGGGATATGGGTATGGTAAGTAGGGTAGCCAAAGAAGGTGAGTGTGTGTGTGTGTGTGTGGGGGGGGGGGGGGGGGGGGTGAGGGGGGGGGGGGCTAGATAGAGATCGTGGAGGAAAAAACGCAGGAAAAGGAGGAAGGAAGAATGGAAGAAAGGAGAGAGAAGAGGAGAGAAGAAAAAAATGGAAGGGAGAAAGGATGAGGGAAGGAAAGAGAGGAGATGAGAGGAGGCGGTGGAGAAACAAAGAAGGACGGAAGGAAGGAGAGGAGAGGAAAGGAGAGAAAAGAGGAGAGGACAGGGGAAGGGGGGGGGGGGGGGGAGGGAGAGAAGAGAAGAGATAAAAGACAAATAGAAGAGACGAGAAAAGAAAAGAAAGGGTATAGAAAAAAAGATGGCCGGTAGAAAAAAAAGGAGAGGCGAAAAAATGACTCCAATGGCAATCTGCAATCTAAAGAGAAATAAAATTCATTTCGGCATATAATCGATTCAATTCCCCCCAAAAGGTCTTGGCTTAGGAATTAAATCAAGGCCATGGCCAAATCAAAGCGCAAATAGTCAAGCCATTGTTGCTGCTTTTTTTTTATTTTTTAAAGGAAAGTGTCAGTGGCCTCGCCATTAAGCCTACATAGACAAAGCGCGTTCAACAGTCTTTGTGATAATCATCGGGACTTCGAGAATTCCGTTGTTTTATTAAAAGCGCGTCATCTTTATCTCCCCCTCCCCCTCTCTCTTTCCCTCTATTTACCCCCCCCCCCCCCCCAACACACACACTTAAACCCGCTACTTCTCACGTTTTTCTCCACCTTTCCACTATTCAGTGTCTAAACCCCCCCACCCCCACCCCCACCCCCCCCACCCCCCACCCACCACCACCACCCTTTAACACAGATTGATCCGGTAGACCCTGGCTACCAGAAAGAGCCTGATCCATCTCTGCTGACATATCGGGTCCTCCTCCTCGTCCATATCTCCCACGCTCCTCTTCCATCTGTGCCCCGTCACCCACCATGCCTCTTGAGAAGGGACTCTCGCGTCTCCTCGTGAGTCCTTGGATTTATCAAGACGGGGGGGATTAGATGAACTCCGGGGTGGTGGGGGGGGGTGGGGGGTGGTAGGGGTCAAACGGAGCAGTCGAAAAACGCGACTTTTCGAAAAGCGCGATCCAAAAAGGATCGAACCACAATATTTCTCCTGTACGGTGCGCGAAATGTACATCGAATACAAGGAGGTGAAACAGTCAACCATGATTCGCGCTTTCTGTCGTTCACATTCGCGCTTTTCCTACGCTCGCGCAAATAAAAAAAACAATCAAAGTCGGGCTTTTTGGATGAGGCCGGGTCAGAAATAGTCTAGTTAACTATTCTTGATAGGGTGAAGAATGATAAGGGGGAAAAAAGAGCGGGGAGCAAAAAAGACAAAAGTACAGGGCGAAAAAACAACAAAAAACTGTAGGGGGGATAAGAATGGGGGGCAAGGAATACATAAGTGCAGGACAAAAAATGAAGAAGAAAAAAACTGTTTCCATTGAGAACCACGAATCATGATAAAGTGATGCTACAGGCATCTTTAGTTTCAACCTCAACTAAGTTTCTGTATGTGACCAACCAGGCTGGAAAATGAATAATAGGATGGACTCTTTCGTATCTCTGTGTAGGTTAACAGAACTCCCCCCCCCCCCAAAAAAAAAAAGGTTTGGGGAACACTTACAGAACCAATCAGTCTTTTTTTTAAATCTTTTATATAGCTGCTTTGCTGGACAATGGCATATGAACATACGTTAAACGTTTTCATTCAGAATACACGGCTCCATAATTATGTATGAAACCACAAAACTGTACATCGCTTATGAATTATATCGGCTAGACACACAGGCGGATGATGGAAGATGTCAGATGGGAGCGAGGGATGGGATGGGGGTCAGTTTAATAATAAACGGAACCATCTCTCTCTCTCTCTCTCTCTCTCTCTCTCTCTCTCTCTCTCTCTCTCTCTCTCTCTCTCTCTCTCTCTCTCTCTCTCTCTCTCTCTCTCTTTAAAATCATAATAATAATAATGCTGAGGAGTGTTATCCTTTGCTGATTTTATGTTTGCATGTTGTGACATTTGTTTGTATTTTGTGTATGTACTTTAAATCCCCAAATTCCCCCATCCTTATCCCCCTCTATGTCTCTTCCCCCCTCCTCCCTCCCTTTTCTTCTCATTTCTGCATGTACATATTATTATTTAGCTTTCTTGTTTGATTTACTTTATTTTTCCACAGGGCTGGGTGGAAAAAAAAAGCATGTAACTTGCTTATCTCATGTTCCCTGGTTAAATAACATTTCGTTTTAGTTTTCGTTCTCTCTCTCTCTCTCTCTCTCTCTCTCTCTCTCTCTCTCTCTCTCTCCCTCTCTCCCCCCCCTCTCTCTCTCTCTCTCTCTCTCTCTCTCTCTCTCTCTCTCTCTTTCTCTCTCTCTCCCCCCTCTCTCTCTCTCAGTGTCTCTGTCTCTCTCTCTCTCTGTCTGTCTGTCTGTCTCTCTCTCTCTCTGTTCCTCTCTCTCTCTCCCTCCCCCCCCCCCCCTCTCTCTCTCTCTCTCTCTCTCTCTCTCTCTCTCTCTCTCTCTCTCTCTCCCTTTCTCTCTCTCCCCCTCACTCTCTGTCTCTGTGTCTCTCTCTCTCTCTCTCTCTCTCTCTCTCTCTCTGTCTCTCTCTCTGTCTGTCTCTCTCTCTCTCTCTGTTCCTCTCTCTCTCTCTCTCTCTCTCTCTCTCTCTCTCTCTCTCTCTCTCTCTCTCCTCTCTCTCTCTCTCTCTCTCTCTCTCTCTCTCTCTCTCTCTCTCTCTCTCTCTCTCTCTCTCTCTCTCTCTCTCTCTCTCTCTCTCCCCCCTCCCTCCGAGGATCCTTGGTCCTCACGCCCCATTAGTCGCCATCGTGTCACGCCATCTCGGCCTGGGCCTCACTGACAAGTCTCCATGCCGCCTCACTTCTCATCCCTCTCCTTTCATCCGTTTAGAACCCCCACCCCATCCCACTACATTCAACTGCCCCACACCCCTCCTTGTGCAGCTACCCACCCACCACCCACCGTCCACGTTACGTTCCCCACACAGCTTATCTTCACTCTCTTCCTCCCCCCCCCACCCCTCATCCCTTACCCTACGTGGTCCAACAAACGGTCCCCAATTTGTCTCTCTTCTCACCTCATCCTTTTGTCCACCCTTCTGTATCATTTAGTATTTATTTATTTATTTAGGAAACGTATATAGCGCATTACCTTATATATTATCAGCAACACAGACACACACACACACACACACACACACACACACACACACACACACACACACACACACACACACACACACACACACACACACAAACACTCACACACACACACACACACACACACACACACACACACACACACACACACACACACACACACACACACACACACACGTGCTTGAAAAACAACACTGTGAAGTGGCATGATAGGACAATTAAAATATAATAACAACAAAACTGATCAGAAACGTAAGCTTTAAAAACAAAAACTTCCCCGTGGGGATACAGGGGAGTCTTTCGCAAAAAGTTCCCCCACCTTCTGGAAGGTCTGTGCTCGTAACTTCCTCTAATCTGCCACTCTCTTTGACTCTGCCTTTTCCCTTTGCTTTCTATCATCTACTATCTTTCTGACTTATTGGCCCATTTTCCTGCTTTGGTTTTTAATCTTCCACATAACCTTTCTCCTTTGAGCTCCTCCGAAATCGAAATGTGTCGGTTGTACGCAGCGGGGAGACCAGTGAAAACGTAAATTATGGCCATATGGCCTGGGAATGCAGAAGAAGAAGAAGAAAAAAACCCAAAACACTTGATTAAAATTTCGTCACAGTTCATCCACTTAGGGCCGGAAGCCGGCAATCATGAGAACGGCTTACGGCCCTTTTCTCCGCCGCCCCCCGATCCACCAACCAGGCAGCGGGACGGACACCACGTGACTAATGCGTTAACTCGCGAGACTTGAACGTTGCGACGACGAGACGGGCACGTACGGGATATAAACGAGGCGCGCTTGTCCCAAGATGGACGCAAAGAGGGAGAGGGGGTCATTTTTCACTTTCTGTTCGCCTTTCCCCGTAAGTCTGGGCGCACCTATTATAGCTAGCTACCTGCCTGGGCTTACCTGTCTGCCTACCTACCTTCTTTGTCTTTGTATAGTTGTAGTAGCTAAGACAATGGGAAGAAAAATAAATATGTTCGATACAACACTCTAAGTAACTAAAAACATAAGTAACATTACCGCAAGTCCACAACTGAGATCGGATGCAAATTGTATCACACAAAGTAAATGTTCATACCATATTAATCTTCTTGTGTTCCTCTCAAATGAGTTCCTATTCCTTTCCGCGTGCAAGACGCTTGGTCTGGTCTACTTTCCCATCATATTCCCCTCAAACCTTTAACGGATCATCATCATCATCATCATCATCATCATCATCATCACCCCCATCATCACGCCAGAGGATATTTCCCTCAGGGGGATCTCAACCTCATCGAGCTGCACAGCACAACGTTTGAGCCACAGAGAAGAACAGCCTTTCCTTTCACGTCTTGATTCTGGACCTAGGCGCGTAGTCTGTAACTGTTGCGTATCAATGCGTATTGCGATACGGAGTGACAGCAACCGTATTGGCTTTGTGGTTGCGTAGCGGTAACGGGTTTTCTACAGAGCCAGGCAGAGACCCCTGCTGAGAGGCACTGACAATGCTGGTGAGCATTCAATGGGGCCTTTTACTTAGTATCAGAGATCACAAGACTGTCAGATAAATTCTTCCCCCTTCTTTGAAGACTCCATCCATATTCCAGGCAGACCTACCTCATAAGAGTTATAGTCCAGTCTCTGATCTTTGGACATTTGTCCATCCACACATCGTTGGAACCCCCACCCCATCTCACCTCACATGCCCACAATTTCAGCGCACGACTAATACAAGGGCATTCGAGACATGATGCAGTTCGGGAGAGGGCCTGCGAAACCCTTTCATGCCCGCTCTATCGCTCATAATTTAAAGTAAAGTTTATCGGTTAAAATGTGTAAACAAAAATAGAAAGAAGGGAAGGAACAGAATGGGGACAAACTATTTTAATGTACAGTTTTAATGAAAGTTAAAATACAACTGTTCAGAATATCAGG
>CM065685.1:46665735-46670735 GCA_017654935.2 Phymorhynchus buccinoides | reverse complement strand
ATACACACACGCACGCACGCACGCACGCACGCACGCGCGCACGCAGACACACACACACACACACACACACACACACACACACACACACACACACACACACACACACACACACACATATTCAAATGCTTTTCTTCTTAATCTGACTCCTTCACGGAGGACTTGAAACAATCAACCAAGTACAAATGCAACAATAGAAAACGGTTGGAAAAAGATAATTCCAACATCATTAGCACACCAAATACAAAGCCACACAACTGTACTAAACCTTAGAAATGTCGCTAAATTTAATCGCACACAGACACACACACACACACATAAACACACGCGCGCGCGTGCGCGCATCCCCATACGATTTCACACGCCGTGCTTAAGGCTAGTATTATTATTATAACCACGAAATGACAGTATCTGCATTGCTAAAACAAAATCGGGACTTTACTGGCGTTGCACTGCCTCCGGGCATTGCAGATCGTTCGCACCATCTTTATTTTATCTACTAATGTTACGTAATGTGTCTGTTCCAGACAGGAGGACGTTAAACAGATTTCCATCATCAGTCTGGAACGGACTCACCACGCACAAGGTCGAGTGGGTAAAATATAAGGGGGTGCGGTCGCTCGGTCGGTCAGTCGTTCGCGGTTGACCCAGCTGACCAAACAAATTAGCATTTACACGCGCCGCTGACCACGCTTCTGACCACCTAGTTTCCTTCTTTTTTTGGTAACGCAAAAAAAACCCCACAAAAAACCTGCATCGGAATTGGTCGGGAGATCAAAAGGAACAAATAATTGTTTTGTATTGAGGTCGACCGGGGGTCATGATTATGAATGACTTGTTCATTATGGCTACCTTGATATACCTTCTTTTTGTTGTTGTTCATGACTCGACGAATATTGTTCGACTTTTGGAATCAATCATTGTCTACTGTGCCACACTGGAGAAAGAAAAAGAGTGTAAAAGGAAAGTGTGTGAGTGCGTGTGTCTGTGCGCGCGCGCGCGCGCGCGTGTGTGCGTATGTGTGGTGGTGGTGGTGGTGGTGGTGGTGTGTGTGTGTGTGTGTGTGTGTGTGTGTGTGTGTGTGTGTGTGTGTGTGTGTGTGTGTGTGTGTGTTTGCGTGCGTGCGTGCGTGCGTGCGTGCGTGCGTGCGCGCGATATATTTTTTTAAAATTTAGGGTTAAGTTGTTGGGAGTCTTTGTCGCTAGGTGACAGTTTTTCAAGTCATCGTATTAAAGATAATATTAATGTAATGTTCTACACAGTTAGTTTTTCATGTGAGATGACCACCCGTTAAAATGTAGAGTTAATGAATCCAGACCACTGTTTGAATATAACACTTTTTGTTTGTTGATTATTTAATTAACGTCGACCACCATTTCGAATACATGAAAAGCGTTATCCCTTTGTAATTTTGGGTCAAAGTGAATATACAGAAATAAGTTTCAACTTCCTTACTTTGTTTTCTCCCTACGTCTTTAAAAGGAAGAAAGAAAGACAGACAGAAAGACAGACAGAAAGAAAGACAGAAAGAAAGAAAGAAAGAAAGAAAGAAAGAAAGAAAGAAAGAAAGAAAAGGAAGGAAGGAAGGGAAAGAAAAAAGGAGGGAAGGAAGAAAGAAAAGAAAGGTAGAAAGGAAGAAAGAAAGAAGAAAAGGAAGAAAGAAAGAAAAAAGGAAGAAAGAAAGAAACAAACAAACAAACACACACAAGAAAGAAAGAAAGAAAGAAAGCAAGCGCAGACAGCTTAATCCTCCCATCCACTTACAGTGCAGTGGCCCTACCCACGGGGAATAGGGGGAAGGGGGGATGAGCGGATATTATGGGTAGGGGGTGGGGGTGGGGTAGGGGGTGGGGGTGGGTGGAGGGTGGATTACACTCGCAAGGGAGAAAGCTGTCGAATTCAATTTATTAGGCTGGAACCAAGTTCATCTCTGGGGGAAACAATATAATTATAATATACTTTTATTATAATATATATTATATATATATATATATATTGCGTATATATATATATATATATATATATATATATTATATATATATATATATGAGTAAAATGATAAAAGACACAAAAACACACAGTTTCATTTTTAAAAATAATATTATCTCTGATAAAATTTTCGTTGGTAAAAGCCAACTTTTTCAATATCAACACTGGCAACTTCTAAATAAATCACACCTTTTATATTTGAATTGTGAGTGAAAACTCAAAACATCTGTAAAAGAAGAAAATAAAAATGAAAATAAAAACAAAACAAAAGAAAAAGAAAAAAGAAAGAACACTTAAGGGTGAACTATGAATTCATTTCACGAGCTTTTCTCCATGACCCATGACCTGCTTGTTATCTAAGCATGCCTCATATATACTCTTCAAAAAGTGTACAGAAAGAACAATATTGTTTGCATAATACATTTCATCCACCTCTATTAACCGAGACATCCCAAGTAAAACAGTAATTATCCATACCATAATGAAAACCAACCCCCCAAACACGTAAATCACATTCATACTAATACTATACAAAAATCCTTTCAATAACAGAAGTAACACAAAAAGAAAGAAAACTACAACAAATCCGTGGTGGTTCCAATTGTAATACTTTTTAGCTTTTTCGAGAGGTTATTTCTCTATCTTCAGGTATGAACACACACTGGTAAAGTTTCTGAATCACAAATAAAGAATTCACACACGCACGCAACATCAACAACAACAACAATATATATATATATAGTATTTAGAACGGCGCTGACGATCAAGTTGATAGAAATCGACGATCTAAAGCGCACACACACGTTAGCATCTCAGGTGTACAGGGCGCATTCAAACAGCAAATTAAAATATGACAAGTGCGAAAACACAAAAATCAACATAAATAACGGAAAACTGGGGACAGTTAGTTTGAAACAGAACTCTAAGTGGAAAAAAGAGAGAGAAGATAAATAGATATAAGCTTTAATGAAGAAAACTAGGAACAGGTGGGTTTTGAGGTTAGCTTTGAAAGCAGAGAGGTGTCGGTCGTATGACGGACTGGGAGAATCAGCAAGAGAGTTTGCACGCACGCATAAACACACACACAAACACCACCTCTTCGTCTCTGGTTTTAAGACGGAAAATAACAAAGACACGCAAACATAAAATTGAAACTAACAACGAGTGTGTGTGTGTGTGTGTGTGTGTGTGTGTGTGTGTGTGTGTGTGTGTGTGTGTGTGTGTGTGTGTGTGTGTGTGTGTGTGTGTGTGTGTGTGTGTGTCACATGTGCGTAAAATGCGCGCGCGCGCGCGTGTGTATGTGTGGGGGTGGGTGGAGGGGAGGTTGGTCACATGGTGGGGGCAAACAAATGGACAAAATAAAATAACAACAAAAAACGAACGAAGAAATACACAAAAGGAAGATAGAAACAATCATAAGAAAAGGAGAGAGAGAGAGAGAGAGAGAGAGAGAGAGAGAGAGAGAGAGAGAGAGAGAGAGAGAGAGAGAGAGAGAGAGAGAGAGAGAGAGAGAGAGAGAGAGAGAGAGAGAGAGAGAGAGAGAGAGAGAGAGTAAAGTGAGGCCGTTACATACTTTTACTTAGACAACAATGAAAGTAGTGTGAGGGAGAACAAGCAAGTAGTTCGTTGTTTGGTTACTTTTCATTCAGAAGCTAAACACACACAAAAAGAAGAAATAACAAAAAACAACAGAAGTCCCCCCAAAAAAGCAAGAAGAAAAAACAAAACAAATCCGTTATTGTCCCTTCGTCTTACTTATTTTTCTGTTCCTACTATTCCTCAAAGAAATATATATCATTTGTTTGGGTTTTTCCATAAAACAATATCTTCATTGTTTCATTGTTGTTGTTGGGGTTTGTTCTCATCTTTTCTTTTCAATCTTTCCTTTCTATTTTTGATTTATGTTTTCTCTCTTTCACATTCAGTTGAATTTCTTTTTTCTTTTTTTTAAAAAGATTCTTCTAAGACTAACAGGTGGGTTTTTTTTTTTTTATTTAAGAAAACATAAAACTCAAAAAGTTCTATATCCCCACTCTATCTTTCTCGTTACCACGTTCCAATCTCTCTCTCTCTCTCTCTCTCTCTCTCTCTCTCTCTCTCTCTCTCTCTCTCTCTCTCTCTCTCTCTCTCTCTCTCCTCCTCCCTCCCTCCCTCCCTACTCCTCTCTCTCTCTCTCTCTCTCTCTCTCTCTCTCTCTCTCTCTCTCTCTCTCTCCCTCCCTCTCTCTCTCTCCTCTCTCTCTCTCTCTCTCACCCCCCCTCTCTCTCTCTCTCTCCCCTCTCTCTCTCTCTCTCTCTCTCTCTCTCTCTCTCTCTCTCTCTCTCTCTCTCTCTCTCTCTCTACTTCTTGTTTTTCACCGTCAGACGTTTTAGTCGCCGCGTAGTCTACTTCCTTGGTTCTAATTGTTGTATTTGTGTAAAAACAAACAAAACGTGGAAACGACCAAAAAAGAGGAAAAGTTGTGCATGTCTCCCCGCAAAAAAAACAACCCACCACCACCAAAAAACAAAAACAAACCATAATTTTAAAAAAAACCCAGTTCTTATATTAGTATTAGTTTCTCATTTTGCAAATTAGGCTCCGTTAAATTAGTTCCATGACCTTTTTTTTTTAATGTGAAAAAAAGAAGAAACGCAGAAAACCACAAGTCCTCCGCAATCAAAAAAAAGAAGAACAAAAAAAAGAAGAAGAAACAAAAGGTAGAAAGGAGGGTAGTAGTAGAGACAGTTTGTGTGTGTGCGTGCGTCTGTGCGTGTGATAAGTTTGAATTCATCCATTTGAACAGATGCGCGCGCGCGCACACACGCACGCACGCACGCACGCACACACACACACACATACGCGCACACGCACATACACACATACACGCATGCAGATAAAGAGAGAGAGAGAGATGAGACGAGACGCAGAGAGCGAGAGAGAGAGAGAGAGAGAGAGAGAGAGAGAGAGAGGAGAGAGAGAGAGAGAGAGAGAGAGAGAGAGAGAGGACGAGAGAGAGAGAGAGAGAGAGAGAG
>CM065685.1:46643235-46655735 GCA_017654935.2 Phymorhynchus buccinoides | reverse complement strand
TAAAATTCGGGATGCTCCCACATAGAGAGCGCGTTGCATCTAGTGCCGTGCAGCCCCTTATTTTTCGAGGATGGGCATCAGTATGATTGGAATGGAACATCAGCGCGACATGGATGGATATCAGTTATAATATTGGATGTTCTCACATTCTGCATCTGTATACAAACACATTCACTCACTTAGGCGTTAATACCCTGGCTAATGTGAACAACATTCGAGGGGTGAATGCCAGAACTGTCTATCTGTGTTCTTTATTCCTTTTGAGATAGACCGTTCTGGCAGGCACATTATATTTCCCCTCTCTCTCTCTCTCTCTCTCTCTCTCTCTCTCTCTCTCTGTGAATCGCTCCCCTTTTTTCTTTTTATGTTTCCCCCCCCCCCTACATTGTTGTTCATGAAAGAGAAGAAAGCAGTCCCAATATAAAATAAAATATGTTTAGGCAAAAAAACAAGGTGAAGGGAAAAGTACCTGAGAGGGGGGGGGGGGCAACCGACGTTTCGTGTCATAAACACTTCGACTGGGAATGCAGGAAAAAGTTGATTCCCCCCCCTCCTCTCAGGTACTTTTCCCTTCACCTTGTTTTTTTGCCTATTCATTTCAAAAGTACAGCAGTCACTACTTCATCTTTTTTTTCTTTCTTTTTTAAAAATATGTTTAATAAAAAATAAAGGGCAATGTCGGCAATATGTCTCAAAATGCGACAAATCGCGCAAAACATCACAACAAACAAAAGATCACACAAAACAAAGGATCACACAAAACAAAGGATCACACAAAACAAAATAACTGAAGCCGCAATCAACGTGTGCCCTGTTCGAAGAAATATTACAGCGGACAAAGTTGGCAGACATAATATGTAATTGAATGAATAAAAAATGAAACGAAATAGAATGGTACTACAAACATTATATAATGGTGAAAAACGATAAGCTGAAAATAGAGGAAGACTAAAGCATAACATAACAAGGGAAATGTTGTTGAAATTGTTTACACATTTCCCACAAAATGCAGATATACACACACAAACAGGGACGCAGACACACATATAACACATACACTTATACACACAAATACAAAACAAAGAAAAGAAAGAAAAGCAGAAGAGGGGGGGGGGGAGAAGAACAAGAAGAGGGGAGGGAGGGAGAGAGGGAGAGAGAGAGAGAGAGAGAGAGAGAGAGAGAGAGGAATAGAGAGAGAGAGAGAGAGAGAGAGAGAGAGAGAGAGACAGACAGAGAGAGATAATCTCTCTCTCTCCATCTCTCTCACCCCCAAAAAATGCTATCACTATGTTAGGACCCACTTGAGCGCAACGAACTCTGGCGGTGAAAGGAGCCAGCTAAGTCGCCCGTTCAGTGCGTGAGTCTCTGGGGATCGAATCCCACCCAGCCTGGCCCTTTCTTTCCAGCTCGACAAGAAAATCGAACTGAACGGATGGGGCACTTGAAGCAAGTCTGGCCCGTGAGCTCAAAGGGCCAGCCACACGTCAGCTAAAATCGCACGACTGTACGATACGGTTCGACCACGTGATCATGAAGCGCGAACCACATTAAATTTATTTTGTTCTTGGAGACCAACGTGATCGAATCGCATCGTACAGTCGTGCGATTTAAGTGGACGTGTGGCTGGCCCTTACAGGCATAACAACCGATCCCAGGGATCGGGTCCTAGACTGCTAGGCTAGTCGCTGCGAAGTTCTGCCTCGCAGTGGCTCGGTAAACAGGAACAAAAGAACGGTTGGACCGTCTCTGTCGCGAGCAGCGATTCAAATGATGGCGCGCGCCTCGCGTGAAAGCTTTACATAAATTATGCAGGCTGTGCGCTTAAGAGCAGCTGAGGGGAAAATGATACAAATACAAATACATATAAGCGTACTCACCGTTCTGCCTCTTGGTGACGACGCTCTCACCCCCTTCTTTCCCTTCCCCTCGTCCTCCTCGTCCTCCTCCTCCTTCGCCATTGGCGTTCAGCACGTTGTTATTATTCACCAAACTGCTATTATTATTGTTGTTATTCGGAGTGAGCACAACGCTGCTGGGCGAGCTGGCTCCCCCGCCCCGACCACTACTCCCCCCACCCCCGCCGCAGGCACTCCCGGGACTCCCGACGTCCTGGCAGGAGGTGGCCGGGGAGTAGGCCCCAGAACCCCGGTCGTGCTGGGAGGAAGAAGAAGGAGGGGGAGGGGGAGAGGAGTCGTTGTCCAGCTTGCAGTAGAGGTAGCGGTCCTCGCGGAGGGCGAACTCCTCGCCCGGGGTCAGGGCCTTGTTGCAGACCACGCAGCGGAAGCAGTCCACGTGGAACACCTTGTTCCTGGCGCGCATCACGAACTCCGCGGTGCCGAAGCACTGCAGGCAGCTGCCGCACTTGGTGCCGAAGAGCCTGTGTAGGTAGGGTGGGGTGTGGGGTGTGGGGGGTTGTGGGGTGTGGGGTGGGGAGACAAATAAAGACAATGTTATGTTTACGTTATGGTTATTAGGAACGACCAATAACAATCGAACATATTTGTTCCCTACAAGGGGATACCGGGAAATCTTTCAGTACAAATGCCCCCCCCCCCCCTACATCACACACACACACGCACACACACACGCACACGCACGCACACGCATACACACACACAACACACAGCACACGCACACACGCACACACACATACACACACCGACACGTACACACAAACTAACACACACACACAACACAAACTAACACACACACACAACACAAACACGCACACGCACACACGCACGCGCACGCGCACGCACACGCACACGCACACACGCACACACCTTCTGGACGTTCTGTGAAAACAACTTCCTGATTATATAATTTTCTTTTATTATGCCATTTCGTTGGGGTTGTTTTTAAGCTGTCATCTTCTCTATTTCTGCCTTATTGGCTCATTCACTTGCTTCTTAACCCCATAAAACAAATATTCCAAATATGTTTTTTTCCTATGAGCTTCTCCGATATAGGAATATGTTGGCTAAATGCAGCGAGGAGACCAGTAAAAACTGAACAACCGGACACATGCGTATCTCACCCATTATGGCCATTGTATGGCCCGGAAACGCAAAAAGAAGTAGAAACAACTTTGTAAACACTTTATGTTTTTGGCAACAAAATCACGTTTTGGGACTACAAAAGTCGTGATTTTGAGCCAGACAAAGATTTCGGGATCCAGAACTTTTGTTCCAGAACTAAGGGTTAGTCGTGACAATGTTCTTTTACGACCTCCACTCCAGATTAGATCGGGAAGAGCCGAAGAGCAGAGGACAACATTTTGCTTCTCGTTCTCTGCATAGACTAATTGACTTTCTGAACCAATTAAAGCTGTGAAAGAATTTCCTGCAGCTTTTTTTTTCTTGCTTTTTTCTGTCCCATCTTCTGGGCCGTACAGTGGCTTTGCTCCCACGCCGCTCATTCCGAGTCCCAATTCGCAGCCACACCCCCGCACGCTCAGGTCGCAGAATCCGAAACCAGCAGTCCAAGAGGAGCGAATCTATGTTAGGCCGTCAGGAGGCAACTAACCGAGGAGACACTGCAGCTTGTAGTAAGTCACTTGTCCAATGCAACTCTCACTCTTGCTTTTCTATTAACTCTCTCTCTTTCTGTCTCTCTCTGTCTGTCTCTCTCTCTATCTCTCTCTCTCTCTCTCTCTCTCTCTCTCTCTCTCTCTCTCTCTCTCTCTCTCTCTCTCTCTCTCTCTCTCTCTCTCTCTCTCTCTCTCTCTCTCTCTCTCTCTCTCTCTCTCTCTTCTACATGTTTTTCTCTTTTTCTTCTATTTTGTATGCTGCGTGTCGGCTGCATGCAAATCAATCTGTCTTTTTGTTTTTAACTGTCTCCGAAATTAGCAAGGGAAAACAAATCTGGCGAACGTAGAAAGATGCAGGCGGCTGGGTTGGGGTTGAGGTAGGGATGTGGGGAATGTGAGGGGGAAAAAAACAAGTAATGAACGCAAACGGTTGTCATTCAAAAGCAAACAGAAACATAAACAGCTGTCGACTTGTCAACCGTTTTTCATCTCGGAGAGGGAAAGGTAGAGAAGGAGAGAGAAAGAGAGAGAGAGAGAGAGAGAGAGAGAGAGAGAGAGAGAGAGAGAGAGAGAGAGAGAGAGAGAGAGAGAGAGAGAGAGAGAGAGAGAGAGAGAGAGAGAAGGCCGGAGGAGGGAAGGAGGGGGTTGGAAAAAGGAGAATTATATAATCATACAATCGTTAACTTGATGGAGAAGGTATCAGTACACATTGTTTTGAAGAAAACAAATGAACACAACGCAAACAAAGTAATCAAATAATACATACATAAAGCAATAAGTGTTAAATAGATAACTAACTAACTAACTAACTAACCAACAAAGCAACTAACTCAAAAACAAACATCACTGGGTTGTTTGTTTTCTAAAATCAAGATTATTTTCACAAAAGAAAAAACAGCTTGAAAAAAAAGAGATAGACAAAAAAAGAATAGAAAACAAATTAACCCCCCAAAAAAAGAACATTAAAGCAGACTAACATGAACAATGAAAATACACTAATAAATAGCAAAACAAAGAAGATGAAAATCAAAGAAGAAAAAGATGAAGAAGAAGCTATAATAAGTCTTTGCTTATTTGTATGCATGTGTATCATTTTCTGTTGTGTTCATCATCATTCATTAACTGGCGTAACTACGGTAACTACGGAAGGCAAAATTGTATAAATGTAAACGTGTATAGTGCGAAGATCCTCCCCCCATCTTAATTTAAAGTAATGTCTCATATGACTTAGGTCGAGAAGACGTAAAACTTTACTTTCTCTGCGAAGATCAGCAATCATTAAATACTTGTAGCGGTGCCATAGCCGATGAGGTTGAACCGAGGCGTGGTTACCGCTACACCTATCTGTATTAATTTTAACAAATCGGGACTTTACTGGTTTCGTACTGCCTCCGGGCATTGCCTCCAGTATTGTTCCCACCATATTTGTATTTACAACTGTCCCATATGTGTCTGATTCAGACCAAGAGGACGTAAAACACCTTTTTCGTCGTCGCGAAGATCAGCAAACGTTTGTGATCGTTTTACACGAATGCTCTGTAGTAAACGAGGCTGCAACGTGGCGTGTATATTCCTTTTCTCCGATAGATACGGGAAAGAGGTGATATAAATAAACACGAAAAGAAACGCCCGAATGTCAAGCAAATTATCTCAAACTTGCAATCACATAAATAACAAAAACTAATTAAGCAACTGAATAAATAATTTAAAAAAAAATGCAATTAGGCCAGAAAAAGTAAAGCAGAATAGATAGTGCTTAGGGAAAGACGCACAGACACACAGAGAGAGAGGGAGAGAGAGAGAGAGAGAGAGAGAGAGAGAGAGAGAGAGAGAGAGAGAGAGAGAGAGAGAGAGAGAGAGAGAGAGAGAGAGAGAGAGAGAGAGAGAGAGAGAGAGAGAGAGAGAGAGAGAGAGAGAGAGAGAGAGAGAGAGAGAGAGAGAGAGAGAGAGAGAGAGAGAGAGACACACAGAGAGTGAGATACAGACACAGAGACATAGAGAGAGAGAGAGAGAGAGAGAGAGAGAGAGAGACAGAGACAGAGACAGAGAGAGACAGAGACACACAGAGAGAGACAGACACACACAGAGACAGAGAGAGAGAGACAGACAGACAGACGGAGAGAGACAGACAGAGACAGACACAAACAGAGAGAGAAGCTGTAGGGCAATAGGAAAAAACCCAAGAACAAACTAATCTTCTCCCAGTGACGGCAGTTGTAGAGCCCTTTCCCCTAATTGCCGGTGACATGCGCCGCGCCAAAACAGCACAGGGGGAAAATTGGCCCGTGCCAGCCAGCTCCCGGGAACCTCCGGGAGGCCTGGCCTTCTGACGGATGGCTATGTTGGCGGTCCCAAATAATCGAGCTGCCTTCTTTCGGAAAGACAACTTAAATCGTTGGCAAAAGCTGTACTACGGCTTTCCGTGGAGGGTGGATCAGTGCGATGTACTCCCGTCTCTATGTATCCCCGTCTATGTGTGTGTCCCCGTCTCTATGTGCCCCCGTCTCTATGTGCCCAGTCTCTGTGTGTCCCCGTCTATGTGTGCGCACATGCCCCCATCTCTATGTGTCACCTTCATTGTGCCCCCACGTCTCTATAATTGTCCCCGTCTATATAAGTCCCTGTCTCTAGAATATGTTCCCTTCTTAACGACACACTGGCGCAACACGATTAAGTCCCTTGGGTTTTTTCTGGGTAGCTGTGACCCACATACAAATGTCCCCAACTTCAAATTGAGGCTGCTCTTTAAAATGATGTTTCAGTTTGAATTGGGGGGCATTTATATGGGAGTCATACCTGGCCAAAACAATCTAGCTATAAGAGGGAAAACACGTGAAACCCGTAATTTTGACACGTCTTTAAACTTCATAATGTTCCCTTCTATGTCAGTTATTACCCAATCTGTATTGCTAAAAGTTCGGGACTTTACTGGTGTTGCACTGCCTCCAGGCCTTGCCTCCAGGATCGTTCCCACCATCTTTACATCTACTAATGTCCCATATGTGTCTGTTCCAGACCGGAGGAAGGTAAACAGATTTACTACTAATGTCAACATCACGGGTTTCACGTGTTTTTCCTCTTATAGCTGGAAATAAATCTTGTTTTGACCATGTCTCACAAATGCCCCCAAATTCAAACCGAAACATTATTTTAAAGAGCAGCCTCAATTTGAAGTTGGGGACATGTGTATGTCCCAGAAAAAACAACAATGGACTTAAATCGTGGTGCGTCAGTGTATCTTTAATTTAACGTCTCTCCACCTTACAGTGATCTTAGACAAAAATATGTGCCCCGTCTCTGTGTGCGCACGTGGCCCCATCGCATATTATGCGTCACCCTCGTTGTGCCCACGTCTCTATGCGTCCCTGTCTATATAAATCTCTGTCTCTATAATATTCCATTCTCCACGTGTCCCCGTCTCCGTGTGCTCCCGTCTCTATGTGTCCGCCGTCCCTATGCGTCCCCTCGGGTAAGGGTTAGAGATAGGGCAAGGAGTCGAGGTTAGTGTTTGAGTTAGGAATAGGGTTAAGGATAGGGTTAGGGCTAGGGTAAGCAAAGAGACGGGTTAGATTATTATAAGACAGGCGGCACATAGAGATGGGGACACATAGAGACGGGGATTTGTAGAGACTGGGAACACATAGAGACGGGGACACAAAGAGACGACATTGGGGGACAGATAGAAACGGGGGCACAATGCTACGGGCAGTTCCGGCAAACGGAATAGAACGGACTAGACGAGCAGAGCGGTAGTGCAGTACAGCGAGGGCTGAGAAGGAATGAAGGGAGACCTCCCCAACCGGGGTGGTCCTGCATTTCTATTTTCTTCTTCTTCTTCTTCTTCTTCTTCTTCTTCTTGTTCTTCTTCTTCTGTTTTTGTTCGTTCTTTTTCTTTCTTTCTTTCTTTCCTTCCCTGTTTTGGCTCACTCGTGTTAACACGAAGTGAGTCTATGTTCTCATCCTGTTCGGTTGTATGTATGTATGTATGTATGTATGTATGTATGTATGTATGTATGTATGTATGTATGTACGTACGTACGTACGTACGTACGTACGTACGTACGTACGTACATATGTATGTATCTATGTATGCATGTATGCATGTATGTATGTATGCATGTACGTCGTCTTTGGTCTCAAAACTTTGACAACACGTGCACTTTAAACCTTAACTACACAATCATGCTCTCTTCTCCAAAATCCTCTAATATTGTAATCTTCTCGGACACTTCAAATAATAGCACAACCAAAGTTTGCTAGGCGATACATACCATCATTATGTTTCGGTGACTCCATTTTCTTAAAAAGTAGCAAGATTGATACGATAGTAAATCAGTTATTAAGTTTTGAAGTGCGAATTGAAACAGTGCATGTGAACGCAAGAAGGGAAGTCATTGCCTTAGCGAATAAGGTTACAAATACGCCAATGTATAGTAGTAGCAACCACACTGGCGTAGTTTTAAAACGCTTGCCTCTCACGCGAACATTACGAGTTCGCTTCCCAGCACGGGCACAATTTTGTATGTTCTTCTTCTTTGGCAATGCAAAGCGAGTGAGCCTTGAAGGCTTTGCCTTTCTTGTTTTCTCTTTCTTCGGCAGCAATTTCTAAACGCTTCCTACTCTCGCTGTGCGCATTATTCGGTAAATAACACGCAATCGGTTTCTATTGGTATTTGGTATATTCTAGTCACAGAGACTTATGTCTGTGAAATTCGGGCTGCTCTCCCCCAGAGAGCGCGTCGCCGCAAGCGCAGCGCCTACCCATTTAAAAATAATAAATTGCGGGGGCGGCACAGGGTAAGGAGGGGGTGCGGGCACACTTGGAAAACCTAGCTATCAATTTGGCCATACCAGGCAGCGAGATGTCTCCCTGCTCTTACCGACTTTCAACTGCCGTGGGATTGTGTACGTGCGTAAAGCGCACGGGTCAGACTAGCTTTAAGTCCACATCCGAAGGACTCGACGTTCAGCTCGATTTTCCTGTCGAACTAGAAAGAAAGGGCGAGGCCGGTATTCGAACCAGTCACGCAGTACATTTGGCAGGCGAACGCCTTAACCACTCTGCCACCTTTCTCTCTGTTCTGTTCTGGTATGTACCAAACTGAGAGCAGAACCGCTTATTATTGATCTTACCATATATATTTTTTTGCGCAACTCCATGCTACCGGATTGTGTGTGATACCCTTCCTGCAACAATCTCGGGTCGACTAGTAGAACATAGCAAATGATATTTGCGGAATAACTACACGCGGTTCTTTTATTTGTTGGAGCAGAATAGCTCTTTTTCTTTAAATTTCGTCTTTTTTAAAATAATGATGTGTGGTGTCGATAAGACACCATGGAACGGGGGTATTCGTGATGTCATATTCATGAGAGTTCCCAGATGAGGGTTTGAGAGTTTTTTTGTGGGTTTTTTTTCTCATGTAGATGCCATTTCCATCATGGAAAACAAAGAAAAACAGACACGAACACGTACATACAAAAAAAACGAAATCATCAAAGCAAAAACACCAACAAAGACACCAGCAATTAGTTCTCATCTTGAACATTTGTAACCAACCTGCTGAACAAAATAAAGACTTGTTTGCACCACGTTCCCTTAATGCTCGGTGTCCATCTGTGTTCTACCGAGTACCCACCCAGCATGTTTGACAATCGTGTGAAATGTAGCACACGCCTTGTTTTTGACTTGCTGACAGGTTATGCACACAAGCAGGTCTGCTTCTTTTGGACTCTCTTCCCCAAGACCCAACAAACAACATGGGCGACAGCGGACCAAATGCGTTCACAACGCACGCCAGTCGGTGTGAATGGCATGGCAGCAGGTGTGAGAAAAACACAGAATGAATCAAAACAAATGCTTTGGATTAGCCAGCACACAAGGTGTACACCGACCCTAAAACAAAAACTCCAATGACTAGACACCAACCTGAGGTAGTCTCTCTTGCAGTAGGTCTTCCCGTCACGGACGTAGCACGTGCACGTCTCGTCCAGGTACTGCTCGCAGTCGGCGCACTTGAGGCAGTCCGCGTGCCACTCCAGATCCGGCGCCACGCGCATGATGTACTGATCCAGGATCTGGGATCCGCAGCCCACGCACACGGAGGTTCTCCGCTTTTCTGTTTGGGGGAAAAAGATCGTGTGAAAAATGAGTGATGTGTTGGTCAATTTTGTATGTAGGCCATAAATATTATGCGAACGTGTTGTCAAAAGTGAACGTGTTGTCAAAAGTGAGTACATTTGTGATTTGTGTATGTGTACAGTAGAGGAAATAGCAAATAAACGAGCAGAGAGAGGATAAGTGGAAGAAGAACGAAGAGGAAGAAGAACAGGAGGAGGAGGAGGAGAGAAGCGAAAAGGATGACGAGGAGGAGCTTGGAGGAAAGGGTAGAGAAGAAGAAGAAGAAGAAGAAGAAGAAGAAGAAGAAGAAGAAGAAGAAGAAGAAGAAGAAGAAGAAGAAGAAGAAGAAAAAAAAAAAAAAAAAAGAAGAAGAAGGTTGAGAAAAGAAAAGGAGGTGCATCGGAAATACAACACAACTTCACGAAATACAACTGAATACAAATTACAATGCCACGCAACACAACGAAATACAACTCAATACAAATTACAATGCCACGCAACACAACATAACGTAAACCATTACAACACAAGACCATATAACACAACAAAACACAATGCAAGGGATCTCCAAGCGACTAAAACAACGGGTTTTCAATGGCCGCGTTACATAGGCTATAACAATAATCGGCGCATAAATTATCTTACACACAGACCACGTGATCAGCGCCAGAACCAATCATCAACTCACTACGTCACTGTCGCCAAGCATGGCGGCCTAAAATCTACGAAGGCCACGAGCAAAGGTGACGGGACAAGACAGCGTTGTGGATGGCATCGGGTATGGCTTTTGACAAGGCCTCCCCGCTGATATAAGCCTTGACGCCAACCTTGCCCCTGCCAAAAGAGACTGATGCGAACCAGGGGTGACGTATTAGCTATAGCCGACGCGGTGTGTGTGTGTGTAGGTGTGTGTGTGGTGTGTGTGTGTGTGTGGGGGGGGGGGGGTGAGTGTGTGTGTGTGTGTGTGTGTGTGTGTGTGTGTGTGTGTGTGTGTGTGTGTGTGTGTGTGTGTGTGTGTGTGTGTGTGTGTGTGTGTGTGTGTGTAGGTGTGTGTGTGTGTGTGTGTGTGTGTGTGTGTGTGTGTGTGTGTGTGTGTGTGTGTGTTGTGTGTGTGTGTGTGTGTGTGTGTGTGTGTGTGTGTGTGTGTGTGTGTGTGTGTGTGTGTGTGTGTAGGTGTGTAGGTGTGTGGGTGTGGGTGTGCGTGCGTGTGTGCGTATATGTGTGCGTGTGTGTGCGTGTGTGTGCCACTCGGCTGTGTCCGATCATGACTTCCAAGTAGCAAAGGAGGCGACTGCTGTCATTCTGGAGAGCTGGTGGATTGGGGGTGGGGACCTGATCTAGAAAAGTTATTTGTTAGCATTCGCAATGCCACTGGGACCCTCTATCCCGCCTCTAGGACCCTCTATACTGTAAGTGAAGGAGTCCCTGTGACCCCTTGTTTTGCGGGACGATTGGGAGCCCTGACCATGATAGGTGTTTTTGTCCATTACTGTAAACAATGTTTTTTGCACTACTCTCAATATAGTCTTGGTTCTCAGCTTCAAGCTAATGTCAACCAATGAGTCATGTATAGTTCGCCTCTATCTATACCAACGCTGTCCTGGTTTGTACAGTTGAACTTCCCTTATAAGACCAGACCTGTTTACCCCCTACACTAAAATTCTGATTGCTTCTCGGCCTTTTGGCTAAGACAGTGATTCAAGAACATCAATTTTTGTTTATACCCTGGTTGGTTTGTTCAGCCCGTCGTACATGGCGAAAGCCGATACGCGACGTTAAACTGAACTTCCATCCACCCCATACACAAGTCTTGAGTAGTCTGGGTAGTTGAAATGAGTAGTTTTGGTGCAAAATGTGTAGCTGTATTCTTTAAGCCATCATATAATGTTCACTCAAAATGAGTAGTAATCAAGAATTAAAGAGCATTATTTTCAGTTTTGAAGAGTAGTAGAGGTCCAAATTGAGTAGAATACTACTCGAAAAGAGTAGAGTGAACAGGTCTGTAAGACCTTCAAAAATCATCCCAAATGAGGTCTTATAAAGGAGGGGTCTTATAAGGGAGGGAATTTTAATACTTACAAAGAAGGGCAATGTCTCAGAGAAGTAGGTCTTATGTGGGAGGGAGTCTTATAATGGAAGGTCTTATAAGGGAGGTTCCACTGTATTATGACTTCCGACGTTGGCTCAGTGCAGAAAAAACAAACAAACAAACAAACAAGAATGACACAGTGATGCGTGTGCCATGATGTGTGCTTCATGAAACAAAAACAAAACGTGTAACATATCCTTTTAGCGAACGGAAACTATGCGTATTATCTCTGAAAAGTTTTGCTGGGCTAATGAATTTGCTGGGTAATCTACTATCCTTCTATCATTATTTTGTTACTTTCGTTATGCCTGTTTACACACGCGCGCGCCGCCCACGTGCGCACGCACGCACACACAAACACACCAAATAATCAAGGATACAGTCGAGCAATTTGGGCAATTTCTTGCCAGTGTTGTGATGAGTAACCGGGATACAGAGAGTGAAAAGCAGAGAGAGAGAGAGAGAGCGATGGTGAGATTGGGGGGGGGGGGGGGGGGGGGGGACACAGAAACAAGAAAAATATAAAGATAGGTAAGGACTCCCAAGACGCTATTGCATATTTTACATACATACACACATACGCGCGCATGGACACATAGATCTACACACATATGTACAGATAGGGGACAGAGCAGAGAGAGAGAGAGAGAGAGAGAGAGAGAGAGAGAGAGAGATAGAGAGAGAGAGAGAGAGAGAGGAGAGAGAGAGAGAGAGAGAGAGAGAGAGAGAGAGGGAGGGAGACAGAGAGAGAGAGAGAGAGA
>CM065685.1:46625735-46638235 GCA_017654935.2 Phymorhynchus buccinoides | reverse complement strand
CTCAGCTCCATTCTAGCGGGTCCTAAGGGAGAGAGTCATCTGCTGGGTACATAGGGTTCGATGCCGTAACAACAGCAGGAATCCTCAATGATCGAGGCTACTACTAGGCTGCATGCTGCTGCTTGCTTGCTACCAATACTGCCTACCGTACCCTTATCACTGTCCCTTCTCGTTTTAGCGCAACGATGAGGTCTGAGTTCCAGAGCCTTCTTTGTCTGTTTTTTTGTCTGAGAGTCGGTCTGTGTGTCTGTCTCTGGATTAAAATGGATTTTTGTTGATACACAATCATGTGCAGCAACATAAATTAAGATTCGAGTACACATACACACACACATACTCTCTCTCTCTCTCTCTCTCTCTCTCTCTCTCTCTCTCTCTCTCTCTCTCTCTCTCTCTCTCTCTCTCTCTCTCTCTCTCCTCTCTCTCTCTCTCTCTCTCTCTCTCTCTCTCTCTCTCTCTCTCTCTCTCTCTCTCTCTCTCTCTCTCTCTCTCTCTCTCTCTCTCTCTCTCTCTCTCTCTCTCTCTCTCTCTCTCTCTTACATGCACACACACACACACACACACACACAAACCGAAAAGCATGTACATACATACATTATCAGTGATCGCGGTAGGAATTTTGAAAATCAGTTCCACCAGCGACAACCGGTATCAAAGCCAGTCCCAGGGAAACAAAAGCAGTGAAAATCACAATACCAAAGCCTCTGTTAAAACAATATATCAGTCCTAGCAAAAACAATTGTCAGTCCCTGGGACTGATAGGTAAATTTTTGTTCAGCATTTTAGTTTTGCAATCATTATTTTACTGATAATTATCAGTAAACGCGATCACTGATTATAATACATAACATAACACGTAACATACATTATAATCATCATAATCGTGCCGTCATCATCAGCGGCATTTTATCCGAAAAACAAACTGGTGTTCTTTCTGTCTGTCAATGCGCGTGTCTGTGCGCGCGCGAGCATGTGTGTGCGTATGTGCGTGTGTGTGTGTGCGTGTGTCTGTGTGTGTAAAAGACAAAACATGAAGAAAACAAACCCATAACATAATCTGTTTCTAATGACAATCACGATCCACTGTAAACCCGAACGGAAAATTAACCTTGTCCAAACGCTATCCATCCACACAATTTCATCAATATTCTGTACATAATTGTTTTGAGTGATCTAGCAGACTTTAAAAATAAACTACTGTATTTATGCACAAAAATAATTCTACGTTTGAACGAGAACCTATCTAGATCAACTCCCAACTTTCTTCGAGGAATATCTTACTAAACCTTCACTAAAAACTCAATCAAAAAATCAATTCATAATTATTATTATTGTCGTGAGTACACAACAAACAAACAAATACACGACAAGTGTAAAGTGACGTCATTTTATTCACAAGAGACAAAACAAAACTACTAGATATTTCGGCGAATGCGCCTTTATCAACATGAACAAACAAGAAAACAGAAAACAGCCAAATATAGCAAAAGGAGCGAAGAGCAGGCAACAAAAGGAGCAAACAATCAACAAGATCAAAAAGCAATACTTCCCCTCTAAGTCAAAAGTCATAAGTTTCTTTATTGTCCATTAGCATTGTACAACGCACATGGAAACTTGTCTTCCACCGTGTCAAATAAAAATATTAAATAAAAGTATGAAACATAAATTTACATTAACAAATATGTAACTCTCACACCACACCCAATCATTCATCCGCTCTCCGCTATCTTGCTCACTCATCATGCAACCCACCACCACTTCCGCTTTCAGCTTTAACCCTTTCTTTTCTTTTTTCCTTCCTTTCCTCCTTTTTTCCTTGTACCTTTTTCTTTCCCCCCCCCCCCTTTTTTTTTTTTCCCCCTTTTTTCCTACCCCCCCCCCCCCCCCCCCCCTTTTTAATTTTTTGAAATTATTTTTTTAGGTAGGCTTTTTCCCGTTCTCTTTCATCCTATTGTCTGTGTGGATGACAATAGGATGAAAGAGAGCGGGGGAAAGCCTACCTAAAACTAATTTTAACCCCAAAACAACAACAACAACAACACAGTCCAATGCGTAAATGTCGTAACTACGTTGTCTTGCAAGAATGTATTTTCTTCATTTGTTTTCCTCATTGGCGGATTGCCTATCGGTTGTATCCTTTAAAATATGTAAGGTTTTCTTAGATGTATTGTAAAGGCAATCTTTTTTAAAATGTTATATGTGGGAATGAGAATCGAACGTCTGAACTTTTAACTTTATCAAAATAAGATAATGAAAAAAAAACACCAACAAACACGTTAGTAGGTTTTTGAGCATTTGTTGCTTACTGACGTGACAAGACAGATAAAATCCAGAGACAGTGAGACAGACAGGCAGGCAGACAGACAGACAGACAGACAGAAGGTATAAAAATTAGCTGTTAGGTCTGTAAGAGAGAGAGAGACAGACAGAGAGAGAGCGAGAGAGAGAGAGAGAAGAGAGAGAGAGAGAGAGAGAGAGAGAGAGAGAGAGACGAGAGAGAGACGAGAGAGAGAGAGAGAGAGAGAGAGAGAACAACAATTGAACATTTTTTTAATTGCAAAGGCCACCGACCTATCTGCAAGGTCAAAACAATTTACATATATCTGAGAGAGAGAGAGAGAGAGAGAGAGAGAGAGAGAGAGAGAGAGAGAGAGAGAGAGAGAGAGAGAGAGAGAGGAGAGAGAGAGAGAGAGAGAGAGAGAGAGACAGAGAGAGAGAGAGAGAGAGAGAGAGAGAGAGAGAGAGAGAGAGAGAGAAGAGAGAGAGCGAGCAAAGGACCCTGACCCTAATTTCACCTAACACTTTGCTGAACGTTAATTCTTTATTGACTCAAGTCTTCAAGTCTGGGGGTTTGGGGACGACTTAAGCTCCGTCTGTAGACACAGTGAATGCAAGGTTCTCTCACTTCATGCCTTATTATAAAGGGGGTCCCTCGTTCGATTAAGTTAAGCCAAGTTTAACTTGCTGCCTATATTTATATTAACAATAATATTCAGCTTAAGTGTAGTTAACGTCCATACATCTTAAAAGGGTACGATACGTGCATTTTGAAGGTAAATACCTTTGTTTTGTTCATGATGTTTACTTCAGGCACAATAATGGGTTGACAATGTCTCATGTTCATTAAATGCAAAATGATGAAACTATTTTACAGGCATACAATAATCACTAACAGGTAGAATTATTTCAGGTTCTATTATTTTAAAATGCGCCCTTCTATTGTTAAAACAAAATCTATGCTATGTTTAATGTTTATAGACATTTAGGCATCCTTAGCATGTTCTTCCTCTTTTTGCCAATGCCCGTGTTTATTGTAAAATGAATAACTTGGGGCTGGGCATGATTAAAAACCGATATTTTACGTTACTAATGGCTTTTTAATATACAGAGAGGGGGATAATTTTCTATTCAAATGAAAGGCAGACAACTCCTGTCTAAACCATCTTCGACACCACTTCGCCTTGCCCTGTGCGGGTAGCGTTCTGGCTTAACATGTAAATTACATTTTTATTGTCAAATTTGAAAACAGGCAGAAGAAATGGATTGAATGAATTTGAGTCAATATTATTCCAAAGACAAGGAGTTGCAAAAACTATGTCAAGAAGAAAATTATATTATGCATCTTCTTCTTCTTCTTCTTCTTCGATCGCTCAAACAGTCGCCTGTCAATAATGAGCGCATATGCGTCTTAAGAGATAGACCCATCAAGTCCGACTCCGGCTGGAGGAAATCTGTTTGAAAGCGTTTCTTGAAACAAAAAGCAGAAGAATGAACCAGTAAGGCAGAAAGATTATAGATGACAGAAAGCAAAGGGAAAAGGCAGAGTCAAAGAGTGACCGATTAGAGGAAGCTACTACAAGCAATTAATTTCCAGAAGGTGGGTGAACTGTTTACACAAAAGCCCCCGATACCCCGACGGGGGGCATCTGCTTATGACAGCAAAATGTTTTTAAAATTCTCCTTAAAATGACAAAATGGGTGGAATCAGGGCGTTAAATGAACCTTAATCAAGAACACACCCACCCCATTCCCTCTATGTCTCCCCCACCCCCCTTCACCATAGAGATTTCTCCTGACAAATTGCCACAATATGTTCAATACCTCTCCCTTTCCCTCCCCACTCCTTGCCCCGTCTCCAATCCACCCCACACCCCACCCCTTTCTCCCGGGGGTTGGGTTGCCTCCACCCACCCTGCCTTGTGGTTTCTGAAGGGCACACGGAAGACTTAGCCTGAGGTCGCGTGTCCCATTGTTTGATGGACAAGACTGGATAGAGCTTGTGGGTCCTTATCACCTGCTTCTTTCTTCTTTATCCCCCCCCCCCCCCCCCCCGTTTCTATAGAAACTAGAGTACTTTGCGACAAGAGTGAGTGACTGGGCTGTATCAACATTTGTGACCTATAACCACGAACGGGACAGTGCCAAAATGACCATTCTGAGAAAATGATACGGTTAGCAACTTCGGACAAGTTTCCTTCCAATGATACAAGCACCATGCTTGTAACGTTTTTCGTTTTAGAGTTATGAGCATTCAAAGTTGGTAGGTGACTGTCAGCCATTTTGAGAAATATCACAGTCTGAAGTTTAGCCTAGTTGAAGAACATTTAGGAGTATTTAGAGACAATTACAAAGATTGTCCTTTATAAGGTGGGATGTTAGAGAGCAAGAAAATACCCCTTACTCAAAACTCATAAAAAATGATATTTCTGACTTTGCAAGCCTGTTGTGAGAAACTAGCACAGCGACTTAATGTCCCTTTCGTGGTGCTGGGTCACATTTACGATCGTGAGGGGGTTAATTTGATAGCAGAAAGGACCACAACAGGTGACTTTGTCCGTCATTTTAAAATGAATATCTTCTCTTACACGCAACTGAAAAGGTGGAGTTTGCCAGAACTGTGTATTTCCGTCTCTCTTTGCACAAAAAGGTGTTCCAGTCACCACATAGCACACACTACTGGTCCGATCGTGACGAGATTTGGCAGGACGGTTTCTGGTGGTACGAAGCCCACAAGGATCATGCCCGTTGTTTCGTTTTTAAAACCAAAAAGACACTTGGAAAATGGCTTCGACAACTAGCTGGACTGGTGATTATTGCAAGGAAAACATTGACCGAACATTGTTATAGGCCTAATATCATCGGTGAAAGGTGCATGCGTAATACACGTACATTTGTTAGCCGCGAAGCAACCTAATCTGTCTGTTAATACCATTAATAAGAGCAAGCCGCAAATCGGCATACAGTGTACATGCATCTAGACAATGAAGTTCAATCTGTCCATGCGAGTCACACGAAAGACAAGGACTTGAGTCCTCGTTTGATCTTTCTTTTTTTCATGTTATTTTCTCTCCCACTTCTGTGAAGATGTTTTGCACCTTGCGATAAAAATGAGGGACTGTACGCGTCTCTTTGTGTTCGTCTGTAGGCTAGTGGGAATACGTTTATCCGTTTTCCCACCCGTTTGTTTCTTTAACTATCCCAGGTGCAAAAGAAATGGGCAAGGGGAAAAAGTGACTTGAATAGTCAACAGTTGATTGGTAGTAGCTTTGCCAGAGAACGAATGATCGGGAAGGAGCGAACACGTTGAACCCTTTGTCTCAAAGGGATCAGGAAAGCGCAAGTCAGTATTGGCCACTGCAACTAGGGTTATTAACGCCCTTGACGGCAAGAGTTAAGCCCTTGGTGATCAGTATCCAAAAGCGCATTCACTCTTGCAAAAGGCAGCCATTAAGTGGTCTCAAATAGGGTTATTGGCGAGAGTTATTCCCTTGTTTGGTCAGTACTCAACCATCTTCCTTCCTACCCACCAAAGGCATTCACTCTTGCAAAAGGTGTTCTTTGCAGTGGCCAATAAAGCGACGTTCCTACTTATATATTTTACATGCGGTATGCATTACACTTTCTGAACAATCAAGCGTGCTTATGTACTTTGAAGAGAGCATCATACACACACCTTAAAACTTCATCACTATAAAATAAATTCAGCCCAGTTCTCCAGAACATCAGTTGCCTCCTCTGGTATCATAAAGTCACAGTCTGACATTGCTGACTGACCACTGACAAACGCTTGTTGCTGCTTTTGATACAAGACGTTCAATGCTGCACTTGGTCATCTCCAAATATGGAAAGTGATGCCATTTTCAGCGACACTTTTGAATGGGTTTCTTTTAACCATTCAATCTGAAATTAAACTGACTCTAGCCATAACCCTAACCCTATCCCTAACACAAACCTAAACCTTACACTGTCAAATACACAAAAAATAAAACTTTTCTAAAAAATGGAGTGTTCCATGTTTGGAGATGACAAAGTGCAGTCTTGAACGCCTAGTGCTCTTGATGGTTTGGTGCGTTTCGTATTTGTCTGCCATGGCATACAAACATGCTTAAACTACACACAGTTACGCTGACAACTTTTAAGGAAAACACAAGCAGTTTAGAAACCCAGCCAGGCAGGCTGAAAGCCACTTCGACTTTGGTGGTTTTAATCAAGAAAAGTAGAATGCTACTCCTTGTTTTAATGCAACATCTACCACACAATGGTTTTTTTTTTATTGATCAATAAAGATTGTTACCGTTGCTTGCTTGTATTTACAGTAGCCATTTAAAATAAATCTGATATAACATGTAAAAATGATATCTGAAATCCTTCAAAAATAGTCCCACCCACCCTCTTTTCTTTTCTTTTTATCGATAATGATCCCTAAGGAGCATTGAGTAGATAAAAAGATTAATGTTGGGTTTTCAGGTTTGTATCCAGTCTTTTTTATGTGTGGTTCTCATTTCTATGTCTGATTTTCCTGTCATTGTAATCTCCATGCACATATTAAACAGAAGGAAAACTTAAGTTCTATTCAAACATACAAATTGCATACAAATAGATAGAGGTTGTGTCACTATTGTATTTTTTTTAAATAAAAAAAACAAAGACTACATCAACTTTTCAAAATTATTCTGTGTTTCTAATAAGCTTTCGTTTTTATCAAACTTCAGTGTTCAACCCAATGACAGACAAGAAAATTAGACAACCACCAAGAAAATTCATCAATCCCAAATGGTAAAATCCTGCTTATTTTTATACTTTAAGAAAAGGGGGTTCACCATCCATAACGTTTGTTTAAACATCCCCCCAAGCCCAGCCCACCCCCGTTTGTTTTCATTTAAAAAGTATGATGCCATACCTTGGTTTTATATATACAATTTTGTGCTTCCATCTTATGAGATTTTTATATAGCATATGATTTCTAAAACTGAAATAATGAAGCCTGGATAGAAGATAATGAAATAAACAACGGCGGACAACTCTCCATTTTTAAAGGGTACACAACTCCCAACAAATCCAACTATGGCACTAACCATGTCATTTTGGAAATTAAGTTTCCGGCAGTGGGTGGATGCATTGTGCCTCCATTCGGGGAGCTGGACGACCCTGCCCTCCACGAGTCTCCATGGGAGTACCGGGGGGGGGGGGGGGGGGGGGGGGGGGGGGTTGAGGGTCTTTTGCATAAATAGTTCCTTACCTTCTGGAAGTTCTTTGCTTGTAACTCCCTTTGTTTGACTCTGCCCTTTGCGTTATGTCATCTACTGTTGTCTTTCTGACTTATTGGCCCATCTTTCTGCCCCTCCCCCCCCCCCTTCCCCCAAAAAAAGTCCAAATAAGTTTCTTGTTTGAGCTCCTCCGAAATCGGAATGTGTCGGCTGAACACAGCGGGGAGACCAGTGAATACTGAAAACCGGTACACATATGTACCTCGTCCATCATGGTTGTAATTATGGCCTGGGAGCGCAATAGAAGAAGAGGTTTATGCACATTATGTTTCTCTGTCTTGGTTGGCGTGATCTGTGAATCTTAACAAACTTGGGACTTCCACTATTGAGGACGTGTCTGGGTGTGTTCCTCTGTGTTTCCTTTTAGTATCTGCGAGGAGCTAGGCTGTTGGTACCATAGGTGGCTCTGATGGGAGTTGTGTATCCTTTTAAAGTGGAGAGTTATCCATCTTTGTTTGCGTCATTATAATTTCTAAACACAATGTAGGCATATTTTCAACGCATGTTGCATCCCTTTAATTCCATTATAATGCTCATGCTTTTACCTTGTATCACAGTTTGTTGTGGCCATCGTGAAAAGCCACTGTTTATTATTTCCTTGTGTGTGTGTGTGTGTGTGTGTGTGTGTGTGTGTGTGTGTGTGTGTGTGTGTGTGTGTGTGTGTGTGTGTGTGTGTGTGTGCGTGTGCGTGCGTGTGTGCGTGTGCGTGTGTGTGTGTGTGTGTGTGTGAAAGTTAATTCAACAGTTGGAAGTAAACATTGTAGACGTTTGTAAACAGGAAGTGTTTTGTGCTAATAAAATGTAATGGTATTTAGTATTACAATATCCAAGTAAATTTCAATGCTCTCTGTCAACTGTGTATGCAGGTTGCATAAAGGCTCTCTATATATATATCATTATTGTAATTGGCTGTTATTGTTAACAATGTGTACTTATACTGTTGTTCACATTTGACTAAGTGCACAGACAGAACTAAACCGCAAACAAACTGTATTCATGTGGCACTCTATGGTGGTGTGCCATCTTCCGCGTGACACATTAATTAATGTAAGAGCATCTTTGCAGTTTGTGCACTACTTTGATTACATGCTCCTAAGTTAATGGCAATTAAAAAAAAAAGAAGCATTTAGTACACATTTTCCCCAAACTAATCTTGTTATCGACATGGTACAGAATATCCCCGAAATGTATGCACAAATGGTAGGACTACTGAGCACAAAGCTAGCCATAGTGCACCATGAACCACATACTGTAGTGTATGCCTTTTATATAATATATACAAAGAAATATAAGCTAAAGCCAAACATTGTAAAGACGTTATAACCCAAACTCACAACCAACACCAATGTGTGTGAAAACCATACTCAAGTGTGAAAACATTGCTCAATGTGATACTTGACGTGCGTAAGATCAAAATGACTAGACAGACAAAAGAATCATAGATGAATGAACAAGATAACATAAAACTTCAATGTGCAATAGCAGCAATACCTGTGCAATACCTGTGTAAACAAACGTACTTCAATGTTTACTTTACACGGATCATGTTATACACAGGAGTGATATTAAACATGTGTTAAGCAATATGGGTGAATACAAGCCACCGGAGACCAAAATGTGTGGGCTTAATCTTTAGCAAAGACTGTATTAACGATTTCCAACGTAAGCATGATAACTGGATTTAAGTAGTAACGCCTTTTGAAGCGGAGAAGATAGTTGGAAAAGTTTACTTACTGCCAATATGAGGTTGGGCCTCCATTGCCATTTCGTCGGCTTTGGAGGGCGAAATGTTGCCTGGCTCCGATAGATACCTCATGCAGTTGTTGGTTGACTACAACAGCTAGAACATCAAACCAAGCTACAACTTGACTGACATCGTGTCAACACAAACACGTGATATAAAAAACAAAACGTCCGTCACTGACAACTGCTCTTTGTCGCGAATTCAGCCACCCCAAACTGTCGTCGACCAGTAGTGATGACCTATTCAAGAAAATCACCAACGTTTGTTTCTCTGAGGGAGCATACAAACATGAAGGGTGGGTAGTGAAGAGAGAGGGTCGATGCCCGCACAAACAAAACAACAACAAAATAACTGCACGCCGACCGAAGAACACGTTGTATGGATGTATGTATGATCCGTGCTTCTGTTCGTTCGTTCGTCTGCTGTTATGGGTGGTTTCTGCTTTGCGGCTCTTTTCCGTGTAGCGCTGTCAAACAACTTCTCCCTCGACTCGTGCTCGCTCGCGACACATAACACCGAGCACAAATTGCCTCCCCCTTTCCTCTTATCCCGTCGCTCCCATTGGCTGGCTACCGCTTGCCATCCGCACGAGCTGCCCGCACGTGGTGCCAATCAATATTCCCTAGGGGGCGGAGCTAAAGTAGAGCACGCGGACGGGCTAACTTCTCCTTAGCTACCGAGAGACAAGGGGGCGGGGTTATAGAGGGGTGTGGAAGGTGATAGGCTGGGGAAAACTCTGACCACAGTCAGTAGGGAAGAGAATGGAGCGGGTGGAGGGTGGTGGTAAGAGGTTGTCAAGTGTGGTTAGGGTCAACCAACCTCCACACTTTTCCCTTCTTCTTCTTCTATTCCTTCTCCTGAAAATCTCGCGTGCAGTTCGGCTGGGCAACTGACGTGGAAAACAACAACAACACTACCAGGAGCGTGACGCAGTCGAACCAACAGCACGAGTGAAGATAAATTTGATCTCTCTCTCTCTCTCTCTCTCTCTCTCTCTCTGTATGTAAAAAATCTTATGAACTGATTTAGTCGCCAGTTAGGCTTATATTCTTTAGTTCATGGTTTATGCTTCCTTGGCATTGGAGCATTGTTTGCTAATGTCAATCAAATTCATTTATCTCTCTCTCTCTCTCTCTCTCTCTCTCTCTCTCTCTCTCTCTCTCTCTCTCTCTCTCTCTCTCTCTCTCTCCTAGTGTACGCTATCTATGTATGTAAGATGATTAATGTATTTTATGTTTCTTAAAAAATCTTATGAACTGATTTAGTCGCCAGTTAGGCTTATATTCTTTAGTTCATGGTTTGAACTTCCTTGGCATTGGAGCACTGTTTGCTAATGTCAATAAAATCATTTTTCAATCTCTCTCTCTCTCTCTCTCTCTCTCTCTCTCTCTCTACTCGGACCTGAGACGCCTAGCTGCCCCATTCTGGCACTGCATTGTTTTCTTTCGGGTCGTTTTTTGTCTATCTCTGTTCTATCTTTTCGCGTACACTCGTATCTTCTGTTTGCTATCCGACAACTGTGGCATCAGTTGGACCGATAAGTCTTTACATGCTTTTCATTTCTCCCTCCTGCCCCCCCCCCCCCCCCCTCTTTTTTTTAACCCCCCTTTCTGTGTTAGATGAGTTTTACTCAAATGTCATTGCACAGTCGTGGCTGCAAACGTATCATTATTTTTGTTAATTAATTTAAAGGTGGCACAGCTAGCTGAGAACGGCGCGCAATCGATTTAACCCTTTCGCCGCCAGCCATTTTTCAGCCAAACATTTCCATTAAACTTACTTGGGTAGAAACAAAAATATGTCTGTAATATTGGGGATTCCTCTGTGACATATTTATAGTACGGCCTATCCCCACCTCCCAAAATGAAGAGAACAGGGTCTTTGGATAGCAGACCCTGATTTGATGCCTTTTAGTGACATGGGTGTTAAATCATTGTGGTGCTAAAATGTGACGTTGGCGGTGAAAGGGTTAAAACCACCAAAAATTGTGATGGCCTTATATCTCTATAAGATACCTGGCACACTTGTGTACAATTGATTGCTCTTTTCAATACAAGTATTTTTAGGGGGTGGTGGGGGTGGGGGTCACAATGTTGTTTATGTGTGGACAGAAATATTAGTTTCATATAAATTGTAGTAACGAAAGTCAAACATTTATCATGACACGTGACACAAATTACAAAAATGCTTACTGGGGATCATCTATATCCAATCCTCCGAAGTCGGAGTGTGGCTGCCCATGTGGCGGGGTAATCAGAAACGGTCACACATGTTATGTCCTCATCCCTAGCTGTTGCATTTGTACCATAGTGTTCAAGTGCCTCGGTTGTTAGGATGATCCCTGGAGTCTTTAAGCCAGGGTACGACAGCACAGCAAGCATCTATATCCTTATATCTAGCTTATGAACCAAAGGCATTAATTTGGCAAGATTATTCTCTCATCAGTGGGGGGTTTTCTTCCAAAAATGAACAATTTCGCAATAAATTCATTATTAAACAAATAATAATAGCATGAAGAAAAATAAAGTTACTTTGAATCTGGAGGTTCACAATCTAGCTACGAGTACCCTGAGTGTGTGTGCAAAAGTTTATACAGATATCTCAAATAGTTTATGCAATATCCTGCAAAAACCATAATCGTCGGCCTTAGTAGTAGTAGCAGTAGTGGCAACAGTAACAGTCGCATTCTGATCGCTTCTCGGCCTTTTGGCTAAGACAGTGATTCAGGAACATAAATTTGTGTTTATACCATGGTTGGTTTGTTCAGCCCGTCGTACATGGCGAAAGCCGATACGCGACGTTAAACTGAACTTCCATCCTTATCGTGGCAGTACCATAGCCGATGAGGTTTATCCGAGGCGTGGTTACTGCTACACATATCTGTATTTTAAAAAAATCGGGACTTTACTGGTTAAGCACTGCCTCCGGGTATTACCCCCAGTATTGTTCCCATCATCTTTATATTTACAAATGCCCCACATGGCCTGTACCCAGACCCGAATTACTAAAACACTGAAGAAGAGCAAACGTTTATAATTATTGGTTTATTTTTGTTTTAATGGTAATCAACTTTTGCATGGTTACAGTTTTTGTTTCTTAGCTAGTTGTGTTGCTGGAAACGTAAGGACAAAAATAACGTTGTATCCGAAATTCTTCTAAACTGTAAGGGTAATTTCTAACTCTTAATACCAGTATTTTTCATACGATTT
>CM065685.1:46613235-46615735 GCA_017654935.2 Phymorhynchus buccinoides | reverse complement strand
CTCAACTAAAGGCGTCTTCCCACAACGACGTGTCTAAACGTATTGCCTCAATTTGCTGCAGCAATTAGACGTCTGCTGGTTTTTAACCTTAGGCATAGACGCAAAACCATGCAGGGTTTTTTTTTGGTTGTTGTTAAGATCCTTGCAATTAATTGTTCGTTATCGTTCTTAGCCTATTTAACGTGGTGACAGTCCTGACATGGCCTTAGTTGTCGACGGTGCTATAATTTTAATCTTAATCTTAATCTTAATCTTTCTTAGCCTACTTTTCAGATGGAAAAACAGTATGATTTATTTTTTTCATCGAAGAACGCTATAGAAGCTTTATTTATTTATTTATTATTATTATTATTATTATTATTATTATTATTATTATTATTATTATCCTTGACAAACGCAGCAATCTTTTGGGCACATGTAATTCACTGAAGATGGTTTCTTTCTAATAAAGTGTACATTAATTTAAATACAAGGAGACCATTGCCTAAGTCACTACAGAGTGCTGAAGCTGGTACCTTGCACCGTGTGTGTGTGCATGCCATTCAGATGTAGTGCCTGTTTAATAATTAGCGAGCAAAGCAATATCAACCTAAAATTGCATCTGATAATGGTGGTCAAGAACGATCGAGGGCCAAGGGGGGGAAATATCCATTTTAATGCATCAAACCACAGCACGTATTACAAACATTAAAACACACACACACACACACACACACACACACACACACACACACACACACACAAAGACTCTCTCCGGCGATTCCTCCTAGTTCTTTGATGCTGTTCTATTCACCCTCCTCTTACTCTAGTTTCCCCCCACTCCTTCTTTTCGTTCTTCTTCAATCTTTCTTTCTTTCCTCTCATCTTTATTGTTGTTGTTTTTTTGTCCTCCTTCTTTCTTCCCCGTTTAAACATTACATTTCTAAAAAGAATTTGTGTGTTTTTTACGCACAGAGTCAATGTTGCTTAATTGTTGGGAAAAAAAGAAAAAGAAAGCTCGAGCAGAGCCTAAACAAGTACACGTAATTACAAATTCAAATCCAGATAAGTGTGGATGGCCGTGTTCCCCACGTCGGACATGTGTCTGGGGCTTTAATTCAAGAACATCCGCTGAGTGAAGTCTGTGCAAGCATGGAGAAGAACAGACAGGTCTGCGAAGAACCCTCTTTCGTAGACGAGGCCTTGTTCTTCATAGGCGCTCTTGAACATGTCAGAAATCAATGGTCGTAGGTTTGACAAGACTCTACAGTGATCATAAAGCTGTATTTTAGGAACATGTTTAGCTAATAACCTTTTTGGAATACTAACCCTATGGAAAAACCCTATGCCCTAAACCTAACCCTACCCCCCACTATGTACTGCAGTACACCACGATTTGTCACAGTTGTGGTTCGTTGCGTTTTTCCGTCTTATAACGCAGTTAGGTTTAGGGCTAGTAATTTAGGGCTAGGGTTAGTATTCCAAAAAGGTTATTAGCTAAAAATGTTCCTAAACTACAGAGCTTTATGTACCTTGTAAGAAAGTGTGTGCATGAAAAATTCAATTAACCGAGATAGGTAGCGGGGGTGGCACATCTTGACCTTTACCCGGATTTTTTTCGGGCCTGAAGACCCTCTCTGTCTACCCAGCAGTGAATGGGTGGGTACCTGATTCGCTTAGGGAAGGTTAAAGGCGGCGGAAGGAGAGGGATTGGCTCCGCCTTCCATGATGCCGTGCCCTTGACACGGTAAACCTCTAACAGTTCACCCACCCTACGGCCGATAGGCTATGGGACGTTTACCTCTCCACTGCAGAAAAGTATGATACTTGAGGTCAACGTACGAGACTAAACGAGGCGATAGACAAAGTCAACACTAATGATCTGTCACTTCAACTGGCTTGAGAAACTCGAAGGAAGAAGAAGAAGAAGAAGAAAAAGAAGAAGAAGAAGAAGAAGAAGAAGAAGAAGAAGAAGAAGATGATGATGATGATGATGATGACAATGACAACGACGATGGCGATGATGGTGGTGGTAATTAATGTATTGCTGTTGCCGCTGCTGGTACTGCTGGTGCTTATAACAGTGCTGCTAGTGTTGATGATGGCAAAGCTGCTGCTACTGCTACTTACTGTTGCTGCCGTTCATGATGATTATGCTGCTGCTGCTGCTTCTGGGGATGAATAACAACAACAACGACGATGATGATGATGATGATAGCGATTGCTTCATCTGCATCTGCATTCATAGTTGATATGGCTACATCGTGGCATATTCATCAACAAAACTTGGGGAAAGCACACCCTAATTTATTTATGTATTGTTTTGCTTTACATGGCCAGCCAGCGCTCGTCCAGTGTGCAGCCAGCATGATGCCAAGTAGCAGCAATCTATATAACTAATTTCTTCTCTTTTTTTCACGGTTTTTTTTTTTCCTTTTCTGAACTTTCATGAAAGGCTGGGGGATATGGGAGGGGGAGGGGGGGATGAAGGGTGGGAAGTGGAGGGCGGGGGTAGGTATCA
>CM065685.1:46578235-46603235 GCA_017654935.2 Phymorhynchus buccinoides | reverse complement strand
AGGAGAATGGACCGGTAAGGCAGAAAGATAGTAGATGACAGTAAGCCAAGGGAAAAGGCAGAGTCAAAGAGAGTGACGGATTAGAGGAAGTTACAAGCACATAAGTTCCAGAAGGTGGGGGAACTATTTATGCAAAAGACCTCCCAATATCCCCACGGGGGGTGGGGGGTGGGGGTGGGGGATGGGAGTACAAGGGCTAACTAATCTGCACTTTGGGCTGGCATGTTTTGGCCCATCCACCTCTCTACTCCCCGACCCTACCGCAAGTTATCCCCCCCCCCGTGGGGATACCGGGGGGGGGGGGGGGTTTCGTATAAATAGTTCCCCCACATTCTGGAAGTTCTGTGCTTGTAACTTCCTCTAATCTGTCGCTCTCTTTGACTCTTGCCTTTTCCCTTTGCTTACTGTCATCTGCTATTTTTCTAGCTCACATGTCCATTCTCCTGCCTTTTATTTTTTCTCTCTATAAATTCTTACAAAGATTTCTTCAGCCGAAGTCGGACATGATTAGTTAGGCGCATATAACGGCAGCATGACGCATCTACGCTCACGTGACAGGAAACTGTCTGAGCGAACGAAGAATAATAATAATATAATTTAACATATTTTTTTAAATTTAATATTGTTACCTTTTTATGTTCTTCTTGCTGTTTGTTTGTTGTTGGGATTTTCGATTGTTTATGTATTACATTAATATATAAAACATATTTGAAAATTAAGATAGCGCTTCATTACTCTGCTTGGCCGTCCGTCACTATTATTGTCTGTGCACTTTTTTCTTTAAGATAGAGCTTTATATAAGGTTTCTTGTTGCCCTATCTAATGATCATTGTTGATTTTCATTTGTGATTTTCAGAAATAAAATGCTATTTAAGCCAAGAAGAAGAAGAAGAAGAAAAAGAAGAAGAAGAAGAAGAAGGAAGAAGAAGAAGGAAGAAGAAGAAGAAGAAGAAGAAGAAGAAGAAGAAGAAGAAGAAGAAGAAGAAGAAGAAGAAGAAGAAGAAGAAGAAGAAGAAGAAGAAGAAGAAGAAGAAGAAGAAGAAGAAGAAGAAGGAAGAAGAAGAAGACGACGGCAAGTTATGCGGGCAACTAAGAGATCTGTGGGGGCGACGTTTCGTTCCAGGGGGATTTTATCAGCGAGAAAAGTCCTCAGTGTGACACTTAGGCTGATAAAGAGACTGATAATCGCCAGATAATGGCTCGCCAAGTCATGTCCTGATGATCAAGAGGAGGAGGAAGAGGAGGAGAAAGTGGGAGGCATAGCAGAAGGGCCAAACAGCAAAACAAGGGAGGGAAAGTGGGCAAAACTAAAGGCAGGTTAGGGGGCTAAACAAAGACAAGGTTGATAGAGAGAGAGAGAGAGAGAGAGAGAGAGAGAGAGAGAGAGAGAGAGAGAGAGAGAGAGAGAGAGGGAAAGGAGAAGGAGAGTGGGATAAGAAGTAGGGCTGACCAGGGGAGAGGAACAGCTTTGAGAGTTAAAACTATCATAAAAGAAGTAACTAGAGGTTTAGTAAGGAAGTTTCCAGGAGCCAGGACCAGAACGGAATTTATCGACACTATAGGCCTAGTATGTGTGTGTACGTGCGTGCGTGCGTGCGTGCGTGCGTGCGTGCGTGCGTGCGTGCGTGCGTGCGTGCGTGCGTGCGTGCGTGCGTGTGTGTGCGTGCGTGCGTGCGTGCGTGCGTGCGTGCGCGCGCGCGCGCCGATATGTGTGTTTGTGAGAGAGAGGGAGAGAAATTTAGGCCTACTCCAGTGTCCTATATCAATAGCCTAAAGTAAAGGATGAATCGTGGTTAAACAAAGATGAACAAGAAGAAGAAGAAGAAGAAGAAGAAGAAGAAGAAGAAGAAGAAGAAGAAGAAGAAGAAGAAGAAGAGACACGGGTCATTTAGGATGTAGGCTGTAGTCTTAGTTTACAAAACGTTAAAACTATGTTACATAATTATTGATTTGACGGCCAGAAACTCATATGATTAGGGATTATAAGAACATTTGCTACTAACATTAATAGCAGATGTAAGCTTGTTCCTCTTGTTGGGAACTAACAACATCTTTGAATGCTTGGGGCAAAGCCTTCAAGGCTCACTCGCTTTGTGTTTTGGAGATAATATCTAAATGCCAGATTGTTTACTTTCAAATAAGCCCCATACCCCAGAATGTTGCGTGTTTGATCATTTATCCTTTTTATTTAATCATGCAAACTGTTCCTGCCTGAAACCTTGTATAAATACTCATATGTACTCAGTTTTAATTACTGAAAATAGAGGAGATCCAAGTGTTAAATTTATATCACGGACACACAACTTAAAGATCCACCAGACCACGTGTCAGAATCACGGGTTTCACGTGTTTTCCCTCTTATAGCTGGTAAGAAATCTTGTTTTGACCAGGTTTTACTTCCATACAAATGCCCCCAAATTGAAAAGGAAACACCATTTTAAAGAGCAGCCTCAATTTCAAGTTGGGGGCATTTGCATGTGGGTCACAGCTAAAAAACAACAACAAGGGACTTAATCGTGGTGAGAGAGAGAGAGAGAGAGAGAGAGAGAGAGAGAGAGAGAGAGAGAGAGAGAGAGAGAGAGAGAGAGAGAGAGAGATGTTTTTATTGTCTCGTAGCGTGAAGCGAAGCAACATGACATTGTGACTCATATTCATACAGATGAGCCGGTGAGACATACAGTCAAAACTGACAGGCAGCGAGGTATATGAAGAGATGTGCCCTCGCACGATTTTCATGTCCTGTCCTTTTTGTTATCAAAGTAAACACTCATACGCTTTCACAAAACATTAAGGAACACCTGCAAAGAACATTTTTGTCATGGGAAGGTATCGCTAAAATCTGATAAAATTGATACACTATTTATATTTCATGTAGTAATCTACCAATAAAACATTTCATTCTTAGCTGTATTTGATGTAGAATATTCGACATATAAGGTACAAATCCATAATTGATAACTAGGTATGCTTGTGCACAAGTTCCTAATGTATTTGTGTTAAGTGCATTGTGATCACTATAAAATAATTTGGACTCTAATTTTTTTGTCATTAAAAACTCAGGTCAGGTAGTTAGGACAGTAGGCCTCGCGGCCTCGTCACTGTCCTTTCATTTTTGTTTGAACTTTTGCACAGCCGAGAGTTTTTATATTTTGTTTTTGGCAAATCTGATTTCTAGTATGTACCATTTTCACACTGATCATAAAGAAACAAAACATACACAATCAGCGAGAAGACAATAAAACAAACACAACACATCCAAAATTTTGACTCTTATGTCAGTTAGAACCCGAAATATGGCAATAAATGTATGAGGAAAAAATTCCCCGCTTTCGTGGCCGTTTTGCCAAATTTGAAAACTTGTCAGTTTTGGAGGACTCTGAGAGCCAAGCTACTTCATTTAACTGAATAAAGACAAGAGGATTTATTATTTGAACTTTGTAGATAAAGCTAATTGAATTTGAGGCTTAGACTATACCTTTGTTCATTTTGACACTCCAAAAATATCTAGGCCAAGTTTGAAACTGAACGTTATTGGTCAAATATGAAGTTCACTGGAGTAGAAAATAGAAAATGTGCCGCGCAGCTGCTGATAGTGTCTTCACGATATAGTTGGCACATTCTGTTATTTTATGTAAAGCAAATCTTCCAAATATTATTTTTCTTTGAGTTCCTCTGAAATCAGAATGTATCGGCTGAATGCAACAGAAATACCAGTGAAAACTGAAAACCAGATATACATACCTCATCCATTATGGCCATATGGCCTAGGAACGCAGAAGAAGAAGAAGCCTGTGTTCTGTGTCTGTCTCAATATGCGTTGCTACCTGTAACCTATAACTCACTTTGTCGGTCTGTCGGTCCAAAATTGTCGCACATATTGTAAAAGAGAAAAACATACTTGGGCATAAAGTAACATTTCAGTTGTTATATCTACAGTCCTTAGGTATGTGAAAATAGGGTTTTACGCCCTCTTCGGCCTTTCCGCCATGTGGGGCATTTGTAAATATAAAGATGGTGGGAACAATACTGGCAGCAATACCCGGAGGCAGTGCTTAACCAGTAAAGTCCCGATCTTTTTTTTTAATACAGATATGTGTAGCAGTAACCACGCCTCGGATAAACTTCATCGGCTATGGTACTGCCACGATAAAGTTATGTATAGACAATTTTTAAGTCCTTAGGTAAGGAAAGAATTGTATACTGAACAGAGCACATGAATCTTCATTTTAAAGCGTACATAATAATAAACATACGTAATACAGACACTGCAACAGACACGACGAGTATGCGGTGCTTCTTTCGATGAGCATAAGTATAATAAATAGTTTTAAATGTTTTCCAAAAGATATAAAAAGTTACGAAATGGTGCAGAGATAACATTCTGGTTTACAGATTAAAATTATTGAAAAGCCAGGTGAGGCGACTCAGTGTATGTAATGATTGGAGTGGTAAAAATAGACCGCTGCCACAAACGATTGCGAATCCGCGCTTGTTTTAAATATTTTTTTAAGTGGTTATAAAAAATAGGTGCATTTTTGGTATAGCCTATGCCTGGTATCTTGGCCTGCGAATATCGGGCCATGACTTACGACTCTGCTGTTTCAAACAATGAATTTGTCGTAAGAAATTGTTGTCTACCAGCTGTGAAGTTTTCTTTTTTTGTGTTCCCTTCCACGTGCCAGAAACTCGTGCTGTAGATCTGTGAATTCTGGCACGTTTTATGCTAATAAACAACATCTAACAGTGATGTAGAAATAGAATCACTCACACACACACACACACACACATACACATACACACACACGCGTATGCACATAATTCTACACACGCATTCGACGGACGCGCGCACTCATGCTCAAACGCATGCATGTGTGTGTGTGTGTGTGTGTGCGCACCACTCCCCCCCCCCCCCGTCTTTGACTTCACCCTCCATTCCCCTTGATTTCATTATAATTATTATAATTATGTATGCATGCTTTAGCCCTATATTACTTTGTGAATTCTTGAAGTGTTGTGTGTCTTGTCCCCATTTATTTCTTGATTCACGTTTGTATTTTTATGTGAGCAGGATGAGAAAAAACCCATTCTCAGCTTATTCTTTAACCCTCAGTAAAGGGAAATTGGAATCTTCCCGAGACAATTCCGAATTTCCCTAAGGCTGGGAAGATTCGCAACTGTCCCAGGAAAATTCGGAATCTTCCCGGGAATATTCTGAACCTGGGAAGATTCCGAATTCTCCCGGATTCCAAATTTTCCCGTGACATATACATACGTAGATAGACAAAGACAACACCAACATATGTTTAGAGACCAATATGTTTTTCGATTGGCTCAAAACGGTGGTAAGGCTTCCCTGTAATTCGTTGTTGTTGTTCTACTTTCGGATCCACAATTCTACTTTCCTCATCTACTTTTCCCACTGTCAAAACTTGTAAAAAAATAAAATAAAAAATAAAAATAACGTCTTTGTCATACTCAGGCTAATTTCTGTTCAGAAGGGATTACCTTTTTTGTGTGGAATATGCTGTGAAACTCCAGCACTATGTTCATGAACTCTGCTCTGAACTTGCTGCCAGTTAAACAATACAGGTATAAATTAACTCCGCTGTTGGAGTAATAACATATTTGGCTGGCTGCCCGAAATACCAACAGTTGTCCGTTTTGAACAGGATCTGACCAGTTTAAAAAATACACACGCGCTATGTGGTATAAATTGATTGGAGTTGCAAACAGGAGAAACCAGAAACATGCAGCAATCAATGTGACCGTCAATGAAGACACTTTCTGTTCTCTGGAAGACTGGGTGGCTTGTTGTACAGGAAGATGTCGGTTCGTTCTGTCATATCTGACCAGTGACCACAGAAGCACACTGTTACTGACTGCCAGCAGTATGAAAGGTACGAGACTAAAACAAATCAGACGTATCCAAAACCAGATGCGAAAATAAAACCTTATGTACATTTTTGAACCGGACTCGTCACAAATCCCATTTCGAATATCATATCCATACAAATAGTGACCATGCATCAGAACGACGCTGACCACAATAACACCAGCAGTAACTCGTGACTTTCTCTTGGTCCACACAGTACTAAAATGAAGTGGCCACAGTACAGAAGCCGTTCTCAGCATGGTGAGGGACACCAGAATCCATGACGACAGAGGCGGCGCGGTATGTCTCAAAAGTACGATACTCTTGCATTGCCAGGAGCCCATATTTTCGACATACGGTACGTCAAACACCCACGGTGATATGTACATTAAAGGGTTCAGTACTATCACCATCTGATCACTCACAGCCAGAATGAGAAAGAAAACACTCAACATGGATGCAGGAAGACGAAGAATTATCAACACGATCATGAAATTTCCGTACAACCCTACCACCGCCACGAGAGGAAGACTAATATCCCTGATTAGGTAGGCTACAATTCTAAAGGGTCGATTTAGATCATACCAAGACGCCCGTTTCACACGATATGGGTCCTCCATTGCTGTGGCCGCCCAGGAGACTTAAACCTGAAGTAAAGGTAGCTGGGTATTCTCTTTGTGAAATGAACAAGGGGAAGAAACTCTCCCGTTAATGAACTCCCCCACCAAAGTTATTTATTACACCACCGCCTAGCACAGCATAGGCAACAGCCAAATGGAGACAGACTTAACTTCATCCTAAAAAAAGGATTAGCCAGGTTTCCCTATGTGACCATCACCCACACAGTAGACAACAACAGTGGTGGGAGAGAATTGTGTACAAATAAATCAACATTTATTCAAGAATGGCTTAGCCTTCTAATCTTGAATATGTTGAACTCAAACAACACACAACACAGAACAAACTGGTATGCTTTGATAGAAGTTGGTTTAATCAATGTAATGATTGAAATAGTGTACTGAATTAGTGAGGCTATGAGAGGAGATAGTGAAATGAAAAACAACAACAACATACAATATTTATACGGCGCTGAATCTTGATTCAAATCAAATCCAAGCGCACACACACGTTAGCATTCATAACGCATTCAAACAAAAACGCAATACAAAGCGAACACACACGGATGACATAAATGGAATATAACAGAAACAAACATAAAGGCAAGAGGGAGAAGACAAAGAGAGCGGAGCTTCAATGACAGGGGAACAGGTGGGTTTTGAGGTTAGATCTGAAAGCAGAGAGGGTTGGTCGCTGACGGAGGGAAAGAGGAAGTTTGTTCCAGGAGGTCGGTCCTGAGACAGCAAAAGAGCGCCGACCAACAGTTGAAAGCTTAGATCTAGGGATCTGGAGAGAGAGAGGATCAGAAACTGAACGTGAAGTGTGAGCTGGCGTATAAATGGAAATATTGTCACAGAGGTAAGATGGAGCAGCTTTATAGATTTATAACAAAGGTTGTTCAATGTATACTCAATTCTGTCTGTAACAGGAAGCCAGTGCAAAGAACGGAGAAGAGGGCTAACATGATCGAACTTTTTTTCTTTCTAAGGACAGGACGAATAGATGTGTTTTGAATACGCTGGAGACAATATAGAGAAGAGACTGATAGGCCAGAAAGGAGAGCATTACAGTAGTCAAGACGAGATATAGGATGAATAAGGGGAAGAGATTCTCCGTTAATTAACTCCCTCCACCAAAGTTATTTTCGGCACCACTGTTTAGCAAATTATGGGTGACAGCCAAAGGGAGACAGACAACACACAGCACAGAACAAACTGGTATGCCTCAATAGAAGTTGGGTTAAGCAACGATTGAACTAGTGTACTGTGTGGGTGATGGTCATACAGGCAAACCTGGCTCATCCTTTTTTGAGGATGAATATAGGTCTGTCTCCCTGTGGATGTTGCTGATTCTTTGCTAGGTGGTGGTGCCGAAAATAACTTTGGTGGAGGGAGTTAATTAAAGGAGTGTTTCTTAACCTTATTCATTTCACTTTCTTCTCTCCTGGCCTCACTATTGCAATCTACGCCTTGGCTTAAGCCTGTGTCAGAAACCAATTGGCATAGGCAAGAACACCAAGGCTACTACATCAAAATGTTGTTATGCTATGCGGGGGATTGTCTTTAGCCATGACAAGCTCCAAGGAAAGTACAGGTGTTATGCTATGCGGGGGATTGTCTTTAGCCGTGACAAGCTCCAAGGAAAGTACAGGTGTTATGCTATGCGGGGGATTGTCTTTAGCCGTGACAAGCTCCAAGGAAAGTACAGGTGTTATGCTATGCGGGGGATTGTCTTTAGCCGTGACAAGCTCCAAGGAAAGTACAGGTGTTATGCTATGCGGGGGATTGTCTTTAGCCATGACAAGCTCCAAGGAAAGTACAGGTGTTTTATGCTATGCGGGGGATTGTCTTTAGCCATGACAAGCTCCAAGGGGGGTTATGCTATGCGGGGGATTGTCTTTAGCCGTGACAAGCTCCAAGGAAAGTGGGGGGGGGGGGGGGGGGGGGGGGGGGGGGGGGGGGGGGGGGGGGGGGGGGGGGGGGGGGGGGGGGGGGTGTTATGGGGGGGGAGGGGGGTGAGGGGGGGGGGGGGGGGGAGGAGGAGGGGGGGGAGCAGACTTGGAAAGTAGTGGCTTTGGAGGTTGAAGTATCATCAATCTCCAAAGTCATCGGAAGACGGAGTGTGGCTGCCCACGTGGCGGGGTAATAAAAAACGGTCACACATAATGTTCTCATCTGTAGCTGATGCACTTGTGCCACAGTGTTCAAGTGCTTCCGCTGTTGGGATGATCCCTGGAGTCTTTTAGCCACGGTTAGCCAACAACAACTATTGCTTTCTTATTCTCTTTGTGGTTATTCTCTTTGTTTATTTTACAGTGAATGGTGATTTTTAAAAAAAAGTAGCAAATACATAGTTGACTTAATTGAACTTTACAAAATAATGCATCGTATTTATGACCCTCAACACTTCTGGTAATACCGGAGGCTATGACTTTTAAATTTCCTAGATATTTGCCAAGGGTTTTCACTAATAGAATTGTATACTTATGGAACGATCTGAGCTGTGAGTTTATCAACTCTCCCTCTGTAAATTCTTCTAAAAAAACCACCCCGTAGATAAATACTTTGGAAACTATGTTTCCTATTGACTCAGAAAATGTCTTTTATGTTGTAGTATGCTCTATCCTTAAACTGTCCACGGGAAAACAACAGTGAATACGAAAAGACATTCACAACTTTTTTTTTAGCATAGAGGGCGAAAGGTTTTTAGCCTACATCCTAAACTGTTTTGCTATGTTATGCTGTTTCTGTTCGTACATAAGTCATGTATTCCAAGATATGGTATTTCATTCAGCGAAACGTTCCATTGCTTCGCTCATTCATTCATCCATCCAGACCGCACTGTCTCCCCTCCGTTGTTGTGTAGAACAGGTCAATATACATGTGATTACCAGAGTTGAGAACCGGTTCAAAAATCCGAACCGGTTTTAAACCGGTGTTTCATGTTCGAACCGGTTTTACGGAACCGTTTTTTTATAACCAGTACTCGCATCACTAGTTTCACCTGTGCAAACACATATTTATTTGTCAGAATATTCACACACACACGCACGCACGCGCAGACATACACACACACAATAACGACACTTATGACACACACACTCAGCTCAACACTCCGTCAGAGTCAAAGCCATACACCACCACAAACTAGAAACAGCTAATCTTGGTTTGCAAACACCCAATCTGCGCTGAGAATCAGTGTTGTTCTTCGAAAAGAATGCGTTATTCTAAGAAAAACTTACTTTCAGTTTGCAGTTTAAAAAACCGGTTAACAGCAATTCGAACCGGTTTTTCGAACCGCGAAAGTTTAGCACCGGTTTTTCGGTTCAAACCGGTTTCCCCCCCCCCCCCCCCCCCCCCCCCCCCCCTACTGTAGGGTCAATCGTCTGTGAAATCCATGTCAGCTCAGTGTCGACTGCTGTAACATGACATCGGGAGCCGATCACTGACCCACAGCTATAATTTCGCCTAAACAATTTAGTACCAAGATGGAACATATAAGGGAACGATGCTATGGTAATGTCTGTTGCTATGCTACCGATACACAGGCATAAAGAAAAAGGCAGGGAATAACAATTATCTTAAACTAGCAGCAACGCCCCGCGCTTGCTACACCCTGCGCTGGTTTCGCTTCGCGGCAGTTTTTCCCCTGCACAGGTCTTTAGAATAGCAGTTGCCAGAGTAGCACCTAAAATGTCTCCCACTGTAGTCCATGTTTACGGAGCTCCTCGGCTCTCACTGTCACTGTGCTATTGGCCCTTCAAAATGTCTTCCACTCCATTCTCCTGTTAATGCTGATCATGAATATAATATGGTTATATGGGTCCAACGCCAACGGTTTTAAAAATATGGGCACTTTTATCCGGACAGACCGTCATCATGTAATAGCTTCAAGGTCAAATGTAAAGGTCAAGGTCAAGTGGTTTTTAAATGTCTCCACCTGCATTCCTTTGGTCATACTGATCAAGAATATAATATATGGTTATGTGGGTGTAAACCCAATGGTGTCCAAACAATAGCCGCTGTTATAAAAGAGAAGTTCAAAAGTCAAGGTCAAGGTCACCGGCACACGTCTTTGAAATAACAGCTGTCAATATAGCATTTCGATATGACTCCCACTGCATTCTCTCGGTGATGCTGATCACGAATGGTTATAGGGATCTCCAACTAACGGTTTTCAAACTACAGTTGTTAGTTTTATGCGAACGGTTCGGGTCTTCAGAATAGCAATCACCAGAATAGCACTTCAAAATGTCTCCCACTGTATCCCCCAAGTGATGCCGATCGCGAATATAGATGGCTTAAGTGGTCTACAGCGAATTGTTTTCGGGCTACAGCCTGTTTTTATGTAAGTCTCAAGATCCAATGTCAAGGTCAAATGGCTTCACATATGTCCCCCACTACATTCCTGTGGTCCTGCTGATCAATAATATAATGGTTATGTGGGTGTAAACCCAATGGTTTCTGAACAATAGCCACTGCTAAAAAAGAGAAGTTCAAATGTCAAGGTCAAGGTCATTAGGATAATCAATGCTTTGCACCACACATGACCTTGAGGCAGTCTACAAACCTGCCAACTTTGAAGCCTGTAACTGATAAAAATGTGAAAGATATGGCCCAAACACCAATTTGACACCTCCAAGGCCTATGTCCTTGACCTTTATTGCTACCAAATATTCAGAATCACCATGAGCCTATGCCTCACCATACTAAGTTTGAACATTGTAAGTCCAATGATGTGAAAGATCGAAAATAAATTTCTGTTTTCAAGGTCAAAGGTCAAGGTCAGCATGTTTATGGTTTTTGTACAGGACCATCACTGATGGCTGATATATCACCGTGAGCATGCAATACAGACGTAAGTCGAAAGACGTCACTTTGCAGGAGAAGCAAAAACCCCCCCCCCCCCCCTGATTATTTCGGTCATTTCTGCTCAAATTGCGTCAGATATTTTCACACGACTTCATTTCGAGACAGCAAATAACCTTTTCACTTCAGTTTTGCAACGAAATAGCGACTTTTATGTAATATTGAAATCTCAAGAAGGTTCATCCAAACATCAGGGAGTTTTAGACTAAGAAGAACATTGTTTTGGCGCAAATAATATCTTTAAATTTCTGATTGTTGAGAATGGTACATTGACACAACTGTGTGCCCCCTAATATCTTTAATATAAAGCAATGGGATAAATTGGCAACATTAATTGTTGATTTGACTCACCGAATGTCGTCATCTTGTTCTTGTCTTCTGGTTTCAGTTGAAACTGTTACTAACAGACATACACAAGCTGTAAACGAATTCAAGGACAACAAAATCGCATGCACTGCTCTAGTTAAGTTTAGCATTCTAAACAAGAGGCAAAGCCTTTAGGCTCACTCACTGCCTTTTTTGGAGATAGATCTAAATTCCGGTGATAGATCTAAACGCCAAAAATAAAAATAAAGCCAAATTATTCAGAATATGTTTCTATACTGGATTTATCAGCTTGCTGTACCACCTACAACATTTTAAGCGAATCTGTGCAGCGCTTCATGTTATAGTTGACAGACTATTCAATGTCAAAGGTCAAGGTTATCATGGTCCCCAAGGTCAAGAATACTTAGCACTCCTTATGATCTTAAGTCAGTCTAACTGCTTGCCAAATTTGGGGACTGTATCTGTATCGTTTTTTTCTAGAAACCCCTATAAAGATTTTCTCCAGTTGCAGACACACATCATGGGCGTAACTATTTTTAGTTAGGCGCTTAAAAGCAGTATGACGCATCTGGGCTCATATGACAGGAGACTGTCTGAGCGATCCACAAAGTAGGAGAACAATGCTCTTTCACACGCAAAATGTAAAGAAAGAAGAGAGACTATCATCACGATTATGGTTTGGACATATTGATAGTTCCATAGGGGAAGACGGGGTAAAAAGCGCATGGGCGGGTAAGAAGCCCACCCCAATTATCTCATGAAATGAAGCAAATTTCAGTCTCATTTTGCCCATGAGACGAGCGTTAATGTCTAGCATTCGTCTCATGGGCAAATTTGACTGAAATTTTCTTTATTTCATGAGATAATTGGGGTGGGCTTCTTACCCGCCCATGCGCTTTTTACCCCATCTTCCCCTATATGTGTCGGATAGTAATAAAAAAAATAGATAATAGCATAGTCATGTTAGTGTGACATGGAAATGTCTCCTAATAACAGCAACACGCAGCTCAGTAATTGTCCTCAGAGACATGCAGCTCTAAAACGATCCTCAGAAAATCTCTAAAAATGATCCTCTAAAACTATCTGTGCTCATACAAAATTGTTTCTAACCCATTATTTTAGTTGGTAAAAAGATAACACACCCTTGTGGGTGCAAATTTGAAGCTGTTATTGCAATAAGGCAAAAAGAATAAAGAAAGAAAACGAAACAAAAAACCCAAGACGACTAGACAGTTTGTTTACATCATTCATTTTGAAGACCACAAGTGTGATGTACAAATAATTATATTAATTGACACAAAAATTAATAAACACAAAAGCACAACAAATCAGGCTTTTTGTGACATATGCAAGAACCAGTCCAATATTCGCTCTCAGTTTCCTCTAGTACACTTCTCCTATGTTCATTGTCATTTTAGAAAATGCCACCTGACATTTCTAATGAGCCAAATTATTAAATTGGTCTGAAATACCTCTGAGGGTCAAAGTAAGGATAAGGCTACATGCCCTAAGATGCACTGTAATTCTGTCCCAGTCAAACGAGCATCTTACAACTATGCATTCATGTTCATGGGTGTTGGATATCTACATTGTGGGATTCACAGAAGGGACAGTTCTACCATAATTTGTGACACATTATTGAATGTCCAGCTTATGAAAGAAGGATGCACGTTGCCCCAAATACAGAAGAAATTTCTTTGATATACAAAACTCGCCCCAGCACATATGGGTGATAATGTTTCTCTCTAAAGAGATGATCAGGACAGCACCAACATTTTCTCCATTGTTGCAGCTCCAGAAGCTTAGTGTAAGAGTACACCAGATACATATCTGCACTACTAGCTGAATGGTAGAGTCGATGTCAAGCAGGAAATGATTGGGTATTATACACCAACTATCAGGGAAAACCCTGACAAAGATCTTGTGACACAGAGTTCAACGGTTGTTCTGCCTTTTACCAGACACACTGTAAATTTAGTGCCTGGGATGTCACTTTCTTTTTCTGCTGAGTTAGTGCCACAATCACAAATCTGCTTCTTTAGACAGTGAAACCCGCTTTATTTCAACTCGGTTATTTTCAATAGGGAATTTGCCACGAGTGTTCGTTCTCTATGCTAGACTACTAATTTGCCCGCACTCGTTCTGCTCGAGTTACACGCACACGCACGCACACGCACACACACACACACACACACACACACACAAACACACACGCACACGCACACAGCATATGAACACACACACACACACACACACACACACACACACACTATTGTTTTAATCCGTCTGTCCGTCCATCCCGCAATTTTCTCAAATACAGTATAGACCTTAGCGCTTATATGAGACTAGCGCAACGCTGAGTCCCAGTAACGCCTAGTAACGGTAACGCCTAGTAACGGTAACGCCAAGTACTGGTAACGCCGAGTACAGCAAATTTGAAGCGATTCGGTTAAGAAACGGCGGAGTCGTATAGCGCGCGCGTTTCTGAACCGATTCGCTTCCGGGTTGGTACACGGATAGTCACCGTCCCCGGTCATCTTCCTGCCAAATTCGAAGGCAATCGGTCCAGAAACACCGGAGATACGGTGTGTGAGAGGCTGGCGCCGATGCGCGTTTCGCGCATTTGCCGAACCCGCGCAAATGACACGGCCGCCTCGGTTGTCGTTGCCATCGCCCGTTAGGGCTCACAGCAAATTTGAAGCGATTCGGTCGAAAAACGGCGGAGTTATAAGGCCCGTTTCGTGTTTCAGACACACACACACACACACACACACACACACACACACACACACACACACACACACACACACACACACGGACAGTTGGCTTATTACTATATGAATGATGAAGGTTCAAAACCGGAAGTCTTGTTCAGAATCACGCAAATAACAGTTGAACTCAAGACCATGTGGTGCGACAAGAACATCTCTTTCGCATATTGTACTAAACTGTTGTGTTCACTTCTAATCTCCATCTTCTTGTTACTTTGTGAAACCTGGACTCTCACAGCTGATTCCCAAAGAAGAATACTGTATAAGCCTTAGAGATGATATGTTACTGCAAGATCCTGAACATCTCATACAAAGACCATACTGTACCATAAATGAGGAAGTCAGGGACAGAGTCATTGGACTTCATGACTAGCTGCTCACCATCGTCAAGAAAGGAAACTGAAGTGGTACGGGCATGTGACGAGATCAAATGGCCTTGCACAAAAAAGCATCCTGCAAGGCACAATAGCTAAAGGAAGACAAAGAGACAGACAGAGGAAGAGGTGGGAGGCTATTTACCGGGAGAGGACAGGCCTGGGTTTTTTTCTCCACAAAGTCACAAAGAGCAGCACATGACCGATGAAGATTTGTCAGTAAGTCATCTGTGGTGCCTCAACAACCCACCCCTGAGTTAAGAGATCAGTGATGATGACGGTGAAACACCATTTAGCCCAAAGTAGAACAGTTTGTATTTCTGGTAATATATATAAAAGATACAAGTGTACACTTTCTAAACACATAAATCAATGTGAAAATATCCATACTATAAAAAATTCCTTGCTCGGTTAATTTAAATTTTGTGTTAGATTAGGCAACTTTTTTAAATTAACCAAGTACTCGGATAATTTCAAGTCATTTGGTGGTCCCAAGGCACTTGAAATTAAGCGGGTTTCACTGTAGAACTGTAAAATGTTCTTATCCACAAAACGGTAATAAAATGTTTGTTGCTGACTGTGCATCTCAAAATGATTTTCTATGTTTGTCACTATAAGCCCATGCGACTACCTGAAATAACTACAGCTGTAGTTTCCATGAGTTGATTAAAATGTGTGCCAATCAGTGGCATTATTTCTGTAACTGGCCTGTGTCTTTCATAATATATAATGATGCAGACAAAGTGTCCAACAGTTCTTTTATCTCTTTCCATTGTAGTTTTGCAGCGGTGAATTCGCAGATTTTAAAAGTAGTAAATCTAGTAAGGTTCATACTGTGAAATACAATGGGTGATGAAGGGCAGTCATCTTGATGTCTATGCATTAGGCATGGTGCTACCTCTTAAAGGGCTTCCAAATATATTTTGGCAAATACATAATTTCAATATTTTGCCTTTGTAACATAGTCACGTTCAGTAGATTCAGATGATCGAATTCGATCTGCCAGAGCACAATTAAACCTAAAGGAATGTAACTGATTGTTTTATAACTGTACAGCAGGAATAGTGAATGTCTTATGATTAAAATTAAAAACAAACCTAAACAAACTAAGAAAACACCCCATCCTCGAGAAGAAAAATGAAAGTTAACATACGTCAGGTTTATGGTATCGTAAAACCATGTGATGGCTGGCAGTTTGTGCCTTTCTTACCCCATGTTCAATTAATGTTTATAATGCACAACATATAATACTGAAAGTTGAATACCAAAAGGACTATAACATTTCCCAGTAAAGCGCCAAGTGGTACTATACCAGCAAAAGAGAATGTTGACATCACCATTTGGCATTTAACTGGCAATAAGAGTAGTATTTTTGCAATTCAACCATCAAAATGTGAAACAAATTGTTTGAAAAGAAGTACAAATTAATTTCAGCGAGATGAAGTCAGAAACGCCTTGTATAATTGAAGCATATATCGTCCTAGATTTAATGTGTGCCTTGGATGACGGGATTCAAGTATCAGCACGTGCGTAACTTCAAGACGTCCCTGACAGTTCACCCATGATTGAGGGCAAGTATCCTGATTTTAGCTTGTTAGGGTCCAGACTACACAAAAAAATTATGGTCTGCAAAAATCCGCAGGGGGTTGCATGATTTCGTTTTCTGGTTCATGGTCTAGTAGCAGATATTTTATTTTTCTTAGGATGTTCGGGTTTTTTTAATCAGAAATCTCATATAAGTTGGAACATTAATTTCTATCAGACGCCCTTGCTATGACGTCTTTTCTTTTCTTTTTTAAGCAGTCATGTAATATTTGTCAGAATGTTTGGGTCTATTTCTTAGCAGATGTAGAATCCTATTTGATATTAAAACAAGCAAGCAAACAAACAAACAGCCAACCAATCTTTCCAGATGAAATGTTTTGGTGAGTACATTTTCACCTTTATCAATCCATGGACGTCTAATCTTTGGTGTAATGTTCATTTCCTAGTACCACCTAATTTTTTATTTACATTAAAAAACAACAACAACAACAAAGAACACCAGATACTAGAGCGGAGATATTTCAGAGAGTTAGATCTTTTGACTTTTTGTTTTTACATAATTTATGTCAATACCACCTAGAACATTCATTTTAGTAGACATCTTCTCATACATGTTCGTTTCTTAGTACTGTCATATCAAATCTTGCAGACGTCTAATCTTTGTTAGAACGTTAGGGAGAGAGAGAGAGAGAGAGAGAGAGAGAGAGAGAGAGAGAGAGAGAGAGAGAGAGAGAGAGAGAGAGAGAGAGAGAGAGAGAGAGAGAGAGAGAGAGAGTGAGAGAGAGAGAGAGAGAGTGTGTGTGTGTGTGTGTGTGTGGGGGGTGGTGGTGTGTGGTGTGTGTGTGGGGGTGTGTGTGGTGTGTGTGTGTGTGTGGGGGGGGGGGTGCGAGAGAGAAGAGAGAGAGAGAGAGAGAGAGAGAGAGAGAGAGAGAGAGAGAGAGAGAGAGAGAGAGAGATTCAAAATTGCATTTTGTATCAAGCCCACGTTAATCTCCAATGCAATTAAAATAAGCAATACATGTATAAAGGCTTACACTGTGTTCGAATGCATTGCATTGCATTAGTAATTATGTTTAATAGTATTCACTATCTTATGATGCCTTGTGAACTTTAAATTAATAGTCCCAAAGTACTATTTTGAACAATTTGAAATCCAAGACATTATAACTGGAAGAGATAATGAGAGGGTAGAGAAAAGAAGGTAGAAAACCTGGCAAGACTAGACCGTATTAGTCGAAAAAGTGAGATTTCTGTTTAGGGCTGTTCCTTTTATCTCGACAAGACTGATTCCATTGCCCTTTTCAACATTTTACTGTTTAAAATGAACTCAGTCAGGACCAGTTTTGTCCAAAGGTTTCCATCATTCTGACCTTTTCAATATCTGCATATTATTTTCATGAAATCGTCAGGTTCATTGACAGCTTTTCTTAGAATGAAGTTTCTTGCTTCCACGACATAAGCCACAAAACTCTCCAACTACCTTTCTGAACTCCACTCTGAAGCTTCTGTTGGTTAAACAGAGCAAGTAGAAGTTGACAGCGCTATTGGAGTACATCACGAAAATGCTGGCAGAACAAAACAGCCTGTATCGACCATGCTGAGTTGGGCCTGTCCAAATGTTTATTTTCCCTAACAAACATATTGCAAATGGTGTTATCATCAGGACAAAGCGAATACTTGCAGCAATCAGGGTAACAGTCAATGGAAAAACTTTATGTTGTCTGGAATCCTGGGTGGCTTGTTGTACAGGAAAACGCTTATTTGTTCTGACAGATCCGACCAGTGACCACAGAAGAACACAGTTGCTGACAGCCAACAACACGATAGGGAAGAAATAAAACTGAAACACACGTATCCAGGGCAAGTACTTATTTGATCTCGTCAACCTGCAATATGAATATCTATATATATATCTAATATTATATTTTTTAAGAAAGAAAGTGTTTATCGTCGTGATAATGACGATCACTATGCCAGCCATAACGCATGACTTTCTGTTTGTCCACACAGCACTGACTATTAGTGGCCACAGCACAGAGGCAGCTCTGAGCATGACGACTGACACTAGCATCCATGAGGACAAAGGTTCTGTCGTGTGATACAGAAATTTGTCTAGCTTGCAGTGCCAGGAGTTACCATAACGGAAATCATTTACGCGATATGTCTTATTCAGCATACGCGCAAAGGGATGTATTGTCAGCAACAACTGATCAGACATGGCCAAAACTATGAAGAAAACACTAAACGAGGATGTAGAAAGACGAGATATGATCAGAACTATCATGCAGTTTCCAACAAGCCCCACAGCAAAGACAAGAGGATCACCGATGTCTACTATTTGATCCGCTAGTCTCAAATAAGGTTCGTTTAGTTCATGCCAAGTAGGCTTCTTCTGTGTCGAATGACTAGAGTGTTCCATCGTAGAGTTTTGTACCATATCTTAATTAACAAAACAAACAAATGTCGTCATCACACTACTTGCTGTCAACAGCAAAACCGCAGTAGACCTTTGGTAAAACAATCAGCACTAAGAGATAGATAACTAACCAACACGACACGAGACTAGTGTATGTGTCTTTGATTACTGCTTTTCATCAGTTAACCCAAACAGCGTAATGCTACGCCCACTATGTATGTGCTTATTAACAATAACATGCTTATTGCATCACTTAGATTTGATTTTATCAAATGCATGTTATTGCTTACGCTAACATGTACCCTGCACATGCCTTTTGTTTTAAATCAAACGCGGATCATAATCTACCCCACACATTCTGAATAAGTATCATAATCTATAGGTCCTTTACTCAAATAGCTTTTATGACATTAGCCTGTATTAGGGGCTAACAGTAAATGAGAGCTGTACAGTAAATGATTATCTACAGTACTGGTATCACGGTACATCTTAATCTTTTGTGGAAGACTATGACACTCAAACTAGGGGGCGTTTGCACTGGTTCTAGTGCTGCAGCCAAAGGGATTCGTTGGATTTGGGGGACCTTCCCCAACGCCATCTGTCCTCTAATTCTGTTGGCCAAGATAGTTGGAATGTACCCTGGGCACGGTTTCCAAACTATAAACAAATTGTTTAGCTCAGCCCGCCGGTATGGCAGCTGCCCCTTCGGCACTCTGGCAGTCATAATCGGAAACGACCTACAGAAGCACAATAGTTTAGTAAATGTCTACAAACATGCAGCCTACGTTGCGTGCTGTTCTGTTTGTTGTCATTGATAGGTAGCATACAAAACGGATGTTATATAACCCCTGAAAGAAAGCATTTGGTGCATGTACAGTATGCATGTGTGTGTGTGAAGGAGAGATAGAGAGGGGGGGGGCGAGAGTGAGAGTGAGAGAGAGAGAGAGAGAGGAGGAGAGAGAGAGAGAGAGAGAGAGAGAGAGAGAGAGAGAGAGAGAGAGAGAGAGAGAGAGAGAGAGAGAGAGAGAGAAACAAAACGAAACGAAACGAAACGAATTTTTATTTATACAGGGTAATGAGATAAGCATTGCTTTTTTACACTCAGCCATGTGGGCAAACAAGAAAACTAACAGACCAACAAATAAATAATGCAAAAACATTATAAAGTAACATATAAGCATCAAAGCAATCCTTCAAACCATCATCAAGATAACGAAGATATAAGTGTAACAGTGTCAGCTGAAAAATTATAAATTGATAATTTACGAAGGAGTAGAGAGTGGTCAATGGTGTCGAAAGCCTTTGCAAAATCTACGAAAAGTGCTGTTGTGTATTCGTCATTATTAATGTTAGCTAGCCATTGGTCGACCAGATTTATTAAAGCTGTATGGCATGAATGTTTTTCTCTAAAACCTGACTGGTTTGGATGCAAAAGGTCAAATTTGTCAATATGTAGTACGATGTTACGTTTGATGTGCTGCTCTAGTGGTTTGGACAGGACAGAAAGAATTGAAATGGGTCTATAATTAGAGGGATCGTTTTGGTCACCTGATTTGCAAAGAGGAATAAGTTTTCTCGTTTTGAAATGTTTAGGGAAATAGTTTTTGTCAATACATAAATTATATATGTAAGTTAAAGACTCTGTAATGATTGGTGCACTGAGTTTTATAATGTTAGTGTCAATTTCATCTAAGCCTTTTGCTTTGGATTGTTTGAGTTTGATTAAACTGTTATACACTTCGAACACAGCTATGGGTGGTATGGTCAATGATGTATTGATATGTTTTTCTTTGCAAAATTGTTTTAACTCGTGTAAGTCATTTTCTTTTGATTTGTCATTTTGAATAATCTGGTTTGCAATGTTAACAAAATAGTGATTAAGTTCGTCGGTGGAAATGTTTTTTGCAGAGAGTTGTTGTTTTTAGAAATGTGTTTATTTGTGATACAATTTATTGCTTTCCATATGGATTTAGAATCATTTTTAGAACCTGTTAGATCTTGGAAATATTGTGTTTTTGAATTACGTAACATGGTGGTAACTTTGTTTCTTTGCGTCTGGAATTGGTCTTGCTTCATAGAACCACTTAGTAGGTCTCTTGTGTTCATAGCATTGTCAATGTCTTTATCTATCCAGGGGGGCTTTGGTTTGTGCTTTACTCTTTTGCATCTAATCGGTGCATGCTTATTGTAAATATCAATGAAAGTGTTATACCAAAACTCTAATGCTTCATCCGGGTCAGTGTAATGATAAATGCATGAAAGCTGGGACTGTGCCAGATCAGAGATAAATATTTCCTCGTTAAATTTAGAAAAAAACATCTGTAATACATTGTCTTGTGCCCAGCCTTAGGGATTTTTTTAACCTTTTTTTATTCCATGTTATGCAGATTGGTTTGTGATCACTGCAGCCCGTTAATGGTGAGCAAAGCTCAATAACGTTTTTCTTGTCGGTTACGTATATGTGGTCGATTAGAGTCTCTGATTTTGGTGTGACTCTAGTCGGCTTATCAATGAGTTGTGTTAACTGAAAACTTTCGTATAAATGTGTCCATTGCATTTGTGTTTTCATTAAATCGATATTAAAATCGCCGAATATTAACGTTTCTTTGTATTCCAAAATCACATTATCCATCATGGAGTTACATTTGTCTTTCCAGTCTACACGCTCCGAAGGGTGTCTCTATATAAATCCTAATAACAATGGCTTTGTATGCTTAACATAAACCCCCAACCACAAGCATTCAACATCATACTCTTCAAAAACGGACATTGGCTTTAAGTTGATCGATTGGAAGTAGTATACTAAAAGACCGGTTTGTTTTGTTGTGAGACGGAGATAGAGACACAGAGAACGACAGATAGATAGATAGATAGAGAAGAGAGAGAGAGAGAGAGAGAGAGAGAGAGAGAGAGAGAGAGAGAGAGAGAGAGAGAGAGAGAGAGAGAGAGAGATTGAGATACAGAGAGAGAGAGAGAGAGAGAGAGAGAGAGAGAGAGAGAGTGTGTGTGTGTGTGTGTGTGTGTGTGTGTGTGTTAGAGAGACACACACACACAAAGAGAGAGAGAGAGAGAGAGAGAGAGAGAGAGAGAGAGAGAGAGAGAGAGAGAGAGAGAGAGAGAGAGAGAGAGAGACAGACATGACAGACATGACAGACAGAGACAGAGATAAATCACACGTGTTCGTGAATGTGTGAATTAAAGTGTGACTTGCACACAGGCAAACTTCTTACCAGGTAATAACTGTCTGATTTAGTGATTTATAGCCTGTGCAGGGAATGATGTAGCGTTTTGTTTTTCCATAGCTCTTCGTTCACCTCGCATGTAATTTATGGCTGTGAAACCCGCACAAAACTTGATACATTGCGTCAGTATCTTGTGAACAAATCAATGATGAATCATTCGTCAACTTGTGCCATGCATTCTCGCGAAGTAATAAATGGAAATCAGTGAAACTGACACAACCAAGTGTACGTAAATTTGAATAACTTCCTAACTATTGAACATATCATCACCACACTCCTTTCCCGTTTGGGCCAGACTAAGGGTTACAATATCCAGTACTTTGTTTTGTCACGTCATTTCTGGTTTTGAATTATATTCCGAGAGCCAAATGAAAGCTGCATGTTTTTAGTTGGAGCACTTCCGGCTGATACTTCCGGTTCGGTTTTATACTGAGCGTGTCGAAAATCTATTTTTAAGTAAAAACTGAAAATATCAACAAATTCCGTTTAGCCATTTTTGAGATATTCAAGAATCCATAAAGTTACCTAAAGTCTAGCATACGCCCAAGTGCGCGTACACTAACAAGCACTTCACATAATTATGGCAGCCCTCACGGAAGTACGCACACACAAACTCCATTTCTCTCCCTCTTTTTATATCTCTGTTTCTCTCTATCTGTCTATGTCTCTGTCTGTTTCTCTGTCTCTTTGTATCTCTGTATCTCTGTCTCTCTCTCTCTCTCTCTCTCTCTCTCTCTCTCTCTCTCTCTCTCTCTCTCTCTCTCTCTCTCTCTCTCTCTCTCTCTCTCTCTCTCCTCTCTCTCTCTCTCTCTCTCTCTCAGTCTCTTGAAAAATGCCAAGTGCTGCCCTTGGCTCCCACACGTCTGTGTAAGTATGAAGAAAGAAAAAGACGAACACACTCTGTGTCTCGTATACAACGTTATGGGAAGTTTGTCTCTGTCGTCAACAATGGCATGCGATGAGTCAGTCACTTCGGTGACGTCACCTTAACCCTTTCACCACCAGCCATATTTCAGCCAAATATTTCCATTACATTTACCTGGGTAGAGAACAAAATCGATCTGCAGTATTGGGGATTCTTCTGTGACAGATATAAAATAAGGTATATCCTTACTTCCCAAAACTAAAACAATAGGGTCTTTGGATAATAGACCCCAATTTGATGCCTTTTAGTGACATAGGTGTTAAATCACTGTGGTGCTAAAATGCGACTTTGGCGGTGAAAGGGTTAATAACACTGGCCGATTATGGTCGCTGAAGTGAGTGGATTCTATTTATATCGGTGACGTACCGATACGCTAATTAAAGTTTACCCTTTCACGCGTTGCCTTGCTATTTGCTAGGCAAGCTCGGTCGCAGTAAAATTGGTGGACAAATGTTAATTAAGCTGAACTGCAGTGTTTTGTCAAATTCAATTCCTTTTGACGACCTAGAAGCCATGTTTTCCTATGGCTATATAGTATCTGGTGCTGTTTTAAAGGTAGATCCTGACGGATGAGTTTTTTGCAAGAAGCACGTCGAGATCAGCAGAAAGACAGCCTTTTCAAGGAACACTCACTTTGCTCTGGTTTCCTAGAAATCAAACCGTCAAAACGGAGATTCCTCCTTGGCGGAGATGCCGGAGAGAGAAGCCATTTTGGATGGGGTGTGTGGAGGACACTCAGAGTGGTTGAAGCTTTTTCTTCTTTGTAGTGCAGTAAAAAAAAAAAGGAGCTATTTCCTTTGTTGTGAGCAAAACTCCTTTTAGTAAACTGTATAAAATAAAAATAAAAATAACATAAAAAGGCTTGTATTGTGGACATTTCGTGCGAACGATTTGGTCTAACTCAGGCGGCCATTAGAAAAGAGAAAGGACATGCCTTCTCTTTCACTGAAATAATTTGACCTCCAGCACCTCCGCCAAGGAGGAATCGCCGATTTGACGGTTTGAATTCTTGGAAACCAGAGCAAAGTGAGTGTTGCGATCTCTGTAAAGGGTGTTTTTCTGGTGATCTCGACGTTTTTCTGGCACCTCATCCGTCAGGGTGCCCCTTTAAGTGTGTTGTGATCAGACTGGGAAGAAATGACTGGTGTTCTTTGTGCGGTTCTTAGTCGTTTTACTTTGTCTGGCAGCAAAAAGTGCCATGTAACTTTTGATTCAAGTTGAGTACCACGTATAACCATTTTGCTCGTTGTCCTCCAATTCAAGTTTACGTTGCTGCTACTGTATTGTGTAGTGTGTGGGGTTTAAAAATAATAATAAATTCTTGCTTAAACCAACTGACTGGTGCGAGGAGAGTACCAGAAGATGGGAAGAGCGATGGAAGGTGGGACAGGACGACAGAAAAACAAGAAGCTTGAGATACCTGAAGTTTGAAATGTTATTTGATTCGGCGTTTCTGTCCGTATCAAAATGGATACACATTTGTGGGAAAGAGGTAACGCACGCTAATATTTTGCACTTTCAAACTGAATACAATCACTTTTTAAAAAAACCTAAAACCCCCACAAATTCGACTACCACCATCATTGCCACCTTAACAATCAATAAGAAGACGTAATGACACGTAGCATTTCGGTATAAGGGTTTATCAGGAAGACCATACACATAGAGAAAGTAACCACAACTCCATAACATTTCCTATGTTGGCCACTGCAACTAGGGTTATTGACGCCCTTGACAGTGAGAGTTAAGCCCTTGTTGGTCAGTATCCAAAAGGGCATTCGCTGTTGCAAAAGGCAGCCATTTAGTGTCCCCATATAGGGTTATTGGCGAAATTTATTCCCTTGTTTGGTCAGTACTCAAGCATCTACCAAGGGCATGCACTCTTGCAACAGGTGGTTGCTGCAGTGGCCAATAAGGGGTTTGTTTACCCATCTACAGGGCCGGACCAAGGGATTCGTAAGGGGGGTGGGTGGGGGGAGGGCGGGGATTCTGTGGGTTCCATTGGTGGTCCAGGGAACTGCATAGTTTCCGGTTTAAGGAAC
>CM065685.1:46568235-46570735 GCA_017654935.2 Phymorhynchus buccinoides | reverse complement strand
AAATGCAGAGGGGGGGGGGAGGGGGGGGGGGGGGGGGGTTTGCACATCTTGACCTTTACCGCAGCATCTTTACCTTTACCGAAGCAGGTTTTGAGGGTCATAAACATGAGGTGGGTGGGTAAACAAAAGTATACAATTACCCAACATCCCGTTTCACAACAGTAGCTTTTTTTACGACCCAGCTCTCTACTCGCCTTGCTGAACAATTCAAAGATCAAAGAGCCTCGCTTCCCATCACCACCCGATCCAATCAGGAGGCCTGCCCTTCCACTTCCTGTTGAGCACAGAATTATGGGACAGAACTGACGCCAGCATCGCTAGTGGGACACAGAACAGTTATAACATGAACCGGGCTCTACTCTTGGGAGACATCTGTATTTTTTGTTTATGAAAATGGGACTTTCCTGGTGTTGCACTGCCTCCGGACATTGCCTCCAGGATCGTTCCCACCATCTTTATATCTACTAATGTCCCACATGTGTCTGTTCCGGATCGGAGGACGTTAAGCAGAATTTCTTCTTCTTCTTCTTTTCTCGGGAGAACAAGACAGCAGCTAGGCATTATACACTACTCACAAAAAGTTAAGGATCACTATGAGAAAACAGGTGCGCAATAAACTCCGTTCTCTCCTGTTATTTATTTCTCAGTCAAGCCAAATTGTTATGAATTCTTGTTCAGCTGTAAGTGGGCGATGTTGTGTTAGTGGAAACATTGCACGTGATTCTCTATTACTGAGCTTGGCAGCAAAAGAAAAAGCGGAAACTTGCGAAAAAGGACCTTGTTTTGGATCGTTCTGCATGAACACATTGCACAAGCCAGATGGAAAAACCATTATGCACGTGCAAGCACTACTGTTTATGTGTGAGATGCTGTCTCTTGCTTGGCTTTATAAGAAGACATACCACCAGTATTAGGCCTGATTTGACAATGCCTCCACGACGAAAATTGAGCGAGTTGGATAGGGGACGAGCTGTTGCATGGTTCCAAGATGGTGTTCCCAAGCGAGAAGTGGCCAGGCGACTTCAGGTGTCCATCTCGGTCATTGTCAGACTGATTCAACGCTTCACAGCCACTGGGAGGGTCCATGAAAGACGCAGATCTGGTCGACCGAAGAAGACAACTCCACGTGAAGATCGTCTCATTGAACGACAAGCCCTGCAGACAAGAACAGCCTCTTCCAGCATCATTCGAAGGCAGCTGAGGGTGGCTACTAACATCAACATCAGCCAGCAGACCATACGGAACCGCCTTCATGGGTTTAACCTCCGTTCTCGTCGCCCAGCTGTACGGCCACGCTTAACTCCAGCCCATAGGGCAGCACGCCGTGCCTTCTCCAGACGTCACGTGAGGTGGACACGTCAGCAATGGTCCCAGGTCCTGTTCAGTGATGAATCACGCTTCACCCTGAACCACAACGACGGCCGACTGAGGGTCTGGAGGCGCCCAGGGGAACGCTTTATTGACGCCACTGTCCAAGAAAAGGTGGCCTTTGGTGGAGGTTCTGTAATGGTCTGGGGGGCCTTCAGCCTTCACCACAGAACACCCTTGTATCATGTACAGGGTAACCTGACTGGCCTCCGATACCGGGATGAGATCCTTCGACCGCTGGCTGTGCCTACACTGCAGCAGATGGGACCGCCGGCTGTCTACCAGGATGACAACGCTCGCCCCCACAGGGCAAGGGTGGTCAACGACTTCCTGCAGCAGTCTGGAGTCAACAGAATGGAGTGGCCAGCATGCAGTCCCGATCTCAACCCGATTGAGAACCTCTGGGATGAGCTGGATCGCAAAGTGAGGAGCAACCACCCCCCTCCCAGGGATGCCCAGCACCTCTACCAGATGCTGCAGGCTGAGTGGCAGGCGCTTCCACAGAGGATCTTCACCACCCTGGTCAACTCCATGAGGACTCGCTGCGTCGAGTGCCAGAACAGCCATGGCGGATACACGCATTACTGAACTTTTGGGAGCATCAGAATGCCCTGTCTTGTGATTTCAATGACTTTGGGAAATCAAATTTCGATACGTACCCACTTTGATCAAATGTACAGACCAAACGATTGCTCGAAATTGAAGGCAATTGTGTATCGTTATCACTAAAGCATTGAATTAAATGTTGGCCAAAATTCAACGCATTGGCTTTCTTATTTGGAAAGTTATGAATTAGTTTGCAAGTGATCCTTAACTTTTTGTGGATAGCTTATATCGTCGGTTTCTAACTATTGCATTGCTTCTAACACAACAGGACAATATATATAAATATAATCATCATGATACGGGTGTTATTCTTACATTTCTGTCCATGATTGACCCTGACTTTTCAAATTGTTTTATTGCATATCTATCAATATGTGCCTCGTCCTATTTGTGCATAATTGCCTGTATTTATGTGCGTGTTTCTGTGACATTTTGTATTACGTTTTTGGTTTCTTTCTTTCTTTGTTCGTGTCGTTCTCTTTCTTACACACATTCTATGTGTTATCATTCCTTCCTTCTCTTTCTC
>CM065685.1:46563235-46565735 GCA_017654935.2 Phymorhynchus buccinoides | reverse complement strand
TTTACTTCCTGTTTCATTACATACCGAAGTAACAAGAAGACAAATAGAAAGCGAACCTGCGAGTCAGAATATGTTTGATACGTTTGTTGACTTTTGATCATGATCACAGTTACTCTTCGTTTTCTCTAAGACTTCTCACGCGAGTTCCCGCCGAAGTTCAGACCGGAAACTACACATTCATTTCCCGACTTTTCTCGGGCGCAACGAGAACCGGAAGTTTTGTCCGTGATTTAACGAAGTGTGTTGCGCGTGCTGCGTTTCGAGCACGCACGCGAATTTCCCGTCAACTTGGTTCCTCCCCATCGTCCGTTGTCGCCAAGGTGATGGGAAGTTATCGTGCCAAGGACCTTGGGCGACTCCCCGCGACAGAAGAGTTCTTCCGGTTTGGGCCAGACGAGCGTATGGTCGAGGGAAGGTATAAAAAAAACCCAGGAATGAAAAAGAAGGAGGGTGCGTGATAAAAAGTTATGGAGGCATTATGCGTGAGCTGCTTGCTTGCTGCACGCGCGCCAGTGCGTGTGCGTGTGCGTGTGTGCGTGTGCGTGTGCGTGCGCGCGTGCGTGTGTGTGCGTGTGTGTGTGTGTGTGTGTGTGTGTGTGTGTGTGTGTGTGTGTGTGTGTGATGAACACAGATAGATAGAAAGGACAAAGAGAGCTGGAGGAGTCTCTTTTATTCAGAGTACAGCATCCATCTCTCAAAACGTACACAACGTCTGTCAGAGCTGGTTACGATCATGATATTAGTCGTCTAGCACCCAATCTGTAAAAGGCACAGAAACCCTCAGAGGTTTTCCTTGAAAGGAAGGTCTTGTGTATTATAATTGAATTTACACATCAACGCAACAACTAGAGTTCAGTTTTGTCTTTTGTGAAAGACAACTCTCAAACTAGAGATATTGGACTATCTATATGTGCTCCGGCCTAGGGGCTTAGTTTGCCTTTAGGGACCACCCCCAACCCCATTTTTTTTCTCAAGTTATCATGGCAGGGGCTTGGGATGTGCATTGGGAATGTCTCTCCAAATGAAACTCTGCACCGGTCACACTGACGGGAGAATGAAAATGTGCAGAAAACCAGGAAAAATAAGACAGCAAAACAAATTATATTACATCGTATCGATGGCTTGGAGTCAAAAAACGGACATCTTTTGCAGTCCACATATTATTGAATAGTCGAAAACGAATATTGACTGCTGAAAATGTCCTTTTTATATTTCTGCAGTCCTTGGTGATACAAGGTTTGGGTAATAAATCCAATAATACGTCAATGGACTATATGAAGGTAGTCCGTTTTGACCAAACAAGGGCACATAGCACTCCTATTGAAGCTGAAAATGTAATTGTGTCCCTATTTGAGTACTGACCAAACAAGGGCATAACTTAATTTGCTGCCTTTTGCCTTTTGCAAGAGTGAAATGCCATTTTGGATACTGACCAACAAGGGCTTAACTCTTGCCGTCAAGGGCGTAACAACCCTAGTTGCAGTGGCCAATAGTAAGGACGTGGTGGAGAAGGAAGCGTGGCGGAATCGCAGTAAAAGCTTCGGCACACGCTGCAACATTTTGCTAGTTGCAGCCTGCAACAATGTGGTTGCAACAGTTGCATGCCACCTACAACAAGGTTGTAGGGTTGCAGTTGTGGGTTGTAGGGCGATAGAAAACATCCTATTTCTGAGCCCCCGCTTGCAACAAGTTGTAGGTTGCAGCCAATCAGAGCGTCGTTTCGAACCACGTGGTTTTTGCGTCACAATGGCGGAGTGAAACCGTCGGACTGAAACATGCAAACTGATCGAGTTTAATTCGTAATTTCCCCTGCATTTGGGAACCGGGTCCAAGAGGCCAACATTCAAATAATCCGTGAAATGGGCGGTATTATGAATGATGAGTACTTGCACAGCATGTTTTCTTTTTCAATCGATGTAGATGAAAACAATGTGTAAAGCACCACATGGAGGCCTAGGTATTCTTTGTCAGTTCGAGTTTAAAGAAGGAGGCCTACTCGAAATCGGACGCTGGTAATAACCATCGTTTTGATCTGTACACTATTTTCTGTCTGCTCTGGCATTTTAGTTTACATATGAGTAGTCTGCATGCATTTTAGAACAATATTCCCGAGTCTACCTGTGGTTCGTTCAGCACAGGATTGCAAGGAGGTCGTACCAAAGTTGCAGCGTGTGCCGCAAGCTTAAGAACGGGGGACAACGCAGTGGCAGCTACGTGGTAAGTGCGACGACAACAGAATTAGTAGCAGCGTACTGAGAACGTTGCGGCAGCGTAATAAGGTCAGCGCCAAGAAGATGGCTCGAGTTACAATCTTTCAGCGGTGGGTCTCCTCCACTCCTCAGATCGCAGCGAGATCGTGATTGCAGTCACACCTGAGGAGGATTGCCACGGGGGCAATCAAACCAGTAGGGGCTTAGCGCGTGATATTCTTAGTTGGGCATAGTGAGAGAGAGAGAGAGAGAGAGAGAGAGAGAGAGAGAGAGAGAGAGAGAGAGAGAGA
>CM065685.1:46545735-46548235 GCA_017654935.2 Phymorhynchus buccinoides | reverse complement strand
CATGTCAGGGCTTTTACCACGTTAGGGTTTCGGGGTGCGTGTACGTGAGTAGAGAGATCGCATTAAAAAAAATATATATATATATATATCAAATTGTCGAGTATCCTTTTACAAACGATATACGCATACATTCATATCTTTAATAATATTTATTTCTTGTCAGTGCACACACATCTTTCTAATGAACTAACAATATTTTCTTTAAACAGAGATAATTTTACCGAGACCAAAGAAAAAAGAAAACAAGTGCAACGCCGAGCGGCTGCAAAGTCCCCTCGCAGCATCGCCGAGCTACTCCGAAATCGGAATGTGTCGGCTGTACACATACATAAAAACGCATCTAAACAGCACGTAACTACATAAAAAGGCATCAAAACAGCACGTAACTGAATAGTTATTTATATATAGCCTTGGGGTTCGGACCCGTGATTTGAGCGCGCGCAATCATGCGCACACGCGCGCACAGAAAAAATAATGACAACTGTGTTATAGACCATTCATCAAGAAATATTGTCAAGCAAACTGCATTAAAATACATGCAAAACTTCGCGAGATATTAGCGATTATGTGTTTCGGGGTTTGAACCCCGTAACTGGCGCGACCTTGACCTGCATGTAAAACTAAATACATCAGTGGATAGCTTGCATCTTGGCAAACTAGTATACCGAATTTGATGATGATAGACTGAAAAGATTTTGAGAAAAACGGACGAATAGCCGGACGGACACCGGACGGACACCGGACGGACGGACGGACGGACCAGACAAAAACAATAGCTCCCCGAACCTTCGGCTCGGGGAATAAAAAAAGAAGAAATTGCTTTTGTAGAAACCTCTTGTAACGTTTAGAGAGTGGTTGCCTTATCAGCACCGTTAATACGGACGTTTGCATGCACTAAATAAATAAATAAATAAATAAATAAATAAATTAATTAATAAATGAACGAATGAATGAATGAATAAATGAATGAATGAATGAATGAATGAATGAATGAATGAATAAATAAATAAATAAATAAATAAATAAATAAATAAATGAATGAATGAATGAATGAATGAATGAATGAATGAATGAATGAATGAATGAATGAATGAATGAATGAATGAATGAATAAATGAAAATAAATAAATAAATAAATAAATAAATAAATAAATAAATAAATAAATAAATAAATGAAGGGAAACACAAACCATAAAGCTTGAGGCTTTTAATTAGCCTTTTCAATCACTGTACCTGACGAGTTTAGATCAGGTAAGGGAATGGAATTGACGTGAAACAACAAAGACCAAAACCAATTACAACAATATTATAAATAATAAATAAATAATAAACAAATCAATCAATCAAGAAAGAAAGAAACAAACAAATAACAACGAATACCATAATAAATAGATTCAGTACCCGTGGAATTTGCAACACCCAGTCTATCCCTTTCATTCAAACAGAAGACAACTAATGGAAAGAAAGACAATCTGGAGACAAATAATTACAGATAGGAGAAACATTTATAGAGAGAAACTTGTTGATAGGTTTTTAAGCAGACACACACAGACAGACAGACAGACAGACAGGCAAGCAAAAATTTAACTCACGCACAGAGAGAGAGAGAGAGAGAGAGAGAGAGAGAGAGAGAGAGAGAGAGAGAGAGAGAGAGAGAGAGAGAGAGAGAGAGAGAGAGAGAGAGAGAGAGAGAGAGAGAGAGAGAGAGATTAAATGCATAGCCCCGTGGAGAACTAAGGCCATGTCAGGGCTGTCACCACGTTGAATCTTACCACGTATTAAGAGAGAGAGAGAGAGAGAGAGAGAGAGAGAGAGAGAGAGAGAGAGAGAGAGAGAGAGAGAGAGAGAGAGAGAGAGAGAGATAGAGAGAGAGAGAGAGAGAGAGAGAGAGAGAGAGAGAGAGAGAGAGAGAGAGAGAGAGAGAGAGAGAGAGAGAGAGAGAGACAGAGAGAGAGAGGGGGGGGGGAGACAGACAGACAGAGAGAGACTGAGAGAGAGAGAGAGAGAGAGAGAGAGAGAGAGAGAGAGAGAGAGAGAGAGAGAGAGAGAGAGAGAGAGAGAGAGAGAGAGAGAGAGAGAGAGTAGAGAGGCAGAGACAGAGACAGAGAAACGAGACCAAGAAGTACATTAATAATTCCCCAAGGAACGACATACTACATAAAATCATACTACAATATACAGCAATACTTACTTACCCCGGTTGTCACTGACGAAGCGTGACACTGAAGCAGAAGCAGCTAAATCCCATTACACCGAGCAGCAGTGGTGTCAGAGACACATCCATGAAACACATTCACAGGGTGCTCAGAAGACGTTGACGGGATGACAGAAGACGCACATCACCATCATCAAGTAACTATATTCCAGTAATTAAGTACTCCACAGCACGTACACTAGTGGTCAAGGACTCCTTTCTGGACAGTAAGTAGCCTGAGAGGCTTTACTGGGGTCCGTTTCACAAGGGCTAACGTTACGTAGCGTTTAGCGCAAATCGGCAAAA
>CM065685.1:46535735-46540735 GCA_017654935.2 Phymorhynchus buccinoides | reverse complement strand
CTACACATTGGGTTTTAAGCCATATTTTCCACATTGGTACTTGACAGAAGCGCTTCAGATTGTGTGTGGTACTGTATACCCTAGAGAAGAAAACATCCGAGCATAAATTATCACCATGCTGACCTTGACCTTGAAGTGTGACCTTGCAAACCGAAATTTCCTTCTTTGCGCTATATGTTTCTTCTTCAAGCTGTATCTCGTGAACTAGAAGACAGAATCCCTTCCAATTTTGTGTCAGGATGTGACACTCTACGGGGTGTCGCAAGTGCGTGGCATTGCTGGTGACGGACATGTCTGCCGCTCGGCGACGCCCTTGTTTATGATTCAGTTTTCGATATTCGAAGTTAGCTTGATAACTTTGATGTAAAAATATTACTAACTTTGTTATTCAAGTTTCCAACTGCTCATGAACATTATTTTCTTACTTGTTCTTTGTTAACTCTTTTTGATTGCTTATGCCATTGTTTATGTATGGTTGTTTTCAACAGTCGTCATATAATATACCTGTAGATAGCGAGCACACTATAAACTTCAAGCTTGTTGCTGCTCATTTATGTTGACAATGTATTGATGTATATGTGCCTTGTTGATCTGACTAAAAAAATATTTAAACCAAATGCATAGAGACTTGTAAACCACTCATAGAATGACACACACGTAAGCACTCTGCAAAGCCACAAGAAATATTAATATAAATCCGATTTGTAAATCCTCTTTCAGAATCAGATTATCGAGAAAGGCTATTGTGTCGACGTCTTTGATGTCAGAATCACAAACTATGCGTGTAGGTATTTACATATATGTATGTAAATTGTTAATTCGATGTACAACATTATACTTACATTTCGTTGTTTGAAAGTCACTTAAAATTACGAGGTGTGTGTGTGTGTGTGTGTGTGTGTGTGTGTGTGTGTGTGTGTGTGTGTGTGTGTGTATGTGTGTGCGTGCGTGTGCGTGCGTGCGTGCGTGTGCGTATGTGTGTGTGTGTTTGTTGAACATGGTTATATTGTTTTTTAGCTTTTTAAAAAATGGTGCTCACTTGAAACAGTAAGGATCGCACGAGTCAAGACGGTTTTGTTTATAAGCCTATTACACTAAGCTTGTTTGTTTCTAATTAAAAATTTATGGACATATCTGTCCGCCCCCTACCTCCTACCTCTTACCTCTCTAGTACATCTCTAGTACATCGCAGAGGCAGAACCACATACATACTTCTCATGTGCCCACGTGCGTGAACAGAGAGAGAGAGAGAGAGAGAGAGAGAGAGAGAGAGAGAGAGAGAGAGAGAGAGAGAGAGAGAGAGAGAGAGAGAGAGAGAGAGAGAGAGAGAGAGAGAGAGAGAGAGAGAGAGAGAGAGAGAGAGAGAGAGAGAGAGAGAGAGAGAGAGAGAGAGAGAGAGAGAGAGAGAGAGAGAGAGAGAGAGAGAGAAACTAACTTGAACTTCAAAAATCCTTATTACGCAAGGAGTGCGATTTTATGCTAAACCTATTCTTCTAAAGAGAGAGAGAGAGAGAGAGAGAGAGAGAGAGAGAGAGAGAGAGAGAGAGAGAGAGAGAGAGAGAGAGAGAGAGAGAGAGAGAGAGAGAGAGAGAGAGAGAGGAGAGAGAGAGAGAGAGAGAGAGAGAGAGAGAGAGAGAGAGAGAGAGAGAGAGAGAGAGAGAGAGTAACTTGAACTTGAAAAATCTTTATTACGCAAGGATTGCGATTTTAGGCTAAACCTATTCTTCTAAAGAGAGAGAAGAGAGAGAGAGAGAGAGAGAGAGAGAGAGAGAGAGAGAGAGAGAGAGAGAGAGGAGAGAGAGAGAGAGAGAGAGAGAGAGAGAGAGAGAGAGAGAGAGAGAGAGAGATGAGAGAGAGAGAGAGAGAGAGAGAGAGAGAGGAGAGAGAGAGAGAGAGAGACTGGCAGACAGAGAGAGACAGCCATTCAAACAGGCATACAACTTTCCTTAGATTGATCATAATAATGTTTCTCTGTCTCTGTCTCTGTCTCTGTCTGTCTCTCTCTCTCTCTCTCTCTCTCTCTCTCTCTCTCTCTCTCTCTCTCTCTCTCTCTCTCTCTCTCTCTCTCTCTCTCTTATTATTTTCTTTGCCGCTTGTCTGTGCTATTTGAAAGCTTTCATTATTAATGTTCTGCTCCACAATATTTTGTTTGTAGGAAACCAGAATAGTATAATAGAGTTTAATCCAAGCATGGTTTCTTCCATAGCCCCCCTCTCCTGAACCTGAAAGGTGACTCATTTTATTTCTGTGATATTTTAGCAAGGCAAATTCTGTTACATTGTAGCAGTGTATCTTGTTTTTTTCTGACGAAGTCAAGGTAACATTTCTCGATAGCACTTGTTAGAATATTGGTAACACTGGATTATGATTTTGATGGCTGTTGAATGAGACCCAAATCGGCTACAACCATTCCCGACTCGTTTTGTTTATTACGTCAACATTAACGGATTCAAATTATTAATGAGATGTTGATCTGTTGGCATCCAAAGAAGTTTGTTTATTTGTTTTGTTTTCTATGACCGGGTTCACATTAAACGCGTAAGGTCCGTACGTATTTATGGATTGCGCACGGGTTTCCGCATGGAATACCCGCTTATGTGTGTACATGACCTTACCCTGGCTTAAAGACTCCAGGGGTCATCCCAACAGCCGAAGCACTTGAACACTATGGTGCAAATGCACCAGTTGGGGATGAGAACATTACGTGTGTGACCGACCGTTTTTGAGGACCACGCCACGTGGGCAGCCACACGCCGACTTCAGAGGAATCCGAAGAAGTGAAACTCTGCTCCCCTATTGTTTTCTTCTAACAACTTTTTGAAGTTCACTCTTCACGGATAAAGTTGTAGTAGAGGATGGTAGGTAGGTATTAGGTAGGTAGGTAGGTAATCCTTGCCTTTTAGTACTCCCGATGCACGCACGTCAAAACACAACACTTCCTGAACAAGAGTTGTCTTCGCTTGGGCAAGGGGCGACAACTTTGTTATCCCCCTCCAACAACAACAAATCCGTGGCCAAGCTCAGTAAAACCACCGGACCTCCTGGTTAGCACACAGTCCACTCCTATCACCTCTTCAGATCACGATGCACCGCACCGATGCCTGGGATCGGGGTAGACTCTTCCGAAAGGGACTTAGCCGTCCAAGCTCGCAACAGTAGCTAACCCAGCACAGAGTCTAGTCGCTAAAAACAACACCACAACACGTTTGAAAAACAAAAACCAACGGAGACACCTTAGTCTCGAAGATGTCGAAGGAGATAAATATTTCTTTGGGCCTGGACAAGAAAGAAATGCAGAGAAAAAAAAGAAAAGAAAAAAAGAAGAAAGTTTAAGAAGAAGAAGATCTGAACGGCACTAGCACGTGGAGATAGAAATCAAGTCGCTCGTTTCTGGTCGCCGCCACCTCCTCCTGGAATCTCTCTAGAGCTGGAAGCGACCCAGAGTCCTCCAAGCTGGCGCTCTAATGGATGTTTGTATAGACTGAGTGGGTCGAGCACAGGGGGGGCTTTTAAAAGCTACAAGGATTGAGTTTTTGGGATGTGGGATATGCAGATTTTTTTTCTCTCTCTCTTCTCTTCTCTTCTCTTCTCTCTTCTCTCTCTCTCTCTCTGTGGTCCTGCTACATGGAAACAAACAGAAGTGACAGGTTGGAAAGCCTAAGCCGCGCTGACGGCAGCCCCCGTCTTCCTCTCTGACCCATTAAGGTAAATGGAGTGAGAGAGGAGCAGAGAAAGAGAAAGAGAGAGAAAGAGTGAGAGAGAGAGAGAGAGAGAGAGAGAGAGAGAGAGAGAGAGAGAGAGAGAGAGAGAGAGAGAGAGAGAGAGAGAGAGAGAGAGAGAGAGAGAGAGAGAGAGAGAGGAACAGAGAGGAGGTCCAGGCCCAAGCCAGTGACATTTTGTTGGGAGAGTTTAGTGTTTGCAATATTAATATAGATAATGTGTTTGAGTGATTCAGTGGCGGCCCAAAGTATCCAATATGGCCACTCACCCACCCTTCCACCACGGAGAGAGAGAAAGAGAGAGAGAGAGAGGGGGGAAATGGATCCCGCTCTTGGGGACTGTCGGCTTTCCACACGAAACCTCTTGTTTAACCATTGCCGAGGGGAAATTACTTAATGGATGAAATTTCAATACAGCCAGCACACACATTCCTTCAAAAGCTCTTGTTTTTAGTCTGCCCTGTTTATATGGGTCTAAACGATTACTCCCCCACCTCACCCACACATCTCCATTCTACATGAAAGCCCCCCCCCCCCCCTCTCTCCCTCTCTCTGTATCAATGTGTGCTTTTGCAATTTAGGCGCCATGACAACGCCAGGGTGTTTTAAGCTGATTGCGAGAAAAGTCCTGTCACGAGCACTGGAACAACGAAATGCGCTTTGCTCGCTGAGTGTTCTCTCTTGAGTGGCTTTTGCCTAGACCCGTGGAAACGACACCGATTCCATTTTATTGGCTCAGCGTTACGTCAGTTTTCCCGTCCTCCCCCCACAGGGAGGGGGTCTGCAGAACCATAAACTGGCGAGCATTACTGTATTAGGCCTTGAACACATATATGCATAGTTCCGTGCGGAAACCCATGCACAATCCGCCAAAAAAATCCGGAAATAAAACTATGAAGGAGTATGCACATTGCATGCGAAAACCCATCCGCAGTCCCATCCACTTCTTTCTTTCTTTTATAAGTGAACGGGGTTTCTGTACGGAACTTGCGGATTGCGGATCTAATGTGCACAAGGCCTAAAGGTGAAGTTGAATGAATCAGCTTCTTTCCTGTTTTTGGTCATAATAAGAATCTTCACAAAAATGTTAAAGGGGCAACCTGACGGACACGTTTTTGCAAGAAACACGTCGAGATCACCACGAAAACACCCTTTACAGAGATCGCAACACTCACTTTGATCTGGTTTCCTAGAAATCAAACCGTCAAATCGGCGATTCCTCCTTGGCGGAGGTGCTGTTTGAGGAAGTTCCAGGGTCTGCTCCTCTGTACCTCGTCCTCG
>CM065685.1:46523235-46525735 GCA_017654935.2 Phymorhynchus buccinoides | reverse complement strand
AATATACTAGTTTCTTTGTCTATATTATGTTTGTATTTTTCGTCTGTAAACAAAACGTGTTCTACTCTCTCTCTCTCTCTCTCTCTCTCTCTCTCTCTCCCTCTCTCTCTCTCTCTCTCTCTCTCTCTCTCTCTCTCTCTCTATTCCTCCCAGTACAACCTCTATCCCTTCGCGAGTTTCTCTAAGACGACAAGGCAGACAAACTTACAGACAGACTCTGAAGCATTCCCTTCCCATCATCACCTCACCCCCGTCACAAACAGTAAGCCGATTTTATGTCCTGGTTCCTTAGAGACCAGGCGGGAGAGAAAACACAGAAAAAACACCCCAATTAAAAAAAACACTAAGGCACCAGCGACCTAGTAAAACCGCATTTGTCGTGATTAATTAATGATGTCCATCAACCAGATCAGCACTGCATGGTGTTGCGTGAAAATGTGACCCCTCTTCGAAAAGTGAGACCATGGACTGATTTCTCCGCAGAAAGTAGAAGACTCATATTATGGAACTTGTACAGTTTTGAGAGAGAGAGAGAGAGAGAGAGAGAGAGAGAGAGAGAGAGAGAGAGAGAGAGAGAGAGAGAGAGAGAGAGAGAGAGAGAGAGAGAGAGAGAAATTGACAAATTGATGATTTAATGTCAATAGCTACATAGCCATCATAACATGTGGGTGTAATCAAAATAAAGGAAAAGGCAAACGAAATATATCAATGCAAGTACTCACATTAATTCACACAAAATCTTATATGAATATTTAAAGATAAAATACTTAGCATAAAATATATACTCAGAGAGAGAGAGAGAGAGAGAGAGAGAGAGAGAGAGAGAGAGAGAGAGAGAGAGAGAGAGAGAGAGAGAGAGAGAGAGAGAGAGAGAGAGAGAGAGAGAGAGAGAGAGAGAGAGAGAGAGAGAGAGAGAGAGAGAGAGAGAGAGAGAGAGAGAGAGAGAGAGAGAGAGAGAGAGAGAGAGATACTTACTTTTGTTTAGACAAATCTAGCATAAACATTTGTTAATGGGGGTCAATTTTATCCAGTTAAATGGTCAGAACTATACAAAATGGATACACTATTCTCCATAGAAAAATTGTGCCACACTCGCTTGTAAAAATCTCATAAGCGTGCAGTCTCTACAGAGAACAATGCATGGTCTCGTTATTTGACAGGGGGATAGTAGTGTTTGTATCGAGGTCGAGATCGTGACGTCATCGAACGCCATTTTGAGTCCAGACGACATTGTTGTCACCAATGAAAACGCCGTTTACATCGAGTTACTGACGTCGCGCTTTTGATTTTTCCTCCCAACCCAGGACATTTTGGGGTTTAACACACGTTTGTTAAGTCCTTTCACGGACATTTGTCCTCTCGCGGATATCATGATCTACAATAAGCCTAGGGTCTCTCATTGCCATATATATTCTTGATCATCATGTCACAACCTATTCAGATCCTGAATTTTGAAACGCCAGTGCAAACCTCCGCCAAGGAAGACTCACAAAACCGAAATTACCTTCCTTCATGTCCGAGCTGTATCTCATGAACCAGTGGGTAGAATGATGGTTTCAAATTATGTGTGGCAATGTAACATGGCGAGTAATGAAATAAATATTTGCAATAAATACCCCCAAAAGCCGAAAAAGAGTCAGTTTAGACAAATGTGCACATAAGAACAAAAAGTCCGTGAGAGGACTTAACGCACGTTGTTGTCATCAAAGAACCGCTACGTCATTGCTCTTTCCGGATAATGACCCCCGTAACTCTCTAGATTATTTTTAAAAAAACCACCTTCGGGACTTTCCTGGTATTGCAGTACCTCCAGGACCGTCCCACTATCTTTATAGATTTTAATGTCCCATATGTGTCTGTTCCAGGCCAGAGGACATTAATTTAAACGAACTTTCATCAATGACCCCCCCCCCCCCCCCCCGTAGAACGGTAAGTATGGACTCGTGGTCAATAAATAATCCTTGGAGAAAATAGTCTCCTGGAACAGATGTCTACAATTCTTGGACACAAATTTTAACATAGTTGTAGTTAGATCTCCCCCCTCCCCCCTTATTTTTACGACACTAGATCTCAAAGTCAGGTTTTTTTTCAGTTTCGTGACAATAACCTCCGGCTGATCCTAACCCTATCCCCCTCCCACGCGGGCTTCCACCTTGTCGTGGTGGGGGAGCTTTTAAACTAAGAGTAGCCCCTCATCCCCATTTTTCATTCTCTCCATCCTCATTTACAATTTATGACATGCCAGTTTTTTTTGGTTTTTTTATATTGTTCACTGGCTTTCACGGGTGAGACCTTACGCACTTGAGCGGGCACATGTTGCCCATTCTGCAGTGCATATTTTCCTACATGGCCTTTTTTTAATTTTTTTTTTTTTAACTAGGATGTGTTTGTTAAACTTTTTTCTTTTTCTTTTTTAAACCTGGATCCGATAAGTAGAGTAGAGTGGCTCAACGTTTCCAGCACTGTGTGAAATTATGAGCTTTATGGTGCAGTATATGAA
>CM065685.1:46510735-46518235 GCA_017654935.2 Phymorhynchus buccinoides | reverse complement strand
AGAGAGAGAGAGATACAGAGAGAGAGAGAGGGAGAGAGGGAGAGAGAGAGAGAGGGAGAGAGAGAGAGAGATACAGAGAGAGAGAGAGAGAGGGAGAGGGAGAGAGGGAGAGAGGGAGAGGGAGGGGTGGGTGGGATTGGGGATCTTGCAGCCCTCTGCTTGTCTCATTATCTACGACGAAGCTTTTACTGCAAAAGACAGTGAACTAAAAATTAACTTTTCTGCATAAGCTTGACGACAGTTTATGTCCAGTAGGTTATGAATTTAAAAATTAAAAAAAAACCACGTTTTGGTTAAAATGGCCATGCAATGCAAAATGCATAATACTACATTCGGCTGTACAATAAATATCGTCAAAGACAACGGATCTTCAGTGATTTCTCTTTATTGTGAACAATTTAGTTTTCACAGAAGTGGATACGACATTGTTAATGAATGGACATAAATTGATGTTGATATGCCTTCCATCAAGCGGCATGTGAACACTGATAAACATTCCAGAATCCGTCAGCTCAAAGTAATTGGCGCGTGCGCATGCGCGCGCGCGCGCGTGTGTGTGTGTTGAGGGGGGGGGGTGCGTGTGTGTGCGAGCGTACGCGCGTGTGAGCATGCGCGTGCATGTTTCACGTGCTGATACTAGTATGAAATGAACTTCTTTTTTATGCTTCATTAAGGCCATCCTATGCCACAAGCGGCAAACGTGAGGATCATAGAGTATAGACAAAACTGACCGTGAAAATTCAAATGGATGACCTTTTGTTGCTAACGAGGCACCATACAAGGAAGTCCACCAATTAACCAAATGCATCCAGTTTCACATACGCTCTCTCTCTCTCTCTCTCTCTCTCTCTCTCTCTCTCTCTCTCTCTCTCTCTCTCTCTCTCTCTCTTCTCTCTCTCTCTCTCTCTCTCTCTCTCTCTCTCTCTCTCTCTCTCTCTCTCTCTCTCTCTCTCTCTCTCTCTCTCCCCCCCCCCCCCTCTCTCTCACACACACACACACACACACTCACGCACGCACGCGCACGCGCGCACACGCACACACACACACACACACACACACACACACACACACACACACACAACACACACACACACACACACACACACACAACATTATGCAACTTTATACCAGACTATGCCCACCCCCCAGCCTCCCCTACTACTACTACCACCACCACTCACTACTACTCACTACTCACCCACCCCACCCCTCCCTCACTGCTGCATCTTTCGCCCCCATCTCCCCTACTGTCACTGTTCGTGTTTCACGTGCTGGTTGGGGTATGGGAGCTCGCAGCGGGCGCGTGTGGCCAATCAACTAATGGAGGAAAGCCCGAGGGGGGGTCCTTTGCAAGGCTGGACCAGTATATGGCCGGGGAGTAAACCCATCACAGCCTGAGCAATACAGCAGAGTTCTTGCATGGCCACGGTCTACTATGCTTCTTCTTCATTCGTTCGCTCAGACAGTTTCGTGTCATAATGAGCGTAGACGCGTCATGCTGCCGTTATGCGCCTAACTAAGAAATAGTTAGGCCCAGCATGTCCGATTTCGGCTGAAGAAATCATTGTAAGAAATTATAGAGAAAAGGCAGGAGGAGAATGGACCGGTGAGATAGGAAAATAGCAGATGACAGAAAGCGAAGGGAAAAGGCAGAGTCAAGGAGAGTGACAGATTAGAGGAAGTTACAAGCACAGAACTTCCAGAAGGTGGGGGAACTATTTGTACGAAAGACTCCCCGGTATCCCCACGGGGGTGGGGTGGGGTGGGGTTGGGGGGTCTACTATAGTACGCCCTCTGCAATCCAATCTTCATTTGGTCTCGTAGCTGCTCGTTTCTTTTTTTTAGCTTGCCCGTGTACGGTAATTATCATGAGTGCGTCTTACGCATTTAGCGCGGGTAGTAATTTGCAGGCCCTGTAGTCCCGAGTGCGCGTCTTAGACATTCAAAGTGGGGATTAGTATGTAAATTAGACTAAGCTCCCAAAACGGTTGGCCGTTTAGCCTAATTTACATATTAATAATCCCCGTTTTGAATGTCTTAGGCGCACTCATGAGTACACGCCCAGGTGAATTAGTATCAACAGCCAATCGTATTGTGAATTAGCATTAAAAAAAACCCAATACGATTGACTGTATATTTTGCTATTTTGGATGCTATGTTGTTGATATTAACCTGTAGTAGGGGCCAACAGTAACATGAGAGCTGTACCATAATAGATGGTTTTCTACGGTAATTGAACATCATAGTACAGTTTGGTCTCCTGTTGAGGACTATGACTCTCAAACGAGGGGGCCCTTTGCACTGGCTCTGGTGCTTCAGCCAGAGGGATGGGTTGGCCTTTGGGGACCTTCCCCAACTCCAGCTGTGTCCTCAAATCCCTCTGCACGAGAGAGTGGGGATGTACCCTGGGCAAAGCATCTCCGCTGTAAACAAATTCTAGCCCAGCCCGCCAGAACAGTATCTACCCCCCCCCCCCCCCCCCCCCCCCCCCCCCATTTCTGCTATCTGGTAGTCATAGTCAGAAACGACTGACTAGCATACATTTATGCATACCCGAGTTAAATGTTTAAGACACACTCAATGTTATCGTACCTGGACTTTGTTCTATTTGATGGTATTCTGGTAAGTCTGTTACTGCTATGGAGGATTCCTACTGAGTAGAGTAATACCCTCCTTTCTCACGGTCCCCATTTTATCGCCTTTGCGCATGTCTGTGCAATGACGTTGTTCCGGTATGTCCGTTTCTTTCTGTTTTTAGATTTCGACCAGAATACGCTTTGTTCCAGTGTTTGTTTGTTTTTAATGTTGACTGTTCTTTTCTTCTTCTTCTTCTTCTTCTTCTTCTTCTTCTTCTTCTGTGTTCCCATGCCATATGGCCATTATGGGTAAGGTACGTATGTGTCTGGTTTTCAGTTTTCACTGCATAGTCTCCCCGCTGCGTACAGCCGACACATTCCGACTTCTGAGGAGCTGAAAGAAAACACGTTATTTGGAAGTTTGGGTGTGTTTTTAAAGTCAGGAGAATGGGCCAATAAGTCAGAAAGATAGTAGATGACAGAAAGCAAAGAAAAAAGACACGAGTTAAAGAGAGTGGCAGATTAGATGAAGTTACAAGCACAGAACTTCCAGAAGGTGGGGGACTATTTTTGAATCCTTCTTTTTCACACGTTTTATTGTATGTCAGCTTGGCTGGAAGGACAATTAAATGGAAAACAACATCAGTACAAACATAAAGTGTATGTGTGTGTGTGCGTGAGTGTGTGTGTGTGTGTGTGTGTGTGTGTGTGTGTGTGTGTGTGTGTGTGTGTGTGTGTGTGTGCGTGTGTGCGTGCGTGCGTGCGTGCGTGCGTGCGTGCGTGCGTGCGTGCGTGCGTGCGTGCGTGCGTGCGTGCGTGCGTGCGTGCGTGTGTGTGTGTGTGTGTGTGTGTGTGTGTGTGTGTGTGTGTGTGTCAGAGATTCCAACCTGTATACAAGTGCGTTAGTGAGTATGTGAGTACCAGCATTGGTGCCAACGTGAATGAATTGTGCACGCAACGGTTATAATGTCGTCAAGGATCAGGTTTTCGTTTCTGTTTTTGATCATCCACCATCGCACATGAAACATGTGGGCGTCCATTTGTTAATTGATTTGTCACAGCGGCAGCCAAGTTTATGGTGGTGGACCTCATTCCAGAAATGCACGAAGGAGGGGTGGGGGTAGGGGGGGGGGGGTGGGGGGTAGGGAGTAAAGGGCCCGCCACACGTCCACTAAAATCGTACGACTGTACGATACGATTCGATCACGTGGTCTCCAAGAACAAATGTCTTTCGCGCATCGAGACCACGTTATCGATTCGTATCGTACAGTCGTGCGATTTTAGTGGATGTGTGGCTGGTCCTTAAGGGAGAGAGGGGTGGAGAGAGAGAGGGAGAGAGAGGGGGGAGAGAGAGGGGAGAGAGAGAGAGAGAGAGAGAGAGAGGGGGAGAGAGAGAGAGAGAGAGAGAGAGAGAGAGAGAGAGAGAGAGAGAGAGAGAGAGAGAGAGAGAGAGAGAGAGAGAGAGAGAGAGAGAGAGAGGGGAGTAGAGGTGAGGGTAGCAAACCTTTGTTGGATTAAAAAACAGATTAGTATGACAAGAAATGGAGCAAAATAATCAAAGCGATAGGAAACGTGTTAAAGACAATCCTATTAGTCGAATGAATGTTGAAGAACTGTTTAATTGCCTATGCATAATAAAAGCCGGGGAGAGAGAGAGAGAGAGAGAGAGAGAGAGAGAGAGAGAGAGAGAGAGAGAGAGAGAGAGAGAGAGAGAGAGAGAGAGAGAGAGAGAGACAGACAGACAGACAGACAGAGAGACAGAGACAGAAACAGACAGAGACAGAGACAAAGAGACCGAGAGAGACAGAGATAGCGAGAGACAGAGACACACAGAAAGAGAGAGATAGAGAGAGAGACAGAGAGAGAAACAGAGACACAGAGACTGAGAGAGACAGACAGACAGACAGACAGACAGACAGGCAGGCAGACAGGTAGACAGACAGGTAGGCAGGCACAGATAGAAAGACAGAATGAGATAGATACAGAAATACAAGTAGAGACTACTACTGAGGCAGGGATAGGACAAAGACAGAAAGGGTTACTGAAAAAGGGTTATAGACCCACCACGTCACGTGTCAGAATCACCGCTTTCACGTGTTTCCCTCTCTCGCTGGTAAGAAATGTCATTGTGGCCAGGTGTGACTCCCATACAAATTCCCCGACACATCAAAACGAGACATCACTTTGAAGAGCTGCCTCGTTTGCGTAGAGGGGAATTTGTATGCGGCCAGAAAAAAACCCACCAAGGGACTTAATCTTGCTGGGCCAGTGGGTCTTTAAAAAGTAGTACTTTTCGCCATATATGCCGAAGGTCGTCGGGTTGCACGTGCTCTCCACATAGATGTGAATGTTAGATCTTCAATCATGTTATCGGCGTTTTATTTTGCCTTTGGGTTGTAGTAAACCTGTTTATATTTATGATTTACTCTGCCCTCTTTCTTGCTTTCTGTCATCTTCTACCTCTCTCCCTTATTGGTCCATTCTCCTGCCTTGTTTCCTATAAAACCCTTCCACGGGTTTTTTCTTGTTTACAATTCTTATGACATGCCAGGTTGTTTTTTTCTTGTTCACTGGCTTCCAGACGTGAGACCTTGCGCACTTGAGTGGGCACCTTACAATTCTTATGACAAGCCAGGTTTTTTTTTCTTGTTCACTGGCTTCCAGACGTGAGACCTTGCGCACTTGAGTGGGCACCTTACAATTCTTATGACAAGCCAGTTTTTTTTTCTTGTTCACTGGCTTCCAGAACGTGAGACCTTGCGCACTTGAGTGGGCTCCTTACAATTCTTATGACAAGCCAGGTTTATTTTTTCTTGTTCACTGGCTTCCAGAACGTGAGACCTTGCGCACTTGAGTGGGCTCCTTACAATTCTTATGACAAGCCAGGTTTATTTTTTCTTGTTCACTGGCTTCCAGAACGTGAGACCTTGCGCACTTGAGTGGGCTCCTTACAATTCTTATGACATGCCAGGTTTTTTTTTCTTGTTCACTGGCTTCCAGACGTGAGACCTTGCGCACTTGAGTGGGCACCTTACAATTCTTATGACAAGCCAGGTTTTTTCTCTTGTTCACTGGCTTCCAGAACGTGAGACCTTGCGCACTTGAGTGGGCTCCTTACAATTCTTATGACAAGCCAGGTTTATTTTTTCTTGTTCACTGGCTTCCAGAACGTGAGACCTTGCGCACTTGAGTGGGCACCTTACAATTCTTATGACAAGCCAGGTTATTTTTTCTTGTTCACTGGCTTCCAGACGTGAGACCTTGCGCACTTGAGTGGGCACCTTACAATTCTTATGACAAGCCAGTTTTTTTTTCTTGTTCACTGGCTTCCAGAACGTGAGACCTTGCGCACTTGAGTGGGCTCCTTACAATTCTTATGACAAGCCAGGTTTATTTTTTCTTGTTCACTGGCTTCCAGAACGTGAGACCTTGCGCACTTGAGTGGGCTCCTTACAATTCTTATGACAAGCCAGATTATTTTTTCTTGTTCACTGGCTTCCAGAACGTGAGACCTTGCGCACTTGAGTGGGCACCTTACAATTCTTATGACAAGCAAGGTTTTTTCTCTTGTTCACTGGCTTCCAGACGTGAGACCTTGCGCACTTGAGTGGACACCTTACAATTCTTATGACAAGCCAGGTTTTTTTTCTTGTTCACTGGCTTCCAGACGTGAGACCTTGCGCACTTGAGTGGGCACCTTACAATTCTTATGACAAGCCAGGTTTTTTCTCTTGTTCACTGGCTTCCAGAACGTGAGACCTTGCGCACTTGAGTGGGCTCCTTACAATTCTTATGACAAGCCAGGTTTATTTTTTCTTGTTCACTGGCTTCCAGAACGTTAGACCTTGCGCACTTGAGTGGGCTCCTTACAATTCTTATGACAAGCCAGGTTTATTTTTTCTTGTTCACTGGCTTCCATAACGTGAGACCTTGCGCACTTGAGTGGGCTCCTTACAATTCTTATGACAAGCCAGGTTATTTTTTCTTGTTCACTGGCTTCCAGACGTGAGACCTTGCGCACTTGAGTGGGCACCTTACAATTCTTATGACAAGCCAGGTTTTTTCTCTTGTTCACTGGCTTCCAGAACGTGAGACCTTGCGCACTTGAGTGGGCTCCTTACAATTCTTATGACAAGCCAGGTTTATTTTTTCTTGTTCACTGGCTTCCAGAACGTGAGACCTTGCGCACTTGAGTGGGCTCCTTACAATTCTTATGACAAGCCAGGTTTATTTTTTCTTGTTCACTGGCTTCCAGAACGTGAGACCTTGCGCACTTGAGTGGGCACCTGTTGTCCATTCTGCAGTGCATATTTGCCTTTATGGCCTTTTATATATATTTGTTTTTTAACTAGTATGTGTTATTATTATTTGTGTTTTTTTAACCTTGATCCGATAAGTAGAGTGGAATGGCTCGACGTTTCCAGCACTGTCTGGAATTATGTGCTATAGGGTACAATGATGGAGGTGGTTTAAATAAATCTTTAATATTTCCAAACAACACATATAGCATAAAGCAAAAGAGAGCATCAACAAGCTTGCGCTTATAGCGTGCAATGGAGGTGTCATGTTATGAATTGTACTATATTGTTTGTTATGTTTTCAGGTTTTTGAACGTTGTTAACTAATGTTAAGATACATTGATGAGTATTTTGATATACGTGGTCGAACTGTACGCGGTGACAGTCCTGATATGACCATAGCTGTTGACGGGACTATAACAGAAAAACTAACTAACAAATTTATTATTAAGAAAAAAAGAAATTAAAAACGATCAGCCAATCATTGGATCTTTAAACATTTTCTGTTCGAAAAAGTATTAATCTCTTTTGTTTCAGTTTAATGTAAAACTCAGAGTCATCTCGATTTGGTTTTATGATTAAAAAAAGAAAGAAATTAAAAATGATCAGCCAATCATTGGATCTTT
>CM065685.1:46505735-46508235 GCA_017654935.2 Phymorhynchus buccinoides | reverse complement strand
CTAACCTAGCCTAACCTAGCCTAACCTAACCTAACCTAACTACCCTGCCGTACAATACCGATTATTTCTTCTAAAGCGACGAGCACACGGTACGGCGTTTTCTTTGGTTGGTGTTAGCTTGACAAATCCTTTGTTTGTATACCATTTTCGATCCACCCATTCTTCTGGATTTGTGTTGCTGTGAGACAAAACAAGATTGCTTAGAAACTTGGCACCCTCCCCTTTCCCCTCAACTTCACAGCATCAGTGGCGCGGAACGTGAAAATGACACCTCTTTAATTAACGCCACCCACCGTCTTAATTGCCAGAAAAGGGGAGGCCGCTTTTTCCGGTAGCACCGGTCTCTCTGTTCCGGTGTCTCAGTAATCCACGGGTCCCGAAATTTGCCGAAGTCTCCTCGGCGCACGTGGCGCCTGGACGACGGGGGCATTCGGGGGAAATCGGAAAAGCGAAATTAACCTTCCTTGACAGACTGTCTTTAAAGGGGTCGTCAGTCTAGTATTGTCAGTTTCGGCCTCAATGCGTCGCCAAACCTAGCGAAGTTGTAGTAGATGATGAGGTCAAGTCGGAATCTTGATCAATAGAAAGGAACGAGAAACACTGACACATCCACACGCGCATGTCGCGTGCAAATTTGCAGCTGTACAAGTGCAGTTGTAGTGCACGCGCACTATAACTTCACTTGCACTCCAAGTGTCAGGTGTAGGGGAAGACGGGGTAAAAAGCGCATGGGCGGGTAAGAAGCCCACCCCAATTATCTCATGAAATAAAGAAAATTTCAGTCTCATTTTCCCCAATTATCTCATGAAATGAAGCAAATTTCAGTCTCATTTTGCCCATGAGACGAGCGTTAATGTCTAGCATTCGTCTCATGGGCAAATTTGACTGAAATTTTCTTTATTTCATGAGATAATTGGGGTGGGCTTCTTACCCGCCCATGCGCTTTTTACCCCGTCTTCCCCTAGATGATGAGGTCAAGTCGGAATCTTGATCAATAGAAAGGAACGAGAAACACTGACACATCCACACGCGCATGTCGCGTGCAAATTTGCAGCTCGTGCAAATTTGCAGCTGTACAAGTGCAGTTGTAGTGCACGCGCACTATAACTTCACTTGCACTCCAAGTGTCAAGTGTAGGGGGAGACGGGGTAAAAAGCGCATGGGCGGGTAAGAAGCCCACCCCAATTATCTCATGAAATGAAGCAAATTTCAGTCTCATTTTGCCCATGAGACGAGCGTTAATGTCTAGCATTCGTCTCATGGGCAAATTTGACTGAAATTGTCTTTATTTCATGAGATAATTGGGGTGGGCTTCTTACCCGCCCATGCGCTTTTTACCCCGTCTTCCCCTACTATCCGGAACAGAAAATATTAGTTAATTGTTTTACGGGAAAAGTGATATTTGCATTCTTGAAATCCCCTATAGAGACAGCACTTTTTCCCTCAAAAATCGTTCAAATAGTGTTTTGATACACACTGTGATAGTAGCGAGCTGCAAATTTTCACGAGCTGCAAATTTGCACGCGACAGCGCATGCAAGCCTACACGAAACACACAAACATAACTTTTTTGACAATCATGCTTGAATGAAATATGTGTAGATGTGTTCGATTCAATCAATCATATAGGTACTAGGCAGGCCTACTATGAATTCACTCTCTCTCTCTCTCTCTCTCTCTCTCTCTCTCTCTCTCTCTCTCTCTCTCTCTCTCTCTCTCTCTCTCTCTCTCTCTCTCTCTCTCTCTCTCTCTCTCTCTCTCTCTCTCTCTCTCTCTCTCTCTCTCTCTCTCTCACACACACTCTCACAAGTAAATATGCATCCACACACACACAAACGCACGAACACTTTCTGTTGCTCGCACCACCCAAACAAACATAATTTTGTGTGTGTGTGTGTGTGTGTAAAAACATAGCATGGCTAAACTGATTGAGTACCTAAAGCAAAACGTCAATAACCCAACTAAACAAATAATAATTAAGAAAAGTAGGCCTACAAAACAAAATATAAAAAAACTACTTCACAAGTGTAAAGTTAAAGAAAGAAACAAAAATGTCACAAAAGAAGAAAAAAACTACACAAAAACACCACGCGAGCGCCTGGGAATCGAATAGGGCAGCCATTCATTGTCTGGCACTGGTACCACTAGCATCCGGCAGCTAATGATGTGTCCTTCAACCAGCCAAGCGTGGAGAAATTCAAATCCACACCCTTCCACCCAATACTACACCCTCCCACCCACCCACCCACACCGCATCCCATGTCCCCCAAGCACTACACTCCCCTATTACTTCAGCATCAGCATTCACCCTTTCCACCCTTACCCTCAGTCCGAACCCTGACTGACTACCCCCCTCTCACCCCCCAACACACACACATGCACACACACACACACGCACACAGAGACACACAAACAGACACACACGCACACGTGCACACAGACACAGACACCACCCCCCCCCCCACACACACACACACACACACACACACACACATTTTTAC